>OW028654.1:11207500-12407500 GCA_932294365.1 Diachrysia chrysitis | reverse complement strand
TCAAACTTATTTATACAGAAACATGTCAACATTTTTCGTTTAAGAACTCTCGAGATATCGTAAAAAGCTTTATCAATCAAAAAAGATTTTAGTTCATGAAAAAATATTACACAGGTAATTTTAATTTGTGTCGTAAACAAAAAGATTCGATGATACAGTAAATGGAAACTTCGCGTGACGTCACTATTACACTACAATATTAGAAAAAAAATTACGTCACAAGCCCCCACTGTTGAACTTTAAAGTGCTTTATCTTTGTAAATTTTTAATGTTTTGATCTATTGAAAAAATACATGTCTCATAGTGATTTATTATCTAAGAGACGGACATTAATAAAAATGTCAACATCCTTATTGTGAACTTTACAAAACAATAAACATTAACATTACCTACCTAAAGATTATTGTTACTGAATTTTTGCTGAATCATGTGTGTTGAGGAAAAAATATGTAGCCTACACACAGTTACACTGATTACTCACAGATATTATAATCTTTAAGGTAAACTTAGCAAGATATTATTTTAGGGATTCACGTATCACAGTGACTATTTAATCGCTCGCGTGGGATTCGGTGATTTATTTTATTGCTTTCGAGGGCGTTGTAATCTGGTTCTATCTTCCAATACAAAAAAAGTGAAACCTGTCAAGAGGCAAATAAATACAAATTCATTCAAAGATTACTTCTGTTCAGAAAAACGTTATCAATAGCTTCTGCAAAAGTAAACTAAAACCCGAATATAAAGTCCGCTTCATAAAATGATTATAATTAGAGTTCATATTAAATACAAATAGAAAGAAAAACTTAAACCTTGTTAAAGTCTGACTGAGTCTGACGCGTCCAGCTAGTAGTCGCAGGTTCGAGTCTTGCCTGACGTTTAAATTTTTCTATCTACTATTTGTATTTAATTACAAATATCCGTTCCGAATGCGTTAATGCGTAATAAATAATTTAAATAATAAGAAGAGTTCAGTCAATAAAGATTTTTGATAAACAACAGTAACCAATCATCATTTCATGATATGTGGGCAAGCTACGTCTGGAATATTGGACGCCTAAATTATGTCTGAACTCCTTAAAAAGGGCAGGTGCCGAATTTTATCAAATCTGAAAACAACCAAAGTAATTTTGAAGGAAGCAGGAATACTTAGCGAGGTTATATGTAATTTTCACTTGACAAGAACTTTCGCTTCGTATATCATGGATAATACACTCTGTCGCATGAGGCCATGTTAAATTATTTTCGGTTCGACAGTGTGGGATGACGTGCGAGAGGAGCAACGTGACGCCACCCAAGTTATAATGATCAGTCACGTTTGACGTCAAAACATCTTAGGATTTGTTCAAGAATTATCGTTACCTGTCTAATGTATAGGAATAAATTGTTAGTGATACTCCAGTGATAAAAAAAGTTGTTTGATGTCATTACCAACGGTTGGTTTTCATTGATAAAAATATTGTGATAAGACATTTAGAATAAGGCCAACACTAATAAATGTATTGAGAACATATTATGTACAACCTTGTTTGACTTAGCATATTTTTTTTATCTTAAATATTAAAGTTGCAGTAGTTTGATAGCTGAGCAACGGTAACAGGAATGTTGCTAAGCCAAAGTACGACTTATTTATTCAAGTAAACTTAAACTGTAGTCTATAAACTAAAGTTCTAGACGGACTTTCCCATAAAATAGTTTTACCATCAAACCAAACATCAATTATATAGGTTCCTACTACAATAAAGTAGAAGAACTAGGCCTCTTAAAAATTTATCCCTTTGTTCGTCCCACAGAATAAAAAACTAACAATAAACATGCAGCCCATGCAGGCTTCGTCTGTTATTCTTTCGGGCGTCGAAGAGTCCGCGTTAAAATGATAATCGCTTACGTTAAGCTGGCATTTAGGTCAAGTAAGTCAGGTGCGATGACATTGGCCAGACGGATGGCAAAAAAACACAGCTCAGTGGCGCCCTCGTTATGCTTAATAATAATAATAACTTGCTGCGTTTTGCATTGGGACTTGTTAAGTAAGAATTTTAAAATACAAAGTAGGTAGGTACCTATATCCTGATAAAAAAAAAACTTACTAGGCATAACATGATTTTGACATAAAATTTGATACCTAGTAAGTAAATCAACAAAACAAGAACCTAATGACACCGTAATAATAATAAAGTATTTCGTTTTGTAGTTTTTACGAGTGTTTTTGGCTATTAGGTGCAATGGAGAAAACTTTAACACTAATTTTTTTTTGGCCTTTCAAATGCGTGCGTAATCTACACCTCAGTTGTTCATCCGGGCATGCAACGCAACACAAGAACCATCAACCCGCTAATGATGCAGATAAGCAGAATGTCAAAAAGTGAATTTCATGTTTCAATCACTTTTAATATAGGATAGATAATATTAAGTACCTACTGTGATATAGGCGTGTTAAATAGGTACTAGGTAGTACTTAAAATACCTTTAGTAAAAGTGTTTCAGTGGTAGGTACCTAGGTATATTATGTATGACCTATAAAAACCAAACACACTCATCATCAGTAAATGTACTCAATAAATCTGCGAATAGAATATTTAATTGCACAGTTATTAAAAAGTATCTCAATGATCAAGTCCGCCGAACATCGGCCTTCACGATCCAAGTCTTGACACGGCCGAGGTCCCTACAAGGTCAAGGTCCACGTCCGAGATGCTAACTAGTTCCCGAAAACTATTTTTTGCGTTACTTGTTTGAATATTACATGTATTTCGTGTTTATTTTAACATACGTTTGTATGGACATTTATTTATCGTTGCTAAGGACATTTGCGTGGATTTGTGTTTTACCTATATTTTTTTATAAATGCAGATTTACAAATTTAACATTTTTGCTGATTATGGCTCCATCGAGTTCATATCGATAATTCTGCGAATTTTAAAAGTTGGGACTGCGATTGTTTAAAGGAAGAGAAAAGAAAAATAATGAAAACAAAAACACTGATTGTACAGCAACAAAAAATGTTATGAGCAACATTGAAAATGATTTTTTATTTTAAATTATAAGTTTTACACTTTCAATAAATTTACAGATGTAGATTTCACATCTTACATTTTCGTCGTTAATTTAATAAAATGAGACGCAGTAGGTAATCAAATATGTAAGAAGGTATTTAGTATGTTGGTACCTAGGTACCTATTTCCTCGATGAGAATCAATAGTGCAATAATTAACACCAAGAAAAAGTAGGTACCTATATTAAGTATGTTTTGCATGAGATATAATTCTATGTGAGTATCTAATCCTTCTGTAGTTCTACATACCAGGAAGAACGCAATGCGATATAATATCAAATAATTACTAATTTAAAACATTATGTCGGGTAGGTACCTATTACATATTTGGCAAGCTTTTTGTGCCATCTGACAATGTAAGCAATATTATACAACATAGGAATTCTACACATGTCTACAAGAATTTCAAGAATGTAAGGTGTTAGCTAGTTTAACATTCAGGTTCGCTAATGATCCTTATACAATAAAAGCTACGTAGATTCTACATTATTATGTAAATGTATGCTGTAGTTCCATGTCTAACTAAACAGATGTCAACATACCTATTACCTTTTCCTTAATTATTTCGTGTAGTAATTAAACTGTATCATTGTAAAATTTTATGCCTTGATGGAACTAATTAATATCAATAATCAAAATTCATTAGTTAGGCACAATGTTTGATTGAGTTTTATTACTCGTTAATCTATTTAACGAACGGAAGAAGTTAATCTGTTATAGTTTAAACGTTAGCTTTCATTATCATAGTTTTAATGTGGACAATAAACGACAAGCCAGTTATTTTCCGTAATTTATTGTGATTTTAAATATAATTATTGTGGGGATGGGTGCACCAATATGTAATGGAAATTAGAATCGGTCCCAAATAAGGCGGTTAAGAATACACAATATCTTGGAAGACAGTATGCCTACTGAGACCACTATACAAATATCATTGTACGTAGGAACTTATTACTATAAATAAAAACACGTTAAGCAGGACATGTGCATCGGGAATAAGTTCCGACACGACAGAACGAATAGCAAATAAACAGTGTGGTGTCATCACCGAACGGGTTTTAATGATAAAAAAAGAATAAATACATAGACGAGGTCCAAATTAATGGTACCTGTGCTTCGGGGAACTAATCCCTTATTTTAAGACCAGACTAATGTCTAGGTTAGCACTAGCCCAATGACGCAAATATTTTTATATGCAAAATTAAATAAGTACATATTTTATGTACCTAGTTAGTTTTTGTACAATCCGTACATAAATACCTCATAATTGCTACATTGTTTTGAACCTAAGTTTTTCGTCAAACATTTTTACAGTATCGTAGACTATTTGTTCTCTATGTCCCTTTAAAATTATTCTAATTTATTTAATTATCAATAGTACTATTCACATAAAGATAACTTCATTGTTTGCCGTTAAGATCAGCCGCGGCAAAATAAACAGTACCTACTAGATGCTTCACCAGTTTATGTTTTCGCGTAATTAGCCAGTCAGGAGAAATTGTTTACTATGGTAATCGTATGGGCATTGGCCACTGTACTGCCTAAGCTTTAAGCCGCGCACACACGGACTGATTGAAGCAGTCAGTATCGGCTGCTTCTATAGACTTCTATGGCCGCCTGCAAGCGGACTGCTCGAAGCAGTTTGACTGCTTCGACCAGTCGACAAAACAAAAAGCAAGCGGGTTAGAGCTCGGTCGACAGCTCGCGCAATCTGTGTTCCTTGTTTACCGACTAACTGCTCGAGGAGTTGGTGTATGGGCGGCCTTATAGCTAAAGATCTAAGTGATATCATCAATACTTATAACTAAGACTGGACGCTACATCGAGTGAGTCAACAGCAAGTCATAACAAACTGCCAGTCACCGCGGTTCAACCAAACTAATGAACTCTTACAAGTCCACCTGCAGCTATTCAGCGTTCTTTTTTTTTTCTATAATCCGACATACCAGTACTTATGCTTGTCATATTCATTTACAATTACATTATCCTTCACGCATCTGATCCATCTTTAATTTGACCTTTCTTTTGAATTGGCAAATTGGTAATAAAGTTTTATAATATGTGTCACTCTTGGTATACTCTTCAAGACAAAAGTTTAAGGGTTCTGCACTACGTTTGACGTCTTCCATAATCCATTACTTTTTTTAGCTGCTCATTATTCCAAACTGCAATATTCTTCGGCCTATTTATTAATATATTATTGCGGTGCCCAATCGTACATTGAGACTTTGAAAAACTTAATATTGGCTGGACAAAAGACGGTCGCCAAAATAGAGCTTAATAGCTTCCAAAATTTTGTGTTTTACAAGGAATATAGTATACGACTTGCAATTACGTGTATTATCGTGGTTAACTGAGTGGTACCGCTCAATGGCACCAGGTGTAGCGAAGCGCGTTTCCGAAAGTGCAGTGCAAACATGATAGTTTTTTGAGGGGCATAGTGCCGTAGTGCATCACCGCCTACACGGTGCTAATACAGTGAGTCAGTACCCTTATCTAGCTAGGAAACTCTAGGAAGCACGACGCCATGTTTTGTTTTTTAAACATAGAAACATGTGCGCATAAATTGAGGACAAGTTCAGATTCCATTTTGCATAAGTTATATTGAAACTATTCGTGGTCGCAGGCTCATCGGCGAATAAAGATATCGAGGGTTCGATTCCTAAGGTTGGCAGAGTTGTAGTTTTCGATTTGAAAACTACTTAACCAAAAATCTCTATTGTAGTTGTTTAGTATTATTTAATTCGATCTAGTGTGTGCGACAGTACTCTGCCCTCTCCTTCAAATCACACATACCTATGATGATACAAAGCATTCCTATAACATGTCTAATTATATGATGGACCTCAGTGATTATTGGGAAAACCCAATTAGACTTATGTACATAATCTAAATAAATAGTCGCGTGCTGACAAGATTACATTGTTTCTTAAGATTTGAAGTATGCAATTATTTAATTAGCATAGAAAAGCCGATTTTTTTTACTTAATTTGATTTGTTTTAGATTTGTCTTACTACAGATCTGTTAAATAATTGTTTCTAAACAATGACGTATTTAGGTATTTCAATGTAAAATAACTCGGAATTATACATAGTGGAAACCGAGCAGGCGACCTTTAACGCGGATTTCCCCTAATGGAGATCGGCAGACACTACAATAAGCCACGTGCTAAGCACGTCAGATTTTTATTTATAAAAAAATAACAGGTAAGAAACACGTTTTTTTTTTGTTTTATAGTGACTGCAGACCGCCTTAGGGCGCACGCAAGCGTTCAGTTAAGCAGAAAGGATCCAATTAGATCACGCCACCTTAAGACGAGTTGATCTAGCCACCCAAGTCTGAGTAATGTTGAATTTATATTACTAAATTGCTATAATAATTTGGTGCCAAGGAAAATATCGAATACCTATTGATGCATATTAATATCATCTCGAGATTGTTTACAAATACTGTGTACCTACTTACCTATAGTTCATACAATTATGAATCATATTGTACCTACAAGGTTTTCCAACATCTGTGTGACATTGGATATGCGAAAAAGGTAAAAGATGGCGGCGCCTGTTGTAGATAAACATACATGGTACATAAATTATGTATACTACGTACATTTACTGAAGTTACATATTGATATTAGCATTGTCTTTATTTTATGACACCGTAACATGTTTTTATATGGTAATCTTTCAGACTGTTGTTATCATGCCTTAAAATTTGGTAGTTTAAGGTAAAGCCTTATTCATGTCATGAATAATAATATGATATTTTACCATTAAGTGTCAACAAATAGTAAAAGTTAAAATTGAAAAAAATAATTATATATATATGGCCTAGACATACTTAGAACTGTAAGAACATAACTTTGGTCCAAAACAGATAAGCCAGGAAAGAAAAATATATTAGAGGAATATATATATTCATATGTATAGGTATATATGGTTTAACATTAGTATTACTGCAGCTATTACCTGAAAAATGTACAGATATGGGTGCCAGCATTGATTATCATAAATGTTAACACTGAGGGATTTGCTTAAGATTCTAAGAAATGTTTTTCACTATAAACATGGTCAATAAACTTTGCTGCTATGGTATAGGCCTTATTACTAATTTTTATATACTGAAATTCATTTAGTAATAGTATGCTTATTTTAAAGGGACTAGCCCACCACACATGCCCATCATTGCAACTCCTGTAAGCCAGGATCTACAATGATAACCAATGAATATCACCGAAACAGTTAAGCTCGGTGTGTCCCAGGGAAACGATTGACTGTCTTGGAACCCGCAACGAAATTAATCAGAAGTAGTAAATAGGAGGAGTAGGAAAAAAATTGTTTCCACTTCCCTCCATTGCAAGCGGGAGACAAAAAGAAAAGATAGGCCAAAGGCAAAGAAAAGATAAGACAACTGAGTTAGGCCCAGCTGCCAAGCACCACGGATAAAATTTAACATGAATGGGTCCTAAAATTCATTTATTTAGGAGCTGTTATTTTGATTCCAATAATAGGTATGGCAAAAACGTCTGAAAGCACGGAAATTTGCTCTGGTAGCAACAAGGTCCTCATAATAAACAACACCGGACGTCGCATGTAAAGTGTCTAACAAAGCGTTACGTTCATTTTGCCAAAGACTACACTCCCACAGTATATGATGCGCAGTTTGCTCAAACTCACTATTTACGGATGAACACTGACACAATGGTGAAACGACAAGCTTAAATGAAAATAACTTGCTTTTAAAATTGCCGTGACCCGTAAGAAACTGGGCTACACAATGATCAACCTCTATCCAAGTCTTCTCCAGCCGCTCACAAACGGACGGAAAAAACTGGTAAAGATGACGGCCCTTAATAGACGTTTCCCACCTAAGTTGCCATTCCACCATCAGTTCCTCATAGACATCGGTCTGTGATTTAAATAATCGATCAATCTTTATACGTTCGCGTTGAGTCAAAAAGTCGTTATTCAAACCATCTCTAGTTGAATAGTACATAGCCGCGCGACGTTGTATCTCTAGATCAAGTATGCTTATTTATTAGTAGGCTAAAGGGTATAATACAAATTCACATGTAACAGGGATAACATGTTGAATATAGAATTAAAGACACAAACAAATATCCCCAAGAGTCTAGATTGTGTCTATCTAAGTTTTATTCAAAGTAAAAAATATTTGGTATATCATAAGCCTGGATGTAATTCAAAAGATTTCAACCATCAATGTTTATTCTTTGGCTGGGGAGGCTTTATAATAATAGTAAGTTGAACAGAGAACAGAATATTATTTAATAATGGCTCTAAATTTTGGGTGACTAGAATCAAATAATAAGATTGAAATTGTATTTAAAAAATAACCAAAGCCTACTTCCAATTATTATTGTTATAACAATAATTTTAGTTCTTAGATTGAACAATTTTGTTAAAAAAATATATAATACCTAAAATAAAGAAATACATATTTTTTGAAGATATGCAATTCAAAATTAAGTCCACTGTTAAGCACCAGTTGGATAATACACAAGAATAAACTAAGATTATTGCCATGCCAACACAAACAACATGATTAGCAGAGACAAACTATAGAAGAAGAATCTAAGCAATAGAAAATAAATACATATTATTATAATCTTAAAATAACATTATGTATTTATTTACTATTTATTAGTTGTACTATTTGGTTTGTTTATGCATTTAATCTATAGTTTAACATTTAACAATTTATACTCCATAAAGATTTAAATATTAGTATGTTTTTAAAAATATGTTAAGTATTGCAAAACAAAAAAGTTTTTTGAATATTTGTTTAAATTGGACATATTAAAAGCCTATGTTTCACTTGTTTTCGTTCAACACTTTGTGAATTTGCATAACAGCATACTATCAAAACTTGATGTAGATGAATATACTAAACATGTATATATAGTTATTAAGGGATCCCTTTTTTTCGCCTATTTTTTTTTGTCCTATTTTAATTTGGCATAACGAGTTAGGCATATTGGTATTTGGCATAACAATATTTTGACATAATTGTTGTTTGGCATACTATTTCAGTAAGCATATATGTAGTTTAGGCTATTGTTTTTTGCCCTAATTTCGATTTGCATAAAGTTGTTAGGCATATTGTTTATTCGTCTAATAGTTACATATTAGGCATAAAGATCAAAAGGTGTAATGAATACATACTTTAGTTAATCACACGTATTTATTCCTGATTTATAAGCAAAACATTTGTTTAGGTTGGTAGGTATTTTTTTTCGTGACCCCTAGATACGAGTTTGCCAACCCCAACACATTTGGTTAGGTTGGTAGGTATTTTTTTTTGTGACCCTTAGAAACGACTTTGCCAACTCCGACGCATTTGTTTAGGTTGGTAGGTATTTTTTTTGTGACCCTTACCCTTAGCACGTAGTAAGCGCCTAGTATGATTCCATAGCAAAGTTTTGAAAACTATGTTAGATAAAAGTTATGCTTAAATATCATTATGCGTAAGGATATTTAGGCTTTAGAATATTATGCTTAACATTGTTATGCTTAAAGTAAGTATCCCTTAAAAATTATGCCTATAAAGTTATGCCAAAGTGATATTGTGCGTAACTATTATTAGGATAAATCAAATTATGCCATGTTAAATTATGACATAAAATTTTATGCTTAAAAATAGGGAACCAGTTATTAACTTAAAAAGTAGGCATAAATGCACCTTTGTGTCCGGCATGATCTTTGATACATCTTGTGTTTGTCTCTCCATAATGCATGTTCAATGTAATGTAATTAAGTCAGTATCAAGAGCTGTTCTACAGAAATTCTGCATATTATACAGTAGTACTGTTACTTGAAAGTTACTGAGAAGTACAGATTTATTTGTTTTTGTAAAGAAGCAAAATGTAATTTTTGTTGTATTGCAATCATCTATCAACAAATTGTATTTACAAGAAACAATGGAAGGTCATACGGCGCTACTGCTTCAATTAGTCACAAAAACAACGCAATTGGTGCAATAAAACAGAAATAACTTTAGTTCATAACCTACAAACTATCATAGACACATATTTTGAAGAGTACAGTTAGTTGTGTAAACCCACCTATAGTCGCGAACTCGTCAGGCGTTCTGCCGCCGGCCAGCAGCCACCGGCACCAGTCTATAGTCTCCCACTCGTCAATGGCCTTGCCAGGGTTCAGCAGCACGTCCAGCAGAGGACCCAGGTGCTGTGGTGAGCCATTCTCACAGTCCGCGTGTATGTATGCGGCAGCACCCCGTTTACCCTTCTTCATAAGCACTTGAGCGGTCGAATTAGACATTTTATCACTTTGATCACCACAATATAAAACAATTACACTAAACACATAAGTCACCGTATATTTCGGTCACTCACGGAAGAAACACTATTTCAAGTTTTACATAAGGCAATGAACTGCGGTCCATAACGACGTTTTGGTATAACATTTTTGTAAGTCACAAACTCAATTTAGGATAAAACTACACTAACACAAATACTTTGGGGTTGAAACCATCACCAAATATTGAAAATAGTTATAAATAACACCGTTTTATTGAAAATATGCAATGCAGTAACAACTCGGCCATTCGTTTAGTGTTGTCAATGCTAAATTATTTTTCTGGTGTCATGCTGAATTAACATACCAGTGTAAAAAAATATTAGTTCCAATGCATTTTTTAATTATTTAAATAAAAATAATATTTACTCAGAGGTCAAATTTAAAAACATAAGAATATATAATGAAATAAAAATCACACGGAAGTAGTTTTCTTATGAAATATTACTATTAATGAATATGTTGTATGAAAAGTAAAAATCTAAAATCTAGTTGTACTTCCGTAAGTTCCTTAAGTTAGAAAATAAATAGAATATTAAACAAATATTTTTGCTTTTTCAAAATAAGTTAAAAATAAGGATATAAAGCAAAGTTCAGCGCTGGGGGCTAATGACATCACACCGCACACGTTCCCACAAAACGTGCGAGTGTGTGACGTCATGCGACATTTTAAATCAATGACATGTACAAAATAATACTTTCGTTAGAAAATTAAGTAAATTTATTTTTTCGGCTTTGACCAGAAGAAAAGTTGAACCTCTAGTTTTTGAACATTTGTTAAATCAACTGATCACGACTGTTATTGGTCGACCAAAAGACTAACAACTAATCACAGCGCTTAACATGAGATATAACAGGTGATTAACTAACTTTTAGTGCATAGTAAATAAAATAAAGTGATCAAGACTTTCAGACTAGACACGACCTTCAGCAATGAAGATGACTAAGAAGAAGAAGAAGAAGAACTTACTTTTGTGTTGGTTAGCCTGTCAGAAACTGGAGGTAAATGTATTTTTCGGACTCTTCCTTTCCTTATCGAATTTGTCTTTTTTTCTAGAATAGAGATAAAAAAATATTAAAAGTATTTAAATAATCATTTCAAAAGTTTCTACAAGCAACAGACTTGATGCAGAAAATAGCCGGGTAATAGATGGGTATAGATTTGTTATTAGATTAGAGCTTACATTAAGTACCTATAGATGTAGCTAACGGGATTAATAGTCCTTAAATTCTGTTCTGGCAATACTGTTAGTTTATTTTTAAAAGTGTCACTCAGCCACTGTCAGGATGTGACAAGTGACATTTATTTGGTAGCGAAAGCAAATGGCGGTGTACAATAAACACACGTGAATTTTGTAGTGTTGTTTGATTTATAGATGATATATTTTTTATTTTATAGATAAATTGAACAAAAATATATAAAAGTACTTTACGTTTGTTAACAAAAAAACGGACTTTGGTGTCTTAAAAATGGGCGACGAAAAAAAGGTTATGTTTCATGAAATGGAGCTGGATGATCGAATTTTAAAGGTAAGTAATACGCATAAGTTCAGTGTAAACTTAATTATTGTACTATAGACATATATATAAGACTCATTACATGATTATATTTTTTATCACATGGTTTTCGGTTAACATTTTTGTCACGCGGTTCATGTTGTTTTATTTTAATCACATGGCGCAAAAAATATTATTTATATTTCTGTGTGGTCTTTCTTGAAATGTATACTTTCACAGGCTATATCACAGCTAGCATGGCCTGAACCTACATTAATTCAAGAAACTGCTATACCTCTTTTACTGGAAGGCAAAGATGTGTTGATGAGGGCTAGGACAGGCTCGGGTAAAACTGCAGCCTTCACAATACCAGTTATTCAAAAACTATTAAATTTGAAGAACACCAGTACACATCAGTGCATCAGAGCTCTCATATTGTCACCCAGCAAAGAGTTGTGCGGACAGGTTGGTTTACTTATAACTTTATAACTAACAGGAAATGCTTAAAATCTAATATTTTATTGCATAAATAACGATATAATATTAATAAATGAATAAAAATATGTTTCTTACCAGTATCATACAAGTAGCTATTGTTGTTTTAGATTGTATAGGTACCTTAAATATTTTAAATAGAATGTGATGCACCCCCTAACAGCGTTATTATTTTTAGTCCAATATTTCAGATTGCATCTGTAATAGGTGATTTGACCACAAAATGTGCAAGAGAGATAAAATGTATAGACATATCCTCAACTGCGGACACACAAACACAGAAAGCATTACTGTCGGACAAACCAGACATAGTGGTAGCAACACCATCAAGAGCATTGTCACATTTGAAGGCCAATCACATGAAGTTGAAGGAGGATTTGGCGGTTCTAGTAGTTGATGAGGCTGATTTGGTATTTTCATTTGGTTATGAGGACGAAATTAAAGAATTGTTGGGGTAAGTGTCTTTATATAGTGCTATAATAATTTGTCTGATGCATGCCATGAAAACATTGGTTATTGAGCTGCTGTGGAGTTTGATGCTCCATTTCTTCTCCACAGCCAGAGCACTTAGGAAGCGGTAAAGGGTCGGCAAAACAGAATACTGTCGATTTTAATGTTGTCATTTAAAAAAATCTATTAAGCTTATTTATTTAAATGAGTTTTTCATTTGAATTTAATATTTGCCATTGGGTGATAGCCTCGGGTAATACTTAAATTATATGACGCTGATATACAGACCTTTGTCCCTTTAGTTAGCTATCTACCTTATAAATTTCACTATGTATCTGCTGAATTCGAAAAAAGAAACAATATTAATAAAATGTGTCATCTTTCTTCTAGGCATTTACCAAAAATCTACCAAGCAGTGTTAGCATCAGCCACACTTTCTGAAGATGTTCTGAGTCTCAAAAAGATTGTCCTCCGTAACCCTGTTACATTAAAACTGGAAGAACCAGAATTAGCTCCTTCATCACAGCTGCAGCATTACCACCTCTTTGCAGAAGAAGATGATAAAGCAGCCATATTGTATGCGCTGCTAAAGTTGAACCTCATTAGAGGAAAGAGCATTATATTTGTGAGGACAGTAGATCGGTGTTATAAGTAAGTATTAGTAGTATTTAATTGAATAGATTAGGATCTATTTTCATACTTTTCTGTATTGTATACTATTGGCTGCGGCTGCGCGCGCGTGGGTATTTGTTATCGCGGTAAAAAGTAGCCTATGCTCTTTCTGGAGATTCAAGCTTATTAAGTTTAGAAATAAGCAGTTCAACGGTTTAGCTGTGGAAGCATAACAGACAGACAGACTTACTTTTTCATTTATAATATTGGTATGGATGCATCAAGATTTTAAAGAATAGACGTCACAGTACTGTGTAAACGCAGGTGAAATGTTGTTGTTGTGTTCTCCTTATGCAGAACATTTTAAATTATTATTATTATATAAAAGTTATTATATTGGTCTAATATGATAACTATTGTCAGAATTTTAATCACCTTTAATTTATGATTGTTTTTCTTTACTTTAAGAAATGTAATTGATATTACATGTTGTTCTGATTTGTTTATAAATAAATTTATTGCAGATTAAAATTATACCTAGAACAGTTCAAAATAGGCTCATGTGTTCTAAACTCGGAGCTTCCTGCAGCAGTCAGATGTTTATCAGTAGACCAGTTTAACAGAGGAAGGTATCAGATCATAATAGCTTCAGATGAAATGGCTCTAGAGACTCCAGACGGTGGGTTAGTACCAATAGAAGAGAGGAAGAAGAAGAAACAAAAGTCTAAACGTAAAAAAGATAAAGAGTCTGGTGTTTCCAGAGGAATAGACTTCCAGCATGTCTCTAATGTTATAAACTTTGACTTTCCATTAGATGTGAATTCATATGTGCATAGAGCAGGAAGAACTGCAAGAGGCAATAATCAGGTAAATATTTGTTTTAAGATACTATGCAAGGCTTAAGAAATAAAAGCTGTTTTGGTAGATTTTACTTGGTTTGCGGTTCTTGCATTAAAAAAAAAAACAGATTTGGCCAGTTAATGCCATTTAAGTATGCTACATAGTCTATGCTCTGCTCTTGCCTTTGATTTAATTGCTTGATTTATTTTTTGTCTTTTCCAGGGATCAGTGTTGTCATTTGTATCCATAAGAGAAAAGCCATTAATGGAAGCAGTTGAGGCACATCTAGCTAAAGGTTTCAAAACTAAACAGGTTATACAGTGAGTAAAAACCAAAATTCCATTTTTATTTTTAAGTTTAATTTAATATTTTAAACCATTTAAATATGGCCTTTATCAAGCAGTGGCATAGTTTAGGCTGATTAGAAAAAAAAGTTGTGCTAACTAATTTCTATTATATATGTTAAGTAACAGTAATAATACTACAAAAATAAAACAGGTCGTTGCCTAGTGACATCTTACATAGGATAATAATCCAATTCATAGCCGATTTAATAAATTGTTTTGTGAATAACCGAAATAGCTGTAATTAATATCTTAATTTTTATGATATTATGTTTTCCTCAGAAAGTACGAGTTTGCATTAGAAGAAGTAGAAGGTTTCCGGTATCGGTCGCGGGATGCATGGCGCGCTGTCACCAGGATAGCCGTCAGGGAGGCGCGCTTGAAGGAGATCAAACAGGAGCTGCTTAACTGTAAGAAGTTACAGGTATGCATATTACATTTGCTCCAATCAATGTGAAAAACTTGAAAGAAACTTTAGTAATTTAAAATATCTTACATGATGACCACCATTGAACATAATACATTGATGAACGACTAATCTTCTCTCTGACTACCCTCCTTTACATACTTACACAATTATAAAGTAACCTTTAAATAACTCAAGTAATTTCTTAGGGATACTTCGAAGAAAACCCATCAGATTTAGCGGCATTACGGAGAGATAAAGCGTTACATACAGTTAAAGTGCAGCATCACCTGGCCCACGTGCCGGAGTACCTGTTACCTGCTGCGTTGAGGAGTGAAGACCCTGGGGATGATGACCAAGATGCTGTGGAAGCTCCGGCTCCTGTGCCGCAGAAGAAGAGGAAGCAGCACGCTAACTTTGGTAGCATGAAAAGGCATAAATATCAGGTGGGTTGATATTACTAAGTTGTTTATGATATTGAAGTAGATCAGCAAACAATTTGAAATATGTCATGTAGAAATATGAAGTATATGTAGAGATTAAGACTTCTAATATGTTAATAATCTGCTGTGTTAATAATGAATGGAGTAAAGTTAATTGCAAATTATGTCTAGTTTATCTTCATATTGAGGTATAACATAATTATCTTTAATTAAGCTAGTTTCCTTAAATATATTTTAAAGACAATCTCCGTGGCTCGACCACGGAGATTTTCTTTATGGCGTATACAACGGTTTCAAGCTCGGAGGTCCCAGGTTCGATCCCTGGATGTGTCAATGTTGAAAACCACTTTTCTACATTGTCTCGGCTCTGAGTGTTTGTGGTACCTTTGTGCCACCGATGCCATAATTCAAGTTATATGAAATATGTTTATTTAAATTGTATACAAAATTATGTTTAACCATTACTAATGTTGTAATAATTTTATTTACAGGCGCGTCAAAACGACCCACTGAAAAGTTTCGACGTGAAAAAGAAGGTTCCCGCTGGCGACACGTAGCAGAAATGCTGTTAGTATCCGAATGGATATAAACTTTTATATCACGAATAAAACATAAATAAACAAATGTTTTTATATGTTGGCAATTTTATACTTACTTGTGTTAAGGCTAGAACTACACTACGGCTAATATACCTACTTAAAACTTTTATAGATAATCTCACTGTTTTTTTAGTCTTTCTTTGTTTTTTTTTATTATTAATATCGATTATTGATTTTATTTAAAACGTTGCATTTAGGCGCTTAGCCAAGCGCCTTAGGGCAAATAATAAATAAAGCCTCAACCAGAAATATCGCTTTGTTTTATATGACGATATTTATGTTAAATATAATTTGTATTTTCAAAATTTTAACTACGATTACTTGTTCATATCTTAAGTGTGGTGTAGTCCCAGCCTACAATAACAGTTGTACCTCCACAATACAATAAATTTTGTGTTTTTCTTTCTACGCAGTTCGCGACGGTGTCTTCGCGAGATACTTTAGTATATACCACCAGCTTGGTTAGTACCCTATGTTAACATAAACCCTGATGATAATAAATTATTATGTTCATTTTCACTGATTAGTTTCAATTATTTTTTTATAGGGGAATTGGGGCTGATTAAAGTACTTAACTACCAGTTATAGTGATTGAGTGAAGTCTGCTAAAGGCTAAAGATGTGTGTGTGTATGCTTGTTGTCAATAACATTGACCTACCTGTAGATGGTTTGGAAGTCTTCTCGAATTATGGTCTTAAATAGAGAAAACCATCTATGGATATGTTAATTTTATTGGGCGTAAGTCGGACTGACTAATTTCATCTGTGATTTTCTCTACTAAAGAAAGAATAATCAATAGCATTAATATTTTAGCACGAAAAAGCCCACTGCTGCGTATAGGTAGCTACTTATCCCCTCTTTACTACATGCATTTTTCTTTGTTGAATAATACAATACAATTAAATCAAATTTTGATCTCTGGCAGACTAAAGCACAGATGAATTTCGCTCGTGAATTAAAATTAGTTTCCACCCCAAAAAACTTCATGACTTGCACAGTATTTCTTATTAATATTTTTGTCCAATATTTAAAAAAGGATCAGCACTAATTTGGGCTTTGGTTTTATAAATTTAAGGTCTTTCTTTTAGCTTTTGTTGTCATTTACCCACTTTTCAAATCGACCTGAATGAACTAGCTAATAAAATACCTTGATTCCAGATTTATGAAATATAGGTATTCAACTTAAAATTTCAAATTAATCAACATGGAAAAGATTTTCATGCTTCAAAAAGATTTTGTATTTTAAGTAAGTACCTACAGATTATCTCAGGTTATACAGTTTACTCTTAGAAAATCTAGATATTTTAAAGTAGGTGAGCACTTAATAAATAAAAATAACAATAAATCAACAGGTAAGTGCCGGCACTGATATCACAAATTATCCCTTTACTTATATTCATTTATCATTTAAACAAACACTTAGTAATAAAACCATAAATATCAAATTAAATCGTTAATAAGAAAAACATAAAAGACCTTTAATGTTATGACCTTTTATTTTGAATTCTTTTATAACCATGGGGTACCATTCTCTCGCATGTTCAATTGTTCATAAATTATTAATTATATAAATTAATTTGATTGGTTTTCAGTCCTTCAAGTACCTTATTCAACTAACATTATGAAACACTAAAATAATGTTTTGTTTAAATTGCAGTCTGGTTCATAATTAGTTATTATAACCTCAATATCTGTCTCCTGTCACTTCCATATTGTCGGTATATTATAATGGTATTTAATTTATTGTTTATTTTTATGGTGGACTGCGCAGAACGCACGTCCAACTACCAAAAATTACACGTACGACGTACCCCATTGTGGGATAGTCACAGACGGACTAAACCCAGCCGATGTGCAATGGCTGGAGTCCGCCCGGGGCAACCGCCTTCGTGATCACGGTACACCCTACGCAAGGTTAGTATGACGTTGCCGAGCCTGACACAAGCTTATATAGGACCCCGTGAAAATCTTAACACCGACTTCTAATTATAGGGCATAGTGACATCTCTTATCGGTTTTTAAAAACCATTTAAATTGCCATTATTCAAAATATTTACATGTGTTGTATATTTCAAAATTGCGCGTAAAAAGGTTTTATTGCAATTTTTTTTGGTATTTATTTTTTAATTTTTAATAAATATGTTATATTTCCTAAATTTCTATCATTATCGATCAGAGATATAATAACGCGGGAAATTAAATTAGAATTGACAAATTATCTTGCTTTCGAGACTTCGTTAACATTAATAGAATTAGTAAAACCCAATTTTTCTAGCCTTGGGTATCATTTTTAGAATTTCTTTATAATGAATATCTTTATGAGAAATATTTCAGAAACAGCTTAATTTATGTCAATATCAACTCATTCGTTTAGTACCTACTTACTTATTGTATGTCTTGCAATAAACCAAATGAAAAGCAGTAAAACGATTTCACCTTTTTATTTCTTGAATTACGACTACAGATTTATTACATTCTCGACTATTACTCGACAATCATAACAGACAGGCAACTTCAATCGTCATTCTTAGAAACAGTCACATTTCACACTGATTTAGAATATCTTTTTTTCTTGGGGGGTTCTTTGATGATGATCTTGGAATCGCTGAACGCTCTCCTGAGGGTGAGGGCCTGTTGTCTGACGGATATGTTTGTGGAGGACTGCAGGGACGACAGAGGTCTGTTCAGGTAATATCCGTAGGGACCCATTTCACGACGCTGCCAGGGGCTAGTAGTAATCCTGTGAGAATAGAGCAATCGTTATAATTTTTAATCATCTTTTTACTTATTGCTAAGTCGCTAAAAACATCTAATTATACATCGTTCAGTTTTCGCGTGATGATGATTTCCGCTTAATAATTCGACCCAATTTTCCACACATTGGATAGACAGATCAAACATGTAGAGGACATCTCTACGACATAGAGTACCGAGTCATCGTTTTCTCCCCGTTTTGGTGTGCATTAAGATTTTCGAAAGCAATCAGGATAATCCGATAATTTCTTTGTCATCGTCAGATTAAAGTTTTCTAACTAAAGTACAAAAGTATAAGGTAAATATGTAGAACCTGTGCAAACAGCTACGAACCATATCATGAGCGGCGGTATTTCTGGCCGCGGCCTGGTATGGATGTACACGGCCAGAGGCGCGGCCCCGCACATCCAGATCATCCACTGCTGCATCAGCTTGCGACTCTCTATGTCATCATCCGTCAGTATTATCCGATCCTCCTGTAACAATACCTTTATTGTTGTTTATGAAGTATTTTTCGAAAGGTTTTTTGTCTTTCAACCATTTTTACCAGACTTAAAAAATAAGGGGTTATCAATTCGTATATTTAGGATTTCTAGTTTAGGATTTGTTGTGTAATATTTTTTGTTGTTGGTTTTTGTTACCAAAGCAGGATTGTGGGAAATGTGCTAGGCTACACCATGTTTGCTATAGAATAACTTACTTCGAAACAATATTCCACAATCGTCTTCACAATCTTTACTAGCATCATCCAGAAATGTAGACTGTAGATCACCATCCATATGAACAGAAGATGCTGGAAGATAAAGTAAATATCTTAAAAATAATTTTTTAGAGTATATTTTGGCAGGTGCGCTGCTCTTCTGTGATGAGTGTTTTTGTGACCGATGCTTTCTTAAGTCATGATGGTTACTTATTCTGATTTATATGAGCTATTTCGACCATGAAATTCTTCCGCTCGTGATTTTGATTTTAGGGCTTGATTATGGCCACCAAGAATGGCATTTTTCGATTGTGTTTGTCTCGTTACCTGTAGAATGAGTTCCCATAGCGGCACTCGTCGGAACACGAACCGCCTGAAGAGCGCGGTGAGAAGGCGCTGCGCGAGCGCCGCCGCGCCCGCTGCCCACAGCACTGTCGGCACCACGGATATCGTGCTCTCCCCACATTTCGACCACTCGAACAGCTGGAATCATTTGATTTCCTTCTTAGGTTTTTTGTAAAGATCAGTCTAGCCTATACCCGCCCATTGGTGGACCTTTTTTCAAATACCATTGTGGTCAAAAGTCAACACTTCGTTTTGAAATTATGGTTAGCAGATTCAGTTAAGAGTCTTTCCCATTTTAGAGTACGGTACCTAACTAAAATTTTCGGAATATTTTCGTAGAATTTTACTTTTAAATAATATGGATTTATACAGATATTTTGGACTTGTAAGAAAAAAATTGGTCTTTGCTGGAGTAGACTATTATTTTGAGCTCTCTGCTTCTGATCCTTAACAGAATCTTTTTGGGAATATCATCACGCTTCCCGCCATGACCACTGAAAACCACTGAATGTTACGTTCTGCTGCAATCAGATTTTGCTCATATCTTCATCACATACCAGATATGAATGTCATAGACCACATACCTCATATGCTTCATTTTGCATGTACCTCCATAAAGAGGTGTCCCACATTACAATATAGGTTTATCCAAATAACTGACAATGAAATTTAACATTGGTCTTACAATTTATAATGCTATCTTGTTGATTAACACAAAAATATTAACTCCTATGTCACCATGATCGTTTTGACATTTACCCACTCACAATTTGTCAAGGAAAAGTGACTTGACATTTTGACATGTTTAATGTTACTTTTGTCATTTCTTCGTGACCAAAGTCTTTGGCTTTAAGTTCAGAAGTTTTAAGCCTTGTTTTCCTTATATCCTATTATTTTATAAAACCTATACATGTTATAAAAATGGCCCAGCACTGAGAATCAACGTTGATTTGAGGATCACTTGGGTCTTCTGCTAGTGTGTTTCTATTTATCTCTTTGGCATTTCAGGTTTCAATCCTTACTAATATTATAAATGCGAAAGTAACTCTGTCTGTCTGTCTGCCTGCCTGTCGCACTTTCATGCCAAAACTTCTGAACCGATTTAAATGTGTACACTGATAGTCTAGAGCCTGAGAAATGACATAGGCTACTTTTTGCCGCCATAACCGACATCCAACCGGTCGGAGCCGCGGGAAACAGCTAGTATGCTATATTTTGTTGTTATTTAGGTACCTACCTTGTATCTTACCTGCACGTATAAGTTGATTGCGGTTTGCTGATCGTCCCAAGGTTTATTTTTAGACTTAAAATTCAAATCTGTCAATAATACTTTCTAAATATAAATCTTAATTTGACTGCACGAGTAGCCGAGTGTTATAGGTCACCACACCAATAACCTTTGTGCGCGACGTGCTGCGGGTTCGATCCCCGCATGGGACAAGCATTTGTGTGACCCACAAATGCTTGTTTCAAGTCTGGGTGTTCTTTGTGCATGTGATTTTAATGTTTGTGAAACCCCCCGCGACACAAGGATTAAATTACTTAGTGAGGGAGTCGTTTTTAAAAAAAAAAAAATCGCGTATTGTAACTCCTTTGATTCTTGTTCTTTCGATGCAATTAAATACTTATGTAAATAGATTCAAAGTTACAAAAATACTACGCTATGATTGAGGTAAAATAACGTTAGGTTTGTATAAAGTTTAATTAATAAAATAGAAGCAGTATATCATAGAACAAGTGAGTCGAACGGCAGCTTGTCGATACTTCTCCAGGGGCAGTCCTCAAGGCTTTGCGTCTTTGGCGGCCCCAGGACTACGGACGCCGGCGTTCGGTGTACTGCAACACGCGCATCTTGTCGCCTGCACAAAAAATGTTGGCTTTAAGTGCCGCGATAGCTTGCAACTGCGTTCCCACCTGGTCTCCAGCCATAGAAAAGAAGATGCATTCCGGTGGATTTAGCAAGTAAGGATCCGGCATACCTCTCCGCCTTCCCCATGGAGAAGACAGCCTGGGTTCGCCCTGAGGGAAGCTAGGCTAGATATCTAAAGTAAACTATCGATCGAATTTAAGTTCTCAGTTACATTGGGAAAAGGGTAGCTGATTCTTAATTGTATTATACCTTTATCCACGCTTGTTCTTAAACGGAATAAATTACAGAAGTATTGAAAAGTACTTTTGGTCTCTAAGCAGGCATCCTAAGATTCTGTTCTCAAAATAATTTGTACCCATATAAGAAAAACAAAATTATAAGTATTTCTATAAGACACGTAATATGTATAAACATTTAACAAGCAGAACAGAGATCGTAACCATTTCCATCGGACGATTGATTTTATAGGTTCAGGGCGACAAATAAGCATGAGAAATTATCTTAAGCATTGAGAAAAAAGACATATTACACGACAATAGATAATATTATATTTCAGGGGCCATAAAACTTTTCTTCACTGTAGTATTAAAGTTATAAAGTAAAGGACTGCCCATAAAGTGCTTTATGAATATGGCATTACCTAACAGTTTTCTTTGTACAAATTCCTGGACAATATTCTGATCATGTAGAACCAGTCTATGTCCATTTGGAAATATTTACTCAAATATTGTCACTATAAACGTATATAATAAATACCTAAAGTAAACACATACCTACGGTTACCTTTACCAAAATTTGAAAGTAACTTTTGCGTTATGTCTATTATACATGAATTTGGACGAGATGGCTTGGGTTATTCTGAATTCTGAGTTCTGTCACGATAATCGTAATCCACAGCAGTGGGATAAGACAGGTTAAGGCATGTGGAATAAAAAATGCAGTAATATGTAGGTATAGTTATAAACTTACTGTGACATATGTTCGTAGTTTCTCAATTGCATCAGCAGTGGTCTCACTTGATTGGCCGACCAGACGGACACAGAGCTCTTTCTGCGACTTAAGCTCCGTCGCGTCGAGGCAACCCGCGCGGCCGTCACCGCACGACACGCGGCTATCAGCGCCGCTGACGTTGCCCGACGATCTCTTGCGAGATAAGCTCTCACTCTAGTGAACAACGTTATGCCTAAATATACGAGTTCTATTGATTTATTTTTAATCAAACTGGCTTCGCACTTATCTAAATGTAAAGAAAAGATCCAAGACCACAAAGAAACACTTTAAGGGTATGGTTAGCTTTGGTATTTCAGGAAAAAGTGAAGCACCCCGGTGGTTTTAGCTGTCAAGAGTACCCTTTTTGCTGGAAATAAAAGATAAATGAGATAACCGTTTATCGAAAACTTAGCTGAAATAGATTTTTCAAAGACTGACCCCAATTAGTATTTTGTAGTAGCTACGTTTTCTGCACAATGAAAACTTCCTCTTTCAGTTGTTATTGAACTAGTATCATAAGTATAAAAAGCTTTACGTATGTGTCTCCCTCTCTGCCAGATTGCTCGTTTGCGATTCTGGCTGCGCGAATCCACGCAGCCGTTGATGGACGGAGCCGACGAAACTGTTGACCTTCTCCATGGTGCGATTCACCCCTCGAACCGCTCGCTCGTGAAGCTCGGTTTGCCTGCCCCCACCAGAACACACAAATATGTTACATAAAGGTTCGGCCGTTAAAAAAAAAAAATACAAAATATAGAAAAAATAGCAAAGCTGTTTTCTCTATAAGAGAAGATTCAGTCATCAAGTCGTTTAAATAAAATGAAAGGGAAATAAAAAGTCAGATTTTTACAATCTTATTTTCAGTAGGCTTCAATTTTAGAAGGTAAGTACTTACTGTTATTGTTTGAAAGAAGGGTTTTATTTATCGATACAGAATAAAAAACACAGCATTAAAAATTACTTGTTTATTTAAATAAAGTTGTGAGAAAACCCTGTATCATAACTACGAGTAATACCAACCACTGTTCCAAATACGGCATATTGAACCTCTGGCAATAGTTCTTCCTGACGTAGTCGGCGTAGCATAGGGAGAGGAACCAACAGACCGTGATGTGGATCTGCGGCTGCTGCTGGCGCAGGAACCTGGTCAGGGGCCCAAGCGGCATTATCTCGTTCTGGCCACCCAGGAGCCCCGCTGTCGTCATCTCGAGAAGCATGTTTGGACTCTAGGACGAACAGAAATTGCTTTAAATCCTCGAACTAGTAAAAATAATGTTTTTTCGATTTTACATAACCTAATTTTTTTAACAATTTAGGGCAAGACGGGGAAAACCTGATGATAAAGTACTATGCTTGTAAGAGTAAGACCTAGCAGTAGGATTCTTTATTTGCAGTTGTTACAGGCTGAGATAAACGGAGTACTTACATCTCTAATTAGTGTATCAAGGTAGTATTGGAAGAAACGCATGGAGCAGACCCACAGGTGAATCATCAGGGCTAGCATGCCCAGCACCATCGTAGACTGAAAATACAAAATATTGTTATCGTTTTTTTTTAAATCTTATAGAAACCTTACATTGCAATTATAAACGGTATTTAGTAAAAGAAATTGGTTTTTGATGTCATTAGTCCTGATTCTGTTAAACTTGCAATAACCATACATTAATTGTTTTCATGTGTTATGTACATACAAGTGAAAAAGGAACCGATAGCCTGAAATAAGGATAGAAGAAAATAAGAGCTGTCAAATTAAGTTTCAACAAAAAAATCCGCACAAATTTGCCGACACGCAAAAACGTGTGCATTAAAAACACAATGATGTTCAAGGCGAATGTTCAGTTTGACATTTCTAAGTTACTTGTTATCTCTTGGTGTCCTTTTCTCACGATCCATGTAAGTAAATTATAATAATAATCTTTTATTTGCAGACCTTAAAGTGCATAATGTTAGTATTACATGAAATATACTTATTTAACTATTATTAGTAACACATAAAATGTCAAATAGGCATAATGACAATAAATTAGAATATACTACATGCCCGAATAACTATTTAAAGCCGAAGACTCTCAAAGCCCTTAACATGCTGTGGGTGCTGACACCATGTTCTTTGTCGGAGGGAAGCGCATCGCATTCGAACAATGGCATAGAACTCATCTACCCTCATAAAAATATAGCAATGCTTAAATCTGAATCTAGCTAAATGAATCAGCGCCTATGTGCTATTTAGTGTCTGATATACAAACAAAGTAACTTAACGAGATGTAAAAAAATTTTAACATTTAGGTCTTGAAAATTGAAGCTTGTTTCACTGTATTTTTTTTTTTTTCAAATAAATTCGGCCTACATTAAGTTAAAGAATGGGAATTCGTTGGGCGCGCAGGCCAAATTCGGTTGCGATATGACGCCTAGTGTCAGTGATGTTGTAAAACTTAACGTAGGTACTAAAAAGTATAGTATAGACTCACAATCAAAGTCTTTTCCAGCAAGGACACGTGCGCTTGGTCCCCCGCGATGAACACGGTGGCTTCCAGCTCGTTGTAAAGGAACAGGGCTGCGGCGCTCGCGAACACCGCCGTCGGCCCCACTCCCCAGACCTCGCCGTTGCAACTCATCCATTTCGCTATCGACTCCAAATGCGAGTCGCATAGGTTCTGTGTACATAACTGCTTAGTTAGTTACGTTATTCAGAGAATGTTACAAAATTATCATTAGTGCTAAAAATGGGAATAGTAGAAATTAATCCTTTTCGTGGTTTAATTTCTGCCTGTGTAAGTCTTCTTTCAAGTAGGCACTAGCTGACACGGCAAACGTTATTTTGCCAGGGCCACCCTTATCACAAAGAGGTATAAAAAATAGCTTACGACCTATTCTCAGACCTATAAATATACAAAAAATAATAAATATAATAAAATCGGTCAAGCCGCTTCAGAGGAGTTCGATAATAAACACGAGACTTTTATATATTAGATTTGGGAGGTTTTGTTATACTTACCTACAATTTCATTGGTGATATTTTTAGCCTAATTTAAAAAAGAAATAAAAATAAGATTATCGTAAAGACGAAGAGTGATTGTAGTGCTCAATTTTAAAACGTTATAATTTTGAATAACCCACATTAATTTAAGGAACACTTTAAATGCATGGGTAAATGTACAAAAGATAATGAAATATAATATAATCCTTTGTGATAATTTCTGTGGTACAGTCTCTATAAAACTCTCGAAACACAATTAATTTGGTATGCACATGCATTTGCAGTACAAGTCACACTTTATCCCATACGATTTAAAGCAGATCTTTAAATTACCAGTGCTGTGTCGACGCCCTTTGATGCCATTTATAGTAACGCTATCTCTTGACCTTACACGGCTTACATGTTGCTTGAAATTCAATTATCTTACATAGTGTTTTTAGTTCTGAAAATTAAAGTTTATGTATTTCCCGTTAAGCTTAAGATTTGAGTTTTCATGTTGACATCTAGCAAGGAACTTGTCTGTATTATAGGTATCGTCATAAGGCTGTTTGGTCAGTGTTGAAGGAAGCAAATTAAAAAAGTACACTCACGCAATGTGTGTTAAAGCTTACAGTTTTGCCCGCCATACAAACGGTGGGAGGCTTATTTTACAAGTCCTCTCTATACTTAACATCTTCACTTTGCGATTTCATTAATAAATTTCATCACACTTATAATTTTATACAACTGTAATTTTTTTTGGTTAGATTCATACTGATTGCACTTTTTGACGTTTCAAAATATGTCAAATTCGAGATGGCAGCGATTTGATGAAAACCTCATTGGTTATCGTTCTTTATGACTCCTTTAGTTTGATACATAGATAGGTTTGTTAACTCACTTGGCTGTCTAGTAGTCCGGGCTAGTTTAGGCAACTAAGATAAAGTAGGGCAACGAAGATAGAAAGGGTTATTAAAAATAGATAGTTTGACTTAGGAACATTGTTTCCCCCATTCCCCACCCTTAGAAGGTGACCCCTATGAGCAAAAAAAATCCAATTTATTTGTTCTTCGTTTACATCTCGAAAACGATGCGTCATAGGAAATTTTGATGTACTACTTTGTGAAAGCTAATAAGATTCTGTACACTTTTTACCGAATTCCAATCTAGTAATACAACTACGTTACGTTACGTTGATACGTCTATTACGCATCGTTTTCGACAAGTTTACAAAAAAAAAAAAACAAAAACCGCAACTTTTTTATGCCCTCTAGCTTCCGGAGGTGAGCTACCTCCGGAAGCTATTTTCCCTACATCCTTTTAGTATGTTCCTCTCCGTACTAGTCCAAACCAATTTCCAAAATAAAATTTTCTGTTTTCTGCCCATCTATTTACACCCCACTTTTGAGCACTTATTTACAGGGGTATCTGGTTCGAATCTCGGTTGAGAAAATTTAGTACTTAATGAGTTAACTGAGTAAATTGGTGATAGCAGCTTGGGTTTGTATATAGGTGGCTATAACTACTAAAATATGATAAATAAAACTCATTGTTTGGTGAAACAAATGGCAGATGGAGCTGTAATGGCTGATACAGTCCCAGTCTGCACATTTGCCGTTTATTCTAAAGATTCTAACACATACAACCGTCTAGTACATGTCTACACACGACACACACTACACTTTAACTTGAGTACACATTAATAACAAACAACAAACGTATGAAACAAAAACACGTAAATATAAGTATACATACTTGGTGGGTATATGAACTATTTTTATTTTTTTTTTTACAAAAACACTTAATTATTGAGATTCTAGAAACGACTATATTATAAATGTTTAGATATATAATTTGAAAGGATACGCATCATAATACAATATTTTGACTAAACCTACTAGCTACTAAATACTGTTTGAACATTAAAGATTACATTATAAATATGTATTTATGGAGAAACATGTAATAACTCTAGATATGTTTTGAAGCGAATCTTTGAAGCATATTAAAAGACTTATTAGTTATAAGCACGGATAAAATTTCTACATTTCCTTACATTTAATTTATTTCCTAAACCTTAAAATACACAATAATACCATTAAACAAAAGCAGTCAGGGTTGACGCTGTTTGGTAATGAAAAAAACCTGACTACAATATTATTATAATTTATAGAGATAAAATGCATACATTACATTTTATAAAACTAGCATAAAATTGTTTTACAATGTACTGTTCTAACATCAAGATTGAAAAGACTATGTAAATGTTCCCATAAAACTTCATGTTCGTTCCTGAACTATATACACATTAACATACGAATTAAATATACATTATTTCTGAATTCATTGCCCTAAAATACAGAAACATGTATATTTTGTTACTTTAGTACAAAGCATATTTACATTGGGGTTTGCTTAAAGCTATCTAAGAGAATACGAATTTCAAAAGGTTTATTATCTGGCTTAAAACAAGAAAGCACATATCTATTATAATAATGATAAGAGATATATATTTTGAATATACGAGCATTTTATAGTCTGTCCAGCAAAGTCTTAAATATCTAATTTCTCTACATATTTGAACTATATCTATCGTTCTAAATATATTTTATCCATGTTGTAACATACATAGGTAACATATTCGTTGTATATTTTAAGTACTAAAGCAGCTGCATACGATAAAATACAGTTTAAAAGCATTGGTATACCTAGACGATGATACGAAGAAATAATGTATTTTAGTTAAAAACTTTGTACAGTATATTTCCTACATAACATTACATTTGAGAAACTGTTATCAATATTACTAAGAACGTACACTTCAGTTAATTCTATAACACGTCATTAATGACCATGTATTTTATTATTAATCGATAACAATGTAAAAAGAGCATATAACACTAGCTGTAAAACTGTTAATCTGCGCCTTCCTGTAAAAATACATGATATAAATATAATATAGTTGATTATATATAGATATTAGTTTTAATTTTGTTCGGAATGCAGAGTTTGATCAGTTTTGCAGAGTTACACAAGCCACTCGATCGCCGGCTTGGTCTGCAGGGGTGTGGAGCTGTAGGAGTCAGGTCACAGGCTGCAGAGTGTGGGGTCTGCCGGCGGTATTGTGATCACTTCCGGTCGCTTTATGGTTTTGATGCGCTAGAAATAATAAAATGAATTAAAAACACAGAACTGATTGATATGAGGAACAAGATTTACTATATACCTATGATTAGAGGAAAGCGAGATTAGATCCTTCTTTCAATTCAAGAGCAAAAGTAAAAAAATATTTGCAACCAGGTTGTAGCCACGCATACTACATCCAATGTGCAGGTGTCAGTGCAGACCCTTTCAAAACTAAATCAAGTTGAATTAAAAAGAAAAGAGAAGAATCAGATAGTAGGGATTTTTTTTATCATCGGACTAACACTGACGATGTAGTGCAGTATGCAGAGCTACACTGCATTAGTTCAGTTTTTTTTTGTCCTGGAACAGATCCTAAATATCAAAGGTATTCTTCTTGAAATTGGCACGATGGCCATGAATGTGCAATTGTGCATCGTAGTTCTTATACTCACGTGCATGAAGCTGCCAGGCGTGATCGCGAACTTGTAGATGATGTAGAGCGGGATGCATGAGACGGTGGTGCCGGTCATAACCCAGCCCACGGTGATGGACCACGCCGGGTACGTGTACTCCCCGCCCAGCATCTCCTCGTGGGCCAGAACGGAGACCACGAACAGCACCAACAGGAACACCGGGCTGGAGGTGAGGACGAGTTAGGATGATCTTTGAGCTAATACTCGGTCAAGATCAGGTTAGTCAACGTTAAATCGTGATCCTATCAAGTTACCTACTTTCAATTGTAAAAACTTTTTAAGGAAAATGTCTACGAACTTCTAAAAATAAATCATAGCATAAATCCTAATAATCTGTAGGCCACGTGTTTAAATTACTTTAGTTGACAATGGGCCTTTAAGATTTTTTCTAATTCACCCCTCTGCTCTTCCTATCATAACTGTATTGTATGTAGTTTGATACATTCATAATACTATTCAAGCTAAAGTTAGGTATGTATCCACGATGTTAATAATTCCATTATAAACCCTTACCTAATATAAGACCAGCAGGCCCTCCAGAACCAGCCAGGCTTGTGTCCCAGCATGGTCCTGACGTCCTCCGAGAACCGGTCTACTCCGTACACCCAGCAGACGCCGGCTGCCTCCGCGAACACCACGAACAGGATCGCCAAACCCGGCCCGTACACGTTCAGTAAGTCGACCAGGTATACTCCACCCTAGATGGGAAAATGGTGTGTCGTTCGTCTGTCCTTAGTCCATTATTGGTTTTGCGTAAAACCTTTAAGGATAAGGAACTAAGTTCCCTTTGTTATCATAGGTGGCAGTTCCAAACATTTGTCCACCTTGTAACTCAAGATAAAATATTAAGTAAGTACTTCTGGTAAGAAGTTTTCATTCAGCAACATGGATATGTATAGGTATATAGGTCTTTTTATTTGTCATAGTGTAGAAACAAAAAACCTGCTAAGTAATGTTTCAAATTCCCGTCGGTTTATGGCATTGATAAACTAATAAAAGAATATGTTTATCTCTCATAAGTTTCAAACTCTTTATTACAGCTTGAAGATCCGCGGGATTTCAAGTTTGCTTACTCATAGTCTTACCTAAAGTGTTTTTATGGCAGTAACAAACCTTAGAAGTAAAACCCGTAACTAAAAATGCTTCTAAAATTGTAGATTGGTAAAGTTGCGCATCTATAAACCTACAACGTAATCAGTGCAATCACGTTACATAAAACTCTCAAGTTTTTGTGTCCAAAATATGTTGCAAACTAGTATAAACACAGCACACCCACATTAAACATAATGAATGCAGCGAGTAACAAAACAAAGCGTATCTGGACGTGTTGAGATGTAGCCACTGGCGGGCATCGGTGAGTGATGACCATGAATAATGCATTCACTCGCGCCAGATAAGGTGCGGTAATTTATTGAGTGATACCTGAAACTGTGAGGCATGATGTAAGCAACTACTTGGTAGGCACTCGTAATGGCCTGCGGGTTTACACGTCAAAATATTTTTGTGTGGTTAAAAATTATGAGATTTTTTGGTCGCCATATTTAGCGCAGGTATAGTACGCCAAACGTCCCAAAAACCTCATATATTGTTTATAACTGTACTTTATTAAATAAATAAGTGAAAAATAAATCAGTAGGAAATTACACACATCAAACACCTGAACAGATCTTCATAACTTTTAGCTTAAAATAATAACTACAAGAACTATAAGTTTTCAATCGTATAACTCGCTAGAAAAGGTCGTGGTAGGGTCTACATGAGTTCGTCTGGCTATGAGTTAGAGGTTGCTAAACGACCGAAGCATGACGTAATAACATAATGTGCTGACTCGCTCTTACCGTAATCTTTCACTTATCTTCCTAAACGTGGGCTCATAGCCTCATTGATTTTACTGTCTTTTTATGTGCACCGAGATTCAATATGAACCACAGTGTAGTTACCTACTTAGATATGCAACGTTCAAATGTACTTCATGGTAAATCGTGTAACCTTTTGGAATAACACTATTTTGAATGGATTTTATGTCCATTGAGACCTGAGGAGGCGTCGAAACGTCGGGAACGGTTAATCTATACTTATATTATAAAGCTGAAGAGTTTGTTTGTTTGTTTGTTTGTTTGAACGCGCTAACCTCAGGAACTACTGGTTCGAATTGAAAATTTCTTTTTGTATTGGATAGTCCGTTTATTGAGGAAGGCTATAGGCTATATAACATCACGCTACGACAAATAGGAGCGGAGCATAAATTATAAATGTTGCAAAAATGAAAAACCGTTGAAACTAAAACACGCGAACAAAGTCGCGGGGGACAGCTAGTCTATAATAAATTTCATTAAAAATAGTTTTATTTCAATATGTAACATTCGCGTAAACTACAGAAATAATCGTGTAACCTCTTATTGATGCTATTGAGTACCTATTTACTAAAGGAAAAAGAATATCGATATCAATTCGAATTGTTATTTGCCACGCTCGATTAAAAATCAATCTTTCAAATAGTTATTGTTGGACAAACATAATAAACCGAGTGGTACATCACTATCAAAATCACAGAAACTTACGTATGTAGTGGTTGGTAGAGCACAGATGTAGATGAAGAGCAGTAAAACAGCTACGAACAGCTCGCGATGCCTGCCCAGCACCCGCGGATACTCGTCGCAGAGAGCCGTGGTTACCGCTTCTAGACCTGGGGATTATTAGAGTTAAGTAATTCTCCTGCTTGGTTCTAGGTATCCATATACTAGCACGTTTCAGGAGATAATTATATTCTCATGTTTATACGGATTGCTCTTTCGCATTTAATTAGTTATACCTAGGTACTAGGTCAGTTCATGATTGACGACTTTTGTTACGTTTGTTGGTCCTCCATTTTAGCTAAACCTGTTCCCCGCTCAGTTGCTCCTGGAAGAATGTCTCACTGCTGTTAAGACTCTAGAAAACTTGAATGATACTCGGCTACAGTTCGACCACAAGGGCTGTGAATGATGATGAATATAAAATAAAAATATAAATATTGTATAGAGCTTTACAACAAATATACGGCCTTAAGAAATGTTAAAGTAAATCAATCAAGAAGTCTTGTCATGCCTACCTCCAAAGGTGCTGTCCAACCCAAGCGTAATGAGCATGAGGAAAAAGATGATGGCCCAGAAAACGGAGCCGGTCATTGTGGCGATGGCTTCCGGGTACACGATGAACACCAGCCCCGGGCCCTCCAAACCCACTTCTTCAATACTCTTGTTCTGTACGTGAGCCATGTATCTAGAGAAATATAGAATACATATAAGGGATTCACACATTTTTTTTACTAAATAAAAATTTACATCCTTCCGCTTATTAGAAAAAAATGGCCGGTAAAACGGAATTATTTTAATATAACAACATAACGATTATTCACATTAAATTGCAGAAAAGGACATGTTATAAACTTTGACAAAAAATTTACAGATTTTTAAGTATGTTTTGATTATTTCTTATGTATTGTAGTACTTACCCTAATACAGAGAATATAACAAAGCCTGCTAGGAAGCTCGTGAGGCAGTTGATAGAGGAGGTGATGAGGGCGTCACGGTAGCAGTTATTGTTGAACTTGTTATAACTTGATAGTGCCAGCAGCGTGCCGAACCCGGGACCCAGCGAGAAGAATATCTGGGAGGCGGCATCGATCCACACCTGGGAGAGCAACTGGGTCTTAGAGCTGGCGGTGATAGCTTTCGTAATGTGTTAGAATAATTTAGTATCTAAAGCTCTTTCCGCATTTCGTCTTTGTAAACAGGAGTATTTTACGGGAAACTAAATATCGAGAACGGAAAACTAGTTGTATGATTAAAATAAATTCACAAGTCAATCTTCTCAATGGAGTATGATTTCAGTATGTATGATAATCGAGTATAATTATAGTATGTATGATAATAGACAGGAATCAAATTATGATTTAAAAACGATCCTAAAATGAGCAAAAGTTATTTCGCATACTAACCTTAGAATTCTGTAGTTTATGCCACTCCGGGGTAAGATAGTATCTGATGCCTTCTGTAGCTCCTGGTAATGTTACTCCTCGCGCCAACAAAATCAGCAGCACAGCATACGGAGCTAGCGCTGTGACCCACACCACCTGATTGATGATAAAGTTATGAACACCTAGAACTGTCTGCTGTCCGTGGAAAGAGGTTGGGGAAAAAACATCGTTTTAACTCAGGTAGGTAAATAATAAGTCATGCATATAGCAAAAGATATACAAAAAATGTTTATTTACAGTAAGCAATCCTTATTTTTGACTTTGTCTATTAAGAATTTTATATGGCATTGGTTTATAACTGAGAGTTTTGTGCTTCTCGAACACCAAGATTGGTATATTTATAGATAAGATAACGTCTGCAAGCATTCTTATATCATGAATTTTTTCAAGATTGCCTTGGTCCTTCTTTGCGAATTTAGTGATAAGAGATGTCCGTAGTACAACTTATCCCATCCCTTACATTTTACAATCAATCCTTGTATTTATGAAGTTATACCGGAAAATATGATATAATCAAACCTTTAGACACTACTTACTTTGCCTGCACTCCTGACTCCCTTCCACAGTGAAAAGTAGACGAGCACGAAGACGCCAAACACGCAAAGCGCGAGCGACGGCTTGATGGGGCCCATGTAGTCCAGCCCGTTGGACCTCTGCTGCTCCAGCACATTGCGTCTACATGAGATAAGAAGCATGTTTGTTTTGTAGGCCATGTATCAAAATCTACTCGTAATATACTCGTAGATTGTATTGAAGAAGATTGAAAATATGCTGCCCAATAACTGGCAAGAGTTATCTAAAGGCTTCTTACGGAAGCTTGAAAAAGACTATGTCCACAATCGGTGTCATCGAATCATGACAACGTTAGTCATAAGTTTTTGCATCCCTTGCTTAAAAAAGCAGACAAGAAGAAGGATCAATACAGGTAGGTACCTAATGATAACGAAAATGTTGTTCATGATGTTCACAGATGTTTCAGAAGAACTTACTCAAAGAACTCCTTAGCCGGCGTCGAAGCATTCGGATTAGTTTGCGGCACCGTAACGGGCGAGCACAGAGGTGTGTTCCACTCGTTGTTGCAACTGGTCCAGGGCAACACGGAGTTGATGGACGAGATGGACGCCACCAGGTAGTACACCGCCCAGCCGATGATGGTGTTGTAGTACATGCCCATGTAGATGTCGATCATGCAGATCGCGTAGCCCACGCCTATGGTAAAACGTGATGAGTGTATTGCGAATACCGAAGACGGATTTAATTGAGTACCTAATGAGGACGGAAAGAACTTGCTGGATATGTTTCTGATATTCTGTAGCTAGTGTAGTAGGTAGGTATTTAGTATAATAGTTATATCGCTGGCAAAATCATTGCAAGATATTCATCTATCTCAACAGACACAAAAACCACATAAAGTTTACTGAAATCCACCGTATTCGCTGAAAACAAATTACACCCTTCAACAACTTAATTAAATTTAATGGCTTTAAAATGAATTTCCATCCCTCGATCTTTGGAAACTGGCAATGAAACACCATTCATCCATTTATCAAGGCACAATAAATCTTCAAACATTCAAAATCAAATTAATCACTGCAGTGATCGTCAATTTTCGCGGCGCGAACTTCGGAGAAACTTGTAGCAATCAAATCAGGGCCATCTGTCGTCGCGGGGTAATCAAATGATATCGCATCGCCTTCTTTAATTAGTTTACTCGCTACGAGATGGCGTTATTCAAAATCATAACTCGAATCATAGAGACTGCAACTGTTGAATACGCAACAAACTGGGCCAATATTGTTAGTACGCGAGACGGGGTCTGATTGTGAATATTGTGCTTTCATGTGTTGATGTACAATGAAAATAGATTTACTTAGTTAAAAGACGTAGTCTTTCTAGGGTAAGCAATCTATCAGAAGCTAAACAGATTAGATTGAGGTCGATCTTATATTAAATAAATGTATTTTTTTTTAATTTTCTTATATTAAACCATTAATCAAAACATAAACATATCCAAGCGACGCATATAATTCATTACAACAACTTCCTTCAAACCAACATTCATCGGGGACCGAACCCTTAACGGCTTCTCACTATACAGTCACATAATCATTCTGCAAATATTGCCACAAATGCCTCCGGCGGGCTCGACTCCCTCCGCTATCTGCCCGGCTGGCATTCGGCACTGATAACAGTGATCTACGCATGTTATAAAACCCAGTCGTAAACTTCGGAGATGGTTTCTTTTCAATATTCACACTTTGTTAAGGCTTTCACCAATGGAAGGACGTTTAGGTGACACGGTCATTATCGATCCTTTAGGCTGAGTTTCCACCAGAGATAACCAATAGAATCGCTTCATTTATTTAGCCTCGCTCAGCGCTAGGTTAATGAAGAGAGTCTATTGGTTCTTAACAAACCCATTTCTTTGCCACGCATTCGTAGGACAACTCTGGTGAAAACGCAACCTGGAATTGAATATCAAGGAAAGAATAACCTTTTTTGCTAGGAACTAATCCTTTGTTAGGTATTTATTTTGTAATTTGTTATAGTACTGCATTATAAGAACCATTAAATAATAACCATAACATATCTTCATAATGATGACCCAAATCAAACCATGGAAAACGTATCGATATCAAAGACATACCTTCACCCTTACCTGTAGCTCAGGTAATGACAAAACTTAATTGGAAGCCTCGTTTACTTAGATGATAAACGCAAATTTCTAAAGAATGTAATAAAATATATTACCCCGATCTACGATATAGATTGACAAACCTTATTAATTTTTTATTTATTTATTATTAAATCATTACAAGCAATCTATATTTAAAACTATGGCCTACAAAACTAAACAGTTTGTCTGTGGACTCGAATCAGTCTTGCTGTCTTTAAAGTACTTTATATTTGTATTAATTACATTTGTAGACTATCCAACAAGTACATCTTTAGAGTATTTTAAATCTATTATTATTTGTTTACCTTCTAATATCCACGGGCAAGCTATTTAATACACACGGTAAATGCTTTGTGTCATATCTCCGTAGTATTAATTAATTAGCAACGGAGTGAAGAATTCAAAATTATACTAGGTTAAGTATAGCTTCTACTGTTTCCTGACATTTATTAATAGATTGTTAAAAACCAAGGCTTTTACTATTTACCTACAAAACTTTAGTCTTTCTCAAACCTGCTGTAAATGTAAAGTTTAAAGCTCTTCCAAGACAATTTATAATTGCAAAAAGTTTACTAAAGTTTTGTCTCCACGAATCTAAAGAAGTGCAAAGTGTCGACAAGAAAGTGTCGAGATTGGTCAAATTATTACTACAAGATCGAAAACTGATCTGTCGGGGCTAATATGTCACGGACGGAAAAATACTTGGAGGAATTATTTTAAAGAAAGCAAGCTATCGCGACGAATCTTGGCTTCAGTTGTAAACTATGGTGTTAAACTTTTGACGGTTTAAAAGTTAGAAAATGTAGGTATTTTTTTGTAAATAATTTCAGGCACGTAAAAATTACTTAAGTCCTATAAATAATTGTCATAGGCGAATTTAAAAAAAAAGGATAGGAATAGATAAAGGGTATTTCATCGCTTTAACAAAAATAGATTTTTAGTTTAATTTTTTTTAAATATTCTCTCCATGATATTAGTTTATATATTATTATTGTTAATCATACATACTTTAATTGAAGAAGGGCTAATGGCTAAGCGGATAATAAAAGTTAAGCCGCGCTCGCCACGGTTGCTCCGTGGATGGGTGGCCATTTGTAAACATACCGAGAGCTGTTAGTCCCGATTGTCATACGTTGATCTTGGGCAGTCGTTACATTTCTGACAACTTACCATGAGATACTATGTTACTCGGAAAAATGGGTTGTAAAGGGCAGACAGTCAGTCGCTTCATGTAAAATACAGTTTTCAGTTAAGTCCAGTAAGACTGGAAGCCGACCCTAACCTAGATGGGGAAATGGCTAGGCAGAAGAAGAAATACTATGAAACTGGCGCGTCAAACCAGTAGTCGCAGGTTCAAGTCCTGCCTGAGGTTTAAGTTTATCTTTCCACTATTTGTATTTCATTACTATGAAATGAGTAAAGTTTACTTAATTCAGCTGGCTTCCATCATATATCAATTACTCTTTAAACTTTTTCACGATCACGGAATACATATTAATTTCAATATTTCAGCGAAGATATCATCCTAGTACCTACGTGTAACGTGCGACGCTGGTAAGTCTAGCTGAGTGCTTCGAGATCCGCTTCGCAAATATTAGCTGTGCCCTTCATTGGAAGCGCTCGAATTCATTCCAATGTCAGAAACTGACGACCTGATGCATGTCACATTTTTCTAAGTAAGTTTTGACTGAGAATGAGTTGCAGCTTTAAGTTTAAATTTAGAAAAGTACTATATTTTTTGTAATACCTACTTTTTTTTTCTTTCAATCCGTATATTTTGTTTCTCCAGTTTGAGTTTTTTTATACAATTGAACAAGGCATTTAAGGATTAAGATGAGTAGTTTTTATAAAACACAAGTACTAATTAGTACTATTCTGTAAATCGTAATTAATAATTAATCGGCTTGTAAATATGTTACTGTTGGGCCACCTCTTTTCATAGAGAAAAGAAAATTGACAAATGTAGTTGTCTGTATTGTGTACTAACGAAATAGAAGAATAATGCTTGTATACTATAACCTCCTCATAAAACACCAGCCACAAAGTTACGACACCATATAAAACCTCACAAACTATTAATCCATCCCTCTCAATCAAAAGTCAAACACGAACAAACAATTGAATGCCGAACCGTTTCATACATTTTAACCAGGTTTCATCCACTCCCGCCGTACCATTTGTCTTGGCGTTAAAAGCATTGCCTCCTGTATATTTATAAGGTGTTAGTAATGTCCAATAGTGACTGGACAGCGGCCGGCGGACATTACACACGAATGTGGGACTTTCCCTTCATATTGGATTTGGTTGAAGTGGAAACAATGGCCAAGGAGCTGAGCACTTACTCTCAAGTGACTCTTACAAGGGTCACATTTATGATCTTTAAAAGGTCAACCTAAGTAATTAATGCAACACAATTTTCTATTATTAAAGATTTTGTAGCTTTAATTCTTTGAACAATCGTTTTAATAAATTACTTTGTAGTTTTTTTAGCCAAAAATTTTAGGCTTCGGCGAAAAAAACAAATAAAGGAATTCACTGTTGAATTTTCTACATTATTTTTGGTTTGTGATTACATCGCAATTTTGCGGCATAATACATGAAACGAAATTCCGCACACAAAGGTAAAATACAAAAGAAGACGATTACAAAAATTCTACTAAGTATAAGAACTATTGTGTTTTGAATCAAACAGAAAATAAAACGCTCTTAACATTGATAGCATCAATTGTTGTTGAGTAGCTGTCCCCGGAGGACGGCATTCGCCACCAGCTCAAAGTCCCAGACCACTTGTAGCATTGCATCTTTGATTGGCGCGATTTCAATAACATTTTTTTTTTGCAATTATCTAAATGCTTCGTGGGATTTTGGGGATACTGAACAATAAAGACAGGGAATATAACAATTGACTGTCTGTAATACCAACCAGTAGACAGAAGTATATTTATGTTTGTTATGAATCTATGTATCCTAAGTTACGCTGTAACAATTTATCCTACGCAAAGCAAATATACGATAAAAATAATTAATGTTTTTTCGATCGATACTTGATGTGTCATTGTTTAGTAATAGTTACACAAGGACAGTATTAATTGTAATTATAAATCTTTGAAAAATGATGTCTTATCAATCAACCTTTTCTAAACTAAAACTTCACTCCAGAGCTCACACAAACAATCGGAACATCTCTAATGTCGAACATCAATCGAATCCGCAATCTAAATCTAATCATCATCTTTGTGTCCGCTGTTCAACATAATCTGTTAAACATAACTAGTCTAACCAGTTTAACTATAACTACGTCTCACCCTTGAGCGCCGGACAGATCCTCTTCCAGAGTGTGAGGCACCCGCAGCGGTGGTACTGGCCCAGCGCCAGCTCCATGAAGAACAGCGGCATCCCGCCGAATAGCAGCATCACGCAGTAAGGGATCAGAAACGCACCTGGGAGCAACGACAAGTATGAGTATAATAATGATCTTGATAGCATTTGGTTTGAATGCGACGAGAGCTATTGTAACATATTAATGAGAACAGGGGTGTGTGATGTAATCAGCCAGTACTCGAAGATTTGCTGTACTGAGCAGTTGGAAAGCATGAAGATTATCATATAGATTGGGAATACAAAAACAGTTATTAATAGTTGGTGGTGGTTCTAGCTTATGAGAGAGTGTGAGAGTTTTCCATTTGTCAGTATAATTTGTCCTCCCTCCTAACCACTGTCTCCATCAAGAATTTGTGTATCACTTACCACCGCCATTCTGATAGCAGATGTAGGGGAAGCGCCACACGTTGCCGAGGTCGACCGCGAAGCCCACCACGGCCAGCAGGAACTCCGCCTTCTTGGCCCAGGTCTCGCGCTCCCGCGGCGGCGTCAGCGACACCACTAGTGAACGCGTCTTCTGTGGCTGCTACATACAATTACATTAGAACGAAATCAATACAGGATATAATTTCCTACAATTCAAATTTTTGGATGAAAGCTTGGAGCAAAAGTTTTCATGATGAACAAGATGTTGACTATACTTTTATTAATAAGCTTGGCCTCATAGTTCATATACAATAAATGTTTATCTGGCTGTCTCATTTACTTACTAACTGCATTAGATTGATTCTATAGAAAGGCCATACACATTATATCATTATTTTTAATGTAGGCACAAAAAAATATCTCTTTAATTGTATAGAATGATGATGATGAAATCATAGTCCCTCTTCTCAAGTTTTGCTGAGACTATAAACGTCATCTGGAGGTACTCACGCTGTTGGTGGTGGCGGGTGGGTCGGGCGGCGGCGCGGTGGGCGCGGGCGGCGCGTCCGAGGGCGGCATCTCTGACGGCTCGCACTCGCCGTTGCGCCGCTCCGGCCCGGGGCTCTCGCCCTGGATCATGACAAAGCTGTTAATTGGTCCATTATCATGCCTACATACACAATTACTTCACTACAATTCTGAAAAACAGTTTTACTATGGGATACTGTGTTACCCAGTAACATGGGTTGTGGCAGGCAGATAGGTATAGGCAGTCGGTCCATTTCAAATAAATAACGACTTAGGGACTGGAAACCAATTCCAGCAAAGCATGGGAAAAGGCTGGGCAGGAGAAGGCAGAAGATATACAAAAGAGGGAGTTTGCTGTGGCTCTGGTGTCTGCTGAGTAGATGATGGACCATTTTCTCAGAGAGAAATTACCACGCTTGACTATATATTGGTTGCCTTGATTACGTTGATCGCAACAATCGTCACGTTCAACTTAATCGCCTAAAATGATCACTCGTCTGCTCAGCGTCTCGTTAATAGCCACGTACAGGCTAAGTTTCAGATATGATACGAAAAAAGAAGTAGCATACATCTTCCAATATATTATAAAGCATTTCTGTATTACTACTATTAATCATGATGTCAACGCTTAAGAACTGATAGTAGTGAAAATTTTGCTTCCCACTGAAGAATTCAAAACACCTGTTGTTGGTTTAAACTTTAAGAGACGATGTTAACTATGTTCTAATATGTATATAACCTATCTTTAAAATGTAATGGAAAGTTAAATATTGTAAACTGAAATCTGAGTCTAAGTTCAATTTGTACTACTAAATAGTACCTACAACCATACCATATATAAAACTAGCTGTCCCCCGCGACTTTGTTCGCGTGTTTTAGTTTCAACAGTTTTTCATTTTTGCAACATTTTTCATTTATGCTCCGCTCCTATTGGTCGTAGCGTGATGTTATATAGCCTATAGCCTTCCTCAATAAACGGACTATCCAATACAAAAAGAATTTTTCAATTCGAACCAGTAGTTCCTGAGATTAGCGCGTTCAAACAAACAAATAAACAAACAAACAAACAAACAAACAAACTCTTCAGCTTTATAATATTAAGTATAGATATGGTACTGTAATATGATTAAACGAATGTTATAAATAATGTAACACCGTGAATTAGCTAAATTCGTTTCAGTAAAACGAGACAGTTTGCTCTAACCGCACACAAACGTCGTTAATTAAAAACGCGAGCGGATAGTTCCAAACTGTCCAAACCACACAAATCTGATTAAATTTAAAGTAGTTCTAATTAATATTGACCGCCAACCAAGCAATCTTGACGTAGAAGCACAAATATCAAGGAAAATAATTTATTTTTGTTTACTTCTACAAAAAGTACGTTAAATTCCTCATTATTTTTATTTAACGAACGTCTTGAGTACATAGTATTGTAAAGTGCGAGTGTTTATGTGTGTTCGTTGTACGGACAATTTGGTGTGTTTGGCGAGGCGGCGCGCACAAACACGCCAAGCCAACCAGATTGCTTTGCAAATAAAAATAATGAAAAATGACCCTTGTTGTTAAAGCCCCAGTCCGTGGTCTCTCCAAGAACTCATTATCGACGACGAAATAGAAGATTACGCTCGGTAAACATGCGGTGCTGATGTTAACCGACTTTAGTACATAGGAGTACCAGCTCCACCCTTGGTTCTGTCCGCGAGGAACCATTCCACAGTTGTTTCTGATGAAATGCCCTTTTTGATTGATCAAACAATAGAAATAAAATCGAAAGCCAATCGTTACATTTAATATAAGATGCAATCGCATTAAATAGTGAAAAGTACAAAAAAAAAATGCGGATCGGGACTGTTTTTACGAAGCTCTAAGTAAGTGAAAGTATGTTCTATGCTATGCTCATAACTTCAATTATAACTCAATTTCATATTTTATAGTGAAAAAGTACCAAATACAAAAATTATTTCGAAAGTTGCTCGACAGACCAAGAAGAAATCGGTAAATACATACTTTAAAAAATAGAATATCTACCTTTTTTATAGGTCGGTTAACAATTACATCAACTTATTGTGTAAATTTGGTTTTTCTGTGGTCCCAACTTACCACTCAAAAATTTATATTAATTATTATTTTAATTGTTTGTTACGCATTAACACATGCAGAGCGAATATTTGTAATTAAATACAAATAGTGCAATAGGCTTGTCGCGGCAATGGTCGCAGGTTCGAGTCCAGCCTGAGGTTTAAGTTTTTCTTTACACTATTTGTATTTAATTACAATTTATAGTAAATTCAAAAGGGAAATCTGGGACCGCAGATCCGTGTCCAGTCGATCACGACCACTTTTGGTAGACAATGCATACAATTCAGAAAAGGGCATCATATATAAGCAATAGAAGCACAGGATGTAGGTAAGTCTCTATTTATTTTAAATAACCAAGTCTTCCAACCATCTAATGAATAGAAACCAGAAGCACTCTGACTTAATGTAATACATTAGCTATTGTATTTTTTCCTCTGGCCATGGCAAGGATTCACCCCAATCTGCCTATTTTCATTACCGCCGTGTTAGTAGCAAATAAATCTGCGCGGAAGAGTGAGATCCTCAATCAATTGTCTTAACTAATTAAGAGCAACCTTATTGCTCGTCAATGTAATCCTATGTGTAAAACGTAGATTATTTACGTCAGATTGCGTAATTGATACGTAAATGTATTTAATTTGTTGGGTTAAGTCTTTATGAGAGATTTTCGGCCTGTGGGGTAAGTGATGTTAGTTCTGAAACATTGCATGCATTTTGGTATGTGAGTGTTTCATATTCTAGCCAGTTAGAAATTATTGAAAAAGAAGATGTAGGAGTGATTCTAAAAAGTAAATTCAGAATTAGTAAAAATATCGACGCATACCATACAATTAAAAAAAAAAATGTTTTTTTAATTCTAATCACTAGTACTTCCTAGTGGTCTACGATTTAATATTCCAGTTTTCTAGATTTTTCATTTGAATCTAGATATTCAATAGGAAATTACAGATCCCCTTTCCGGTACCTTCTGCTAGCGGTCTCTTCTTTTTAAACTGATATATGTAAAAGGGTCTGTAGTTAAAACTAAAATGCAGAACACACAAAAGCCTGTATAACGGTCTCTTTACGACGTATTCAAGTTTATCGACAATAAAACGGACGTATTCACCATAATTCATTGCGAACAGCTTAAAAAGCTAAACATTAATGTCTCCATGTGTAATTTGGATTCTCATGTAGATGTCCTAACTTTTATTGCCTATTTGGATTTTAAGAATACTTATATTATTGTGTATCGAAATTTGGTCAGCATCTCAAGACATTTTATAGCTGTTAAGATCCTATTCTTTTGGAAAGAAGATCCGTTTATATTAAAGTTTAATATTATTAATTTTTAAACTCAAATATAATATACACATTAGAGGGAGTTCTAGCAGTCAACACGACTTTCTATGAAATGTTGTTTCTTGTGTATGTTATTTTCGAGTATATGAAAGATGTACTTTTAAGAATTTTATATAATCCTTTGAGTATTCTTTGCATGAAACAGTAACATCCGCACACCGTTATCGAATTTGTTATATTTGTAAGGTTTACGTAAGATTAGACCTTATTCGTATGATTAGGATTTATTTCATGAAAAAAATTTCATAAATTTTCGAAACGTTAAATGACTCTAGTTGCATGGTTCCAGAATGTCATACCTATGGAGAAGAACCGGAAAGAAAGTCCGTAAGTTTCTTTTTTAAAATTGGTAACACAAAGTATACAATGTTACAAAAAGGTTTGATTTAAAATTTTAATATATGCGACAACAACGCGAATAGTAAAAAAAAACACCCAAAATGGAAGACCAAAAATAATTATAATCGTACATGCACTTTAAAATTAAATTAATGTACAAATAAACATCCCCTAGTTCACAGGGTGTTTTAAAATACGATATCTGCTCAATTTCTATCCCTTACGTAGGTACCTACATTGGAATAAGGAAATACAAATTTGAAAGGAATATTGATTTGTATTGTTTAATTAATTAAAGACGTTTCTCTTTGATTTTGATTACGATATTTAAATCGAGTTTTGTTGAATTTGGTTACTTTAAGATTCGCAATCTTTTTTGAGTGACATCAAATTGGTTTAGCGTGATTGTATTGTTCTAGTGTCAGTTCAATACTCGGGTTGAATAATTTTTGCTTTATTCTAAACTTACGAATTAATGTAACTATCCGAACATTTTCGACTCAAATTAGGTAAATTACGATAGTTATTCTCCTTCTACTAAGAAATTGCCTTAAGTATGTCGGGATCTGCTGCCAGTAACTCATGTTACGTCTATTGAAAACCTACATAGTACCTTACAAACAAGGCCATCGATTGTACTCTTACAATAAAGGGCGTTCTTTGTCGTATTTTACAACAAAAATGGTCATGTAATGGATTTCTTTTTGCGATTGTCTTTACAAAAATTCGTAGAAATATATTACTAATTGACGTCTCTCCTAGCTGCTGACTTGCGCCAGTCCTCCGTGTCCAAACACGCGAGTTCAGAGGGAACCAACTGTCTGTCCTCTGGTATCCGATGGAAGGAATCGAGAGGTAATTGCTTTTCACTTCGACAGATGTTTGCCGACGTTTTTTTTTGCTTGCCCCACATTAATTTACCAGAAAGACAGGATTGTCGTACACAGATTTTCTCAGTAGATGTTTTTTTTTATAAAATAGTAAAACTAAAGGCATGGTTTTGAGAACTAATACTAGTTATTATAGTTGTCAAAATCATCTTTAAGACGGGTATAAACTATTTATTTTATTAGTAACCAATATTCAGTATTTTTCAATTAAGTAATTAATAGACAGATACGCTCTCGACAAACAGAAAGTTTAGAATCATCTATAATAAAAAAAGTCATTAAAAAGCGTTTAACGTTTATATTTCGTAGCGGTCTACGAGTTTAGTTCGCTACGCGCTCGTAGCTTGCTGCGTAGCATTACGTATGTCTCAACAATGCGTGGTACGGGGCCGCGGTATGCGGCATACCGGGCTGGGATGTGCTTTGTATACGGCCCTAATCAACTCAGTTATGTTACTAACTAGTTTTTACGTTACTTGTCAAGGCGTTGTAGCCTTGAAAAAGGGTTCTACAAGTTTACTACGACCGTAGCACCTTGAATAAATTATTTACGATACTAAATAATGTTACGAAATTTATTATAGTTGCGGTAGTTCTTTTTATATTTTCCGTTATACTTACATGCTATCTTTATTAATATTGATTAATACAAGCGAAATAACAAAAACTTACATTTGTTAGAAAAACCGCTTTATTTGTCTGCCTTTTGCTGGCTAGCCTTTTTCTCAAGCTATTTTGGGATCGGCTTCCAGCCTTACCGGATTCAACTGAATACCGTATTTTACATAGAGCGACTGCCTATCTGACCGACACAACCCATTAAACTGGGTAACACAGTATACTATGTTAACACTGGTTGTCAGAATTGTAATGACTTAACGACAGTCAAATATCTACATATGGCAGTCGGGACCAATGGCTTAACGTGCTTTCTATTATTTTAGAAAGCATTTTTTTCTCTTTTTAAATAATCTCTAAAAATATGCAGTTCCCAATTGTAACTTATAAACTAATGTGTCTATTATCTAACTAGTCTTCCAAAATCGAAGCTATACGATCTAAGACGAAACTTGTGCAAACAAGGTTTCGAACAGTGTTTAAGTTACGATGAGACTTGTATCGGCGGTCACCTTCCTATCTCCGTTTCAAGCGAGTTCTAATCTCCCGTGACCTTGGTATTGTCATACATGCACTTTGAGATTTTTAATCCGGGAAAAAGCGCTAAAATCATGGGACTTGGTAAATGCGCGGTAGCAAAGCGTGGTGGTGGTGACGTATTAAAAAAAATCATTTTGACTTTTGTTTTCTTTTATTGCGTTGCATTTTTGAAGTGGAATTTTCTTTAGGCACGTTGAGCATTTTCAGAGATGGGAAAAAGCTGTTAAACACTGTTACCGTTACCGTTACCTCGGTATATAAGTATCTACATATATTGTAATTGTTCTAGTTTTCACTTCTGTGCTGTTTTTGTTTTTAGTGCTCCTGTTTTATGAGGATCGAATATAAGTATTTGTAGACAAAAAATGATATTCATTTTTCTAAATATTGTGTAACGATTTAGTGTTTTCAAATTTTTACTAAAGTAAATTGTTTTCTAGAGTAAACTAGTACACCTTACTTCTTAAATGGACCAAAAATAAATTTCAGACAGTTTTTATCTATTGTTTTTTCACTACGAACAAATATGAAACACATTGAACCTGTTATTAATTCAAACTATATCAAGGTTTAATATTGTACGTTACCTTCGCGAAAACCTAATTTCCGTGTGCCTTTGACCCTTGCATGTGTTACGTTCGTGTTTTGCGATAGATAAGTATTTACAGACATATGTTCAAGAAATTTTAATTAAAGAGTAGGAAATGTACTCTAATTTTTCGCAGTTTTTTTTTTAATTCGACTGTTATAATACTGGGTGTCTAACACGTAGTGAGTTTAATTACTTTACAGCAGGGAGTTTCACAAACATTCAATTGACGTACATGAAACTGCCTGCCTGCTTTATAATCGGCCTTAATAAAGTATACACATTTAATAGCTATGTCGTAGGGATATAGATATGATTTACTGAACAGATTATAATCATGCAAAAGGTTGTTTCAAACCCAAGATTCTAGGCATAGTGTACAACAGAGTGTTAGTGAATAGTAGGTAAGACAGGCTAGTCTAGAGACTTTCAGCATTCCATAATGCGTGAACTATGTACCTACAAATACATAACTTTATAAACGTTTGCCATTATTCCTCAAATGGGTCTCTTTACAATCCTCCCAACTTCTTCAGGACCAGAATAAACTATGCTGCAAGTTAACAAGTTATGAAAAGAAATGTGTGTTATGGGGGGGGGGGGGGTATGTATGCTATGTGGTCTGTGGAATAGGGATGAGTACTAACATATATATATGTTTTAATGTCCGTCTTTTAGATAGTGAAAATAGACAACGATAAAGCAAGAATCAAAGAAGCCAGAAGAACAATCTTGTGACGTCAAAATTTGGCTTAAATTGTAGTGTCGCAGTGACGTCACGCGAAGTTTCCATTCTCTGTAATTTAGTAAATTTTGTTTACGAGTCACAAGAAAAAATACAAATAATAATAAATTGAAAAAAATGAAAATATCCCTGTTATGTCTCTACCTTTCCCATCAGGGAAACGGCTTGATACATAACAACGTATCGTACAGATTTCCTTAACCAATTATTGACTTCACGATTTTCAGAAAGGCGCTACGAAAACAGATAATCTTATTCGAAATCAACGAATAAGTTTATAAAATTTTGTACATACGAGGACACAAATGTATGTTTTTTTTTTATGTTTATATTATGATTACATTTATTCTAAACATAGTTACATAAATTACATTTTAATATATTATTTTAAATTCATTATCAAGATTGAATTTGCCATGACAAAAATATTTTAACAAAATGTTCTTTAAGCAACAAAATTTCGATTGATTTGGTAAAAATTACTGTACAGCAAGTAAGTGTAGATTTAAGACAAACTAATATGTAAAGTTGTTGTCGTAAAGTAGAAAAGTAAACCTTATTGATTTCGAGAGGGTTACAAATTGCGTTAAAAATTGTTTAAACGAAATGACCTCAAGAAAAAATTCAAGAAAACCTTGAGAAATACACAAAATATTAGCACTCGATGCCTACGCAACAACGTCAATAGCTACTTATTCGAAGATTACTTCCTTAAAATCTCAACAATCAGCCAAACAGTAGGAGTGAAAGGGCAATGATTCGCAAACAGACGGCACGAGCTTGTGTACCGTTAAGTCAAATTAAGCCAAAATAACTTGGCCCTAACAAAAGAACAAAGTGAATACCTACAAAGTGAACAAAGAACCGCCGGTATTCCGACATTCCCACTTTTGAACAAATACTTTTATATACAGTATTCACTTCTCTTTGGTTTTTACGCTTATTTTTTGTCACACGAATAATTGTTAGATATTGTGGGTTTGATGGAAAACAGTAAATATTTGACAGATTTTTTTTTGCCTGAAATGCTGCTCAATTTATTAAAATAGAATAGAATACTATTTATAAAAAGGAACCATGGCTGATTTTTGTTAGCAATTCTTAATAACTATAATATAATTTAATATAATATAATATGTTGGGACATCTCACACACGGTCATCTGATCCCAAACTAGGCAGAGCCTGTGCTATGGCAACCAGACAACTGATAAACATACTTATATATTTCTAAATACATACATATTTTAGATAAATTACACCCAGACACAGAACAAATGATCGTGCTCATCACACAAAGATTCGTCCTGGGTGGGAATCGAACCCACGACCTCCGGTTTAGCAGTCAGGGTCACTAACCACTAGACCAACAGGCCCGTCAATGTTTGTAAGTATAAAATAAAATATTAGTCGTTACCTAGTGTCGCTTCATTCTATATGATAAGCGCATCTTTTACGCACTGTTGCATAGATTAGCAGAATAATTCCGATATAAGTTATAGATATTCATGTAGGATGCAAATACCTGATTTGGATCGAACCATCCTAACGGGAGTCTTGCTTTAGAGTAGTGATTTATTCAAATTAGTAAATATTGTAACACACCCATTTGTAAACCGATTGCGCGGCACAGGAGGTTGTGTATTTATTTGTAATGTGGTTTTGGTTTTATTCCTAAAACAGTTGTTACATACTTTTTTGACTTCACGGATAGCCGAGTGGTATAGTTCACTACGCCAATTACCACTATGCGCGACGTGCCGCGGGTTCGATTCCCGCATGAGACAAGCATTTATGTGATGCACAAATGCTTGTTCTAAGTCTGACTGTTCTTTGTGCATTTGATTTAAATGTTTTTAAAACCCCCCGCGATACCTACAAGAATTAATTTTCCATACTCGGCAACGGTTAAAAAAATCTCGGTTTAAGTAAACACGACCAACGTATAAAACGTAGTATATAAACGTATTTATTATTCTAGTATTTTTTTTTCGGCGTATTGATAAGTTCGTTTCAAGCTAACTCTGATAAGAATTACTTTCTGAGTATTCACTAAGACTTTGTTTCAAAGAGAGTTATCTTAAAAGCTAAGACATTTGGCCGAAATCTTAAGCGTCGATCTTTTTATACTTTTATTTACTTTCCTTTTCATGAAAATTTTGTCTGTTCGTGTTTTTTTCACTAATGCGACATTTGATTATCAAATTCTCTTCCTGTATTGTGTACAAAACGGTTAGTGGTATTAAAAAAAAAAACTCATGTCAGGAAGGTACTTGTGTAAACAGTTTTCAGTATTTAATGAAACAAATGACTAATAGTTCGCCTTCATTTACTTCTATATTATTATGTTGTCTTAGAAACGGAGCTATTTAGAAGTAACAAGTACTCAAACTTCACCTAAAAACATTTTAACTGAAAAGTTTTGGCATTGTATCTGAAACCTTTAACACTTACAAACAACTAGAAATTCTAACAATTTACTCATGAGAATAACACAACTAACACTTAACAAGTAGACTTTAAAAAGTATTTGAACAACCTTTTTAAAGGTTAATATCGTAAATAGGTTTAAAAACAAGGTTAAGATCAAAAGATAAACAGTTCTAGTTAGTTAGTTGAAATGTTACCTATTTTAAGGAATTTCATTTATCATAAAGGTTGAAATGTCATGCCATAGTTAAACGAATGACTTGAATAAAAAGATATTTTTATGCCGGTAGTATCGCATTTGAGTATACAGGTTCTAATCATTACTCAGAATCCACTGTCCTTCCGTCCGTCCGCTGTCTGACAGCGGGCTGTAACTCATAAACCTTAATTGCTAGAGAGTTGAATTTTTTACAAAGTGTGTATTAGTGTAGCCGCTTTAACAACAAATAATAAAAATAAATTAAATGGGGTTCCACAAAATTGTACGGATCCTTCATACGCGAGTCCGACTTGCGCCCATAGACACCTCCAAGAGGCCAATTGGTTGCGAGGCCGGTCTTTAAAATGGGATCGATCCTTTGCATTTACTACTGCTACCCCGGCTTGGTACTACAAGTACCGACATTTATATTTCGGTTGATTTACGGAACAATTTTAAATGCTGTAAATTTGGTTCAAAGAACTAGCCATTTGGCTGATATTATTTTTCAATTTATAAGAATTTCATATACGCCGCCTTGAGTATTATCCAAACTGTTACCGAATTTCTTTGAACAGTAGATCCCCGTATAAGTGGAACTTCTGAACAAGAGGTTTCAATTAATTCTGCTCACTACCATGTCAAATAGCGTGATAATAAAGATATTCAGTGTAAACGGTTGGCGGGGCTGTTTGCAGAGCGACTGTGTCAAGTTGAACTGTGGCCGCTTAAACGTTGCCAACTTTTTTATTATTTTTAAATGCTTCCCGTTGTCAAGAGAATACTTTTACTTGGTGGTATTCAATAGTTTTATTGAAATTAGTACTTTGAAGGTTATCTTGGTTAAAATTGTTTATCTATATACCTAAAACAAAGTCGGGTTAGATACACCATTTATACCAACGGGTAGACCGATTTTCATGATCTTTGATACCTTTGATGGGTTTGCCTCCACCCCGAATAGCAGAATAAATATTAAAACATCGGAAAAATGTTAAGAATGAAAAAAGACGTCATTTGGGAACGGGGACTAACTTACGATAGTATTTCATATTTCTCCAACGTGTGTTTAGAATCAGTTACAACTTTAAAGTGCTACTTTGTAGCCTAGTTCTAATAAATGAGTTTTTGAGTGATGTATTTGATTTGTACCGCTTTTGGTTGTTGTCGAGTAGTTTTTATTGTTTAAAGTTTTTTTGATTAAATTTTCATTATGGTTTTCATGTCAATTCGAATTCATAGGTTTCGTTGTATTCTCTTCACATTTGATTAAATAATAACTTTTCAGTTGTTTCGAATCGACGCAATCCTATCGTGTTTGGTGTTGTTTGATTTGTCTTCACTCGTACTATGAACCAAGCTGATTTAAAAGTTTGTGTTTAAAAATTATTCTAATTAATTATTATTTTAGTGTTTTTTTTCAGGTTTGAGACGTTTATGGAACTTTAAAAAGAACTTTAGAATATTATAGATCTTATTACGCGAAGTCAACGAATAATCAAGGATAAAAAAAACTGAATTAAATTCTTTGAGAGCGTCTAGTAACTTAATTATTTATCGCTTGTGTACCTAAAAACGGTACACTACACGAGCCATATTTGAATACCATTGCTAGAAACATTTTAGATTCGCTTCTCAAATATTGACTGTGGGAGCTACAGGTGAGTATTTTCACCAAGTTCTCAGTTAGTAATGAGATTTAGGGAAAAAATAACGAAAAACACGGAAATTTACTTTGAACGAAATAGTTTACTTTGATTTGGTAGCGTCTGGTAATTTGTTTTTTTTTTACGTACATTTGCTATATTTTCTATTAGCAAGTTTCGGATCTTTTGAGCATGTTTATTTTTAACCTTTTTTTTTAGAATTAGGGAACTGTCCTGTATAAATTATTTTGGTAAAAAGCTAAAGGGAAAATACCCTGTATAGTTAACATAATCAGCCTTATTACAAAAAGCGGTTTATGTTAAAACAGGTTAAAACCTCTTTAAACTCCATAACATAAATAGGTTTAATCCAGGTTTTTAGATAATATAAAATATATATATTTGTAATAAGACCGAATATGTCTATATGTTTTATATATGGATATTATCCTGCTTTTGTGTGTAAATGTAAAAAGCCAGAAGGTAGGTACATTATTTTATGCTGATTCTTCCTCATAGACGTGAACTGAAGTTGACTTTGAGAGAGAGCTATTTTTTCACCTTTGTGCATAGAAAACTTTGATCTTAACTATATTTGAAACGCGTTGAATAATGTAATCGAATATTTTTTGTTCGCTGATGCTATTTTGTGAAGAATTGAATTCGTAAAGTTTGTTCTTTATTGATAGTGCTGATATTGAAATGTCGGAAAACGGAAACGAAAACGAAAACGGAAAAGGATACTTGATCCAACCTGGGTTATCAGATGATGGTTTTATTGTTTTACAGCCTTGTCGGTAAAAATGGAACAGTGGAAGTGAGCTGTACTTTTGGAAAAGCTTGCCGAAAATAACATAAGTCCCGATATTTTATATTTAAAACTTTTCCGCAAAATAAATATTTGATTGAATGTGGTTCTAATCCTTCCAAATACCTGAAGCATTAAACTCAGGATCTCAGAAGAGTCGAAAAATTACGTGCAAGTTACACCACTTACCTTACGGTTAAGTAATCGTCAGCGCTCCGGCGTGAACACTCTCATGTCGAACCTGAGGAGAGTCGCCATGGCGTGTGTATCAGGTCGCTTCTGCCGCGGCACTGGCGGCTCCAGCATCAGCAGGCACCACGGCAAGGTGGGCGGGACGACACGCCCCCAGCAACAAGTCGCCGCCGACAAACTCTACTGAATCTCATGACTGACTCTATTTTTTAAGACCATTGAGCTAAGTGTACATGATTTTGTATAGTTTTCTAAGTTATTTTAGTTTTTTCTTGATTTTACAGAAGTCTGAGGTAGCAGTTTAAAACTTCTTGTTTACTGTTGTGTTAGTAAACAAAAACAGGTGGTTTCGTTTGTCTTCATTGAACTTTCCTAGCCTTCAAGATTGTAACGTGGTTTCAAGTAGTTTTAAGTCGATTTGAAATTACGTGCTGAAACACAGACGATCGAAAAACAAATCTTTGAAAAATCCGACTTTAATTTTTAAAACCTGCACTTCGAAGTCACCTCTTGATATCTATTATGGCCGTCTGCGTAAATGCGTAGCATTTTCCTGAAATCAAAAACAAAATACAACATTTTTTCTAATGTGAATGATAAACTGTAAATTTATTGTTTACTTTTAAGCTATAATTTTCATTTTTTTTTCATTTCAGTCATATAGCTAATTATTCAGCAGGTTATAAGTTTTAATGGCACCCAACGTGGGGTTTCAGACATTTATCTAAACTTATGCCAGTTGGACGACGTTTAACCAAGAATGCCACATGTCTCGAAATATACCACATAGCAATAACAATCAGAGGCAAAACATCGCTCTTAAAATTCTACGTAACATAGTAGACTGAATGCTAAAGACAGTATTCACTCAAATAAGCAGAAACGAAAAATTTCTTTAGTTGAAACCAAAATCTCTAAAACAAAAAAAAAAAACAGTTAGCACTATCCTCCACTCATCCTAAGTTCACACAACAGATAAGTAAACAGCGGAGGCTGGCCCGCCCCGAGCCTGTGATCTTCGCAGATTTGACCAATCAAGCGATGCTATCGTGTAGATTGATCGTCTTCTGTTACGAACTAGCGGATAACTTACATTTTTTCCATCTTTGCTGATTGCGGAATAAAAGAAACGTGTCAGACGGTTGTGAGGTATTGGGTTTAAATATAATTGTTGTATTTGTAGTAAGTAGAGTATAGGTAAAAGGATTTATACTTTGGGGAGATAATACATCGTCATAATACCTAAGTCCTCCAGTAAATTGTATGAGATTCTTTAATTGTTGCAATATTTTGTGTCTTCTTCTTTTTGTTGTAATATTTGTTCTACTTGTCAGAAAATATTAGGATGAACACACACAAACACATTAAATTTCAGGCTAACCGTTTAATGAGGAAGGTTGATGCTTTAATGTTCAGGACTTTCTGGAGAAATTGTGACAATGTGCAAGAGTAAATATACAAAAAAAAAACGAAATGTTCTAGAAAAAATCCTGAACTTATTATTTTGTTAAAAAAATACTATTTTATTATGTGTCGATTTGAAAACCGTTCTTTATTCGATGCGGTTTAAAAACCAGTTTTGTAACAACAGGCAATTTGATCGGACCTTGTAAAAAAATCTTGACTGACCTGTGTATCGTACTACGTACCGAACTTATTGGTATCCTGGCAAGATTATTTAACCCTAAAACACCTTGCATATTACCTAATGTTTCAAAGTACGGGGAAACGGTGCTAACACCGACGCATTTGTTACGCGATTCAAACACGGTGCAGCCGTCGCCTACACGATTAGCTCTTTTGATAAACTATTATTATGTAATACTGGAATAAAGTTTAGGACTGTGTTTTGATTAAGGTGTATTAAATTTAACTCTGTGAGAAAAATACAAAGATCTATAACGAAAATACGTAAGTAGAGTTATACTAAATGATGGTCGACAATTTGATTAATTTTCGAATGGCGTACGTACTAGTTTTCAAGGTGTCGCAAGCTTTGGGGCCCCGGTTTCGATACCCGGACGGGTCAAAGTAGAAAACCACTTTTTTTACATTGTCTCGGTACTGGTCGTTTGTGGTACCTTCGTTATCTCTGATTCCATAACTCAAGTGCTTTTGATACTTACTTAGGGGTTCCGAGCCATGGACGTGTTGCCCACATTTATCTTCTATACTTATAATAAATCTGTAGAGAGGTCAATTCTGTACATCAAATATATTTTAGTGATTAGTGATCGATACTGATGCCAAAAATGCAACCAGTAAAATTTTTGTCTGTCTGTCTGTCTGTCTGTATGTTCCTTATAGAAACCAAAACTACTCAACGGATTTTAACGAAACTTGGTACAATTATTCTTCATACTCCTGGGCAGGATATAGTGTACTTTTCATCACGCTACAATCAATAGGAGCAGAGCAGTAAAGGGAAATGTTTGGAAAACTGGAAAAATTACTCCATCTTTTAAGCTTCCGTCGCGTATGCAGCCTTAATGGTTAAAGGTACATAGAAATCATGTATGACGGAAATGTTCTACATAAAATTATCTAAAAAATATCCCACAACAGCATATGTCTATCTTTTATGGTTGACTCACAATAACACGTGTAACTCCCGATAGCTTAGTAGTTCGGAGCTTTCTGATTATATTTGTTTACTCTTCGGTTTATAATACTCTCACTTATCCCTAATTAAAAAAAAGTTAACATTATTACCTATTCAATAAAAAAAGAATCATAGGAATCGGTATAGAAACACCAAACTTATACATGAAATACGATAATAAGCCATCGCGCCGTCGCGCGTGAATACTGAATCATGCTATAAGAATTGTTCACGTGCCGCACGGGTCTACTTTCAACATAGTTTACCCGGAAGCTTTGCGCTGAAGTATTTTCGTTCTACAGGTACTTAAGCCTCATGTGAAAGTGATCTAAACAATATTACCAATACATTGACTTAATAACATACAAGGAGTTACACGCTGATGGAGTCGCGGGCACAACTATTAATAATAATATTCTGCGGTTCCTTATTGCGATATTTTTCAACAGTATTGTGGATTGACATAATTATTATATTTCCCTACTAAAATACGAAAGTTAATCTGTCTGTTACATTAAAACCACTGAACCGTGAGAAAGGACATATGCTACTTTTTTACGAAAAACGACGGAAACGCGGACGAAGTCGCGGGCAAAAGCTAGTTTGTTAAATAAAACAAGATACAAAACGTTACATATTGTGAAAGAACTCTAGTTATTATTTGTAACTTAAGTTTAAATTTGCTTAAGAGTATATTTGGCGAGTTAAAACCATTGCTCATAGAGACGGCATACAACTACATGTTTGCCTTTAAAAACATTACATTTTTTACAATGCTTGTTACGGCTTTATGACAGCGAAAACTGAAACTTTTGACTTTCGTTATGACCTTAATCTGTAGTTCTAAACAATATAATGTAACCGAGCATCATTGTACTTCGATTTTTCTTTAATTGGTTTAAATTAAGTACAGTTGATTACATTTGATTAAAGAATTCTATTCTATTTTAAAGTATATAGTTAATCTACGTTAGGATACATATGAACCAGTAGATACTGCAGATAAGCGTCCAGCCCGCATCTGTCGCCGGCGGCCATTGTTATCGGATCCTACGTCATGACACGGAGTGACGTCATATGACCGTTATAATTTCAAAAGATAGAACATTGTCTTGTATGATCTTTTTTGTTTAATGATTTAGTTATTAATTAAATAATTTGAATAGTTTGTAACCTATTGTGTATCACCTACAATAACAGAATTTATTTTATTTCTTTTAGGGTAACGTTGGATTTGCCTTGTAGCGTGTCAGTATGACAGTGATGAGTTAAAATATTCTTATTGAATACATTTCTAGACTACAACATGGACTATTTCCTTTTAATTCATCAATTCAGGACCTTTTTTGGGGACCTTTTTTTTCTTTTTTAGGAGAAAGTATGATACCCTATAAAACAATAAATAATGAATTGTGAAGAAACATTGTAACGTAATTGTAGCAGTTTTAATTATGTGTTTCATTATAATCGTTTATTGAAACCACAGAGTGACGGTAAACATAATAACATAATTATATTTGTCGTAACATCCACACTGCAAACTGACAATTATCGCCGCGACTACAGGGGTCTTAAACAGTTTTCCATAACAACATATTCAGAATTATTTGTATATTTAACGGTTAATTTACGCGTATTGCTCAGAATCATTTGATTAGTTCCGGATCTAATAGATGTTTTTAATCATGAGTTAACGCGGCAGCAGCGGTGTTGCTTTTGCATCCCATAGTTTGAAATACATGTTTAAGTTTTAGAATACAAAAAAAAAAAAAACTAAATACTTATTTGAAAACCAGTTTTAATTAAATTGTTATCAATGATTGAACGAATAAGCAAGGGTACATATACAGTCATCAGTAGTCAACAACAAACCATTTTTTTAATAACTTGGATAATAAACACAAATAATGATTTAAAAGATATATATTCTTGTAACACAATTCCATAATGTTACCAACCTCTGCAATCTACAATTAAGAATTCAAAACTGATTGCGCTATTATTTTGATTTGAGCTCCTATTATCCACATTCGAATCCATCTATCGATAGTCGCAAGGACGCTTCTCCAATATGGGTGTTCGGGTGAAGAACGCGACGCTCTCGGTTAGCATATCGCTGACGGTGCTGAAGCTGGCGGGGTTCTGGGCGCCTGAGAACCTGACGGCGAGGCAGAGGATGCTCTACAACGTATTAACTGTGGTTTCCTTTATGTTTCTGCTAGGTAGGTTTGGTTTGACATGTGCTCATCTACGACTAGTGATCATAGTGTTCATGTATAAGTATCTTGATTTTTCTTTGTTGTTACAACTTGTCACACCCTGCAATGGCAGATATTGATGGATGTTATAATATAGAATCGTTGCGAGAATTTTCCATGATTCGATGGAAAAAGAAATTGAATTTCACAAGACCTTTTGAAATCTTCCACAGGGACTTTTTTATTAGGTAGAAAAATGATTCGTTTTAAGTAAGCCATTTCGTAGAAATTTGAAATCGACAATAATCCCATAAAAAAGTGGAAAAAAAAATTTGCCTACTCTATTTACTACTTCTAATTAATTTCGTTGCGGTTTCCAAGACAGTCAATCGTTTTCCTGGGACACACCGAGCTTAACTGTTTCGGTGGTATTCTTAGGTTATCATTGTAGATCCTGGCTTACAGAAGTTGCAATGATGGGCATGTGTAGTGGGCTAGTCCCTAAAAAAAACTCTTAAATAACAGTAACATTAACGTCTCTGAGAGCGGCAATTAGTTGTAGAAATGATGTGATGTGTTTAAGTTCCTATTTGTGCTGCATATTATAATGAAAGTGGACCCACTCAATGCGTTGGTCGATGTAAGTAATATAATTAATTTCGCCTGCCTTAATGCCTGCCTCATCCTGTCATGCTATGCTATGTTACTCAGAAATATCAAAGTCAAACGCAGCATATTTCACATCGGGATCTTTATACCTATTGACCTTATTTATTAAAAACTTCTCGGTGTTTAGCAATTGGTTATTTGACTATCGAATTATTTTATAACATAATAAAATACACAAATATAAAAGTTATAAGCTTTTAAAGTTTGTAGGTGACGCTTTTTCGCAAAACGACGACTTGTACGGGGCAGTCCTAAATTAGTATGGAAAAAACAATAGTGACGTCACATTTTGTTATAGCTCTCTCTGTCTAATTAGCAATATTAAAATGCTAGTAACTAGTTAAATATGAAAGTAATTAATCTGCCGTTTCACAACTCGACATAGTTTGTATTTTTTTTTTAAATGAAATAAAAATATCTTGTCAAATACCCAATTGCTAAGCAAGTTCTACATTCAAATTCTTTATCGAAAAATGTGAATAAGAATCTGCTAATCAGTTGCTAACTGTCGAGGAGATTTTTATGAATAAGGCCATAATGGCCTGAGGCATGGGTAAGTTTGGTGCTAAATGCTTCCAGAACAAAACTGCTAATACCAGATTCATTGCGCAGGTCATAGCAGTAGTTAGTCAGGTTAGCTTTACAACTTAAAAAGTGCTAAAAACTACCTGCTTTGCTTTCCAGTTACCGTTAAAACTCCACACACTACTTAGTAACTATAAGTTTTTTTTAGGAACCTACTTGGTCATCCAAATTGTAGATCTGTTCCTCATTTGGGGAGACATTGCCCTCATGACGGGCACAGCGTTCTTGTTGTTCACAAATATGGCGCAAGCTGCGAAGATTGTGAATATCGTGGGCCGGAAGAAGAGGATACAGGCTATAGTTAATGATGGAAACAAAGTGCTATATGAAGTTCAGAGTCAAAAGGAAAAGGAGATTGTTAAAAGGTATTTTGATGTCTTATAAGCCTTAAATTTTAATGAAGTCATAACATAACATCAAGAGTAACAGTCATTTATTTTTATTCTTTTTAGTCTTGTCCACTCTAACTAACTAGCTATCTTTTTCTCTTTTGGTCATCAGGTAAAGTACATATACCTACACATTTGTCAAATTTACGAAAACAAATACAGAGAAATAGGGCGTTAAAGATATATGTAGGTATTATAACGTATTACTTAATGTTGCTCGCGGCTTCCCCTGGGTGAGTGTCGTTATTGCGCCAAAAAGTAGCCTATCTTGGGATCCAAGTTAAATCGAAATCGGTTCAGCGGTTTAGCCGTGAAAGCATAACAGACAGATAGAAAGAGACACAGTTACTTCTGCATTTATAATATTAGTATTGATATAGATTTTATAACGAAAATAATTATTATTCTGTTCCAGTTGCAATCGTGAGATGATAGTCCAGCAGGTTTTATATTTCTCCCTCACCTTGATCACCACCATGGGTTGGGCTACCAGTGCAGAGAAACATCAACTGCCTTTAAGAGCCTGGTAAGATTACATAAAAAATATCTTAAATTAGTGTACTGTAGTTATTTTATTTCATCCCTTTAGAATATGGAAAACACCGAACTTTATTTATTTTGTAACGAGGGTATATCATCAATTTTACAATTTTGGTTTTAGGATTTCGACATATATATTTAAATGCACAATATTGGAATGAATGCTTTAATTTATTACATGCTTTGAAACAGTATCCTAGATGTTGATCCATACTAAGAACGAAATGCTAATTATCAAAATAGGAAGAGTCGTTTTGTCGTTGTGAAGATTAAACATACATACAAACATTGTCGTTTTTAAAATAAATAGGATGTATAGTGTGTGTATACTTTTACTTTGAGATTAGATTATAGTATTAGTAGATAGTATTAGTAATAGTTTGACGACCTCCGTGGTCGAGTGATACACACCGGTTATCAAGGTCTCGCCAGATCTGAGGTCCCGGGTTCGATCCCCGGCCGGATCAATGTTTTCTACATTGTCTCGGGTCTGGGCGTTTGTGGTATCTTCGTTGTCTCTGATTCCATAACACAAGTGCTTTAGGTACTTACTTTAGGTTCAGAGCAATGTATGTGATGTTATCCACATTTATTATTATAAAAAATATCAGTTCTGATCCAGACTTTATTATGACCAAAAGCAAAAAGGCGTTATTTTAGTCTTCTACCACTTGTTTGTAGGTACCCATACGACACCACCAGATCCCCGGCCTTCGAGCTGACATACATCCACCAGGTGGGGGCGCTGTTGATCGCCGCGTACCTGAACGTCGCCAAAGACACGCTGGTGGCGGCTCTGATCGCCCAGTGCCGCTGCCGGCTGCGACTCCTGGGACATGCCATGAGGACTTTGGAGGAGGGCCTGGAGACTACTGATAAGGTTGTTTGTGGGTCGATAGATATTTTTTTATTCAAGACCAAAAACAGTGTCATCTATGGGCATTAAAACAAATTCTTAGCAGCAAGGTCAAAGCTTGCATAGACCAGGAATAATAAACACAATTTAATAAGAGATGTCACTGTTTCAAAATTATACATCTAGCGATTTCGCAATATATAAAAACATGTAATATTATCTTGTAACATGTCTTTTAATTGGTTATTTGGTTATATAAATACGAAAATAAGTAACATGAAAAAGTAATGGCATTTAGAAAAAAGTTTAGTTCAGCGCCATCTCTTTTCAAATTGCAGCATTATTACCGATAGAGTTTTTCAGCCGCTGGAGTTTTGTTCTGAAACACAGAGATGACACTGTTATTAGTATTATATGGTAAAAACTTGTTTCCAACGCACATTTCTATCGAATTTTTTATGATGTGCTTTTCCCAACAATCTCATTTATAATTATTGATTAAAAACACTTCTTTATTTACCTATTTTTATAATTTGTATATTATTTTTATAATTTAATATGAATATCGCGGTATTTTGAATCACCAAATAAAATAATATCATAATCCTTTATTAAGAATCAATAATTCGAAATATTACATCCTCAGGATGTGCTATCTGAACAGGAAGAGTCAGTAGTGGTGCAACGCCTGGCGACCTACGTGGTACATCACCAGCAAGCGCTGCAGGCCGCGCAGGAGCTGCAGCAGTGCTTCTCCGAGCCTACTTTCGCGCAGTTTCTTGTCTCTCTCATTATAATCTGCGTCACCGCTTTCCAGTTGTCGGTAAGCATCTGTTCCATCCCAGCCGAGGAGTCCGTGGTGCACTTAGAGAAAAAATAAAAAAGTAGGTAAACTCTTGGTACTAGTATCAACATGTAAAATCGTAAAATTGGTATCAGTACAACAAAACCTTAAAATTGATGTTTGTATGTAGATGATGCAATCTGAGAACATCGTACGTCTGATATCAATGGGCACTTATCTGCTGAACATGATCTTTCAAGTGTTCATCTACTGTTATCAAGGCAACCAGCTTTCCGTCGAAGTAAGTTATTTTTTTTTAGATATTAGTAATTCTTTAGGGTGGATTTTTTTACATATTGCAATGGAGTAACAAATTAATACTTCTTCAGCGGACTCTTTTTGCCTCGCATGTGACATGAGCCTGTAAAGAGGCAGGGGATATTCTTGGATCTTGATATCCTTTAAAAATGTTATTGTTGTAAAAATAAGAGTATTAACTCTTTGTGTTCATACTATTATAACTACATGTATCAAAATAAACAAACTACGTCATATAGATTATAGGTACTCGTCTATGAAAGAATAATATTGGGTATTTTATTAGATAATTTCAAATCAGTACACTTCGAGGTGCGAACATCAATATCAGTCCTTACCTACCCATTGTTAAATAGTTCTAGATTATTTCTTTGTATAAAATAATTCTACAATAATTATACTAAATGGGCTTACCCTTGGTAGTTATTCATCGCAATTTTAATACAATTTTGCACTCTAGAGTACAGAGATAGCAGGTGCAGCATACGAGTGTCCGTGGTACAAGTGCTCAGTGCGCATGCGCCGCGCGCTACTGATCGTGATGGTGCGCACACGCAGCGTCCTCAGGCTCAGCGCCGGTGGCTTCACCACGCTGTCTATCGCGTCTTTTATGGCTGTAAGATGTTTATGTACCTAACATAAGTAACTAGTCGTTCAAGTGCTTTGAGCGCTTGCTTTGCGCGCTAATGATCATGATGGTGCGCATGCGCCACGTCCCGCGTTCCTGACTGTAAGATGCGCATTAATTTAGTCAATGAATTTTTATAATATGAGCTATGTAATTAATTAGACATTTCCTCTCCATTTTTATAATTGATTAAGCGCCCATCTATTCTCTTAAAAGTTTAAATACAATTCGAAAAAAGCATCAAAATGACAAAAAATATTAAAGTTCAGACATGTCAAAGTATTTCTATGGATTATGACTTATAGCAGCGTTGCTTTTGACGCTTAATGTTTCGAGAATAGATCTGCTGTTGTTTATAAAAACTGTTCTGCCCATCTAGCCCAGTAACATTACTACAAGCGTTAACTCTGATCGAATCGCTCAAATGTATGGAAATGAAAAGTTTAAGACATAAAATAAAATGTCATTTCCACACATTTAATGTCATTTAAGCGATTTTTATCGCCTTTAACGATTGTAGAAATGTCACTTAGCTCCAAGTTCTGTCTTTTTTTTATTTTTAGGTTGTTTTGACTATGACTGTGTTGGTTTTCAGATCATCAAAGCATCATATTCACTGTTTACTCTGCTCCAGCAAGTCAATGAAAAGTAATCTCAAAACCACAATGTTGTTTTATTTACCTTTTTTTTGATAAGTTTTTTACAAAATAATTATAATAATTTGTGTTTTTAAAGACTTTACTTCCTATACCTTCAACGGATAGATCCACTTTGGTTTGTAGGTACAAGTTTTGTTTTTGCGATTTTTGTGTGAAATTAATGAATAAACGAAAAATGAGTGGTTTGCCGCATTCGCCGCGGCTGGTCCGTAGATGGGTGATCATTTGTTTATACCAAAACCTCAACATACCTCGGCTATCACAATAAGTTGTTGGTGACCTTTGACAGTCGCAAAGTCATAAGCATTCTGAGAACCACCTACTATGGGATACTTTGTTACCCAGTAAAAATGGGTTGTGGAGGTCACATAGGCAGTCGCTCCATGTGATATACGGTATTCATCTGAATCCGGTGAGGCTAGAAGCTGATCCCTACATAGCTTGGGAAAAGGCAAAAGATTAAAGCACAAGTGTAGATGGATGAATATCTTTAAAGCCAAAACCAAAATGCCAAGCCTTTTTGAATACTAATAGATTTTTGAAGAAAGAAAATTAATAATAAAAGAAAGTTGCAAGTTTTTTTTTGTAATTACCAAATATCTTACTAAATGTCCTGTAGTTTTTGTACCTTACATGTCTTTTTTATGTATTTATAAACCTTAATTATTGGCTTATGAAAACTACCTAGTTTTCAGCCAAAGCTTTTAATGGGAGACGTTTTCTAGTAATTACATGACAACATTACCAAATTGTTGTGTATCAGTGTGCCGAAGTATTTATTAAGTTAATAACTCAATTTAAATGTACACAACAAAACATTACAGGAAAACAAAAATGTTGTACACCCCTCGTCAGGCGTTGAAAACATTTTAGATATTCAAAGCTTGTGAAAAAATAATATTTTTATTTACTTTTGACTGACGTAAAATGTAGTTTTTAATTAAAAAAATAATTTTAAATGTAAATAAAGAAATATATTTCGCGATTCTTTTGTTTTATTTAATTCCTGGTCGGTATCGGTGCAGTTGCTCAGAACTTTAGTGTAGCTGCGCACAAAATTTATGGAGTATCGTTAAGAGACGCTGTTATAATACTTCCATTATTAATATGACTTCCTTTCCTAGCGGGATATATATTGGTAAATAAAGAATATATTTTACTACACTTAGAATAAACAAAAAGATAAAATTTTCGTGTGAAAAACAGTTCGCATAACTGATCAAATGTTAACAACCCCTGTCTCTCAAAACAGATATAGCCAACAAAAACATCGCGCTACTTTTATCTGATCAATTGTACAAACAATAGGGCCCAGGAAATATAGACCGGTGGCGTAATGGGAGGTTTTGTAAAAAACCTGAACACTTCGCTTCGGTTTTGTCTGACCGTACTTAAAGTAGTTGGTTTTCTGACCGTACGCGAGACGGGCCAGGACTATGGTCTTTTCAGTTTAATATACGGTTTCTTTTGGTTCATGTTTTTGGTTGGTAAGTTGTGGTTTTAAGATCTACCAACTTTTTGCATTCATTTAAACGAACAGTTGCAGAAGTATTTTCTTTGCCTGTTGCTCTTTTTCCTATATCTATCCTATATCGCTTGCAGTGCAGGGAAGTGGAAACAATTTTTTGTATTCCTCCTATTTACTACTTCTGATTAATTAGATTGCCAGTTCCAAAACTGTCAATCGATTCCCTGAGATACACCGAGCTTAAGCATCTCGACGGTATTCATTGGTTATCATTGTAGATCCTACAGGAGTTGCAATGATGGGCAAGCAATATGTGGCGGGATGTTCCAAAAAAAGAATCTTGTTGCATTCAGTCTGAGAAGTTAAACTGGGATAGGATTCTCATGAATATCATTACTATTACTTTATACACTATTATTTTATACCAAAAAAAATTTAAGTATCGTCAGAAGTGTACACTGCGATTATTACAACCCTCGAGAAAAAAAAAACACTAGAATTTACCTCAACTGATTTTCTTTTAACCTATAAATTCCCCAGGTTTTATCCTTATCGCCCAAACCAGCACCATGTTCCAAATCTGGGGCGACTTGGCGCTGATGACTAACGCTTCGTTCCTGCTGTTCACTAACCTGGCCTTCGCCCTGAAGATCATCAATGTGCTCGTTAGGAGACGCGACGTACAGAGCATCATCAAGGAATCTAATTTTGAACTCGCCAATGAGAACAGGCAAAAAGGCATACAAATAGTGAAAAGGTGAGGTTTAGTTATTAAACTTTGATTAATTTTGACGAGATTAGAACTAAACAAAGCCAAAATTAAAAGTTCCTTCTTCCATGATGATGATTAAACAATCAGTTCAATCGCTACACCACCGCCGCCGGGTCAGCTCATGATTAGAGACTCCTATTGAGTCTGAACCTAGTCGGGCGATCCATAGAATATGCGAGTAAACCGTTTTGTTTTAAATAATTATGATTATACTCCTCACGAAAGTTATTATACAAATGATTAAAGAAGAGCTAAATATGTCATCATCTGATGAACTTTGTTTATAACATGGGCTTTTTTATTATCTGACATTAGTTCCACCACTTATTATTCCAGACGTAAGATAGAACATCAATATGAAATGACAGACGGGAAAAGATAGCTCAATAGTATTGTCTATTTAATCTATTTGGCAGTCAGGATCTGATAAGGTTATGGTCTCTTAGCAACTACATTTGTTTCTTGTTCACACAGCTGCAATAGAGAAACTACCAGGAGCATGTACTTGTACATGTGGCTGACTGCAGTGACGGTCTTGGGCTGGATAGTCAGCGCTGAGAAGAACCAGCTACCTCTCAGGGCATGGTTAGTACATCCAAAACCAAAAAAATAAACTATACATAACATTTTCTTGGTGTTTTTGATTGTGAGATTTCAATTTTGCTTCACGTCTAGTGTAGGTGCCATTATGAGTTAAATAAAGAAATAAAGTCAGATTTTTAATTGGAAGCAGTTACTTGACTTTTAAAATTAAAAATTCAAATTAGAAAAAACAATTTTTGATGTGCCAAAAAGGCCATTTTATTGAATCGAATATCAGTCTGATTTTATTTATGACTGTCCTCCGCGATTTGTCGGCGTGTTTTAGTATTAACGGTTTTAAACCCTAATTCTAAAGTAAAAATAATAGAAAAGTATAAGTATAGATAATAACGTCTGTTTAAATTAAATACAAATAATAGACGGAAAAAAGAGGTTTAAGTTTTTCCTTCTATTATTTGTATTTAATTAAAAATATTCGTTACGCATGCGATAATGCGTAAAAAATAATTAAAAATAATAAATAACGTCTGTTACTGATTTGATTTTATTTGGCTTAAATAAAACAATTTTTTTCTGTATTGATAAAATATCAGAAAATCATAAATGATAATATAAATATATGCTTATATTAACTGGTTTAATGTCATGCCGATTTATAACAAAAAGGATTAGTGATGCATAAATTAATCTTTTCGAGAATTGTATATGATATTTGGTTTTAATTTATAAGTGAGATCTAAGAGCTAATAATTTAAGAAAATGTTGTATGTCGAGCATCTAATAGATCAGATTGGTATCTCGACCACGATTTTAAAACATTTTCATGTATAGTTTATGATAATATGGTGGTGACGGATAATGATAAAGTAATAATACTCTGTTTAGGTATCCATATGACACCACCAAGTCTCCAGCTTATGAAATCACTTACGCTAACCAGGTATGCTGTAGAATAGACAAATTCCTTCTATTATTGTTTTCCCATTAAGTAAGTTATGTATATTCAGCTTTTGTTTCTTGCTGGAATGATTGACTAGGCACTTATTCACAAATAGCATTGTAACTCTGTTTTTGATCCAAATGCTGTCCTTAAACATGGATCAAACTCAATGATCAAGCTGTGGTTTTATAAGTAAATCGTCTAACTTGATACCTGATATTATTCCTAGCTGAAAGTCACCCACGATTTGGTCTGTATATCTACCTATCTTTTGCCTATGTATTATGAAGTTTGATCGAATCCGTTCATCAGATTTTTCTGTAAAAATACAAACGTCCTCAGAAATAGTCTATGTTGTAGAGCACGTCGTTGTCAATAGCTGCGCTGGTAAACATCTGCCTGGATATTCTAGTGACGTCACTGATAGCCGTGTGCCGCTGCCGGCTGCGGCTCGTCGCTCTGTCGCTGTCAACTCTCTGCGACCACATCCAAGTCCCTGATAAGGTATGTAGAACTTTAAAGCCGATCGTAAAGGCTGCTTGATCTGATAGATTATTTATCCAAGTGTTTAGTATTATAAACTTCGCAGTCCAGTTATATTTCATAACAAAATAATATCTTGAATTTTGGAAAACCTGTTGAATTTATCACTTGGGCAATCTAATGTCTTGTTTTTTTCTTCCCATCTGTAGCATAAAATGCTTTTTTCAAGGGGTCACGGGACGCCTGGCAGATGTGAAACATTCAAGTTAATGTAAGAATTAATTGTCATCTCCCCGTCCATTTTCCAATTTATTTGGGGTCGGCGCAATGCATATTTTGCTTCCATTCAAATCTACTACTCGTAATCTCAGCATTAACTTCTTTCATCCATCCGTATCTTTTTAGATCGATGAGATCGAGTTTGAGTTTGAAATTGAGATCGAAATTGAATGTCGATTTCGATCTCAACATGATAAGACAAATTGGGAAAAATTAACATGACTACATATATACCATCGTATAAAGTGGCTAGGCTTTGCCACGTCATGCGTCGCCACGCTAACAATTTTTACGGTTTTACGCCTTTATTAAAGGCCAAAGTTGTATATTTTCTGCTCAGCGCCTTATGGCTAGGCATGAATCGTTGTACTACATTTGTCCACAGCATCTCATGGCATCCGACGATGAGCAGATAGTATACAAACGCTTGCAGCTCTGTGTGATTAAGCATGAAGCGGCTTTGAAGACAGCCAGACTCATACAGAAGTGTTTCACGTACCCCATACTGGCGCAGTTCACTGTATCTGTCGTTATTATATGCGTCACGGCCTATCAACTAGCTATTGTAAGTATTATTATCATAGAAATAGGGTCAGCTAACTTATAAAAAAAATTCAAGATATGTACTGAATGCATTAGTCAAATACCTAATGAGATTTAATTAAATGTCAAGTTGTTTCGAAGCTGTTTTCATCATAGCTCCTGTCTTAAGATTTCTTAAAAAGATAGATGCTTTTTGAGGTTTATGAGTTAAATTGTCTCATTCCTCATTTCTCTCCTCTTACAAAAATCATTCGGAATAGATTGAAAAATATTTAGTTTTTGTTTATGTAATTTTTTGTAATATTTTATTTGCATAAAATAACATTATGGCAAAGTTATTTTGTTTTGTTTTCAGGAATTAAACAACAAAAACTGGATTCGTATAATCTCCATGGTAACCTACCTATTAGGCATGATGTTGCAAGTTTTCCTGTACTGCTACCAAGGAAACCAGCTGACGGAAGAGGTTCAGTCCTATTTTTGTAACATGGCTTAAAGTTACGCGTTTGTTTTATAGAGTAATATTTGATGAACCTTAACTATATCTTTATTAGGTATGGTCTGTTTTAGGGTTTCCTACCACATAAGGGAATAAGGAACCCTTTCTACAGACACTTGATGCAATAAAAATTCAAGCTTCTAGGTCACCGCAACTTAAAATACAGACATTTTTTGTTGGTTTTTTTATACATTAATACTTTTTTAATTCTATCGATCGATGGTACGGGAGACCATTTTTTCAACCGCATATATAACTTCATGTTTAGAAAACTAACCGTGACGTTCACCAAAATTTGTACGGAACCTTCGGTGCGCAAGTAAAACTCGAACTTATCCGGTTTTTTTTTTAAATAAAATCATGTTAATTTAAAAATTACTATTGCAATTTGAAACACTGTTTGATTAATTCTATTTATTATAATATATATTTGAAATATTGATATAAATGTGAATGATGTTATCGATAAAAATGTGGTAGTCGTATTGTTTTTGAAACAAATTATTTTGATGCTAGTTCTTGATTAAAAATAAACTTTAAATGTGAGTCAAAGCGCTTTACCGGTGCAGGAATCTTAATTGTTAAATTCAATTAAGGTCAGTTCACAAAAAGAAATAAAAACAGTCAACATAACTGATTTATACAACCAGTATAAATTGACATCCCTGAAGTGTGCTGTAACATATTGCCGTCTTTTTCTTACACGACCGTTCATGTATGTTTGCATTTCGCACAGTCTATGAAATGCTTAAATTTAGACAGTAAAGTTAGATAACCTGAGCTGTAAATGTCAAATACCTACTACAAGGAAATTTTAATACAAAAAATAAATTTACTGCTTTAAAAGGCTGAGCGACTGTAAAATTACTCTCAGATATTTAGTGCATTAATATGAAATATTAAATCGAGTTTTTGAACATTTAGATTTGTATTATTCAGTTATTACAAAGAGAACAAATTTAATTTTCTGTATCTTGTTTTGTGTTATGTCGTCTATCTTTTTTTTCTGTTTTTTCTGTAGAGTTCTGAGATAGCGGATGCGGCGTACGAGTGCCCATGGTACTCGTGCTCGTTGCGCACGCGTCGGGCACTGCTGATCGTGATGGTGCGCACGCGCCGCGCCGTCTGCCTCACTGCTGGCGGCTTCACCACGCTCTCGCTCGGCTGCTTCACTTCTGTAAGCCTCACTAAAACAAACTAGTAGGTGCCAACAAGAAGCCAAGTAGACGTACCACTTGACTTGTTGTTGGCAAGTCTTTGTTGGTAGCTTTTAGTTATCTAATAAAATCTCGATAGATTTAACGCAAGATTATGTTGCAAGAACAACTTTTTCTCCTTTCTTTTTTTCTTTCTTTCTGAGAAAAGAGTAAAAATTTAAAATCTAAGTTTCTATCGTAGTATGGTCATGTAATAGGGATTAATGAAAGTCAAATGATAATAAATGAAAATTAAAGACAAATAACAACGAGTTATGAATATGAAAGTGGATAGATATGCTTCAGGCAATAAAGAGAGATAAAAATAAACAGATGGATTGTGTGAAAGATGATATAGAAAAAGGAGTAAATGCTGAGATGACGAGTAGGGAAGATGAATGGAAGAAAAGCACACATTGATTCGACCACAAATAAAAATAATTAGGAACAGGAAAGTTACTCTTGAATGAATTTTAATTCTAATACAATGCCAATGCAAAATTGTTATTCATTTAGCAGGCTCACAAAATCACAAATTAAAAAAAAAAAAGTTTTTCGGATTCCAGTTAGTTCCTTCCATTGACAATATTTCTTTTCAAGAAAATAGAATCGCGTGTCAACTTAGCTAATATCAATTTTGCATTGGTACTTATTGGAATTAAAATTAATTGAAGATTAAAGAGAAAACATTAATGATTTTTTGTGATTCTGCTTGTTTGAATATGTGTCTACTGATTTTACCAGACTATATCACATTTCCTTTCTTGTATTTACTTCCACAGATTATAAAGGCTTCATACACCTTCTTCACAGTGCTGAAACAGGCTGAAGATAGAAACCAGAAGTAAATGCTTCAAGTAGAATGTAATAAAAAAACCTAGAAAATTATAGAATTGAAAAAGTAAAAAGTAAGTTGTTTCATTCTAAAAGTATGTACTGTAATAGTACATCCAAACTTAAAAAAAGTAATCAGTATGTCTATTTAATACTCCTATCACCTTATTGATGTTAATGACTAGCGGTGCTCCGCGGTTTCATCCGCGTAATTAGGCCCCGTTGCTGTCTTTTTCCGATGTTTTTCCATAAATTCTGCTATTCGGGTTGCAGACGAATCCAACAAATCAAATATCATGAAAATCGGCCCACCTGATTTGAGTTATAAATGCTGTAACTAACCCGGCTTTGTTTTATATTTTAAAATGAAAAGCGGTGCCCCGCGGTTTTGCCCGCGTTATTTAGTTCCTGTTCCCGTTAGAAACCTTTTTTGTTCGTGTGTTTTTCGATGTTTTATAGTTATTCTGGGGTGGAGACGGACCCAACCAAACAAACGCAGATATTTAATTAGGTGTACATAATTATCATCATACCAGCCTATAAATATAACAATGCCCAGTGCTGGGCACATGCCTCTTCTCTTATAGAGAAGGCACGAGCATTGATCACCACGCTTGCTCATTGCGGGTTGGCGATTTGAGATTCCCATTGTCGGAATCCAGGTTTTCTCACGATGTTATCCTTCACAGTTTGTCCGTTAGAATAATTAAGAAAGTACATATATTTTTGACAAAGTCATATTGGTACTTGCCTGTAATGGGTTCGAACCTGCAACCTTTTGCGCACTAATCCGTTCATTGAACCACTAGGCCACCAGGACACTCATAATTATACTAATATAAAATCCCAGGTTTGACGATGGTCACAAATGAATTAAATTAAATAATTTATATTATATGGATTACCAAGCTATCGTGTTGCAATTATATGTAAAGCATTATAGTCACAGTTATGTGCATTAAATAGTTATGTGCATTAAATTTATAGTACACGTGTTAAATTCACGTGTCGACACATCGTGAGTGCTTCTTGATTAATTAATAATTATAAACGACACGACGGGCAAGCCGTTAACAACTGATTCTAAGGGTCCATGTAATGTAATGATAATGATATATGAATATAAACTATTCTTACAACCAAATAGCTTATTGTCAAAACTTTATTAATGTTAATTTGTATATATGTTGCCAAGCGTGGGTCGAGGTCAACGAATAATTAATAAAATTAGGTCCGAAACTATTCAGGCATTCCTGTAAGGTCGAGGCATAATAATCAGTAAGTGCATTTGATGTACTTAAATGTTGATATCGATGTGAAATGTTTGTATTTAGTGGTTATGTTACACGCGCAGACTTAATTATTCAGTCTTCCTACCATTCTGGTCAGGGCGGCTTCTCTTAACAGAGATTAGCCATGTGCACAGGAGATATTACAGAGCACTTGCGCCAGCGTGTGCGCGAAAGAAATGCACACTCTATTCCTTCTATCTCATTGACATTCTGGGACCTTTTGCTAAATTAGCTACATATAATATAGCTATTAGCGTATAAATGTAAAAATATGTGTTAATTATTAGTTGCACCGGCCTTAGTAAAACAAACATTTTAAACAAATTCATATATACTATATAGTATCCAGGTTTCTTCACGATGCTTTCCTTTACCGATTGTCAATGATGTCTTAGAATAATTAATAAAGAACGTATAACTTCCAAAAAGTCTCATTGATTCTTGGCTGTAATGGGTTCGGATCTGCAACCTTGTGCACACAAATCCGTTCATTGAACGATTATGCCACCACAACACAATTATAATTCCTATAAAATATAAATTTTAATTTAGGAAATAATAACCCAGAAACATACTTAATTTTTATTTCACGTTATTGTTGTTCAGTTAGGTTATGCCAGGCTGTATTATAAATATTTAACAGACGTACCTAATTACTAATTAGTCATGTATCTAGAAACAAAAGGAAAGCTCATTTACATAATAAAGTGGAACTTCTTGTAATAAACATCTGTGTAATTTATATTTTTACTAGCTCGGCCCGTCTTTGCACGTGTGATGAGAGATTTGCGAATCATTTTTTTCTTCTTTTATAATTACAATCACCAGCAATAATTAAAACAAACAAAAAAAAATAGCGCAATTGTTCCATTCGTTCAGGGGTGATGCGATGACCAAAGGAAATAGATATTAAGTAATTTTATATAATAGATACTGGCTGATACCCACGGCATCGCATGCGCATTATTAGGTGCGTTAAATGTAAAGGAAAAAAAGGCTGTATGGAAGTATGTGGTTTTCTAAGTATGGAGCATGTTTCAATCTGGTTAGAAAAAGTACCTACGGTGTTATGCGGCGGTATTATACGGCGTTTTAATGATTATTATTAACTAAACTATTATTAGCTGCTCATTTCTATACATACTACTATTTGTCGGGGTTTCTTTATTGTCGTAGGTAGGTACTGTGTATATGGTATGTTTAGCAAGTAATAAGACACAGTATGACTCTGCCATAGCATATACTGACTAAAAATTACCGCTCTTTGGTCTCCTTCGAAAAATATCGACTACATACAGCTGATGCAGCATCTATTGAAATTTTAAGTTATTTATATATTCTTTATTGTACACCAGAACAAAAGATACAGCATTTTAAGATATCAAGTTAATAAGGTACAATGGTGGTCTTATTGCTAATAGCGATATCTCTTCCAGACAACCTTTGGATAGAAAGGAAAGACAGAAAATTAATAGATGGGGTAGCGGAGGTGCACCAACGTAACCAGTATTTTTAAAAAAAGTATAGATTTTTTAATCAAATCGTTAGAAAATTAATCAAGGATCCGACCTTAGAACTATATTACAGAGTATTAGTGGTAAAGCATAATTGTCCAACAAAATTTATAGATCTAGAGGTATAGATCAAAGGTAGCAACTAGTCAATAATCAAATCAAACATATAAACGAAAAATATCAAGTGTCATAATTAGATTATAGCATTAGTGATAGATGCGGTAATCCTTGTATAGTATTAATATGCGTTATATAAAGTTCTGATAAATGATCATAAATTATTGGAAGACCACGGCTAGGGGCGTGTTCATCATGAGACAAGCGAGAGACTCGTATCTATAGATGACTTGCAAGTGTTTGATAAGATTACAATAGATTAGATCAGAGGCGTGGATTGTAAAGATGCGATATAAAATAATGGGGACCGATTCTGTTTATAAGTAGGTACTAATATTTTAAATGCGATAGTAACTCTGTTCTGTTTGTCTGTTACACTTTCACAACTAAATCGCTGAACCGATTTGGGTGAAAGTTAGTAAGGGGTAAGCTTGAATCCTAATAAAGGACATAAGCTACTTAGTGTCGCGATAACCGACACCCACGTGGATGGAGCCGAGGGTAATAGTTAGTTAAACAAATTTATTTTTCGCTTTATCACATACTCGTATATAAGGATGGGAATTTAATCCTTGTATCGGGGTTTTACAAACATTCAAATCACATGCACAAAGAATACCCAGACTTAGTACAAGCATTAGGTAAACACACAAATGCTTGTCCCATGCGGGGATCGAACCCGCAGCACGTCGCTTACAGTGGTAATTGGCGTGATGACCTATACCACTCGGCTATCCGTGCAGGCATGGACACTAAACTGGATTTCAAGTATACATCAGTACCTACAAATATGTCTTTTTGGGTCTCCTCTTAAGAAATCTCTTTTGCCTAATATACCCGGACGGTCTTCCGTAAAGGAAATAATAAAATAACTTAACATTTTTTTGTGTATTATTGTAGGCAAACAAGCAATGTCTACATCAGGTCTTTCTTTGATTCATAAATATTTACGCATTAGATAACACTCAACGCCACGTTATGTTCATAAATGAAGCACAAAACTTAACTTTTTTGCTGTCTCTATGTTCATTGTTCAAAGTAATTGAAACTCGACCTTTGACAGCATACCGTAGTGTTGATATTGTCTACAAACTTGTTACCTAGTATCATATCAAGGCATCGTCTTTGTTGATGTGTACATTCCTACTTATTAACAAAAACTGTGGCTCTGACTGTGCTGTACTTGATATACTTAACTTACACATAACAACAAAACGTCAGAGAAACTCCGTTATACTGAACTTGTTTTGAATTGAGGACAAATAAGGCAAGATCAAGCCTTACCTGCCAGTTAATCAGACACAAACAAAACAATATAAAACCTTAAAACAATAAACAATCTAAAAAACAAAAGATTTAATGTAGAATGGATTCAAATTTAAAAATCTTTGTTTAAATTGAAAACAATAAAGAAAAAATGACGTTAAATTGAATGAAATGAATGAGTAATCGATGCGTGTAGTGCACAACTGTGAGTACAGCTTTAGTTAGTGTAGTACTATAGTAGTGGGGACAATATAGGAAGCTGTTCGCGCCTCCGTGGACACAATCGGACATCGCCGCGGTCAATGTTAAGATGTCAAAGTTACTCTTACTTGTACTGAGTGTGGTTGGGGCTGACGCGTGCTATTGGAACGCCGAGTGCCGCTACCAGCAGTATGGTTCGAAGACGCCTTACGATACCATCAGGGGTGATATTCGGGATCATGCCTTGTTACCAAGTAAGTTTTTTGTTAGATATATTATACGCAAAGTTCTTTAAAATTATTGTTTTTAGCGCCAGCTTTTTTTTAAGGTTGAAGCTGAATTACCGATTGAATTACCTAACCAAATAATTATGAACCCATAGTTACATGTAGTAATTCAATGTTTAAGTGTATGATAATAAGCCTACTAATCCCAGAACTCTATTAAGAAGAGTATATTATATTTGACACTTTAAATTCCTGATCCTAATTCCTCAGTTAGAGTTTTAATCACTTTCTCTATAACTCATAAGTTAATTAAAAAAAATCCTATTGTAATGTAAAAGGCCCTTAATATGTAGAGCGACAAAGTTGGCATAGTTACACATGTGTGTAATGTGTTAGAGAGTAATCGATTAACCGTCGAAATAGATATAATTATTATAGAAACCTATATAACTAAAGCAGTAGGTATAAAATCTAATAAAAGAGGCGATGAGCAAAAAAAGACCAACTTTCTGGAAGATAAAAAGTGAAGAGTGCGGGCTAATATAGCATTCAAACGGATGAATATAGTAATTAATTAATACCTATCTTGCAAAGAATATTAATATAATTCTGACTTCCACGAGATCCCAATTTAATCCAAACTAAGATTAGAAAAAAAGCTATTTCGAAGTCATGGTTTTAAACCTAAATATGAGCGACGGTGCAGAAATTCTCATTAAAGAGCACTCTGATACATCTAGGATTTGCCTGAAATAGAACTGTGTATACTGAGACAAAATTAAGTTTATAAACACCTCAGTTCAGCAGAAATAGAACTCCATGCTAAAGTTTACAGACCCACAAATAGAATTTTGCACTAATCAAATCAAATCAAATCAAAATCTCATTTATTTAAAATAGGCTACACAGTAGCACTTTTCAAATGTCAAAATAATAAAATGGACAACACCCCGATTCGTCCACCCTATTAAGATATTGTACGACTCTTAAGGCTCGTAGTGTGGTGTTAACATCTTCTTTAAATAATGATCTATCAAATACAAACATGAAGGGAAAGATGCCTATTTATTTTATTGATAGTTTAATAAATTAATGAAAAATAAAAACTTGTATTTCATATTTTATGTAACAAAAAAAATATGACGATACATTAATTTGAAATGCCGCATGACGTCATAATTCCATGCATTTTCTACGCAAGCATATCGTATTATATGTAGAATTACTGTTAAGAATTATTATATTCTATTTTATGGGGGACTAACAGGATTATAAGGTTTTATCTTTTAACTAATTATGAGTAAATATATTACTGTATATATACTCATTGCTAATAGAGGTAGCATATGAGAGAGCAGATGTAATTTTTTTTTCCGATCTTTTCCCCTAAAGAGGCAAAGCAGGGAAACAGATCGGAATAATGCATCATTAGCTCCAACTCCTTAACTATAATGCATCATTAGCTCCAACTCCTGAACAATAATTCATCATCAGCTCCAACTCCTGAACTATAATTCGCTTAATCTACGTGGTTTTTATTTTACAAAAAGCAAAAAATACGTATTTATATTTACTAGTCAGATTAGATCTACTCTATTACTAACAGAACTACTGTTCCAGAGATACTTAACTCTAGTTTTAATTCCAACAGAACTTGGTCTATTTAGAATTCTATAAGCAGGGGCAATTTCAAAAATGCTACTGACATAGCTATTACCGTATCCTGTAATCATCTCTGGTGTTCTTTTGTCTAGTTTTCCATATCAGGGTTATCTTACTCAGCAAATTCGGCTGAATACCGCCTATCTGAACTCCATAATCTATCTACTAAGTAATCTTATTAAGACTAGTTGTCAGAATGTTAGGTATATAACGACCTGACATAGCAAGGACGCGACCGGCGTGTTTTTAGTCGGTGCAAGTAAGACATATCCGCACGTCGTGCCCTCGGCGTGGGTTGAAGTCATTAGATTTTTGCCCCGAAACAAAAAAAAGGGTATACAACGACGGTAAAAGATACCCATTACGGTAATCAATTTTAATCGACTTCTGTTTATTATAATGAAATTCTGTTTTATTTTTGATAATATTAATTTCAGCTATAACATTGTCCCTATATATTTTAACTGTCTATTGTTTTCTAAACATAGAATGCATGTCTTGTCTACAGATTGTATGTCATAGTTAAATGATTACTGGATCTAGGGCCTTGATAATCCTCCTTCTATCTTTTTATTTAAAAACTTATCCATATATCCATACTCATACTAATATTATAAATGCAAAAGTAGATTCGTCTGTCTGTTTGTCTGATGCTGCCACAGCGATCCGTGGATGGGTAGCCATTTGTAAACATACCGATGCCCCGGAAAGCACGTTCAGCCATTGGGTTCGACTGTCATACGTTGATCTTTGACAGTCGTTAAGCCATCACAATAATTCTGACAACCAGCCATACTATGAAATACTGTGTTACCCAGTAAAATTGTTTGTGGAGATCAGCCCCCCTAGACAAGTGGCATTTCGACAAGCGTAAACGATGATAGAAATCGCTCAAATGACATTAAATGTATGGAAATGACATTTCGTTTCGATAAGTCACGTGACTTGGAGTTGTCACTTCCATACATTTGAACGATTCCATCTGCGATATCGCTTGTCGAAATGTCACTTGTCTAGGGGCTCAGATAGGCAGTCGCTTCATGCAAAATATGTTATTCAGCTGAATTCGGTAAGAATGGAAGCCGACTGCAACATAACTTGGGCAAAGATAATGCAGAAAAATTATCGTAATTGTCATACAAATGCATTTCACATTCAAGAAATTGATTATTTACACATTCCAATTGATATTGTATCATAATTGAGACGAGGGGACTGAGATGACGATTACATGAAATGTCAGTAATTATGTAAAGTATTTGTAGTTCATCTTTGGGCTTTGGCTTGGGCATCCAATGGGCTGGGAAGAATTTAATTTAATTAAATTCTTTATTGTACACGTAACACATTATTTAGTTCGGTTAAAGAGTATATGAATTACCAACCAGGTTTGTCATTCTTCGCACCATTTACCCTGTCCATCGTCATTGTAAAATACATTTAAGTTGTTTAAATTTATTGACAAGTAATATTATACTGAATAAATGAGCAATTTTTTTTTTAATTCCATAATATTATATAATATCCCTAGAATAGAATCATCATACAATTCTACACAAATAAACACTTTATTGGTTAAGAATTCACCTTCATAACTACTTGCTATGATATAGGTACTTTGAAACACTTGATTTTTTATTAATAATATATCTTGGGACAACTCACACAAAGCCATCTGATCCCAAACTAGGCAGAGCCTGTATTATGGCAACTAGAAAACTGATAATAATAATAATTTATTTCAAAATACATACACATTACAGAAATATTACACCTAGATACAGAACAAATAATCATGCTTATCAGACAAAGATTTTTCCTGGGTGGGAATCGAACCCACGACCTCCGGTTTAGCAGTTACTAACCACTAGACCAACCCGTCAAAATAGTGATAATCGATTGTTTGATTTTGAAATACATTTTTTTTTAATATTACTACATTAAAGGCGAATAATACAACCATCGTTAGCAAGTATGTAATCCTAATATTTTCTTATGGTAGCGAAAACCTAGCGGGGATTCCGAGAAATATTACGTAACATCTCTGTACTTATGTATTCCTTAATAGTTTTCCTTCTTGTGATGTGTATTTACATATGCTATGATTACAATTAAATAGTACCATTAAAATTTTCATACAATTAATGATGATTTAATAAGAGGCTGCATGTCAAAAGGTGTGATTTAAAAACCCAGGCAATATTAATACAATGATCCAGTAATTCTCCACCAGAGGTAAGGGGGTAAATGACCATTTTTTTCGAGCGTTTAGTACGCAATCATGACGTCACTAGGCGACTCCTAAACTATGATTCGGTTTAGGTATCTACTTAGTATTTACTTATTTTGAAAATGAATAAAATACGAGTCTAACATTTTTTTATTATCTAACTGACGGGACTAATTACATTTTGACTTTTCATATCCATCTACTTCGATTTTGTCATAATCACCATGAAAATTAGATGCCTCGAATTCCTTATCTCTGACAGACGATAATTCTTAGATATTTAGTTTCCTGTTAAGACAAATACATATTGACTGCTCATTAAGTTTCTTCGTTTGTTTATTTGATGTGTGAGTTAAACGTCAGTCAAAATATTTGGTCATTTCACACACATGTTTTGAGTCATGTCACCTGCACGTGAGATTCTAATCTGTAAACGAAAACAAAGAAGATAGTTGTGATGCTTTAGAAACAAAACATACAACTTGTTTTACTTTTGTTTTCATAATAGAGATTGATTTTTTAATGACTTCCACACTCCCACACTGGTACTACGGGGATGCGTGCTTCAAGATCGATAACCCTTATGGAATCATGGAATCTCCAAACCTGCAAACATTTGTGTGCAAATAAGTAAGCTATAGAGTGCGCACATCTAGTATGAACTGTGGGCACTAGTGTGAACAACTAAAACATGAATTTAGTGTCAAAACAGAGCGCACCGTTTTATTAAAATTGTCTCAAAACCTATTGTTAGTTCTACAAGTATGGGTGTTGTTTGTGTATATAAATTGAAAGTGTGTGAATTTCATGCGCGGGGATTAAGCTAAGTGTATACTGAGGCGCAGGTGACAGGTCACGCAGCGCAAGCAGAGCAGATTTTGTAATGCTTGAACGTACTAAGAGCTGCTTACGCTACGGCGCAGGCTCGTCGCACTGTACGCTCGTGGTCTGCGTCAGCTGCTTTACATGCGTCTCTCGTATACGCTTAGACTTATTATGTTTCCTAGTGCGATAGCCGATAATAAAAAGATAGCTTAACACTAATAGCCGCTGTAGTTTTGTGGGTATTTTGAAGGCGAACAATATTATAACTTGTTTAACAAATTAAAGGATATTGCATATTTTTGTTTCATGTTTGTTTTGATTTACTGTTTAATGGACGCTGTGGCGGAATGTTTGGAATGCTACTGTGAGTTGTGCATTGGATACCATACCGGAAAAATTTATTTAATTAAATAAATGTAACAATTACTATTTTATGCTCTCTTTTTACTCGTAATTATTTTTGTAATTTTAATTAATTTATATTTCTGTTTTGTTTTTGATTATTTTGTTAATTTTTGCTTATAAAGTACTTAGATACAGATTTTGATATTCTACTCCATCGTACCTATTACATAAATACAATATATAATGTATATCGCAAAATTGCTAATATCAGGGTTATCAACAATACCTACTAATAGTATTAGTGTAAGTAAATGTTTACACATAATACTGCGGTATGGATCAACGATATTAAAATTTTTCGAGTGGTTGGTATAACGGTGTAGATAACACAAACATTTAGATTTGGTCACTAAAGTAGTTGTAATATTTACTAATAGAAAAAGTTGTAATAGTAAACGATATATATACAACTAGCTGTCACCCGCGACTTTGTCCGCGTGTTTTAGTTTTAACGGTTTTTCATTTTTGCAACCTTTTTCATTTATGCTCCGCTCCTTTTGGTCGTAGCGTAATGTTATATAGTTTATAACCTTCCTCAATAAATGGGCTATCCAACACTTAAAGAATTTTTCAAATCGGACCAGTAGTTCCTGAGATTGGCGCGTTCAAACAAACAAACAAACTCTTCAGCTTTACTATATTAAGTATAGATATAATAAATAGGATCTGATCTTAAAATAATGATTTATTTTAATATTATTCATTCCAAATTAGTACTTTTAAACATACAATTTGCTGATATTTTTTAAACCATTTAAAAACCCCTTTACCCGGTTTTTGACACAATCTAACGATAATAAATCCCTCATTCAACAATACAACAAAAACAATAGTAATAAAAAAAACATAACAAAAAGTATAGTTATTAGACGAGCTGTTAGTTTTCACTGGAAACAAAAGTAAATGAAAGTATACAATTGTATATTTTATTTGCTTGTTAACCAGACGTAAATTCATATTTATTACATGCGTATTTTATGTTTAGATTTGACACACAGATTTGTTCGGTGTATTACTTGCTAGAGGCACTGTAAGCACCGAAAATGCATGTTAGTACAAATTTATTACAAACTAGCTGTTCTTCGCGACTTTGTCCGCGTGTTTTATTTTCAATGGTTTTTCATGTTTTACTCGGCACCCGAATTCTAAAGTATAAGTAGGTATGTGTAATATTACCTCAGCCCATAACCTCAACTATCTGCCAGAAAAATCGAATTGATTTTTCATGTCATCAAAATAAAATTTAATTTAAATCAAAAGCACTAAGTAGTATTGATAGAAACTTCGATGCAAATCTTCCCCAAAATAACTTCCCACCCCTTTTTAACCTCGTTAGACGATGAGTTTCAATACAATACGAAACACGACTTTAATCAATTCAGTTAAAGAATGTTTATGCGAAATTTGAAGTAGATTGGACCAGGAAATCACGTTGTCCTACACAAACTTTACCTGCGACTTCATCCCCTTAGGGGCAGAATTTCAGAAAATCCTTTCTTATTAGATGCCTACGTCACACAAAGAACACCCTCCAAGTTTCAGGTCTCTATGATCAGCGGTTTCAGCTGTGCGTTGATTCTTCAGTCATTTAGGACAAAGCATTTTATAAGTATATATAGATTCAAAGTAAATGCGATATTAGTCACACTAGTAACAGCTCATTAGACCCGGTTGTCATGAATACATAATCGTGTTTCTTATTTTATATTTTCCATATGGTGTTTTAAAAATTTCTAATAAGAATTAAAGAAGAAAAAATAATAAGATTTCTAATTGGTGTATCCATGTAGTGATAATATATATCACTACAATAAAAATAATAGTAGAGCAGATAGAGGGCTGTATTTCAAGTTTAAATTGAGATGCAAGATCTGGGTAGAACAACACCTACAACCAGCCAAATATATCTAACCTCAGGAACATATCTCGAGCTAACCCTGCAGTCGCCTACATTGAAACCCCCAGATAGATTGCGAAACCATGTAGGTCGCAGCAAATACAATTTGGCAAAATGGGGGATCATAGACTCTTCGGATACCCGGTGCGAGTGTGGCCTTTCCGACCAGACAATGCCGCATCTGTTGGAGTGCCAAAAGTCTCCGGACACCTACACTTTAGAGCACTTAAACCTCGTTGCAGTTAGAGCGTTTAAATGATAGAAAGAAAAATAAAAAAAATTGTTACTTCTTTGCCTATAATTTAATGGTAAAGTAGCAACATTTTTTTTGCTGCGGTCAATTCAATTAAATTCTATTCTTAAAGAGACATAATTACCATTGTTTATCATTGTTATTTGTACAAGTGTATGGGAAATGTGTCTTTTGTCTCCATATACAAAAATAGAGGTAAATTTATAATACTTTACGGTCGAGCTATTTATATGTACGGTCAACATAACAGTTGAATGTTGATTGTGATATACCGAAAAATCTAAATAACTTTAGCAAAGCGATATGGTTAGAAATCTTTAGTAAAAAAACATTTGTACAGTGTGTATTTATATTAAAGTCATTGAACCTAAAACCTTTGAACCCTCAGTAACATAAAAAAAACAAGTTTGCTATTGAGACAAATCCATTCTTTATACATATATGTGTAAATAACACTGTATGTCTGTTACACTTTCACGGCTAAACTGCTGAACAGATTTGTATTTAATTTGGTATGGAGTAAGCTTGGATCCAAAGAAAAGACATAGGTTACTTTTTGTCGCAATAAACGACACCCAAGCGGGCAACAGCTGGTTGACCATAAACATGCCTTACCTTTTAAAATTTAAACCCTTAATGCACTAGAAGGAAATCATTATCTTCGAATGCTGTTTACAATGTTAATTAATACTCTGTACAGAAGTCTTTGTAAGATTGCAGCAATAGCTGTTATTATAATCTTAATAATAGGTTATGTGTGCCAACCTTAAAGTAAACATAGACAAGCATAGAGTGCGCGCATCGCCACTAACCCTTTGTGCCGAGCGTAAGCAAATTTTTGCTGTAAGTACTATGCTCGTTTACTGATTTAAATGGTTTTTCGTATGACGACAGACGTTAATGCGAAAATATCGATGGTTTCGAATTTATTTGGGTAATATTATCGTTTGAGATAATTTTAATAAAACGGCGCGCTCTGTTTTGACAATTATTTTACGATTTTATTTTTTCATACTAGTACCTTACAGTTCATACTTGTTAGGTGCACTCTATAGTTACTTTCTTTACTCTAAGGTTCGAACGCTACTTCATTAACTTTTTATGATGACAGTACTTGTGAAGGTCGTAATAATATACGAAACAAATGCCTCTCTCACTATCGTTCGCCCAATATGTAAATAAAAACATAGTACTTATAACCCCTAAATTGTGACGTCACACATTTTTTTTCATAATCTAAATAGATGAAGATCATTTTGTAAAATAAGTACACAACGTTTATTTATTTAAGTTACTTCAAAACCGTTTTTTTGGGTGAACCACAAATTTAATATTAATTTAGTTTGGTCGTTTTTGCTCTATTTCATGCTTGATGGTGTAACATGTTAGTGGGTACCATGCTAAGCATGGAGCCTTGTTTGAAGAAGTATGTATTTAAAAAGAATGCGTACCGAAATCAATTTGCTTTAGTTAAAGAATCGATTTGAGCAAGATTTACAACAATAGTCATTTGTCTACAGATTGCCAGGCGGTGTCGGTGTGGACGATCAACCGACATGGCAACAGGAACCCCGGCACCAGCGTCACCGCCGGCATGCGCGAGATGGCGCTCATGAAGGATGACATCGTGCGCAGCTTCTACGCCGGGAACAGCGAGCTTTGTGCACAGGTAACACAGTCGGTCTTGGAAATGTTCTGAACAAAATACGACTAGTGTTGTGAGATTTCCGTACCTACATTTGGAAGAATGCAAACATGTAAAGTGTAAAGGAATGTGTAGACATTCGTTCGCATATCCAAATTTGGATCAATATGTCATGTGCACATATTGTCCTACGTTTTTTTAGTTTTAATATTCTTGTAAATGTGAGTAACCTGAGGAAATAATAGAATAATATTTCTATTTACCTCTTTGAGATTTCTTGTCTAAAGATGTTTACAAGTAATTTCGTTGTTACTGCAAATAATAAGGTATGCAGAAATGAACTCAGCGAGTCATGGTCACTTATTAAGTAAACTTATGTTCCATGAAGTATGAATATATGTGAATGCTTAGTTAGATGATGAATCTGAGTGAAGTGAACGACCTCAACAATGTATAAATAGAAATAAATGAAAACACGCCTAGTAAAAGTCTTGTGTAAAATTGCCGGTTCTTATGTTACTCTATTCCGGTCTAGCGATCGAAACTAGAACGAGACATCAATATTAGAATAATCTAAACTATTACTGTATCCAGTTCAGTAATTAGAATGGCCGTCTACATAAATCTAATAATGCAAAAATCACTACACTGCATAACTAAACTAGGATAATCCTTACTAATATTATAAATGCGAAAGTGATCTCTGTCTGTCTGTCGCGCTTTCACGCCAAAACTACAAAACCGATTTAAATGAAAGTTGGTATATTCTACAGCCTGAGAAAGGACATAGGCTATATTTTGCCGGCATCCACGCGGGCGGAGCCGCGGGAAACAGCTAGTTTAAATATATAAAGCTCACTTACTTGTCATAATATTAATGTAGGTAATTCTTTTGTTTTAGGATATCGAAAACTTCAACGAATGGATGTGGAACTCGACTCTAGAGTTAACGCAGTCGTACCTCACGGGAACAGGGTATGAGGAACTTTACGACATCGGCAAGAGGATCCGGGAGAAGTACCCTCACCTGGTCCAGGGCTCGGCTGAAGAGTTCTACTTCAGGCCCACCAATGAGCAAAGGACGATCGTCAGCTGTGATGCTTTCGTCCACGGGTTTACTGATGGCACCAGTCTTAATGTGACTGTGGATGAACCTAGGCAAAGGGATGATGTTATTAGGGTAAGTTAAAGTCATGTCATTGAAATGTCATGTCTTGGATATATTAATTTTCATTTCTTTCTTTATCATGTGTGTGTTTAACAAAAAATTGTTTGGAAAAAATTCTTTAAGGATTTTTTGGGGTGTATGTCCATTTATGTATCACGTAGCTCTGATGTCCGAGAATTTGTGCAAATATTTAGATAAAATAAATAAATTCGTACTCAGCGAGAAAATAAAATATAAATAATAAGATGAAACCTGTTTTGTTTATCACACTAATTTTAATTTAGCAAAGAAAGATACTAATCATGAAAAAAGTTAAAAATAATAAATAAAAGTTCAGATCTTTCTCACCGGCTAATTAAAACATATACTTAAAACAGTGCATTGACTTCGGAGAGTTGCCAATTTTATTATAATGTAATAATCAGGGGTAATATTAACATCGGTATATTAAAGTCAACCTTATTGCTATGGAATAAAGGCACTATTAACATCAGTGTATTGCAACTTATATTTTGTACTGTCTGCTTTTAATTAATTTTATCTTTTCTTGTCTCCAGCCGTACGAGCACTGTGATCGTTATCAAGAGGAAGTTAAAGGTGGACAAAATCTAGCCTATCAGCTGGACTCGTACTTTCTATCAGCATCATATGTTGCTGTAAGTATATTGTATATATTCAAACACAAAGGACAACTGCAGTTGAAGTTTCTATAGGTATAAGAAGCAGTCGATTTTGGACGTAAAGAGAAAGAGCGAATTTCATACTGAAATGGATGAGTTTTTGAAGAAACAAAAGAGTGAAATCCAAAACGATTAAGTAGGTGAAGGTTATTTACTCATTTAAACAACTTAATCCGGTAAAACTGGAAGACGACCTCAACATAGCTTGGGAAAAGGCTAGGCAGAAGACGAAGAAAGAACTCAATTCAGCTTATTCTGATCCACTAGTGGTCTTAAGTCTTTCTTCAATTCAATAATAAGGTCAACTAAATTCTAAGTTTAGGTTAGATTAGCAATTGTATGAAAATTGTTAAAATATTTCCGCAGATCCAAGACGCAGTTGAGAAGCGTCTAGGCATCCCCAAGAACTTGACGGCATCAAACATCTTCGCTATCTACGAGTTGTGCCGGTTCTACCGCTCGTGGGAATCTAACCTCCAGTCTCCATGGTGCTCAGTCTTCACTGACGAGGATCTCCTGGTGCTGGAGTACTACGACGATATCAGGCACTTCCATAGAAATGGATATGGTTCTTGGGTAAGATTAGGAGATTTTGCATCGAATATTCTATGATTTACTTCATATTTTGGTTCACTCTTTGTTTTTAGGGTTCCGTACCTCAAAAGGTAAAAACGGAACCCTTATAGGATCACTTTGTTGTCCGTCTGTCTGTCTGTCTGTCTGTCTGTCTGTCTGTCTGTCAAGACCTTTTTTCTCAGGAACGCGTGGAGGTATCAAGCTGAAATTCATATCAAATACTCAAGTCTATGGTCTCTTGGAGCTGTGAAAAAATCAAACTTCTAAGTCAACGCGATCAAAAGATACTCCCGTTTATGTCGCAAATTTTCGACACTCGCAAGGGAATCAAAACCTACAGGGTACTTCCCGTGAACTCAGAATCTTGAAATTTGGTACGAAGTAACGTCTTATAGTACAGATAAAGGAAAAATTGCGAAAACCGTAAATTTTTACTTACATCATATAAAAAAAATATATATGATTTTTTTTTTTTTTTTTTTTTCATTTTGCAATTATATCATACCATAACTATGACTCGATTGTAGTGATGGGTGAACTTTTACTTATATACCTACAGGTGTGTACGGAACCCTCGGTGCGCGAGTCCGACTCGCACTTGGCCGGTTTTTTTTTTTTTAAATTTTGCTTTGTTGGTTAGCCACAAAGACAAAGGCAGAATCAATGGTTTCTCTACTGTGAAAATAGTACATGTGGTTTTAGTTATTTTAGTCAAACTGAGTTTCATATTCTTCACTTATCACATAGATTTCCTTTATCTTAAATGAATACTTTAATATAAAGTACTCTTAGTTTCAGAAGTTTCATGTCAAAAATAATGTTTTTGTTCAGGTCAACGAGAATCTCGGCCGTTTTCCCCTGAAAGACTTGTACGAAAGCTTTGACTCCGTCGTTCACGGAGACGGTAGGAAGATAGTCTCCTACTTTACCCACGACACCATGTTGGAGATGGTTCTTTGTGCCCTCGGCCTTTACAAGGACGACAATCCTCTGACCAGCCTGGTCATGGATCCCGAAAGAGTTTGGAGGACCAGTTACATTGGCGCTTTTTCTGTTAATGTCATTGCTGTATTAAACAGGTAATTGTACCATAATTTAGATCTTTCCTAGTTTTTACATTTTATTTAAGTTATCAGAGATTTTTCTTAAGACACGTGCTGTTTTAGATCTACAATTAAAATTACCAATCGATTTATGTTTAATGACTAAAATGACATGTCGGATTTTGTATACGGTCATACTGTAGCAATTAATATGATTATACTTATATAGCTTAGATAAGTCCGCCGATTACCACACATTACTCATAAAAAGTATTGCTTTGTTACATTTATCGTGTTACTATTTATCCATTCTTTGACATTGTTTATCGATTTCATGTAAGTTTTATCGATTCCCTTAATCTTCACGTGATTGTCGTACATTTAAGTGCTGATATTTATTGTTCTTGTCTTATACATATTACTTTCGTATCAACAATCGTAATCCTTGATTGTCAAGTGCCATCAAAAATAAAATGCCTCCTTATACTACTGGATATGTTATCTTTATCTATTTATTGCTTCTCTTGTTTAGGTAGTATTTTATTTTTCTAATAGTCCCCTAATTGCTTTAATTGTTTTACTAAATCCTTTTTAGCTGCAATTTAAAGGGACTCTATACCAGACATACTCTACACCTTTTTTCGGTAACACCCTGTATATATATCATATCTTATTAGAAATAACTTATTGTTTTCAGCTGCCATGAATCCGACGGTCAGTCCTACCGTGTTCAGATATTCATCAACGAGAAGGTGACCCCCATCTGTCCTCACGAAGGCTGCACGTGGCATGAGTTTAAGGAGAAGTTCCAGCCTTTCGTCAACGCCACCCTTGATTTTTGCAGCATGAACTACGTTCATGAAGTGGAAAATGATGCTTCTACCAACAGTGCATCCCCAGTGAGAGGATTCTGGAGCTGGTAATAATTTAAGATAGTGAAACAAACAATTACTGTAAGGGAATCGTACATTTGGATGTTCTATGATATGTCCTGATATACAATTAGCAAGAAGTAGTAATAGTTAAATCAATTATAGTGTCTTTAATTCTATGGCGCTGATCAATTTCTTGAATGACGGAAAGAAAGCAAGCGTTAATATAATTCACCATTCTGTCTTTACCAAATACAAATGTATAACTTTTTTATTGAAGTGGCGATTATATTACTAGATACTAGATAGCCTCAATACCAAATGATTATAATAACAATAACAATGAACAGTGAAGCTACCGTTTTAGAATTCTACAAAATGATGATACAATTTATTTATTTAAACGGTTACAATAACAGGATTGGATACTCACCAGATGTATCGAATAATCTTATTGTAGCCGAGGGAAAAAAGTGAATCACAGATTCCTGGATAATAAAAAATGTGAGTCAGACGAATTCTGTAAAATTGGAAATTATGTAGATCGGCATAAAAGTTCTAGGTATAGAATTCGAACTGTTTGCTATAACTAAAATTAACATGAGAAGAATATTAAGGATATATTTAAGAGATAAATTTTTTCATCAAATTTCACATTGATTTATAATTATCTAATTTGTCCTTTAAAAAATCATAGATTGGAGTTAATAAATTGTTATTGATAATTTACGATCTCAATATTTGATTCAAATTTAAAATGTGTGGTTGTGTAGACAAATTCTGGATCTAGCCAATACCTAGTATGTTAATTATAAGATACTGTTGTAATAAGTTATTTATTTAATAAATGTATTATTTATTATTGTGTCATGTTTTTATACCGCAAAAGTTTTCGCTGCTCAATGCCACTGATTGGGATTTTAATACTTTAAATTAATACTGAAATGGCCGAGGGTACTGTGTCAAATTATATGTGAAAATTATATAAGTAGGTAGTAAAATTTACTTCTTAAAATTCCAAAGACGTATAACCCAATTTCTTAAAAGTACTTGTAATACATTTCTTTTGCTGCTGACCAATTAAGTTTCAAAAGTGACGTTCCCCTAAAAAGCTGTGTTTACTCAGCCATAAGTCATGATCGCCTTCGAAAAAGCTTTTGTTTTTAAAATCTTAGCTTAGAATATCCTAGCAAAAAGAAAGCTTAGTTTAAAATCCCACATTAAACGATGTAATGTGTTTTAAATGAAAATGTTTCCTATTCCCAACCAATGTGTGTGCTCCATAAATGATGATTTATTACACACTAGTTTTTCGCAAAAACACGTATTTATACTTCGTAAAATCACTAGACTGGGTAATATGGCAGCCACGTTCAGACAATGGGTTTCACTCCAATGACATTATAGTTATAGCCTCTTTGGTTCTAACATCAAAACGTCGCAACGGTTAGCCCTTTGTTTAAGTTTAGTTTGTCAACTTTACGTATTTAGTTAGATTTTGATAATTGCACGGTATTTGCACATTTTTCCTGAATAAAAAGTAGGCTGTGCGCTATTCCAGGTAGAAAAGTATATATATAATGATACCAGCCTAATAATTTCCCACTGCTGGGCACAGGCCTCTTCTCATGTAGAGAAGCCACGAGCATTAATCACCACGCTTGCTCGTTGCGGTTTGGCGATTTCAGATTCCAATTTTTGGAATCCAGGTTTCCTCACGATGTGTTCCTTCACCGTTTGCCAATGGTGTCTTAGAATAATTAAGTAAATAGGAAAAGTGTATCTGTGCTATATTTTATACAAATCAGTTCAACCCTTCTGGGGTAATGGACTAACTAACATCCATCCATACTTTCTCATTTATATTATAATAGCTGTCCCCCGCGACTTTGTTCGCGTGTTTTAGTTTCAACGGTTTTTCATTTTTGCAACATTTTTCATTTATGCACCGCTCCTATTAGTCGTAGCGTGATGTTATATAGCCTATAGCCTTCCTCAATAAACGGACTATCCAATACAAAAAGAATTTTTCAATTCGAACCAGTAGTTCCTGAGATTAGCGCGTTCAAACAAACAAACAAACAAACAAACTCTTCAGCTTTATAATATTAGTATAGATATTGGTAAAAATAAACACATCCTCCTTTCTGCAAACCAGTAAAATGTATCTTTGTATTATTATAAAGATTCTTTGCTTATTTAAGAATTGACGCGAGTCCATGAATCATGTATGTGTTTTTTTAAATTCCATGAATTACTTCGATTGCATACATTTCAACAAGGGTTGTAGTATCGTCTATTTTTGATGCACGAATGTTTAAAATCACTGTCCAGTCTTTTAAAACCCAGTCTGTTTAAAAAACAATAGGTAACAAGAATTGGTAGCTTCTAAAAGATTCTTGACGAGAGTCATTTGGTAACAACAACCTAGTCTTACCGATTACAACAATACCTACATGTCTTCATGCAATACTTCAAATTAAGACTTTGTTTTGCTGAATGTGAATATGTAAGACTAACTTCATGCCATACAGAATGTATGTTGATTTGTGTAAATAAGTTTAAACTGTATTTATGATATTGGTTATATATTTATAATAAATATAAGTATACATAAACGAAGTCGATGTCGAACTAGGGCGTAAAATCTGAGGCATTAAAATCAGGCATTTGTCTTATTTCTGTGATCTGTTTCGTTCACTATGAACATGTAGGTAAATTGGGACAGCAAACGTCTTGCAGTATTGATATGCGTCAATTTTATTAAAACATCATGATGTTACGTATAACAGATACCAATAACATAATATATTATACAGTTACAGAATCAGCTAAAAAATTAGGTTTCTTGTAGGTACTTTAGCACTGACATAAATATTTCTAAAGGTGTGTGAAAGGTCAGGGATATTTAAAAAGAAAGTCAAGTAGTAGTATTTTATGACAACGATATCGCTTTATTAGATGTCAAAATGAGGCAAGCGAGAGAGGCGCGTGCACTGGCCGCGGTACGGGGGTGGTGGGCGTGTCTCGAGCGAACATGCGCGTGCGCAGCACACGCGCGTCTCTCGGGGCCTCGCACTCTCGATACATACTCCACGGTAATAAATAATATAAATAAATATCAACAAGTTACAAAATAGCCTTTCGTAAAAAGATTAGATCACTAAAGTGTATATTTTTTTTTTGTTGGCTTACAAAATTTTTTTTTACAGTTTTTCGTTTCACGCATTCGTAACTTTCAACTGCTATGTATAAAAAACTGAGTTACATTTCAACGAAAAATCTGTACAGTCCGTTTTTGTTTTCTGTAGTGGAACGTTTAGAAATCTTCGGGCGCCAGGTCGAACCTAGGTGGGAAGGTGCCGAAACCGTCAGCGAAGGTTGGACGCGAGCGCTGGGGCTGCGGACGAAAACACATATTAATGTCCTACCCAACAGAGTTCACAAACTGATACGACATGCAGGACCTGGGTGCTCGTACATGCCCGGGACTAAAAATGCAATTTTAACATATGGGGATAACTTATATTGAAGGTACTATGTCTACAAAAGGAGCTGCACTGTTCATAGTGCTGTATGTGGCGTGCAACATGATGCCAACTTACATATTACTCCAGTGCTGATTTAGGGACGCCCTTTAACGGACGCCTGAATGAAAGAATACAGCTTAGTTTCTCATTTAAAGACGAGTATTTCGAAGAGACTAGAAGAGATAACTTACCGCCGGACTGACTCCTCTTGCAGCGGAACCCGCGCGTCCCTTGCCACGGAATTTGCTGATGGCCTGCTCGGCGAGGTCTGCCCTCTCTTCGGCCTCCTCCAACTCCTGCTGTGCCTTGCGGAACTTAGCCAAGTTGAGGGCGGCGATTTCTTCGGCTTCCTCGATCTGCCTCTTGTAGGTCTTGATCTTCTGTTGCAGTTTGTCGACCAGGTCTTGCATGCGCTCGTGGTTCTTGCGGTCTTCCTCAGCCTGGAAGGTGAGCTCCTTGATACGCCTCTCGGACTTGCGCAAGTTCTTCTGGGCATCGGCGTGTCTCCTCTGTTCACCGTCAAGCTCGTTCTCGAGCTCCCTGACCCTCTGTTCGAGCTTCTGGATGGCCTTCTTGCCTCCCTTAAGGGCGTTGGCTTCAGCCTCATCCAGCCTGACTTGCAGTTCCTTGATCTGTTGTTCAAGAGCCTTGCGGAGTTTCTCCTGGGTCTGGGCGTGGTCTTGTTCAGCGCGCAGCTCGTCGGCAAGACGGGCGGCGTCAACCATGGCCTTCTTGGCCTTCTCCTCGGAGTTCTTAGCCTCGTTGAGGAGCTCGTCGAGGTCGGAGTGCAGGGTCTGCAGCTCGGACTCGAGTTTCCTCTTGGCAGCGGAGAGGGAAGCGCTCTGGGCGGACAGTTCGTTGAGCTGTTCGTGAGCGTCGCCAAGTTCCTGTTCGGCCTGGCGGCGAGCACGGTCGGCCTGTTCCAGCAGGGTGCGGGACTCCTCGAGCTCGTTCTGGAGGGCGTTGGCGCGGCGTTCCGAGATGCCGAGCTGTTCGCGGGCATCGTCGCGGGCACGCTGTTCCTCTTCCAGGGCGGTCTGGAGGTCCTTGATCTGGGCCTGGTAGCGCTTGATGTTCTTCTGGGCCTCAGCGTTGGCCTTGTTGGCGTGGTCAAGAGCGATTTCAAGCTCGTTGATGTCAGCCTCAAGCTTCTTCTTCATGCGCAGGGCCTCAGCCTTGCCCTTAGCCTCGGCTTCAAGGGAAGCTTGCATGGAGTCCAGGGCACGCTGGTGGTTCTTGCGGGTGTTTTCGAATTCCTCTTCCTTCTCTTGGATGCGCCTGTCGATCTCCTGCCTGACTTGAGACAGCTCAAGCTGAGCGCGCAGGACCTTGTTCTCCTCCTGTTCGAGGGCAGACTCAGCCTCCTCAAGAGCGGCCTGGAGCTCGTCCTTCTCGGCCTCGAGGCGTTTCCTGGCCTTCTCGATCTCGTGGATGTTGCGGCCACCTTCGCCGATCTGGTCAAGCAGATCCTTGACTTCGTCGGCGAGGTTCTTGTTCTCGCGGCGGACGGCCTCGAGTTGTTCCTGGCCTTCCTCGTAGGCACCCTTAAGACGGAACAGTTCGGTAGAGTAGTTGCGGCACTCCTTCTGGCTGGCGTCAAGCTCGGCGGCAAGGTCGTCAACCTTGAGCTTCCATTCTCCGATGATCTTGTCGAAGGCCTTCTGCTTCTTCTCGGCAGCGTTGGCGATGGCGGTGGCACGGTCGACCTCGAGCTGCAGGTCCTCGACCTCGGTGGCGAGGCGCTGCTTGGTCTTCTCGAGAGCGACAACCTTCTGGTTGAGGGACTCAATGGTCTCCTCGGCTTCGGCAAGGCGGGCCTGGAGCTTGCGCTTGGCTTCCTCGAGTTCCTCGGAGCGAGCAACACCCTCGGACTCGTACTTGGAACGCCAGAGCTGAGCCTCGGCGTTGGCCTTGGAAAGCTGGCGTTGAAGATCAGCCTTGCCTTCGGCCTCCTCTTCGACCTGTTCGCGGATGTTGTCCAGGTCGTGCTCGAGGTTGCGGAACTTGCCAAGAAGGGTGGCGCGTTCCTGTGAATTAAATTATTTGGTTAGCTCTTATCTAAAAAATACACACAATAACAATTTAAATGTTTAAGTTTAAATTGATTACATACCCTGGCCTCCTCGTCGGCGAGCCTCTTGGTGTCCTCGAGCTGGGTGGTGAGAGACACCTTGATCTTGGAGAGCTGAGACACCTGGGACTCGGCCTCCTCCAGCTGGCGGAGCAGGTCGGAGTTCTCGATGGACAGCTTCTTCTTGGCGGCATCCAGGTCGTTGAGGGTGCGGTTGGCTTCGTCAGCCTTACCCTGGACCTCGTTGAGCTGGTGCTGCAGCTGCTTGACGATCTTCTCTTGGGCAGCCTAATTGTAAATTGAATGTTATAATACATGATGTTGTTGTATTGGTTGCAGGTTAATACTATTTGAACATTCTATGTATAATATTTGTTTGTTTTTCATTAATGTGTTTACAAATTTCTTGTTATATAAAATATTAATAAAATAAAACAAGTGTTTATATAAAACTACATAAAACCAAATCATGATATGGATTAATAATTTTTTAAACAATATCTATTCATCATTTTGTATAATTCTCATGCATTTATTATGAAGATATTATTTTGTTATTGGGAGATCACGCTAATGTCAAGGCGGTTTTAGCTTCCATGCGACTAATCAAATGATATAATTAATTTCATTAATATGAGTTCATTGTCATAGGACAAAATAATGATGTGTTTTGATGTGTCGTGTTTTGAATTGTTTTCCATAGATTTAATAAGCTGCAAAGCGAAGCCCTGTAATGGCGTATGCCAACAAAATTTCATCATCCTTTGTACCTTTTCGTTGGACAAGTGGTCGAGTCCGGCACGAAGGTCATTGACTTCGCTAAAGTACTGAGAGCGCTCTTTCTCAGCCCTGGATAGATAAATAATGACAAAACAAGTTTAATTACTAAGTACAACCGTTCGGCACGGGTGAGGAATGACGTCGAAGTTCCTAATGTAAGAAGATCACAATAACATGTGATGTGTAATGTAAGTCGTTCGTCGGGAAGGTTCCATGCAAGGTTCACCCCAGGCGGTACACATGCCTCTACGGACGACATGTTACCTTCTCTCTGGCCACTTGATCGACAGCGGCGCGAGTGTTGTTAAGCTCGTTGTAGCAAGACGCGCGGTCATGCTCAGCCCTGGATGTTGCATTATATTTCAGTAAATGTAATCTCTATTTATATTCGGACATAAATCTATCAATCCCACATGTGCTTAACGACCAATTTTGATGAGTCACGCGTAGGCGTTGACGAGAGGGAGTTTATTTATCACATTTTATATTTATGAACTGTATTTGTTGATATGTATATTATTAGTACTCACTTGGCCTTAAGCTTGTTGAGCTGGTCGAGCTGCTCACCCATCTCCGAGACGGCATCGTTGTGCTTCTTGCGGAGGTTGGCGAGGGTAGACTCGTGCTGGATGTTGGCCTCCTCGAGGTCGCGACGCAGCTTGCTGAGCTCAGCCTCACGCTTCTTGTTGAGCTCGATCTGGGCAGAGGTGGCGCCACCGGCTTCCTCAAGGCGCTCGCCGAGCTCCTCGAGCTCGCGGGCGAGGTCGGCACGCTGCTTCTCGGCCTTAGCGCGAGCCTGGCGTTCGGATTCGACCTCCTCCTCGAGCTCTTCGATACGGCCTTGCAGTTCCTTGATCTGTTTCTGGGACTTGCTGACAAGCGACTGCTCGTCCTCCAGCTTGGCGGTGAGGGACGAGATCTCCTTGTCCTTGCGCTGGATGGTCTGCTCGAGCTCCTTCTTGTTGCGCTCGAGGTCGGCGACGGCTTCCTGGGTAAGCTTGAGGTCGCCCTCAACCTTCCTCCTCTGCTTCTCAACGTCGCCGCGCAGCTTCTTCTCGCGCTCCAGGGAGTCCTCGAGCTCGTCGAGGGTCTGCTCGAGCTTCTGCTTGACCTTGTTGAGGTGGTTGACCTTGTCCTCGGCAGCCTGGAGCTCCTCCGAGGTCTTCTGGTTGGATTCACCCTGGAGTTTCTTCTCCTTGTTCAGCTTGTTGATAAGCTCGTCCTGGTGGGCGATCTCATCGTTCAAGTTGCGGATCTGGTGGTCCTTGGTGGCCTTGTCCTGCTCGGACTTCTGGACGGAGAGTTCCAAGTCCTCAACATCCTTCTTCAGGCCGGAGACTTCCTGCTCCAACTTCTTCTTAGCCTGGAAGAGCTGGTTGCGGGCATCCTCTTCCTGGGTAAGGCGGTCTTGGGTGTCCTACAATAAAAATGCTCGATTTAGTTCACTGTATTATTTTTAAATTAGCACTATGCTGTTTCTTTTCAATCGACACGTTATAAAATCGGGCAATTAAAGTTTCGCAATAAAATCACTGGGTGCAGACGTCAGTTATTTTAAACGCGATCGAACTATTTCTCGAATAACTATATAAACAAAACAAGTTTATTTAAAGAAACCCGTCAAGTATACTAGTGGTGATTTCATTCGCAACACTGTATATCATCACTACATATTTGGTTTGTAACTCTATGAGTGATGTGTATCAAGCGCATTAAATATAATTTATGTTAATTATATTAATTAGGTGCAGATTTTCATCGCGACAACTCATCACGACCTAAATTTTTGTTGCTATTTTAGTTCGTGATAAAACTTCTAACACAACCTGTTAAATGACTGTTTCTAATTAAAATTCAAGCAGCACTTGCTGCTTTTGCTGAAGTTATTTTACATGTATATTTGAAAAATCAAAAATATTTAGGAACATTGTATATATATTTAAAAAATAAAAAAATATTAAAAGGGTACTCACCCTGAGCTGGGTCTCGAGGTCGGCCTTCTGAGCGTTGAGCTTGGCAGCGCGCTCCTGCACCTCGGAGAGGTTGCCCTCCTTGCCCTCAATGGAGGAAAGCAAAGCGGTCTTCTCCTCGAGTAGCTTGGCGTTAAGAACCTCGAGCTCCTTGCGGAGCTTCTCTTCCTTCTCGAAAGCCTCCTGGGCCTTCTGGGCCTTCTCCTCAAGTTTCTGTAACACGTCGACACTGTTATCCTCCCCGTTCCATTCCGATAAGTGAACCATGGTCGCCATTATTTATTGTTTTAATTAATAATTAAATGATAAAAACATTAATAAAAAACTAAAAGGAATGCAAATGTATTCGGTTCGTTCGTATGTAAGGGTAGGGTAGGTGGTGCGCGCGCCGCCGACCACTCCGCTACTGAGCGCCGCTGGAGTTTTCCAGCGGGTGAAACATCGCCCACGCAATCTAACTTTGTGAGTATGGAGAAAACGCGCGGAGGGGGCCGGGTTCCAGAAATGGCCGCAGCACCTGTTGCGGTGTCGCGTATCCGACAGGTGGGCGCGGTCCGTTCTATTTATGTTACCCTGAATCACGCATCCTATATCCGTGTATAGTGGGTCAGAGTGTACGATCATTTTATTAACATAGCCGAAGATTGATGCTTACCGCGAGCTCATCCTCGACGCGGGTGACGTTGAGGAGGGGCTTGACCTTCTGCCACAGTTTCCACCAGGGCCAGGTGCGGAGCTGCAGGTACTTGCGCAAGTTGCGCTGGACAACTTGGAGAGCCAACCTTTAGAAATAATTTTTGTAATGAACTGTCAAGTCTTTCTAAATACGGAGCTGTGTCTAATAGTTAATGTTAACCATGCATACCTCTGTTCCTGCAGCTTCTTGTACTCCTTACGGGACAAGTAACCACGGATGTAAGCCTGGAGCCAGGAGACAATCTTGGACAGCCTGTCGTCACGCAACTCTTCCATCTGACCCAGGACACCGGCACGGAAGAAGACCTGCTCGTACATGGTAAGTGTTAGAGAAAGAGACCTTAATGTAAAGGAGGTTAGAATTTTTATTCATTTATTATATTACTGCTTTTTTATTCTTTTGGTGTTTTATAAATATAAAGTTTTGTATTAGTTATTTTGATGTTAATTAATATACAACGAAGAATTCATTGAAACAGTAAAGTAGCACACAGAACGATAGAAAAGAAAGATAGAGTTATATTAGTTACTGTGTCATGCAATGAGAATAAAGGGAAAATTAGTATTGTGTAGGCTGTCTGTTTCATGCTTGAGTTCTACCTTTGTCTTTCCGAGCCTGAAAGACTCCGAATCCAATCCGGTATGTTCAAGGATTTTCTTGGTAGCTACCTCAGGTGTAATTGGTTCTTTAACCAGGTTCGGGCACAGAATTTTGTATCTGCGTTATAGGAGTACACACAATATGATAATGGTATATTAAGTAGTGTAGGGTAAGGATAGAGGAACACAAACAGGAGTCTTAGTAACTTGGACTCCAAAGGTAAGCATACATATCGGTTTTAGGTCAAATTGTGACACCAGTCTCATGAGGTGTTGAATTCGACAAAGCACGTTTAAGGCTCGCGATCCGGGTGTTTGCGGGTTTTGGATCGGTCATCTCAAATGCTAACTACTTTCAGGGGTATAAAGACATGCCTTGGTGTGACCCAGACGGTAGGATTCGACGTCCAAACCAGTAGCTTCCAGGATGACTTGGGCCATTTTCTTAGGATCGGTTTCCTTTTCCACAGCTTGGGGGGCCAGGATCTTGTAGCTACATTATCAAAATATATGGACACACAATGAGGGAATGTAATGATAATATGTTTCATACGCATATCAGTACATAGATACATCGCTTATGTATCTTAAATGGAGGGAACAAAAGGTATATCAGGAATTTCCAAAATGCATTTCTATGATTTGGAAAATTCAAAGTGATGGGTTCAAAAAGGGTTTATTATGACTAGATGAACGCATCTAGGTTGAGGTGATAGCTACAGGAGCATACCATTAATGACAACTAGGTAAAATACATTCGGTAGAAGGCAAACCATGTATGGTAGGATCTTAAAGAAATCTATTTCTATATAGATTTTCCAAAAGTCCAGTATACTATTTCATGCTATCGCCATTCAAGGATGGTAACAACTTCTGCCTTGCCTTTGTGTGGCCAATACGATAGCTTTCGGGGTCGAGACCCACTTCCTCCAAACACTTCCTAGCGGCCTCTTTGGGTTCTTTTTCAGCGGTCATGGCGACGGGTGCAAGAATCATGTAACTGTTCATTAAATAAGAGATGTAATATTCGTTTCATAATATTAAAATTATACAACATTGGTGGTTTCAGTATAAATATCACATTGCACCTTGATTAAAATAAAGGTGTGAGTGAGAAGTCATCAAAATATTTTTAGATGTCGTTACTCATGGCTGCATGACTGTCTGTTGACGTCAGCAGTCAGTTACCCAGAGCCTAAAGAATTTGTTTAGACTCGCCAACCAAAATTATGATCGTGTCAAAATAAATTTAATCTCTGTTATGAAAATACTGTAAAGTTATTGGATGACTCAAGACGTCATAAATATTTGCCAAGTGGGCACTTGGGTATTGAAATAGATTTGTTTGGAATTCATGATTTAGGAATCTTACCGGAGCTTGAAGTCAGGGTAGACCATCCTGTTGGGGAAACCTTTACGGCAAATACGGATGCCTTCAAGCACACCGTTACAGGTCAGCTGGTGCATCACAAGGTGAGAGTCGATGAGACCTGCGCGACAAAGTTACCCTCTCAATACAAACATCCTGCTGAGTTTAAATAAAGTTTAAAGAATAGTTTTGAGTTGAACGAATAGAACAATTAAGTGTGTAAAACTTAATTTTTAATTAAGACAGTGGGTCATGCAGCTCTTTTTAGTTATTAATCAATTTTTGTAGAGTACTCACCGGCCTGCTTCAATTCGTTGGGAATAATACAACGTACGAAGTGAGGCTGGGTAGACCTCAGAGTTGCCATCAAGTTGTTAAGTTGTTCCTGTGGACACAGAAATTATTAGATCGCTTGATACTGATTCCGTCATTTATACAAATATAAAAAAAACACAAAGATAGCGAGGCGGAATTTTTGTATAAGCTTAAGAAAGATAATTTCTGTTCTCAGTATTCAGAAATTATCCTTGAAACATATATGTAAAAGCGACAAATGTAACGCGCATTCTGAAGTAAAAGTGCATTACATAAAACACACATTTAGGTTAAAACATAAAAAATAAAACAAAACATGTTATTTTACATTTAGCGGCAAATATAGCGTAGTAAGTTTTGGTAACTACTTTGCAGCTAAGAGTAACTCTAAAGACACACTTTAGTAGAAGGTTCTGTGCGTCTACAATGAATGATGGTGAATAATACATACCATACATATATTATACAGTACAATATATGTCGGTGTGGTAATGAGGTGATTCTAATTTACCTTTCAGTCAATCCAGGTATAGAACTACAATCAAATCAAAATCCGAAGCAGATCTACATCCAAGTAGTTGCTTCTGCATCGGTGGTGATACAAAAAAGAAAAAAAAAACGAAAAAAATCATCTAAATAATTTAAATATTTAAATACCCTGTAAGCGGAGGAGACAGTAGCGAAACCACCACCCTTCTTACCGCGACCGCCTATGGACGTACATTAACAAGCAACTATTAGTACCAGGACGATCACAATGACATCGCTTAAACATATTCTATGGCTTAAACACTACTCGAAGATAATACACCTGCGGGACGATTGGCTGCGACATGAGCTGTATTGTATAGACATGGACAGACATGATTAAAATGAAAGCGTGCAAGGCTGGCCCCACGCCGTGGAATTGATAAAACCAATAATGATGATCTAATATATATATTCAACAATTTATATAATTCCATAGAACGGGAGCCATCCTTAAGCGTGTAGATAGACGAAGACAGTAAAGCCACGTAGGAGTCACAGAAGCAAATCTCGGTGATTGTATTTCCAGTTTACCCTGTATAGTGATGATACAGTCTGGAAGGCAGAACCCTTAGCGCGCTTGCCACCAGCGCCTATTTCATTAAAACATGTATGAGAATAAAATAAAAGCTGCAGAACAAACCACTGTTATTTATAATCAGGGTCAGTTCCAGATATAATAATATCCTCCTGACCAAATTTCGGTCACGGCGGCTTCTCTCAACAGAGATTAGTCATATGCGCGGGACTTATTTTAGTGCACCAGTGTGTGCTCTAATACAGTTGCACCCTCTATTCCTGCAGCCTCATAGTCGATTGGACAGCGATCGGACACGACCGGAGAGAGATCTGAATACGGCTTTTCATGCTTTCCGAGGCACGAGAGTGTAAACACCGCCGAATTTCCTGACTTCGAGCGGTACTGAGTATAGAAAATACTCAGTGACCCGGGATTTGAACCCGAGATAGTCAAATGCAAAGTTCCAGATATACGCTGTATGTGTAGAGTATGAAATGAACCAACTATTGAAGTATCAATCTTGGTGTTGGCATTGAAGTATTAAGTGATGGTGACAGATATTCTATGCTGAGATGTGTAGAAAGATGTAATGAACTCATGATAGCTGTCGTCGTCACAAGGATTGTAGAAAAAAAAAAAGTCATTAATTATTACTTAAAAATCGATTAAATATTTCATTTCGAACTCAAGGGTTAAAATGATACGTACCCTTGCCACCACCGCCGCTGCTGGCATCACCAGACTGACCAGGATGATCAGCAAAGATTTCGATAAGCAGTTTGTTCTGACTCTTCTTGAACTGGTCAACAACGGTGTCGTTAAGGGGGTCCTTGTTCTTCTCAAGCCATCCAGAGATGTTGTAGCCGACCTGTTCCATGACGAAACGGAGAAGTTAGAACCAAATCCAAAGTCGATGAACGTGGTTAAGATTAAGAAGTGTATTATGATACTTACGTTACCGGCGTAGTGACCAATGGCGAAGTGAGCGGCCTGGCAACCGGGCTTGGGGGGCTTCGGCTTCAGGTAAGGAGCAGACTTGCCCAAGTGGTTGTTGTTCAACTTCTCAACGAAGGTCAGGTCGGTGGCTTTGGGGAACATAGACTCTTCTTCAAGGATGGAGAGGATACCCATGGGCTGTAAACGTACCAAGTGCATTAGAAACACGAAGTCGGCGCAACGGCACTCGTACAAATGTCTCATGTCTGTAACTTTAAGGGAAAGAAATATAGTATGTTTAACAACATAACTAACATAATTATGTGAAATACTTCAGGAAAGATTCCTGAAGATTCTTTTTTACTGCAAGTAACATTAAAAATAGCAGTGGACTTTAAACATTATTTTTTACTTTATATATTGTGATTCTAAATGAGACATTACAACTAAAAATATAATTAAGCTTTTGTAAGTAGTTGTATAGAGCGGCATGCAAGTGAGACACAAGAAGAAAAAAGATAGATTACAATAGGGTGCCCCGTGTAAAATTGTGTCGTAGACAAAATTAAGTTTAAATATTTCGTGTAAATAAGTAATAGTTGTGCAAATTATGATGGGTAATATTATAGTACTGATGCTGTTAATTGTGCCAAAATTCTAAAGAAATTATTGGGTTTCAGTTGTACATTCTTTCTATTACAATATTTAAATTAACTACTTTCGCGTGCGATCCTGAGAGCGGTGTATTTAGATATTTACTTGGGAACGCGGTAGCTAGATGCACATTAAAATATTCGATAAGTTTATGCAGTAGCCTCGCTTGCATTTGTTTGCGTGTGTGGTACAAGCGGATACTGATCGTAGCCTACTGATACCATGGGTGGGGATTCAGCCAGCAATTTGCACTTGCAGGCCATGACTTAGCTCGAAGCTTTCGCGGCCCTACATCCTCAAGCTTATCTTAGTAACCTCTAATACCTTCTCAATCAAATCTATTGTCGGTTGAAGGTCCATACCAAAATCAATAAAGGTCCATTGGATCCCTTCTCTTTCATATTCCTCTTGTTCTAGGACGAACATGAAATGGTTAAAGTACTGTTGCAATTTCTCGTTTGTAAAGTTTACACAGAGCTGATTAAACCCGTTCATCTGGATCGCGGGGCGACATGTAAAAAATAATCGGGAATCTGTTATTAATTAACTACTGAAATATATGTAAGAGTGTGTATTGGCGTGTTCCTGGATATTTAAAACTTATGAAATTAAAACAAGAAAAGAAAGACACACAGTAGAAGTCACACACGACAAACAAAACGGCAAATTGTAGCATTGATAGGATCGCTCGAATAACAATCAATGTATTATCATGTCTAAAGAAAATGAAGAAAAGTTTATCGAGAACATAAAATTGATTCAACCAGTAAGAATTTCATCATAATCATTGTGTTACTCGAGAATCCTTGTGGCGTGAGCAAGCGTTTATTGTTGCGTTTACGCCAACTACCTTTTCAATAAGGTCAATGCAATTTTGCAGATCCATGCCAAAGTCAATGAAAGTCCATTCGATGCCTTCGCGCTGGTATTCTTCTTGCTCCAGTACGAACATGTGATGGTTAAAGAACTGCTGCAGTTTCTCGTTGGTGAAGTTAATGCAGAGTTGTTCAAAACCGTTGAACTGCAGGTAGATAAGTAATGTGGAGGGTTAAGTGGGGTAGAGGTTTACTTGCTGCGGATCGCATTCCACAGTTGATCGTGACGAGATGGTACACCCTAAAGAAGAGAAGAACGACCAGACCAAGCCTGTCCCACATGACTTGGAGTGTTGTTGCCGACAGCTGTGACGAGACCCATGCGACTATTACCTTCTCGATAAGATCGATACAAGCGAGCAAATCCATTCCGAAATCGATGAAAGCCCAGTTGATGCCCTCCTTCTTGTACTCCTCTTGTTCGAGTACGAACATGTGGTGGTTAAAGAACTGCTGTAGCTTCTCATTGGTGAAGTTAATGCAGAGTTGCTCGAAACCGTTGAACTTTTGACGAAAAGGCGAATTACACACACACACATAGCATTATCTATATATATAATTATTTACTAGCGGGGTACCGAATAGCTGAAAACTAAACACAACATGGATAGCTGAACCCAACCGAGGTTGACAAACACTCGGTGTACCTTTTCAATAAGATCTATGCAGGCGAGCAAGTCCATTCCAAAGTCAATGAACTCCCAGTGAATGCCTTCTCTTGTATACTCTTCTTGCTCCAACACAAACATATGGTGGTTGAAGAATTGTTGGAGTTTTTCGTTTGTGAAGTTAATACAAAGTTGTTCAAACCCATTAAACTATGAAATAAATTTGCATTAATATCTTACGAATTGGAAATGTAAATAAGTTTCTACTTCTACTGGACTAATACTTAAACCATTTCCTTAAAATTAATTTATGTACTAAAACCGATTTTGAGAAATTTTATCAGTAATGTAGTAATTACTAAGTATTCTTATTTCAGCCTTATAGACTGGCTCATGTTATAATACTCACGTCGAAGATTTCGAAACCGGCAATATCCAGTACACCAATGAAGTGCTGCCTCTTCTGCTTGGTGTCCAGAGTCTCGTTACACTTCTTGACGAGCCACTTGAAGAGACGATCGAACATGCCCTTGCAGAGAGCACCGACGGAGTTGGTAACCTGGTCCTTGTTACGACCCTGGGTGACGAACTCGTTTCCGACCTTGATGCGGGGCTTCAACAAGTTCTTGTACAGGTCTTGTACTTCAACACCGAGAAGCTTGGCAACTTTGTCACCATCCTGGAAAGAGATTACACAAATTTTAAGTAACGAAAGTAACAATTTACGTTTATGTTTGACAATTTTTACAGGATGATAATTTCTTGTTTTGAATAAAATATTTGTGACGTGAGGTTTTTAACATAATAAATTATTACCTCAGTGCCGTCGGCCTCAGCCTGTTCTTCGCGACCCCTCTGCTTGAATTGCATGCGACCCATGTGCATGACAGCGGCGGTGATCTTGTAAACGTTGTCCTTCTCTTCTTGGGTGAAACCCAGAATGTCGAAGGCTTGCTATATTACAATACATATATTAGTATACAGTAATAAATGTTGCGGTCAGAAAAAGTCTGGGGAGGAATAATATCTTACTGAGTTACTGGTATTTTTTACATGTGAATTATAAATTATGTTTTAAACGAAAGTTTGTAAATTTATAAGAATCTAAGGGGAAAAAATACAAAAGACGGTGAAGGAAATAGAAAACTTAAACTAGTAGGAACTTACCAACATTATAGGTTAATAAAGTAAAAGGAAAGCGTTAGCTCAATTAGGCATGTAATAAATATACGATATAGTTCGTAGTTCAGGAGTTGGTGCACAGGATACTAACTAAATACGAATGTTCTACTAAGTGCAACGGACGGAAATACAATACAAATTTTGAACCACATCATGTATGACTTCAAAATGTAAAATTTTGGATGGTACAAAATAAAAAAAATGTCGTATAATAAAGGAAACCTTCCATTAGCGTCAATAGAAATGGTAAGGGTTTTTCAATAGTCTGCATTATCTTAATACAGATTTCTTGTGCGTCTGGTGTCTACTTCAATGGGATCACTTCCTTTCCAATTCTTTTTTCACTTACGTCCGTCAACTGCAATTCCTCTCCGTCATCGATGTTGGGGATAGTAATCTTACCCTGTGCGACCGTGTTGTAATCGTATATGTCGTTAGACAACAGACACATATCTGTTGATTAAACCAATACATACAATATTAACGACCAATCGTCAACAACAAATTCTGGAACTAATTTTGCCTGTAAGTGCCTAACCGTCCGTGTCGTGTCTGGAAACATTAGTTCGTGTGGTTGTGCTGGTGCTGGATTGGATGTGGATTTTGTAACCGTGATAAATAAAACCTGTGCATAAAGCCCTTATGAACTCTTGCAAGGAGCGGGCAGTTCATGTGTATGTCAGAAAATTTTGAGGTACTCGACTACTCAACGGGACATAATTATTACGTTAATAGTTTTAATTAAACTATCAATTTTATATACTGTCATGGATTTCCATCTGTGATGTCAAATATTGATGAAGATCCAAGCCATTGTTTTTAGTTAAGATCTTATGATATCGTTCGTTGAATTGTCGGTACGGCTATAAAAAATCAGACCCAATACACGAATATCTGCATCAAGACGCACGCTCCATGCGTGGGTTCGTGACTTACGACCGTCAGATCGAAATCTTCAGCGTCGTTGACTCCAGGTATACGTGTCTTCCCTTGACTTATGAAGGGATAGTCCGAGATGCGGTTGCTTAGCATCGTTACTTCTGTAAACACCAAAACATCTGACATACACATGCGACACCCGAGTTTTCACTCAGATGTAAGCAAAGCAAGCAGCAATGCGAAAGATAAAGACGAAAGAAAGAATGAGTTGAGCCAGTAGTCATAATTCTGGACTCACGTCGGTAAGTCTCATTTCCTCGCCGTCATCAACACCAGGAATAACAGTCTTGCCTTGCGCAACGATGTTGTAGTCATTGACGTCGTTCGACAGTAAACACATTGCTAAAATGACACCAATCAAAGTCATAAGTGAAAGGTGTCCTAAAACTATAGGTAGGTAGGTTCACTCTCTAATGTCCATTATAGGGTGAAACCTTAAATATGCTAGGTATAGGTATCTCGTGCTAGTTCTTAGGCGAGATGTGCCAGCCGCCGGTCGGTTACATGCGATCCGATGGCTGGTCGGTCACACAAGGAAACTCATACGACCTCTTGCTCTCGTGAGGCCGAACTTACATCAGTCAAGGTACATTCCTCGCCATCATCTACGTTGGGGATGGTAGTTTTTCCTTGCGATATGATGTTATAGTCATATACGTCATTTGACAGCAAACACATGTCTAAATTTAAAATAGCAAATTAATTTTCATGTAGGTACATACAATGTTGTCCAGTCAACGGTTTGTAGGACATATTGAGTTGGGGTGTGTTGTTGGATATCTAAGACTTTACTAAATTCAATTTGAGTACACAAAAGCATTATGTTGATCCTTACTTCTAAGTCTGGAATAATAGAATCGACTGCAAATATAAATGTAATAAATTAAAAATTATCTTGATCTAATAAATTTATCTAATAATAAACAGAAGAGATGTTTTGATTTGAATGAGATCCTATGCATTCGGATATCTATTAAAAGTTTGTATAATGTAGTATTGTTGTTATGGGACCTTCCGTTCATTTTGTTTAAATTCAAGCAATAGTAAATTAACACAGTGAACAAGTAAATTATTCCCTTACTACTAAGTTATTACAAAATTTAGAATACAAAAGGAAAGTCCCACAGTCTCGTCAGACCTCTTTTGTTCCTGGACCAGGAATTTATACGCACCCTTAAGACCAGTGACAGCGCCAGACATCATCTGGTAGAAGATGTGGTAAGAACGCTCAAGGGTCTGCTGGGAGATGACACGGGCCTTCTCGAGCAGATCTGGTAAAAACAGTTCAGTTAGCATCGACTCCCATTGAAGACCCAGGAGCCTTAGGGTCAAAGGCTTAGTCAGAGAGTCCAAGTCCTTGCTGAAAGATACTTACAGGTCTCGATATCAGCTCCAGCCAGTTTACCGGAGGGTCCGAAGTGGATACGGATGAATTTACCCTGGGGAAGGTAGACAAAGAATTTTTATAAAATTTCTTGTGTTTAAATTACTGATTCATTAAAAGAGCAAATGCAAGTTTTAATCTTTTGAATAACTTAAGTTTGCTTTAATAAAGTATTGGTTTTAATTGTAATAAATGTTTTGTATACTTACGAAACGAGAAGAGTTGTCGTTACGGACGGTCTTGGCGTTACCGAAGGCTTCAAGCACAGGGTTAGTCTGGACGACCTGGTCTTCCAGAGATCCCTTCTTCTCTTGGCTAGCGTCCTTCTTCTGGGAAGCACCGACAGTGGCGAAGTACGCAATTACCTTCTTCGTGTTCTCAGTCTTTCCGGCACCAGACTCTCCGCTGTTGGTTGTAATGGCATTTTCTTAGTTAGGTTCACGGGGAGCGAAATTTTAGTGTTTTATTTGTTACATTTTGTAAGCAAAGGATATAAGTTTGAAAAAGAGATTTATTTGTCTTTTAAAATGGACATATAATTTTAGTTTAGTTACAGACAATTTGACTTTTTACTTTTCGATTTTACAATTTATACTGACAATTATGGGATTTAAAAATAATAAAAATTGTTAGACTTACGTAATCAACATAGATTGATTCTCGTGGTTGGTCAACATGTTGACGTAGGCACCGTCGGAAATGGCGAAGATGTGGGGGGGCACCTCCGAACGACGCTTGCCACGGTACAGCCTGGCACATCGTGTGGTGTACACGGGGAACCTCTTGTAAGGGTTGATAGCCACACAGAAGAGACCCGAGTAAGTCTGTGGTGATTATGAAGAGATTAGAAATGTGCGATGGTGGTGATCGTAAAGAGGAACAGTTTGGTTGGTAATCGGGAGAAGGATTTTTAGGGTAGATGGGAAAATCTTTCGAGAATTGGTACGTAACGTACGGAAGGGAAAAATTGGTTTTGCCTAGCAAGAATTGATTATAATGTGACGTTGTATTAGAATATATATTTTTGGGGATAGTAAAATGACGATTATGAGGACAATTAGGATTTAGTATTTTGACTAGATGGGAATTCGTTGTACAGTCTTAAAATTATACTAAATCTAAAAAACACAACAAAACAGTGACGGGTACTGCCCAGGTACTTTACGCCACTGTTTTTAATAAACCTTGAACAATGCCAGATACTCTATATGTTTTATCTCAAATAATAAAATAATAAACAGATCGTATGTTTAGTAAACAACATTAAATTTATATAGAGGATCGTGCATTACTAAAGCTAACAAGTTTCGTTAAACGGACGTCATAGAGTGCTGTAATAGACATAAAGGAAAATGCAGAGCTGGGTACAGTAACGATACCTTTGTGCTCTAAGTAGAAGAAAATAGAACCACTGCTTCCGAAGTCATAAACGCGGAAGTTTAAACACAACACAAAACTATTCTAGACACCAATATCCTCTATCCTAAGAATAGAGATGCTAAAAATGTAGATAAACAACCAAAAGAATATCCTCCGGACGCCTTTGAGTCCTTTTGCACCGACTTTGTCAAGTACGGCCAGGAAGTGTTTAGTTACAAAATGGATAATATTCGATTCAGTAGACACATTTGCTGCGATGAATAACCTAGATACGCGCGAAGTTAACTTCCAAACAATCTATTTTAAGACGCTACATCATGAAATTTTACTGTAACATGTTATAGTCTCGTTTAAAATCTTAAAATTTATGTTTTGGGTGCTCTCCAGCCATTTATTAATTAAACTTTGTTTATCAATACTATTTTTTATGTTATTAAAGTCAAGTCTAATTCTGGCTAACAAAGCGCCATGATGCACAATTGACAAATTGTCTAATTAATCAGTTGTGCAATAGCCCATATGTTTTGTATGTGAAAATAATTATGTCGAACGAGAGAGAAACTTCTGTACTAGGACAGAAATACCCAGATGCTAAATAAAATATACTGAAATAGCAACAGCTGGCATACCTCTATTACTATTTATATACCAAATAGAGACATCAATCCAAGATTAATTGCGCCGTTCATGGGCATCTATCGCACTTTAAAACTTGGTATCAATCCAATACTATCGAGAAATGTGTCTACAGTGATGAAAGATAGGAGAGGTGAGATGCATGCACACTGCAAGGCCGGAACTCTTGACCGCTCCCTCGACTTACGTAAATAAGTTTATGGTAATATCTCTGCTTCAAGTTATACAAAACAGAAGCGTCGTTGAGGTATGTCAAGTTTGACATGTCCTCGCATTTCTCGTACTTAGGTGGGTTGACTTGGCCAACAACGTCTTTCTTGAAGTCTTTGGTCTGTGGGATAAATTGTTACATTAGTATAAAGTAATGGTAAAGGCGCTGGGAGCGCCTACTTACATAGATCAGTTTCGCATAATATCGTTGTCGAAGGTTGTGGAGTACAGCAGCCTCGTTAAGATAAGTCAAGTCAGCCATGTCCTCGACTTTCTCGAATTTCGGCGGGTTTACTTGTGAGAGGAGTTCCTTTTTTAACGTCTTTTCCTGCTCATTTAATGTAATGTTTAGTAAATTATTAAGAATTGACAAAAGTTATAATAAAGCCTTTCTCTTTCTAAAATATTTAAGTCTGTTTCGCCACATTTCTGCTATGGTCGAGTTCTCAACCAAGTACCTAACTTGTTTATTGATGTGAACTTAGTTCAATATTTGAAATTAGTTGAACAAATATTATATTTAACGTCATCATGAAATCTACTTTAAGTCAAAAAATATTTCTGATTCATTTATAATTGTTCAACTTTCTAAACAATTGTTGTAATAGTAAAGTTTTAAAATTCCGCTGATCTGGGATCCACTTAGAATGCATCAGGTTCACCATAGAAGTTGCAATCATAAGCGTAATGCAGTATAATTACCTCACCACCGGGCAGGTTGACGGTCACCAGATCACCCTTGGTGGCCTTGATCTCGCCCTGCAAGAAGCCCTCCTTTTCGTCAGGCACCCAGCATGCCTTTTTGCCATCGTACGGCTTGCTCTGGTCGATACGCTTCTGTTCCAGAGAAACGAACAGGAACGGAGTCGGGTCGGGGTCCTCGCCCTCTTGGACAATTGGCTTCGGCATTTCGGAGGGCTAACAAGACTTTTGGGCTATTCGAGACACGAGAACGTTGCCCTGGAGCCTTCCTGCAACACACGCGGCACGTTAGTGAACCGACACAACTTTATCGTCGGAGATAAAGCGGCCGAGAGGCGCGTGCGGCTATTTGTGGCTGTAACCCGAGTAGTGGCCGCGCGGGAACGGTGCCAGCTAGCTAGTTTGCGTAACGCTGACTTTTATGCTCGTGTTTTTTATTAGCTTACACCGTACGGCCCTTCGCGGATGTTACGTCACGAAGGAATGCGAGCCTGGAGGCACGCCAACCGATTTATCCGTCAGTGGATTGTTTATTGTCTTTTATGGTGATGGCTGATGGGTCACTGTTCACAACACCTGTTGGATCATTGATATCGATTGCGATATTATTATCGGTTATGACATTCAATTATTTTTGATTGATTGATTGATTTCTATTTTCAGTTTTAATACATGGATGTCAATTTAGTGAATCCTGTTGTGCCTCAAGGCTACAGTCAAGGATTACCTTCAACACTAATTGGAAAAACAATTTTCTTTTAATTTTTTACTATAAAATTGTTTCATACGTTTACCTCAAATCAGGAAGTACTAATTCAATTATATCAAAGTCTTCATTTAACCACTCAAATTAATTTGCAATTAAATTTGCTAGACAAATGCAATCCGTATCATAAAATTCAATCAAAACAAATGCACTGAATTTTTATATGTCATCAATAATCCAAACGGTTTATTAACGTCGAGTGAACCACAAACCAAGCACCACCAAGCACCACTGCACAATAAATCCAATGCACGGGATAAATCAGCTGTCGTCCTTCCGCTACGTCACTAGAACCTCCTTGTATGCAACACTGCAGGCACTCGCGATGCCACTACGGTTATGCACTCCACTAATAGTCGCACAATTTAACGCGACGCGTGCGTCGGTACTCACGTTAGAAGCCGTTCTGACCGGCGGCGGGGTGCTCCGCTGCTTTTTATACGCGCAATACGATACCATCGCTCGCGATCACCCCATTTTAGGCGGATGCCTGGCTGGGCCACAGCTACACTTTCAGACGAGCTTAGCTTTCACTTGGGCGGGAGCGCGCGCTGCGCGCTTCCTAATCGCTCCCATCAAACGAAATATTTAAAAAATTACATTTAATATTCGAATTCATTGATTTTTGTAAATGTATGCTATGTTTTATGTTTATTATATAGCGATGTGGCCGTATGGTGTATGGTTATAGCGGTAATTGAAAACAGATATGTGGTAAATGGTGTTTGAGAACCGGTGAATACAAACATTGAAGGCATTTTATTTGATAGGACTAGTTGTAATCGCACTTACCTAGTAGGTAATAGTGATTCGGGTTAAATTAATTATTGCATTTCAATCGTTATTAGGAACTAATGTAATTTCGGAAACCATACTATTTCTTTTTCCTTGAATAACCTAAAACATACAAATATTATGTTATATTATATTTCAATACATCCATTCATCGGTATTACATTTTGTCAGAACTTCAGATTATTTTATATTATAATTTTGGCGTTTATTTATGTAATATATCACAATAATCCACAGTTATTAGGCACATGATAACATAAACTAGTATTTCAATGAATATTTCATATTATGTCAAACAAAATGCACAATTTTATTTCTATGTGTTTTGATTGTTGCTTTTCTGTATGAGTAATTTGTTAAAATTATGTTTCACAAATATTTAAGTAAAAGTATTTCTACTGAAAAGCTTTGCATACATCGAAACTTAAAGATCAATTTTATTTTGTCAAATCCTATATTTCCTCTGCATTAGTATCCATTTCGGGAAGGCTGATAATTCAAGTTCAAGACAAAAATAAAAAAGACCCTAAACAGATTGAGTTGTTTTGTTACAGAATCCTCACAGCCATCATCTGCTTAAGTCTATAACATCATCATATTATGTCCAATCATCAGATTTCCCTTGGTCACATCCGAATGACTGCACCAAATCGGCTAATTCTTATTTTTTGATATATCCCTTACCGTAATCACATGATTTTTATATATAAGAAAATAGAAAAGAAACGAATTGTTTTTTTAAATCTCAAAATGGTAAAAGCAAGTGAGTAAATGAGAAATAGGTAGGATAGGTAGGGTAGATAGGGTATGTAGGGTAGGTACGGAAGGTAGCCAGTTGACGAGAGCAAAGCCACGAGCAAACCTAGTTAATAATCATAATTAGAAGTAAAGAACATAAAAAGCTTGTTACAGAAGTAGATAGTTAAAATATTTGATGTGTTTTCTCAGTAATCCTATCTATGCCCGGAATTACCGAGAGACAAATAGATGTTACATATTCTTACAACTAGTCATGTAGTTATATTATTTGAATGTGATGGTTTTTACTTGACATATTATATTTCGTCTAGTTAAACTGGAAGCCTGCATAACTACTATACTTATATAGAAGATTACATTACAGTAAGATGGAACAATTATTATTGTAAATACGTGGAAGTCCAGCGCTGGACAAAGGCCTCCTACATTTGATATTTTCCTCTAATCCTTTCTAATATTATAAATGCGAAAGTAACTCTGTCTGTCTGTCTGTCGCGCTTTCACGCCGAAACTACTAAACCGATTTAATGAAACTTGGTACACAGATAGTCTAAAGCCTGAGAAAGGACATAGACTACTTTTTGCCGCGATAACCGGATATTCACGCGGGCGGAGCCGCGGGAAACAGCTAGTAATTAATATGTTAGTATACTTATCCTAAACTTTAAATCTTTCAAGATTTGGAAAGACGAAGGACTTCGTCAGAAAGAAGCTTAGCAGCAATCTCATTAATATTTTCCTATTTTCTACAATAGGGAAGACTGGTCTCTTGCTCGCTAAAGTACATAGATGAATAGTTTATCTCTGGACAAAATAGGATCCCCACATATATACATACACATTAATATACTATATATGAAATACATAATTTCCCTTTATTCTCTAAATAGTTCCTAACACAAAAAATAACAATATTACAGTTACACACGTTATACGAATACCTATTATTTAATCATGTACTGAAATCGGAGCCAAATATTTTCAGCTGTATTTATTGAATATTCTAACAATTAAACAACTCTTCGTTACGGTATTTAATTATTGTTTATTGAGTCTGTGCTTTCTGCCAAATTTAATTCGTCATTTATTGTTTAATTTTATTTAAATACATCAATAATAATAATTTATTCTAGTTAAGCTAGGTTTGTGATTTTAGTTTAAATTTTGATATCAAGCTTACCTTTAACCGATAACAAGAACGGGGTTGTTATAAGTTTAACATGTAGATCTGTACATCTATGGCATCGTAGCGGCTAAATGGATGAACGGATTTTATGAATATTTTGTGTTTCAAAAGTGACTTGATCGAGCTTTTTAAGCTATAATTTAAGAAAACTAATTAAGCCATTAAAAATTATTATTAGATCCTTTCTAAACATTTAAACAAATTTTGTATTATGTATTGTATTATTTTGTTATGATTCAATTTACATGCATCCGGACCAAAAGTTAAAAAAAGGTGCGGTACAATGCGGTAAACGCATAATTTATCGTCTAAACTGAACTAGATAAAAGTTCGCAGATATTTAACTAGAACTGACACAAACAAATAAACTGCTTGATTGATTCCACATACAGAGAGTACCTGGAACTAGATATTACTAAGTAGGTTACTATTTTCATTACATTTGTCAAAATGTTTGACTGCATAGCCGAGTAGTTCGAGTATAAGTCACTACGCGAATTACCACTATGCGCGACGTGCTTCGGGTTTGATCCCCGCATAGGACATGGATTTGTAATCCACAAGTAATTCCAACTCTGCGTGTTCTTTGTGATTTGATTGGAATTTTTGTAAAACCCCTCGCGACAAAAGGATTAAATTCGTAAATGCGGGATTCGTTAAAAACAACAATTGCGCAACTCAAAATTTTAAAAAAATGTTTAGATGTAAAGATAAAGATAAAATTAAATATATTTATTTTGTAAAACATGAGTAATATGTACAAGTACATGGTGGTAAAATATAATAATTCGGAATAATTTCATGCTTTTTGGGACTACAATCTTATACATGTATTAACTAATTAATACCAAAATTAGTAATCGTTTGAAATTTACACAAGGACCAAAGATGATGATTTTCATGGAGAAAAAGTAGGTATACATTTGCACAACCATCTTTTTTTCTTTGGTAAAACAATGACCAAATCTACTTGACACAACTCGATATACCATTAAACTATAACTGAAAAATTCAACAAGCCTGTTCAATTTTTTTAACTTGTTGCACGTTTACTTCCACCTTTGTGAATTTTTATTCGATCATTTGCAGTTCCCTCTTTCATCTATTTAATAATTATCTAAACATTTTCAGTCGTGAAGTACGTAAATCAAATCAATAAAATGTTTCACAATCTTTCGTAACTTCAAAACTTACAAATAAATAAATCTATTGTTGCCCCAATCAGCTGATACTTGAGTTTCCCAGCTGATCTATAATTAGGTCTTAGATAAAAAATAACACGATCGAAATACATCGGAATGAAACTACAGAGGCATAGCTCAATTAAAACAAATGAGTGTCTGTAAAACTACGCCCCCGGTGCGGTGCACTGACACATAAATAATGTTTATTATTTTTCGTGAATAATTTGCATGGTTACTGCAAAATTCTTTTGTATGCATTGAGTTGTTGGCGTGGATGTTATCAAGGTTGACCGCAACGAAAATCACATACTTCAAATTAAACTGATAGAGGCCCTGATAAATTCAAAAGTCCTATTGAAGAGTTATATAAAAAGTATGTATTTGATGCCATTTGCCAAAGGAAAATGCGCGCTATATTTTTAAGTTTATGTTTCTTTTATAATCAGTTGGAAATTCATAACATCCTCAATACATAATACGATGCACAATGTTTTATCGTTTTTAAATAATACGAACATTATTGTAGCTTGCAATTTTTTTTATTTCATTTTGTCGGAATATTATTTCGAACCTATGAAATAGAAACTTTTTTAAACTTATATTGTAGTTCTTACAAGGATATTATATAATTATAAAAATGAGGCAGATATCTTATAAGCGCTGGCATTTTGAGGACTCAAAAACTTCCTTATTAGGAAGGTTTCAATGATAGCTGTCTCTTTTTACTTACGCTTATCCTATCTTTTGTAGTATTCAGTAGTGCAACTTGACAACATGTTGACATAATAATATACCAGTGCGATCAGATTATAAACGTCGGTAACTATAAAGGTAACATATCTTGTGTATAACATCAGTAATTTCTTAGTTCTCCGAAAACACAGCTATTCTTCAGAATGCTTTCTTCGAACGCGCTGTTAAAAACTTTAATATGTATTCGGCTGATTTAAATATTGATCTTTTTTGCACTAATGTAAGTTCAATCAGAAAACTTATGAGTGAAGGTTTCTTTTCTTAGATTGGTCAAACTGTCAAACATACACATACATTATTTGATGTTAATTTTAGATGCAAACACTAAATAGTTATTGTTTTTCATTATATAGTAAGGGATACTTAAAGGTGTTAGTTGTTTATTTGTGGAAGCTTTAAATTAGCAATATGTTAAGGTATTTTGTTATCTTTGTAATTATTAGTCTGTAAGCTTTCCTAATAAAAAAAAATAAAAAAAAATAGTAAGGACAAGGAAATTATTGAAGAAATCTGAAAAAAAAAAATAATCTGGAATCTTATATCGCTAGCCCGCAATGTTTTTCATTCCTACCTGCCTTGCAGTGGCCTACCATTACAGGCCGTATTTTACTTTTATCTAGCAGGAGGCAGCGTAAAATCATTTGGAACTAATCGTATCCGATCATACGTGTCCACGATATATTCGTCAAGATCTCGACCGTGTCATAACATCATAACGCGTCGCTTTCATTACTCTGTATATTTTATTCGTTCCTGGTAGTAACATAAAGTAAATATTATAACTAGAACTGAAAATATGTGTGTTATAAATTTGTCAAAAGTTACAAAGGGTTCTGTCGATAATTTATTATTTCCTCAGTTGTTTCTGTCCCACTGCAAAGGCCTATACACCCTCCTTGCACCACCCTGTCAAAGTATTTTGTTGAAGGAGTCCAGCTTATCCTACCATTTCTATCTAGGCCTGCCGCGATGTCTCTTGACATTTACTGGGACCAATTGGGTCGTTATTTTGGCTTATTGGTCGTTTGACATGCAGCATAGTGCTGGACACATGTCCAACTCAGTTCCATTATAGCGTGGTAGCTTTGTGAGTGACGTTAATGATTTTCAGTTAGTAGGTTCAGTATGATACAGTTTTATAGTATGTCCTTTTTTGATTAATAATGTTGATATTAGCCTGTATTTGTCCTACTGTTGGCCAAAGGCCTCTTCTCATATAGGTATAGAACAAGTTTCTCTGGCTGTTTAGGCTTAAAATTAGTTAAAAGGTGAATTGCCCTGCTTGCAATGTATGTAGGTATGTTCGTTGAATTAAAATTTTGCAAGCTAAATTAAAACTACTTCTTGATATCCGATAGAGATTAATATTTCAATACTTATATAAGACTAGCTGTCTCTCGCGGCTCCGCCTGCGTGGAAGTCGGTTTTTGCTTCAAAAATAGGTTCCTATGTCCTTACTGAACCTCTAGACTAAATGTGTACCAAATTCCATTTAAATCGGTCAAGTAGTACTGGCGTGTAAGCGCGACAGACAGACAGACAGAGTGACTTTCGCATTTATAACATTAGTAAGGATTGGTCAGAATGCAATATTATGAAACTTTCAAGCTGGTCTGATAATCAAGCCAGAAGGTGGGCTCTGTAACAAAACGTCGCGATCCCATCCTGTTTGGACTTGTTAATTTTTTCTTATAAGTACTTTGAAGTTAGTTCATTTAAAAGCTTGTGTTTAAAAATACATTTACAATAAAAACGTATTTGTTGTTTTCAAGAACAGGCTCCATTCTCGAACTCACATAATTATCCAGTGTAAATATAATGCGCATGACACACACTTTATTTCTCACTACAGGATCCGTGCAATAGGTTACAGCTGCAAGTATTACGAAACTATATATGATATCATGAGTAAACGCTTTTATATTTTAAACATTACGCAATATTGTTAATAAGATATATTGAAACAAACATACAATAATGTTTAATCTCTAACATAATTTTAAGAGGGGGAAATGTATATTTTTTTATGTGTGTCCTTGGCCCTAGACTTTCTTAGGCCGTGTTTTTATTTTACGATGTCTTGTTAATTTTAGATTACTTCTCAATAATTTTATCTCTCAATGGTTGGTTGTTTTAACAGCTACTGTCTTTCATATAGACAGACAAGTACCAGCGTTGCACTCGTGACGTCAGCGCGACACTGATTAATTATTCTGAAAACAGATTTAGAGTACATTGCGTTATTTGCGGTGTACCCTGGTGGAGTGTTCAGGTTAAATACGTCAATGAACCGGAATTTGTGTTATATTGGCGTTCTGTGTTTAGAAACTACCAAAGATGGATGGTTGGTGCGAGAATGGGCGATAAACAGCATTTTTAGGAAAATTACTGGCAATTAGTACCCCATAATAAGGAAGGTCGTGGGAATAGAGGGTCGTGGTGGCCTAGTGGTTCAATGAACGGATTTGTGTGCACAAAGTTGCAGGTTCGAACCCATTACAGGCAAGTTGGTACTTGCCTGTAATGGGTTGTGTAATGTGACCTTTTCAAAGTTATATGTACTTTCTTAATTATTCTTAGACATCATTGACAAACGGTGAAGGATAAAATTGTGAGGAAACCTGGATTCTGTAAATCTGAAATCGCCAAGCAAGCGTGGTGATCAATGCTCGTGCCTTCTCTATATGAGAAGAGGGACATTTATAGGCTGGTTCGATATGATGAACATGGACGGTTTGTGCGAGAATGGGCGATAAATAGCCATTTTAGGAAAATTCTTGGTAATTAGTATCTTATTCCCGATAACATGGAAAAAGTCCTTTGATATAAGATTTTCGGAAAGGGGTTTGAATAGAATAATGTTTTGCAAAATCAAGTAATTGATTTTTATAATTTGCCAAGACCCGCTTGCACAAGCCCGGGTTATCTTAATAACTCTTAAAAGAGTTAAATGCTAACACCAGGTTAGATTGACAGTTTGTCATTCAATATTGTCAATTTAACCTCGTTTTAGCAACTAAAACTGAGTCAGGTTTTTCGTGCAAGTGGGCCTAAGAAGCAATTGACAAAATGTAAATGCATATTATTTAAACTCTATTTACCACTTTGGTTTATAAATCAAAAGTATATCCTTACCTAAATACACGAAAGAAAATAGAAAAAATAGATGAAATAGTAGGTATCTCTAATTTTATATTTTATATTAAAACATTTTATTTTTATTAGGCAACCAAAATAATACATTATACAGATCAATGAATGTCGAAAAAGCCCCGAGTTATGCGAGGACAGGCTAATATTACGCTTCGTTTACGTCAATACCGACGAATTGACTTTAACGCTATTCAATCTCATCAAAAGTCTAAAATATTCAACTCAACATTACTCCCAGATAACTATAATTGATTTGGTCTTATGAATCATAATATTTTATGTAGGTACTTGAGAAGCTGGTGTATAGGTTCGACTTCAGTGATATGATACATAGAGTCTAGACTACCTCACTACAGGTAGACTATGCGGGTAATCATAAAATCATTCCCCACGACTAGGGCAAGGCAAAGAGTTATTTTTGAATTTAACTAACTAATACCACTCTTTATTCCGGCTCAGACCTTAAGTTCTGAGGGTTACGATCTCTTTTGAACCATACCGCCATCACGGTAGGCATCGGCCCGCTATTTTGCCCTGGCACATAAAAAAATCTTCATAATGTAGGAAAACATTTTGACGACCTCCGTGGTCGAGTGGCGTACAAAGCGGTTTTCAAGGTGTCGCCAGCTCTGAGGTCCTAGTTTTGATCCCCGGCCGGGTCAATGTAGAAAACCACTTTTCTACATTGTCTCAGGTCTGGGTGTTTGTGGTACCTTCGTTGTCTCTGAATTCTATAACACAAGTACTTTAGCTACTTACTTTGGGTTCAGAGCAATGTATGTGATGTTGTCCACATTCATTTGTTTATTTATTTGGTCAGGCAATACGAATAGTGCTAGCCACTACCATATTGGCATCATCTACCTAGACTCTATTGCATACCATATTATGTAGAAAACTCGGTATTCGATTATCATTTAATACCATACACATGCACTTAGCTACTGCACCAACTTTAATCATCATTCAATCATTAAAACAACTACTGGCTATAAAACTTCTTAAACGAAATTAGTTGCCAACCAATATTTCACACTTTAGCCCAAAAGTCATTTCATAAATTCTTAATTAGCAAATGTTATGGAGACCGCTAAATGGCGCAAACAGTATTCGTAAAACTCCAAAATAGCGCTCCAGATTACTCGGAAAATATGGGTCTTTCCCAATATAAATATTTTATTTAACGAATTCGGTTACATTTGCTCACCAGTTTGGTTTCAATACGGTGACTCCTATCGAAGTGGGTTAAACAAATGAAGCTTTTGAAGTGACGTTTTTGCGTCGTTAATAAAGACACTTTTTACTTCGCTGTTAAAGTAAGTAACTACTAATGTGCTTTTAGGTAAAAATATTATCTGTAAACATTGGTCCAACTCCCACCAATGTTTGGGTAACCTGAGATTATACAGATAGTTTTATCCGAGGAATAATTTTGAATCTTTGACAGTTCTATCATACAAAATCTGTCAGATGTCAATTTCATTCTACGAATAAAAATTATCTGGCACTCAAAAAATCCGCCATAAGTACTTCAACACACGGTAAAAAAGAAGAAAAACATATATTATACATATTTTTGTATGTAATAATACTTTCATTGCTCTTTAATATTTTTCAAACTTACTACTAAAATAAAACCAATAAAAATTAACGTAATCATTCCGAAAATCATAAAAATAATATCGAATTTTAATTAAAACATAAAACTACCAATAACTTTTAAACATTTGATTCAATTAACGTGATGGTCCATTAAAATCTGTATCGAGACGGCGTCCTGTCGTTACGGTGCAAGTTGCCTGAAATTAAACTTTCATGTGTCATACGGTATTCGTTATAAGTACGTATAGTAGACCGAGGCGAATCGGATCACTTTTTCTTTGAGGTTGAGCAAATCATACTAAAGTGTTATATACGATTATTTTTATTGTTGAAAACGAAAGAAGTAACAATCAGCTATGAAATAAACATTGGAAAACTTAAATCATACATATATTCTCTTCATTAGCTACTAAAAACTGAAAAAAGAAAAATATCCGAATCGCCCCAATTTTTGGGGTGAATCGGATCGTACACAACATGTAACAAAATTTTAAGTTTCTTAACACTATAGCTTTGGAATCAGTACAAAATTTATAATGATATCAATTTTAATTATTTTCACATAATTCATATATACATATACATATACAGTAAATGCAATGCCACTCTCTCTGTTTTGCAGATGAACTTTTAATTTTTATCGCAGGCTTTGCTTTTCGGATGTGTATGTTGCCATGATGTAGCTAGTTGGTGATAATAGGTTTTGAGCAGTTTGAAAAACGATACATCGAGTGGTTGCAGGGCATGTGATGTGTGTGAAGGAAGAAGTTCAAGTTCAATTTCGAAAGACATATAAGTCTACCATTGAGTAGCTGGTGTGAGACGCGTGCCCATCCAAAATTAGAACTACTTAAAATGATCTTCTTTTCTGCGTTCTCATCTAAAGCTGGCTATCCACCTCGTCGCTTAATAATACCTCGGGACGAAGTAAATCTTCTCTGTAAGCTCGTGAACGGTACTGCAAAAATCTTAGCAGCCCTACGTAAGGTCAATTCTTTGTTCTGGACTTTATTGACAGCCTCTTTCATTTTTTCTTGAGACCATTCTCCGGCATAAGTATTTCTTTTGTACGTGCGAACCATCTACAATGAAATTAATATGAATCAATAACCTCAAACATGTAATAAATCAGTTTAAAAGTGTGATCCCATTCGCCCCTGACGATATGACCCGATTAGCCCCATAATCAAGACTTTTGAAATAAATATTTTAGACGTTAACCTCTAAGATCATACTTAAAAGCGAATTGGTTCTCTAATATAGACACCTTGCTTAACAATATAAACCAATGTAGATGAGTTTTAACAAAAATCCGTAATATGACCAAAGAAATCGTAAGTACGTACCTTAGATGAGCGCCAAAATTGCGACACACACAAACGACCGAGTCGCTGACGAGCGGCGTCCCCACTGATTCACAAGCGCGATCGAAATATTGCCTATGTCGGGAGTTGCAGGGTGAGAGGAGAAACGCAAAACGCCAGTTGTGTGCGTTCTATGTGAATGCGATATTTGAATTATCAACAGATTTCTTATTTTGATCCGATTCGCCCTGTGATCCGATTCGCCTCGGTCTACCCTAATGTGGTAGGCAAGAATTTCAAACACATTTTATAATTTGTAATTTCTAAACTGTTTGGACATAGATCAGCTATTGAAGAAACCTGGTTGTATTCGTTAATGAAAACGAATTAAAAAATCAATAAAAGATTTTAATACTCAAATCAATTTTAAAATCTCAAATTGACAGAAATAACAATTAAAGTGCCTTAAGCACTTTAATTAAAGTGCCTTAAGCACTTTAATTGTTCTTTTTGTCAATGTTATAAAACATTGGATTAGATTTGATAGTTACTTAACTTATTATTTTAATTATTTGTAATTAAATACAAATAGTGGAAAAATACTTAAACCATACGTCCCGTAGAGACGTAATAAGTGGAAGGCAAAATTTAAACATCCAGGCAGTGATCTCGGTAGCTTAGTTGGTAAAGCCACTGGCGCATCAAGTTAGTAGTCGCAGGTTCGAGTCCTGCCTGAGGTTTAAGTTTTTCTTTCCACTATTTGTATTTAACTACAGTTACTCTGTAACGAAGAAAAAACTGAATTTTAATAAAGATTTCGCCAATAAAAACAGTTAAAATAAAATAATACAGTTACTTAACTTTTCGCAAAACTATAATTCTAAGCAAGTTCACATTAATACTCTGCCCTAGAATCAGAATGGTAGTAATCAAAACATGGTAGTAATCTTCAACAAATGAAAAGGTCTTCCACGATTGCCACAGCAACGGTATCCCTTAACTTTAATGTAGGAGACCTAGAAAAAGATAACCTTCTAACAGAAGCACTATTTTTTTACACATAATAATCTCTAAAATCTGTTTGAAACTGACCACTCTATGGGCATAATCTGTGTCAGAGCATGACACATCGCGCTGGCTGGCTCGTCGCCAGGCCGTCTCTGGTACCTTGGTTAAGGTTCAGTCATTCGATTTCAATCGACCAGTTTGGAACACTTGAACAATAGCTGTTACTCTGGAAATAGTCTGAGATCTCTTCCATCTCCGTACCTTCGAATTATACAGGTGTACTTATGTTGCATGTTCTGTTTCAATTTGCTATTGAACGTTATAACTCTTTTTCAATCATAATTATTTAGAGTTATTGACTACTGCTTTTGGGCAGAGTGTTTAAAAAAAAATAATGTATAAAGTAGAAATTTTATTTTACATTCAGTCTAACTATAAAAATGTAGGTTGAGAGAAGAACATGTCGTTACATTTATCACAGAGAATTTGCTAGATTTGTTAACTACGTAAATCATCTACCAAAGGAGTTTAAAAATCCATCTATACTAAGTACTATTACAAATGCGAAAGTACCTAACTCTCTGTCTGCCTGTTTGTTACGCTTTCATGGTTAAACCACTGAACCGATTTTGATGAAACTTGGTATGGGGTAAGCTTAGATCCAAAAAAGGGCATAGTTTTTTGCCAACCCCCACGCGGGCTAAACTGCGGGCAACAGGTAATTATTTATAAATGAAAACTCATGTGTTTGTCTTTTGGTTAACTGCAAATGCCTTTTGGCATCTCTGTGTACAATATCTACGCACAAAGATCCATACAAAAGTGCAAGATTATCGTAACACCAGAATTTCAATGTCACGTTCAGAGCGTGGGCGCGTTGCATAACCCAATACGGCGCTGAAAATGTTCATTCAGATCAACTCAAAAACAATTATTTTGGCCTTATTTATTTCGGAACCAGTTTGACGTATATTTTTTTTATTTTCAGACTCTATCTACGTCGCATAAGACTTTCCACATAGAAATCTATGAAGAAGTCATACAACATTCCATGTTCTTTTATGATAGCATTTTTGGCTAATTTACCTTATAGTTACTGTAGTAATTTTTCTACGTTATTAGGGGTTATATAAGTTGTACAGAAACATACAACGTTTTCGTGACTTCAAGAGAATTTGTAAGCCGTATACAATGTGATTTTATAAAGCAATCAGTTTCATTGTTCTATAATATACCTATTCATGAAATTCTATTAACGCAATCTTGTAATAAAGTTATTTGAAATCTATCTTTATACATAAAAATGATTCTCCAAAATGTATGTACGCGCATTACTTTCGAACGACAGCACCAAAGTTTGTAAAAGAAAAACTATTTTTTTTATTATTTAATCTCTTAATACTTAAAGTGAGTTAATGAATGAGAAAATAGGTAGGTTGGTAATAAATAGGTAGTAGGTAGGTAGGGTAGGTAGTAGGTAGGTAGGCTGGGTAGCGTAGGGTAAGGTAGTTACTCAGTTGACAGGAGCGAAACCGCGGGCACAGCTAGTTTTGGTATAAATACGATATCTGAAGCGCATTTAAAGTGTTATTTACTCAAGAAACAACATATCGAACTATATTACATAAATAACTTTTCTTTTTAAACATGGTTTTTCTGTCGCACCGAACTAAGTTATAAGGAAACCATAAATTCTATTAATATTTTAATATCTTATACTAAAAGCTTACATTTGACGAGCGAAACGTCCACATTGTAGGGTTAATGTGAGTCGTAAAGGATTATAAATCAAAGCATTGTGTTACAGATTTGAAAATGCATAGCATATGTAACTAGACACGTATATGTAACTAGACACGACTAGCAAATAGAGTAACATAATTATTTAATGGTATATATAGATTATAATATTACGATATTGGATATACTTAAATAAATGATTATTTTACGTAATCTTGATGACCATAAATAATAATTATAATCTCAATCGACGGTCAATATTACCTACAATCTGAAAAAGAAAGCTTCAGAGTCGACGGTCAATATTACCTACAATCTGAAAAAGAAAGCTTCAGAGTTTATACCTACATGCGACCAATCATTTAAAGTACGATATTTTATCTCATTAAAAATGTATACACTAACAGAACTCTGTTCTCCCACCGATATATTAATTTTAATAACAATAATGTAAATATATATATATATATTTTTAAAAAAGTTTGTAAGTGTTTTACAAACATTCACATTTGGAACAAGCATTTGCAGATCACACAAATGCTTGTCCCAAATGTTTATATTGTAACTCAAAAGATAGGGAAATTTGAGTAATCCTTTTCTACATACAAAACTATTTAAAGAAAATGTCAATGAAAGAACCTAATCGGTAACAAGAGAAGAGAGTAACTGAAATAATCCCACTCAACACATCAATAACTGCTTGTCAAATGAACAAACAGAAATATTTAAATCTTCTCGCAAATACACAGTCAGCACAGTTTGCATGATTGACGTCCGAATGCCCACCGTGCATGGAATTGCCTGTGCTGCCAAGAATGCCAGTTGAAACGTTATTTCTGTTTAACGGAATAAAATAAAATCGTCGTTCGCCAGCTATTTTATTGTTGCTTAGTCGTCACTAATCGTTATTTCGTCCCCAGCTGACGTTTATTGGTTTCATAATCTTATTTTTAATCTGGAATCCTCGTTGACATTAATTTAGATGTCGTTCTTGATGAAAAATCCTGGTTATTTAAGTATGTGTTAATAATAGGATACTTTAATATTGTAGGTATGTTGAGTAACAACAGATATTTTCCAAAAAACCAACAGCTTCTGAAATTCGCATTAGAAATAAGCTTTATGTATTTACCTGACTATGCATTTACTGTCAGTTTTAATTTAAAAAATAAAGCCCTTGTTTTAGTTTGTATTATTCCTTGCAAGGATACTTTAACGACTGTTAAAAATTCGTTTCAAAACTGAAGTCGCAAATAAGATTGTTATCTTTATCAGCCATCGTCAGTGCTACATACTCTACTATAAAATAGTCAGTCTTCCTTAGCACAGCTTCAGAAGAAAAATGTATTTTTATACTTATAGGTAACGTTCGGATTGTGAGGTAATGCTTACCGAATAAACGGAAACCATCACTCAAGGCAAGTGCATCGGAAGACATCAATCCCTGGATAAGTTGTTTTGGAAGTCGTATACATAGAACAAATTATTTAGTTGGGTGTAACATTATAGTTAAGTCGATTCTCGTTAATATAACAAACAGCTTAAAGAATGTATTTTTTTTAACCCTCAATTTTGGAGACTATTTGGAGAAATTAAAGACTGGTCTGTAACTGTACTTTTCTTTTAAATAAATAAATACGGCCTTCGTAACATTTTGTGGATGTCTCACAAAAATTCTCATAGGAAGCCCAAAGGTAGAACCAAAATTTTAAGAATTACACAAGTCCTTGCTGCTGGAATCGAAGCCGCAGCACGTTGTGCAGAACTGTGGTGACACAAATACTTGCAGGCTATCCTTGCAGTGAATTTGCAGTAGTTATTTTTATTAATTTTTAACACGTTGTATCATTGGTACGTAAGTAATTAACCTCTATATAAGATGTCCTAAAAACCAAGTTGCTTGTGCCGGCTGTAGCTTTTTCAATAATATGTGGAAATGTCAATAATAATGTATGTTAAAAATCAGTATTTTATAATAATGTTACTGAAATTTTAGAAAGAAAACAGTTTGCAATGGCTTTTTTACATTTGTTTTAGATTAGACTGAGGGCTGCTAAATATACTTCAGAACTTACACACTATTTGAGTTTTTCAGTTTTGTGTCTTCAAGAGGATGAATGTTTACAGTCACGGAGGCAATCTCTATGTTTCTAACACATCCAATTTATAGTTTAACGAGGATAACTTTCAAGAGATATCATAAGATTATAATCGTTATTTTCGTCTGCCGGTCCGTCTGTCTGTCACAGTTTAATCTTTGAATCGCGACCTTGCCTCTGCACGCAATTAGAGAAACATTGGGAACTTTAGAACTCAAATGTATTTACGAAATAGAATATTCCTTAAGAACGCACAAACTATTTTTATTATAGTCTGTCTTTAGTCATCATCATCCGGAATCTTTATAAATGTGCTCTAATAAAATTATGTACGGAATATTTTTACAATTGTCGAGGTAATTTAGAGTTTATTTTTACTTTTATGGTTTTTATATTGGCCGTTTTGATATTAGTAGCAACATTTGAAAATTCCACTGACTTACGAAGAAAATTTGCGAATTTACTTTCAAGCATACACATTACTTCTCTGATACACACACCATACAATCTCCCTACATACACCTTCACTCAAACACGCTCATTTTGACACACGGAACTTACAGAATATCGATTTTTTTTTTAATAAGTCCATCTATTTTCTACCACAAACACATAAAGGATTCAGGCACTCAAGAAAACCAACCGTCACCACATCTCACATTAAAAAAAAAATAAACTTCAATTCGAAAAAAGTAAATCAGCTAATTCCTAATTCATAAAATTTAACAGTCAAAATTTTTTTTATTTAAAAAAATTCATTTGGCGTTCGTATTATGCAAGGTGTACACGCGTGGATTGTAGATCGAAAGAAAAAGGTATCTCGACCCACATCGCGGCGCGATCTTTGTCGTGATATTTTTAGATCAGCTGAAATAGCCGTCAGGGCACACGACCGATTTAGATCTCGTTCCGTTTGTTCTGCGATTGTCTCTAACTGAGGCGCCTGTCGTTGCTATGATGTTTCAGAGATGAATCGGATATGTTTGGCGGAATTTATGTAATCTTGTTATAAGGTATGGTCAGTGGTTGTATGAGGTTAGTGTACATAGACATAGGAAGTAAAATCATTGATAAAAAAAAAATCTTGAATTTTTGGTAAGAAGGTGCTTGTGACCTTGCAAAACTTGCTTTTAATAATGTACATTCTAAAAATAAAATAAAACTAAAAATTGATAAAAAATGCACCAAAATTGCAGGTGTTATTTAAACATTTTAGTGTCAGTTACGAAGGCTGTCCGAATTCACAAATAGATAAGAAATGTAGACGAACAAAAAATTTAATCAAATTGATATTGTGCCATCTCAAACACTATAAACTTCAACAATTATAACGGTTTCATTGATTTCTTTTTAAATAATTTTAACTCTTTGGATTTAATTTGTTACTATTTCAAGCTAACTTGTACAGTTTGCCAACTTTTGTAATAACTCTTTAAAAAAAAACCAGTAATAAAGAATAAAGAATATAGTCTTACACCTGCATGATGATAATGCAGTTCTCGTTGCACTATTCTGAGCCGACATAAATGCCATCTAATTTAACAGAAGAATATACTACACAGGACAAGACTTGCATGTTTTGGCGCCCAATATTCAATATAACAGAGACACTTCCAAGGGTTATGAATCTCATGTAATGATAGCTTTGGTGTTCACAAATTGATATATGTAGAATCTATTTCCATTTTTCTTTCGGGACAACCATTTTTGTGCCACGTTGGCAATGTACACGCGGAAGAGCGGTTTATTAAGGTCGCCTCGTACTGTCGCGTGAGAAAGTGTATCGGATTTTCACACCTGTAGATATGTCTAAATAGTGTGGGCAGAAGAGTGAGTTGGACAAAAGCATTTTGGAAAGTTATGTTACTATTTAAAATGAATACCGTATTCATTTTAATCTAGTGAGATTGGAAGCCGACCCCAACATGACTTCGGAAAAGGCTAGTCAGAAGATAAAAATTGTCTTCATAGGTCATTGTCTCATGTGTTTAGTAGGTATGTAGTCCATGCCTCGGAAAGTTCGTAATGCCTTAGGTCCCACACCTAATCGCTATCCAGTCCTGTTAGATTACTGTCCCATCGGAACATGCTTATGAAAACGTGCTTAGAGAGTGTTTGCGTAACTTCTAAGTTAAAAGCAAAGTTTAATATTTACGGATTAGGAGTACTACTAAATCCATGTGCTATTTTAAGATAATATTTTTTTACGTGACTGTACACAGTTGCGGGCCACGCCAAGCAGGAGAAACGTTGGCGTTTCTTTGAAAACTGGTGTTTTGTATTTCTCTGAACGCGTTTAGGCAAATTGGAAGTTAATGTTACTGCGTTAAATTCGTTCGAAAATATTATGCAGACAACAACCCTTACTTCTTGTGTCTATAGGTCTGCGTCTGCAAGTGGCCTGTCATCTTTATTGATAGTAACGATCTTTCCTTGACAATATTTTTTTTTCGGGACTTAAGGACAAGAAAATGTACCAAGTAAGGGATTTTCAAATTAAATGGCTACGTATTTCTAGTGCCTTAGCATACTTCATTTTACCTTAGTTTTTAATATAATAATGTGTAATATCTTTAATATCTTTGGACAATTCACACACGGCCATTTGATGCCAAACTAGACAGAACCTGTATTCCGGCAACCAAACCACTAAATGTACAAACTTAATACATACATAATACAAATTATAGATAAATTCAAACAACACAGAACAGATTTGTCCTGGGTGGGAATCGAACCCACGACCTCCGGTTTAGCAGTCAGCGTCACTAACTACTAAACCAACAGGCCAGTCGGCTTCTACCTCCAATATTTTTGCAAGTTGCCTGATTTACTCCCATACCCATAAAAATATCAATTACTTAAATGTAAATTCACATAGAAATTATTGTTGCTAGACACAATTTAACTGCAGATTCTAATAAAACGGTTATTACACCAGGTTGTTGGCAGACATCGAAGTGGCCTACTCAGGTGTGAAGGAGCTCACTTAATCTAGAGTAAAGCTCTAAATAATATTTACTAGAAACATGTCGCTTCATTTGCGAAACTATTTCTAAATACACCGAGTGACGAATTTCTGTAGGATTCTAATCGTTTTGTACTATGACGAGGTAGCAGTGTTTACTATAAGATTCATCGTAGCATTTATCCAATCGAAATCTACACATATACTATATTATACTAATATAATAAAGCTCAAGATCTTGTTTTTGATTAGACGCTCTTATCTCTGAAACTAAGTCGGATTTTCAAAAATCATTACATTCGACAGTCTAATTCTCGAGGAAGGTTAGGCTATTTAACATCACATTACTTGCCTTGGGCAAACCGTGAGGCAAGTGAACCCGAGCAGCACAGCTAGTATTATAAAAAAACTGAGGAATGATGATGTTTTTATACTTTTCAGCGTGTCTATCAAGACAGTCATTTTTTCCGGCCTCTCTTTAGAAGATCAGAAGAAAATATGTGCCGTTAAGGATAGAGCACATTTGAGCCATAATTTAGATTTTGGTACCTCTTCCCAAACTTAAATGGGCTGCCACATCTTTAAATCTGCAAAGCTGGTATTTATAAGAGCAAAAGATTTTTCATATAAATATTATAGAAGGATTCAAAAGAGCAAGTGGCCTGAACTACCTGATGGTAAGGAAACAGCGATGCCCATAAATAATGAAAATATCCAACAGGTCTTGTAGATGCGTTACCAGCCTTTAACCTTGGAGCAGGAAATGAAAATGATGACGTAAAGCATCTATGGACAGACTGTTTACGGGTAAATTGCCAATCCAGTTACCAAGACAAAACTTTTTTTTACTGTACAATCCTCCGCGACACACTCCAACAAAACATTCTACGCATTACAACAAACTCGTATGTAAGTGAAAAAATTGGCAATAATGTACTAATGTTGACGCTTTGAGGAAACACATTCTGTGAAGAATGTGCTTCGTATGTACGTGGGGAACACGTCAATACATTTATTAAGTTTATCGCTCTAGGATGTCCATCATACGGTTTTGAAGATACTTTGAAGGTCAAATGTGATTTTTTCAAGACAGGATGTTTTTTATTTCTATTTTAAAAGCGATTATTTACGATTATTCGACCCAACGGAGGAGGACGGAGGACTCGTTGTATTTCAAGCCATCTGGAGTACCTACCTAGTTAGGCAGCTCAAGTACTTTCAATAGCATGACCAAGTCACTGCCCTTGCTGACCTATTTGGCAAACATTTTAAAGTGATTTCACACTAACTTCACTTTTTTCAGGCGTGGACGAGTAATATGGTAGGTAAGGTAAGAAAGTCCGTATTATATGATAGAAAGGAGCTTTTTAGATGACGTGCTCTCGTAAGTACCTATTACACAGATCACAAGTCTTGTATATTAGTCACAGAAACATCGACTAACTGCAACCCTAGTACCACAAAAACACATTTACCGGGAATGTTGGCAGCCGCCACCAAATAAGCAGCTGATGATTTTCTTTTCTTTAAGTTTAGAACAAATTTGAATTTCAAATTAGAATGGAGAAACAAATTTAAAACGTATTCTATGTTAGATGAAACTAGAAAGTGACTGGTTTTAAAAATAAAGCTCCGTATTTAAAACTGTGACCCTGTAAGCCAACAATAACTGGCCAGTCATGATCAGCTGATTCTATGTTTTATAAGAACTACCAGTAATAGACATCATAAAAATATTTATACATCCAAAATTTCCTGGATAGTAGTTTTCTGTTACTTTCAAATATTCGTTTCTATCTAACACAGTTTGATAACGTTTATACCAGAATATTTGATTAATAAATTTCCTACGTCTGTTGCATTTAGTGTTGTAATCATGTCATAATTTTACAGCTCCCTTCAGTTTCGTATTTCGCGTTGGATTTATATCAGGTAATAAAGTATAAGACATGTCTTATGTCTCGTCTCCCCTCATATCAATTCATAACATTGCACCCTAATGATAATAAATTGCATTCATAAGCCCGCGACTATAAACAAATGAGGATTCTCTTTCAGAAGACAGGTCTAGTTAGCTGACCTGTCAAGTAGTGACTCAGAGCCGCTGGCCAACGTCAGAGATCCTATAACCACCTCACAACCTGTTCCCTGCCAATTCTATTATTAATAACAGGTAACGACGGGCCCAGACGAAATTAAACTTTCAATTTGCCACACTAAAACTTATTTTCTTTTGGCAGCATCCTCAAAATATATTGCCCCATGAATTTAGGACCTATACTCTTATACGAAGAGTTTATTTTGTATTGCAAGTGTTTCCTGCATAGTTTTAATCTAATCGTGTATCGCCAAACGTCATTTTATAATAGTATCGACCGTAATCGAACATGTCTGGAATGTTCCACATTCTACCTAGGTCGTAATGTGTCAAAAACATTGAAATTTAGCGTTGATCAGAGAAACGTACTGAAATAGAAATATGAGAGGAATTTGATACACATTATAAATATATCGAGTGTCTCTGAAGCTGTTACACCTATCATCTATGGCATGGTCGTGTATTTTCGTCGCCAGAGAACAATGGCTTGAATGATGTATGAGTACAAATCAAGTAGGCGTTACTTTTGAAGATGAATTGTTGATTAGATAAATAAAGAAAGAGTCCTTAAAATAATCCTAAAAATTCTAAATAATCTAAGTAGTAAATATTCTTTAGTACGACCATGACTATTTAGAAAACGAATAAGATCTTTAACAGTATCGTCCTCGACAACGTGTTGCATGTTCGAAGTTCGGAAAAAAAAAGTTAATGTAATTGACCATCGTCAAACGAAGAACTTTACATATTATTTCGAAGACTCTGGCAAACTGAATAGAATAAGTACACAAAATACTTTTCGGGGTTGGGATACAACGCAAAAGTTCGCTCTGAAATTATAAACACGTTAGCCTAAATAATAATAAACGTTTATTTCTGACCAGAGGCATATTATGTTAGTAACAATTAACTTGAGAACTAGTGCTAATGAGATACAATTACAACAAAAATATATAAATAAGTACATCATTTTAATATGCAGTATGGAGCTCGATCTATCTCTGAAACATCAGACTTCCTTTAAACTACGAATACACCCAAGATGGCGTTGGTAATACCACGCAGCCGTGCTAGTAGGGGGCGCAACTGTTCTTCTTGATGGTAGCAAAATCGTCAACATGTGCCTTCGCAAACATCTCTGTCGCACTGCACCAACACGGCAGCCGAAACAGTACCTTCAGTGCGTTATAATGCTAAAACCGCAGGTCGCTGTATACCCGCTGAGTATAACTGAACCACAGGCTGCACGTGTAGAAAGACATCACGAACAATTTGCAAACACCTTGAAATATGTATAATTCGAAGAGGTAGAACTATTCTTCATCGAGACCTTGTATTGCTTTTTTCGAAATCATTACTCTGTAAAACAATATTTAAGCCATTATGTCTGAGAGGTGAGAAGAGTTGATTGATCGGGTGTCAGTCAGATGAATGCTTGGCACGCGACAGGTACATTTTGCAACAGATTTACGAACTAGATTACGCGTGGCGCTAACTAACGTTTTTCTGTTGCATCCCTCTCGTATCAAAATTTTTTGACATTATCTTGGACGGCCAGGAACTGGAACTGATTGCCTATTATTGATTTCCATCTTGACTGGTTTATTTTGTTCTCCAAGATTTAGATAGCACTTTTTTTATAACTTCATCTATGTTGGGCTGCTGCTTACCTGGCCTTTCTTTTTTTTTGTATTATTTTTTGAGTTCCTTTACAAACATTAATTGCCCTAAATGTCCAACAAGAGCAAATCTATGACGTCTCACTGAAAAAAAAGATTTAGTGATTTAAAGTAAAAGTGCATTAAGTTGCGACGTTCATGAACCTCTTAAAATTCGTTATTTTCATGATAGGTAATAAATGTCCTTTAATTTACACTAGTAATTTCAACTTTATTGATAAATTTTTGTTTTTAAATAATTTTGATTTATAATTCGAGAAGAAGAGGCAGTCATATTCAGTTAGTTACCTACTTACCTTAACATTAATTCTTTGTTTTGTTAGAAACATCTTTCAATATTCCGAAAACTACCGAATGCATTCGGGCGTTATCGTTTCCACGCGATGGACATATCAGTACAAACGTGAATCTCCACGTTTACTATTTCGTCAATAGCCAAGGTTGTTTATGAATGATGGAAGACTGGAAACTCTCCAAGATGCTCCAGTGGGCGATGGAGATATAAATAAAGCGTGAGTACCATCACCTGTTGATCGTGACGTCACTTTGTCTTTTTATCTAGTGTTTTTGGGTTAAACTTCTGTCAAGGTGAATTTGTATTGTGAACATTTTGTAAAGAGAGAGGGTTTGTTCAGAATTGTATGTGCACATTTACTATGGCACTATAATTTTAAATATGTGGTATATTTATCATTATCAAATACTATTACAATACAGATTTCAAAAGCTAAAGAAAATACCGAAAAAATAATCAGTTGTACTATCCATAAAAGTTACTTAAAAAATTCAGTGCTCGCAAACCTAGAAAAAATCTCAGCTGCAGCATCCTCAATCTACACAAATAATGTAATATTTCAAGTCAATACAATGCATCAAGGTTTCAAAAGATTTTCCAGTCAGGTTTAGACCAATATTTTACAAAGTTTATCAGCTCCACAAAATCCAATATAAACGAATCTTCCTCGTCGAACAGCGGTGAATCTAAATCGATTGCTAAAACAATTTATACTTCACTTCTAAAATTCAGCCTCTATTTATTTTTAATGTATAGTGGTATGAGTGTTTGTTTGATATTTTTAGCACAAACGCCAGTATCGTGGCGGGATTCTATGAAAATATTCACTCATGTAATTTAGCTTGTATAATCAATTGCGGAGTAACCACAAATTTCTTAGATCAACCTTACTCTACCTTTTTCTACCTGGTCTCATCCACAAAAATGGGCATACTTAATTTGATTCATCCTTAGGTACTCCTAATCATCTAAGCGTTCAGTCTTTTCTTTCTCAAATCATCCTTCACTATCATCCATCCATCTCTTTTACGATCTTCTTCTATTACTACTCTGCTTTAAGGCGTTATGAATGTCAAAGTCTAACCGCTCATGTGCGTTCGAGTGTACGCATATATATATATATATGTGCGTATTTCTGAATATGTTTAGGTTATTTTCCTGAATTCCATTTTGGTTGGCAGGTGTTTTCTTACGTTCAATTGTTGGGTTATTGATAGTTTATTTTTATTTGTAGGGTAAATCTGTCAATACTTGAAATTTACGTGGCTTGATTTTATTATTTTACTAGCTGTCCCCCGCGACTTTGGCCGCGTGTTTTAGTTACAAAGGTTTTTCATTTTTCAACATTTTTCATTTATGCTTCGCTTCTTTTGGTCGCAGCGCAATGTTATATAGCGTTCAAACAAACAAACAAACTTTTCAGCTTTATATATTTGTAAATAAATATAGATATCTCCATTCTTTTTTAACATTGCAATTATTTATTTACTTACTGCGACATTAGAACATAAAACTGCTTAAAAAACAATACTAAGAGCTGTATAAATTATTCTGCATTAAAGTTAAGTTTTATGCTAATAGAAAAACATATATATATATACGTTCACTTACAATCACTTTTTACTCTCAGACAGCTATATAATCAAGAGTGTTCCAGTTCTAAATTACAGGAAACTGTCATTTTGAAATGACTAAAAAAACTGGATCCACGCATGAACTTGTGCATGAACTACTGCTTATATTTACAGTAAAGCTTTAAAAATAACTCGCGAAGGTTACCTAACATGATGAATATCCTCGGTACCTTGTAAGGCGCATTCAGAAAAGACATGTAATACTCGGATTCCTACGCCGGCCTGAGTCAGCGCGGGCTATAATTACCAGATCTGACGTCACCGCCGTGCCACTGCCACAAAAACGGTTTAGCGACCACTTGCCAAATTTAGTTATTACTTTGACCTGTTTGCGGAGACGCGATTGACTTCTAATTAGCTGGTTGAAAATTTTTAGTTTGAGGATTTTAGTAACCACTGAAGAACTGCAAAATAAATAAGCACGGTATCTAAAAAAAGTTAAAGAGATATGTTTACTATTTCTATAGATTAATTTTATGTATTTTTATATTTTTTATTATTGGGACAATTCCACCACAAATGCCTATCATTGCAACTCCTGTATGCCAGGATATACAAGGATAACCAATGAGTACCAACAAGATACTTAAAAAGAGACACTACTCCCGAAGAATTTGAAAAATAGGTATTAAAAGAATATATTGCCGTTGCACACCTTCGACCTACCCGTGTAAAGTGCGTAAGGGACAACTGCAGCTCAAGCTGATTATACATACAAAATTGTTGACCAAAAGATGTTTCGTATTCCGCTGTTCTCCAAAACTGGACAGATCCAAATAACTTTGCATCAAAATTTTGAAGAAAGGTATATTTGTATGGTAAAGGTATATAGACATGTTTGTATCATTTCTTTTTAGTTAAAATCTTATCAAATTTTGAAACACGGCGATAAAACCGGTCATTTTTGAGGGTCATATTATTAAGTTAAAGTGAAGATTGAAAGTTTTAACTGATTATTAAAATACGAAATGATATGGACATGCATGAAGTAAACCTAGATCTTTTGGGAAAAAACTTTGCTCTAAAAGAATTTTCCACGAAGAAAACAGCGGAACATCTTTATATGGAAAAAGACACAGTCGCGTTCCCTCTAAAGCTCTGTGTGTCCCAAGGAAACAGTTGATTGTCTTGGAACCCGCAGCAAAATTAATTACAAGTATTAAGTAGGAGGAGTAGGAAAAGCAATTTCCACTTCCCTTTTTAATTGCTTATTGATACAACTCTGTGAACTATTCATCCACCTTCTCATATGAATCTGCCTTTTCATGAAACTGACAAGACTAATCGAAATCGAAAGTTCTTCAAAGCCCCAGTATTGTAACTGTAAAAGTACTATTTAGATTTTAAAGCTTCTTTTCAATAAACCTTTTTATATTCCAATTCGAGGGGATATGTGGGCAAGAGGCTTGCTTGTTGGTGAATAAAACACCGTCGCCTTCACTAAACAAAAAGCTATGTATACTTGGATTTCTTAGTATCTATGTATTTGTTGTTCGAAAAAGAGTTAATGCATATTGACGATAAAGCCAATAAAACGATCTCGTTTGCGGTCACCGTTGCTCCAGCAACGTCAGAAAAAGCTGTAAAGCGATCGTAAATATACAATTTATGACTTCAACAAAATAAAATAATTTGAATTTTCTTTTTATTACTATGTTATGATGAATCATAAATGTAGTAATTTATAAGTTTTTCTGTTCTTCCGATATTAATTGTCCTTCTTACGATTTAAATCTTGCATAATTTGGTTTTGATCTGAATCGAACATAAAATAACAAAAGTGTTTGGACTAATATTAACTTAACTTGTCGCACGCAAAAACAATAGAAATACAGTTTAAATATAATTAGATTTAAATATTTATGTGAAGTTTTCTACTTAGGAGTAAAACCTTCACTGACGCTATTGTTTTTCACTGGTTTGAAGCCGATATTCGATTCACAAAATTACAGAAGATTTTTTTATGTTTTTCAGATAATTGCGACATGTTTTGATACTTGGAGAGATTTTGTCTGTGTCTAGTTAAACATAAATATAAAGCGACGTATTGAAGTGCGACTTATATTTAAGACACACCTTACAAAACCATAAAAAATATTATTTATAATATAAAGGGCAGCTACTTAATCCTTGTTTACAGATAAATATAATGTTACTTTAAATAGCTTGGCGAGACCGGCCGTGATTCAGTGCTCAAGCTCGCGTTGCGTGTAGTGCGTGGGATAGCCTGGCCCTTGGAAGGTTTGCTGAATGTGACCGAGAGGAGACTGAATGAAGGGATAAAATGTCCGTCTTACCGTGTTTTATGGAACAGATGACGTCACGTCACGATGTCATGTACACATTAACTGCGTCTTTAGTTGACAACTCAAATTTGATTTGATTGCTTTCGTATTTTGTCCAGTCGATAGTATTTTTAATCTAGATTATCTATATCCTTTTTATAATAATGATTTATGTATTTATAGTATCACTTTTTTTTTAATATTGGCACCTACTGCATAAAAAACTTACACGGATTATTCCGAACTTGACACGAAATCCTAACCCGGCAGCGGGATAGGTTGGGAACTTGAATGTAAAAATAAATTCTTATGGACATATATTTCTATATCAGAAAAAATAGATAAATTTATTAAAATATCAACGGGAATTTTAATAGCGATATTTTCATTCTTATCAGATAAGCTCAACTATTTAATTGTCAGTGTTTAGTCTCTGTAACAATTCTTAGCTTTTTACAAGAGCTTTTAAATAATTTATGTGGAATAAAAGTTTGTAGGCTTTTTAACAACCGGCTTTCAACTTTATTTAGACTACATAAAACTGAGTTCACTTTGAATGTAAAGATATAAATTTTGATAGACTTTTACGTGTGACTAGCTATGCCTCGTGGTTTCACTCGCCTTTATTTTCTTCCAAGCCACAAGCAAGCAATAACGATCTTAATAAAGATCTTATTATGTAATTTACCATCCTATTTTTATGTACCTACATTCTTAGCAAATAAAGTATTATTATTATTATTATTATTATTAACAAGTTCGTCCAATACAAAACGATTTTTGCAAATCCGTCTGGTAGTTTTGAATATTATTATAAACGCGCGTATAAGCAAAATACTATTAAGCCTAATTATATTATTAGTAGAAATTATTCTGTAAATGTTAATTATTCTTGATAGTTCCGAAAATTTAAAAGCGACTCCGCGGCTCCGGCAAAGGCAAGGACGGGACCGGGGTGTTTTTAGTCGGTGTAAGTTCGACATATACCCACAAAAAAATAAACTGCTGCGTGGTTGTGTTTCTTTATAATGCAGCAGATGAATGTTTTTAGGCATTTTTTTCGTTTTTTTTTTTTTAAAAAACGACTCCAGCACTAAGGAATTTAATCCTTGTGTCGCGGGGGGTTTTACAAACATTCAAATCACATGCACAAAGAACACCCAGACTTGAAACAAGCATTTGTGGATAACACAAATGCTTGTCACATGCGGGGATCGAACCCGCGACACGTCGCGCACAGAGGTAATTGGCGTGGTGACCTATACCACTCGGCTATCCGTGCAGTCAATTTTCATTCTTTAATTTGTGAAATTAAATACTCAACCCGTCTAATTATAGTAAGTATATAGTAGCAACTATTTCGCAATGTCGATCACTCACCGTACAAACTTGTGTAGCAGTATTATTGTAGGCAATTATCCCATAATAGCCGAGATAAAATATTGTTCGGTCGGCGATTGATCAGTTTAATGAGCTGCCACTAATATAGAACATTGACACGATTTGGGAGTGAGTAACGCAGGTATAGGTAGAGGGCATAGTGGAGAAATTAAGCTATTAATGGAGTTCGAACCCGTATTTATTTTTACTCTAAATCTGTGTTCTACTTTGGTTTGTTGATCAATAATTATTTGTTCATCTGTAGTGGCTCTATAAGCTGGTTTGATTTATGATTTATCTATGCATGCGGTATCTAACTATAAGTTAAAGTTACAGTTAACTCCTTCTGGATATGTATTTAAAAATAGTGTTATTGTAAACAATTGTCCTCTTCCCCCTCGGATACTAAGCAGTGTGGATGTGTGGTTAGCGAATTTTTGTTTATTAAATTAACGTGTTTTAATTCAAAAATAAAGTAAAAACAATTCAGTGGAAGTACTAGGAGCTTAGAAATAAGCGGCGGTGAACGTGCGGCGCGGTGAGCGCTAAACCTACTCACACATACTTACACGGACGTCACACCATCACCACTACCCGAACGTACAACGGCGACAGCAAAGTGTGAGTGTTTTCTGTCCTTGTCACCTGTCAACGCCATCTGTCAGTGTCATCCATGTGTCATCCGTCAGTGTCATCCATGTGTCATCCGTCATTGTCAACCATAAATGTCACCTGTCATTGTTTGTCATCATTTGTCTTATGCTGGTAGCGTTCCAGGAACATACAAAATAAGGAACTAGAGCATAGCCCACTTCCGTTTCACGCAGATAAACTTGACATTCCAGAGTCTCTAGTTTGATAACTCCTTAATAAAACTTAGTTATTCTGATCTAAGCCAGCCATGTCAGTAAGACGCAGTCCACCATCAAAAGACACAGAAAATCCAAAGGAGAGAGTTGTGGTGTTACAATATGAATCTGAACCGGATCTGGATGAACATCAAGATGAGTACGAAAATGTGTCCCGTAGAACTAATAAAAGACGAGCCTTAAGAACTCCTCCTCAGTCCAAAACTACGAATGCTGCGAGTATGGGTGATGTTATGCTAGAAATGCGTACACTATTCACTTCTTTAGCAGCTGAACAAGATTTACGCTTCCGGGAACTGCAAGCAACCTTAGAAAAGCAGAGGGAAGAGATTAAGGATAGTATCAGTTTCTTATCAGAGAAGTACGAGGTGGCTCTGAACCAGATTGCATCGCTACAAAATGAGAAGAAAGAGGACAGGAAACGAATTATTGCGCTGGAGGAAAGAGTAGATTATTTGGAAAGGAAAACCTGCTCGGCAACACTTGAAATCCGAAGTGTACCAAAACTGATTTCCGACCAGAATAAATTTGAAAGTAAAGAGGACCTAAGCAATTTTATCTCTAAGTTGGGCAAAATAGTGGATGCTGAGTGCAAGGATACTGACATCAAAGACATTTACAGAATAAAGCCACATGAAAAATATAGTGGCACAGGTACTATCATTGCTGAGTTTTCTACAGTACTTGGGAAGGAAAGAGTTTTAACAGCTATAAAAAAATTCAACAAGGATAAACAACTAAGTGACAAGCTACATACGGAACATCTTGGCTTGAAAGGAGAAAGGAAGCCCATCTATGTGTCTGAGAGTGTCACAAAAAAGACTGCCAAATTATTCTCCCAAGTCCGTGATTTTGCTAAAACAAATGGCTACATATGCTGGATTTTTCGTGGAGCAATTTTTCTACGGCTCAATGATAACAAACGCGTGCAGATCAAAGCAGAACACGATCTCGCTAGCATTCAAAATAAACCATAACTTTCAACACTTTTACCTTTTTATAATTTTGTTCTATAATTTTGTTTATATAGTTTTGTTTTGTATAGATATAATTATTTTATTAACTATGAAAGAAAATTGTATCTCTTTTAAATGTACTCTCACCTATAAAAAACTACAGAATACACATCCATCAATCACATCCATCAATCAATCTAAACCACACTACTTTAATAAACACACTCTTAAAATAAATGTCCAATCAAATGTAAACACACATAAAACAGAAACAAACATCATACCAACACACTATACTCATTATAAGCAATGGCTAGCAAGGACTAGTATAACTTATTATTTTAAAAATGGCTGCCACGTGTGATTCATTACAAACACTACAAGAAATTGACAACATACAGATTGCCAAATCGATCACATGCGACTGTATAGATCTTGTGAAACATACAACCATACACAAAAAAGACTTTACTATAATTTCCCAGAATATTAGGGGCATTTGCTGCAATTTCGATGACTTTTTACTAACATTGTCTAGTCTTAAATTTGAAACAGACACTATTATTTTAACGGAATGCCAACTTAATTTAAATAAACCTATTCCACAACTTGATAATTACAACTGCTATTATACCACAAACCTGTCAAATAAACATGATGGTGTCGTCGCGTATGTGAAAAAGTCTTTAAACCATAAAGTTACTGAAGTTAAGCTTACTCACGCATCTTGTCTTAAAGTTGAGGTGCTAAATAACATTGTCATTGGTGTATATAGATCCCCTGCAAATTTGAGCGCAGATAATTTTATTGACTCTTTAAGCTCACATTTGGAATCACTAAACATACATAAAAGAAACATTGTTATCACAGGGGACATAAATATTAACCCATTTAAGCCCGCTGTGCCCAAACGAGGACACCTAACAAATACCCTCTAAATCGTGAATTTTTTTATTTTACTTATTTTAAACAGTGTTTATATGAAGTTCAATCGTTATTCCTTGTAAGGAAGCAAAAAAATATGTGTTAAAGTAGCTAAAAGTGATTTTACTTTTTGATTTATTTTAGTCATTCGAGAGTATGGTGTTCCTCAAAAGTTAGGATCAAATTTTACTAAGTATTTGTTTAAAATTATATGTATTTCTATACTTAACGTTTTGAATATACTGTAAGGTTAGCAATACAATTTCATTTTACAGTAAAATCTGGTTCTATACAATCTGAGAAGTAGGTTTATAGAGGTGTCCCCATTTGGGGCCAATGGGCCATTAGGAGTCATTTTTTCCATAAGCTATCAAAATAGAATGGTTTGATTTTTGAGGCTACAATTAACTTCAAGGGCTCAAAATAGCAGTAGATACTATGATAGGATAATTATGACTCAGTTGTACGATTTATTGGCATTTCCTCCAAAACCAAGAACGATAATTGAAGAAAAAAAACGTGGTAGCGACTGTATACAGATACATAACTTACGGCACGGTACTCAATGGAGAGTAAATAACGTATCCAGAAATTACGAAGACACCAGGGATAGTGGTGGTGACGAGCCATTGACTGCTGCTGTGGCTAAGAAATCGAAATTGAGCAACGCAACCGAAGAGATCCTGAGAAGCCCAAACCGGGATAAATGTGCCCCTGTTTATGAACATATCATAAATTCTATTGTTGCACGAAATGACTACGATGATGACGAAGAGATTGTAAAGGTATTGTAAATAAACAGGAAGGTTGTCAGTGTCCCCAGACTCTTTCGAAATCAAAAGGAATATGAAAAGAAACCCAAGCCAACCAGCCGTTTTCTTTGTATTGAACCGTAATGCGAAAGTTGAAGAGGTACTGGAATTTCACCTAAATGTTGGATTCCTCAGCATTTAGGTGTTAGATATTGCATGTACTAACTAAAGAAACAAAGTTATAGCAACATCAATTTCGTCGATTTATAGTTTGCCACTAGTTGGGATTTCAGATATTTCAGCCTACACCCTAGTCGCTTTGATGGTGCCATGCCTGCAGTACTGGTTTTGGTCACTATTCTATGAATCGTATATAATATCGCTATATAATTCCACAAAAAAAAACACGTTGGCTATACAAAAAATGCTTGAAAATGATATTCGTTAGAAAATAATAATTCGAAATTTTGACATTGCATGTGCCCATTGGCCCCATTTGAGGACGCCCTTTTTTTTCTAACTTCTAAAAAATAATTTCACTTTTTCATTGTGTTTTTTTTATTATTAGATGAGTATCTAGCTATAAATAAAGAAATTCCAAATGAAATACAGGCACTTTGTATTTGGGTCCAAATGGGTTAACTTGAGACCCAGAGAAACTGAACAATACTATGAACACAGAAACAGAGAAAATTACCTGACTATGTTATCGTCGTACGGAATTCTGGCCGGGCATACACTACCCACTAGAGCAATGAATTGTCTTGATCATTTCATGCTTAAAATTAACCCGAAAAAAAATTCTGCATTTATAGCTATATTACGCACTACCACTTCAGACCACTATACCACCTTTCTTTCTTTGGCAAAAACAAAAGACAAAATTGCTCCAGATAAAATTAAAACAACTATAGATTTTGATAGCGCTCTCCTATATTTGCAGAATAAAAATTTAGCTGAAATTCTATTTATTGATGATCCAAGTGTGGTCATAATCTCTTTGATTGAAAAAATTGCTGAATCTTTGTCTGTCAATACACGCACTATAACCATACCAAGCAGTAAACGTTTATTAAAACCCTGGATTACTCAAGGTATTCTGAGATGTATTCGAAATCGTAATGCGTTACAGAAAAAAGCGCGGAATGATCCTCACAATGAAATTGCAAAAATGACGTATACAAGGTATAGAAATCATTGCAATAATCTAATTAAAAAGTTAAAAAGAAAATATAATAGGGAACAAATTACAAAAGCTATAAGCAACAATAGACTTCTTTGGAAAAATATTAAAAACATCACTTACACGAACAAATCACGAACAGAGAACTTGGAATTGCTGCAGGTTAAATCAACTCCCATAGAATCCGCTAACTTCATAAATAAATATTTTGCAAGTATTGGCAGGGATCTAGCCCAAAACATAGCATCTGGTACTAACTTATTTGATAGACCCCTAAATAAACCGCCATCACACACAAGCTCAATGGTACTTTTAGATACTGATCAACCCGAAGTATGCACTACGCTCATGAATCTTAGATCTGACAGTGCCCCTGGATGGGACAACATACCCACTTGTTTCTTGAAAGTTGCTAAAAATGAAGTTGTACCAATTATAACGCACCTTGCCAATCTATGTTTTCAAAAAGGTGTTTTTCCAACACCTCTAAAAAAGTCTATTATTACACCTGTATATAAGGGTGGTGATAGAGACGATGTTAACAATTATCGACCTATCTCCGTTTTGACCGCGATTTCAAAAATTATAGAAAAATTGATAAACACTCGCCTCTTGAAGTATCTAAGTAGATTTAATATTCTGTCACCATTTCAATTTGGATTTAGGCAAAAGAAGTCAACTGAAGATGCTGTTATAGCACTAAGTGCGTTAGTAACCGAACAACTTGACAAAGGAAATAAATGTATGGCTGCCTTTCTGGATCTAAAAAAAGCCTTTGACACCGTCTCTATTCCCATTCTTATACACAAGCTTGAAGCTATTGGAATTCGTGGAATGCCTCTGGCACTTCTTAGGGATTATCTCTCTGGTAGAACACAAAAAGTGAAACTGGATCAAATAATTGGTGAGGACGCGGATGTATCATATGGCGTACCACAAGGAAGTGTATTAGGACCTACGCTTTTCTTAATTTATATAAATGACCTCTGCAACATGAGGATTACTAATGCCAAAGTATTCTCATACGCCGATGATACAGCTGTCGTCTTCTCAGGGAAAACATGGGATGATGTTAAAAATAGTGCTGAGGAAGGGCTAGCTCTTGTTGCTACCTGGTTAAAAAATAATCTGCTCACCCTGAACACAAGCAAAACCACTTACATTTGTTTTAATATCTATAATAATCAATTTCAATCAGACAAAGAATTTAATTTAAAAATCCACACGTGCGACACTACCACTGATGGAACTTGCAGCAATTGCCCTACTATACAGCAAGTTACTCAAACTAAATATCTAGGAGTGATAATTGACCAGCGTCTTTCCTGGTATCCTCAACTGGATCAAGTCATGAATAGAGTACGTAAATTCATCTGGATATTCAAAGAGCTGAGATATGTTGTTCCAGGGAGAATAAATAAAAATATTAGCAATCAAAGAAATCAATTAAATGAAATTTATGTATCTTTGGTCCAATCTGTTTTAGTATATTGCATAGTTGTATGGGGTGGAGCAACGAAATCTAGTTTCCTAGAGTTAGAACGCGCTCAAAGAGCGATACTTAAGGTGATGTACTTCAAAAAAAGAAGATTCTCCACTGAAAAGCTTTATGATCTATGTAATCTGCTGACAGTGAGAAAATTGTACATCCTTCTGATCATCCTCAAAATGCACAAAGCGACACCATATGATCCCAAAATACAGAAAAAGAGAAAGAAACACTGCATAGTTAACGTTCCCAGGACTAAAACAGAATTTGCCAGCAGACAATATAAAAAACGCTCAGCGTTCTTATATAACAAAATAAATAAAAATATATATATCTATGATAAAAAACAAATTGAATGCAAAAAAAAACTTATAACATGGCTGCATAGTTTAAATTATGAAGATACAGAGCTACTTTTGCAACGTGTTACTTAATACGGAAACCCTTTGTTAATAATAAATGATATTTACTGATGTTATAAGCTTGTTTAGTCACACACACACACACACACACACACACACACACACACACACACACACACACACACACACACACACACACGCACACACACGCAACACACACACACACACACACACGCACACACACACACACACACACATGATATACAATTAACCATTTCTTTTGTTAATTAGATACTTGTATATTTATAATGTAAGGGAATGAGCGGAGCCTTCAACTACAGGCATTTCTATGCCTAAATGGAGACTCCTCGATGTGCAATTGTAAGCCAAAATGATTTGAAATAAACTTATTTTATTTTATTTTATTTTTATAATTGTTGGTAGATCAGATAAATAAATAAATAAAACCCCTTAGTTAACAGACATTCTAGGTTGTCTGGAAGAGATCACAATTAGTGATAAGACCGCCCATTGCAAACGCTATTAACATTATTTTATTTTAACTTATTTCTTGGTGTACAATAAAGAGATTTATTATTATTATTCTACGATCGTTATCGTATGTACTACTACTTACATTACTTCAGTTTTACAGACGATCTGTGTGGTCGAGTGGCGTGGCGTATACACCAGTTTTCAAAGTGTCGCCAGCTCTGAGGTCCCGGGTTTGATACTGTTAACTTTCTTATTATTCATATCAGTCACATCTTGCAACAAACTCAATCATTGCAATTGCAATCTCTTGAGGGAGTCGCTTCTCCCTTCATAATGTAGTCGTAGCTCTGCGCATTCGTCACCGGGAATGCATTTATTGTTCGACATTTGCCAACAGCTTTGATTCGGGTTCGACATGACACTTGGGCTAGTGTTACTTTATACTCCTGGGTTTGCTCGCACTCCTTGAACTGCAATGTATTGTCCGCAAAGCTTCTAACACAATTTCCTTCTCCAAATTAAAATTGTATACTTTTACAAATATTATAAAACAAAGTCCCCCGCCGCGTCTATCTGTCCGTTTGTCTGAACGCGATGAACTCTAAAACTAACGAATGGGTTTTCAAATGATTTTCACCAATGGGTAAAGTCATTCAAGAGGAAGGTTTGTCTGTATAATTTATTAATATTTTTTCTATCCATGAAAAGCTGGAGCGGGTCGTTCGTTCCTACCCGGCTTGAACAAGCCTCGCCATATTATAATACATTTTTCATTTGACCAAGTTAGAAATACATAGCCATAAATTAAATCATCTGATAAACTAAGACAGGTAGATAAATCTGAATGAGAAAACTTTTTGTAATAAACAACAGACAAGCAACACGCCATCCAACTATGTTATTATGTTAACATTATACCTAGTAGGTAAGGTGAGTAATAAAAAAATACTTGATTTGCTCATTGCAGACCCACTGTAAGGTATGGATGGTAACATGACAACCCCTCTAGCCAACTGACATTTCTACGTATGTATAAGTAGTACGTATAAAATGTATGGAAGTGACAAGTCTAAGTCACGTGACTTATCGAACTGAAATGTCATTTCTATACATTTAATGTCATTTAAGCGATTTCCAATATTGATAACGCTTGTAGAAATGTAACTTGGCTACAGGAGCAGATTCAATGATTGTTCAGGTTTACCCCGTTTTCATACGTTCCAGAAACTAGGTAGATAATGCTGGCTATCTGGTAGCAATAGTGTACCACCTACTACACTCTATGCTCACTTTTACATGACTTGTTTTTTCATACTTTCACACCAGGTACCGGTAACCTACCAATGGGGGTTAAATACTAACTCAGTTATGTATGTTACAATATTATTCAAACATTTAATTAATATTTTATCTCGTTTTATTTAAAGCAGAGGCCTTTGCCCTGCTATACAAGTATTACAGACTGTCATGATCATTAATCGATCAATAAATCTAGCCATCAGTTCGCAATTCATATCAATCAATGATAATATTCATCATTATGTTTATGTTACTGTGATTTTGGGAGAGTTTCCAAGCAATCACACCTTAAAAGCACCAATAGTTTTAATACAAATAAATCCACAAAGCCCTACTACATTTTGGGGTACGAGACTGTTCCAGACTTGAGTTACCAGAGACTGGTTGATAAAATAATTATTGAGTCTGATAAGTCAGCTTTAACGCTTTTCATTGAAAATGTTTTTTTTTTTTTAAAAAAGCGTACTAGCAATGTGGGTGGAGGAATTCACATTACTAGCAATCTTGTTAACCCCTCCAACTAAGCTAAATATGCTTGTATCTGGAGTGGGTTCACGTCAATAGTGCAATGGGTGGGGATCGAACCTGCGACCTCTCGATCACAAGGCCGTCACCCTAACCATTAGGCTATTGCCGCTTCATGGCATTGCCTTTATGGTCAAATTTTAGGTTCTGAAGCTTCCCTGAAGTATAATCACATGATAAAATGTTAGAATCGTCATCATTAAGAGCTATAGATAGCAACATTATCATCTCTTGTTCACTATGGAGTACTTTACAATACGGCCCAAATATTCCATTCAATCTGTAATCCAATTTATTTTCATACGTTTCAGATATAACAATACGGTGTAGAGCTAGGAATATACTGACGTCACAGCAGTAAATCTGTAAGAGGCAACCTCGCATACCTCGCCGCGTCTAAACATTGCTTCTCTATGGAATAGTAGTAAAATATGTACCTAGATACCTATTTTTACTATGCATAGTATCGAAATATGTGAACAAATTCTCTACAGAACTGTCTAATGTTGTCTTGATGTGAAATATCATACAAATCAAATCAAATCAAATATATTTACAATGAGTTTGTCATGAAATATCATTCAATGGGATTGTATGAACTTAGAGGGTTAGATTGATAATTTTAATGCTTATAATTCTGTAAATAAAATCGAAATTACGGCCGCGAATCGTACTTTGTTCAAAGAAAAGGCTTAAAATGACCGGCGAATTGCAAAAAACGTAAGAAAATTTTAATTTCGCGGGCTACTCTGACGCTTCCGCCTTAATAAAGCGGCCTAATGGTTAGGATGACGGCATTGTGATTAAGAGGTTGCAGGTGTGAACCCAACCCATTGCACTATTGACGTGAAACCACTTCAGACACAAGCATATTTAGCTTAGTTGGAGGGTTAACAAGATTGCTAGTAATGTGAATTCTAATATCTAGTGAGTAGGTAGTCACTGCAGTCAGATAAGAAGAGAAATACTTTTGTCAGATTATAAACCCAGACCTATTAGAACCTAGGTCGAAGACCTAACAATCAACGACCTAGTTAAATTAGTATGCAATTAAAACTTCTCAAACAGTATGTGATTTATATCATCCAATGACGTTGGCACTCGCGGCATTTCATGTGTTGTCATCACTGGATGACTGTGTGAACAAAGTACTTTATTGAAGCCTATATTAAAATATATCATTCATATGATATTAAGAATTGCAGGTAAGCCTTGGATCTTTAATGTAAGTGATCTGAAGTGTGGATATATTTTTTTGGAGAATGTTGGTAAGCCTAGAATTGGCTAGTGCGTAAGCATTAGATACCTAAGTAAGTTTAACTATAGTTTGTACAAATAATCTATGGAAAGATTAAAAATAAACATATATGTCAGTTAACAATAAAAAGAGAAAGAAAGGAAAATACATTTATTTTACAATAATGAAATGTTTTAAGAAGAACAAGATAATTTTCAAAAACTATATTAAATTACAAAATGCTAAAATACTATTCACTGTAATCAATCGATTATTATTCAGTGCGAGAACTAATGTCGTTCCATCCATTACGCTTTTCAATACAATCTTCATTCAAATTCTTCACATCGATGGTCGCTATCGACGTTTTGCTTCGAACAGAGGCAGAATCCTTTTCACATCTGAGGAACGGCTGGATAAACATCCTCCAGGTTTTACCGAAGATTTTCATCAGACCAATCACTGAGAGACCTAGGAGGAAACCCTGAAAAGACATTTAACAGAAATTCTTACTAAAATTATAAATGTGAAAGTAACTCCGTCTATCTGTCTGTCTGTCGCGCTTTTACGCCAAAACTACTGAATTGGTTTAAATGATTTTGAATTTATACACAGATAGTCTAGCCTGAGAAAGGATATAGGCTACTTTTTGCCGTGATAACCGGCATCCACGCGGGCGGAACAGCTAATTAAATATGAATCTCTAAAGTTCTCATAATTTGTTATATTTAACAACAGCACAAAATGATATAGGTCTACTCGGACAAATAGCAATCATGCATCATGATCAAAAGATAATCTTCATCTGGAAGGGTTTAATAAACATTTTAATCCTAAAGAAAAACGCCTTTCAGACTTGGTCTTGGTACAAATATTTGTGTACCTAATCAGAAGAACGTTGCAGACGTAATTTACATGTTGATCCCAGAACTTCCTTGAAGTAGTATACCGCTGCGTCATAAGTGCGGATAATATATTATCCCTTTAAATCATCGCATTCTTTTTCCATTGGTAGCTCAAGGGTTTGTGGCACTTAAGATATTCATCACACCATCCCAAGATTGGGTAGCACCCAATAAATTATTACGGCAAATGACACAGTAAGATACTAAATTAGCCTTGACGTAAGATTACTCGTGATCAACCCTGTTACACCTAATAGAAATTACGTTGTATATTAAGTAACGATTGATAATTAAATCATGGTACAATATCCGAAGTAGTAGGCAGTGTAGAATTCGTCTCAAATCAACGATACAATACTAGCAAAAAATAGCCCTATGAAATTGACACACCACAGCTGGAAGAGCTAGAGGTAGATGGAAGGAACCTTAGAGCGGTATTTGATCTGCAATGGGACAGAAACAAAAACTCAAGAAAATAAATAGATGTAAGTAGGTAAGTACAAAAATCCACATCAATATTTATTTATTCGATGACCTCCACCGCTTGTCGCTCTAGCCCTGAGGTCCTGGGTTCGATGCCCTTACGGGTCCATGTATTAAGCCGCTTTTCTACATTGTCTCGGGTCTGGGTGTTTGTGGTATCTTCGTTGTCTCTGATTTCATAAGGCAAGTGCTTTAGCTGGTTACTTTGTGTTCAGAGTCAAGTGAGGGATGTTGGCTATATAAAAAATCGGAAGATCCAGAAGCCACAATTAGCATTCTATATGAAAATGTGAAGACTCATAGTGATGCAATTTGGCATCAAGACGATACATATTGAAGAATAACAGAATTAAACAGTCATACTTCATTCCAACGACACAGAGTTGCCTAGTCTTTGAAATAGCTGCGTGGCAGCGAGCCAGACCTGGCAACACTGACAGGGTAAACATCGAATCCGTGTTTTGAAATTTGTAAATAATATCCCTAGTGAATTAATTGAAATAAAAGTGCTATAATTTGACTCAGTAAGTGCCAATAGTGCCTATATAATGTTATCTCGAAGAAAACCTTAACAACAAACACAATATAAACAATACAAAGTGTGTGTTTTGAACATCATTAACAAAGTTATTTGGACTCTGAACTAAGCAGTGAGTAATATCACCATCTAATTGCACTGAATAATAACAGTCTATAACAAATTTATTCATAACAAAGAAAGTGTTAAAAAGTAATGTAAACTCTGTCCGTTTTTTCTTCAAAATTTGAAAATCATCGCTCTCAAGTATAAACGTCAAAATATTTTGAAAACAGTGACATCTATGCATGCAAGACTGTATTAGATAGAAAGCAGAAAATACAAACCAAACAGAATAAGAACACAAATTTCATTCAAGATTCACAAGTCATTGTAGCTTAGCGGTATAAGTTGAGAATCGACAAGCTGACATCGAGAAGTCTTAAGATCGATCCTCACAAAAAGCGAAAATTTTTTTGAGACTTCTGAATTGACACAGTTCGTTGACGAAACGAGTAACAGGCAAAAAACAAAACAAAATAAAAATGGATTTGGAGAACTCTATAAATTACATCACTCAACGTAAACCGAGTAAAACTACCTCACTAACCGACTTGACTAAAATAACAAACGAAAGCTCGATATTTGATACCACTATGATGAGCATACCCGATAGTCTTCATGATACTAGCGACACTTTAAGCAATTTAATTGAACAAAACAAAGCACTTTCAAATGAACTAAAATCTGCGCATCAAGAAATTGAGAATTTGAATAACGAAAACTATCGGCTAAAACATGATCTGCAAGAACTGATTAATAAAACTAATACATACAAAAAAATATGCCTGACCCCTAGCAAAAAAAACAACACACCAACACGTAAACAAAAAGCATTGCATCAAGATTATGGAAGGATTAATGATAACTTGAATACTATTAAATGTGATAAAGAAACACAAACTAACATGTGTAGTCAAACACAAAGTATGGAAAAAAAAGATCCGTCGACTAACAGAACTTTGAAGCCTAAACAAAAAAACAAATTATGTATATTAAGCAGCAGGGCCACTAGGGGATCCCTATCAACAATTCAAGACGTCTACTCCAGCTATTCTAACTACTGCCACTACGTCAAGACCAACAGCACCGCAGGAGAACTTTTAAGCGACATTGAAATAAAACTACAAGACTTCACTCTAAATGACTACTGCATACTTTTTATTGGGGAAGACGATATTAAAGAGGAAGGAAACTACACTAATATAATAAACAAAATTAGAACATCCTTGCAAAAAGTAAAACATACAAATATAATTATCTGTGCAGCCACCTATGTTGCAGGTGCTCCAATATACAACTTCAAAGTTGAATTATTTAATAATCTACTAAATTTTGATATACAAAATAATGAATACGGTTATTTCTTTGATAGCAATTACAGTTTATCGCTTGACATGTTCTCTTACAATACTGGAAAGATCACGAATTACGGAATGAGAACCATACACAATAGAATTCTATGTAATATACAATATGATTTAAATATAATTGATCAGGCCGACAGCAATACATTAAATAAGAAGCTTGAAGATCACATCTCCGATAATCGTGCTCTTTTTCGTATTTAATTATATTTACGTAATGCACCAGAATATCAATGGTCTAATAAATAAAGCAGATCTATTATGCGTACATATAAATGAACTCTCTGAAGAAGGTAAGACAATAGATATTCTATGTATAACAGAACACAACATGAAAAAAGAAGACCATCAACATCTACATGTCACAAATTATTTACTTGCAACATGTTACGCTAGAAATGATAGAAATGGAGGCTCATGCATTTTAGTCAAAAACACTCATAAATTTGAAGTTATCAATGTTAAAAAATGGGCTATACCTCATCTAATAGAATGTTGTGCAATAAAACTTTCTTACCACTCGATTATCATTATCTGTATATATAGACCGCCGAATAACAACAGGGATAAACTATTAACGTTTTTTGATAAATTGGATATGATGCTGAAAGAAATTTGTCTAAAACATAACAATAAGATCGTACTATGTGGAGATTTTAATATAGATATTAGCAAAAATAATAGAACCTCTACCACTTTCCAAAATATACTGTGCAGCTATAACCTGATTCTGGGTACTCGATCACCGACACGTCTACGCAGTGGGACCTGCATTGACAACATTGTCCATAATATAAGAGGCAGCCGATGTGGGGTTAAAGAATTAGCTTTATCTGACCATACAGCGCAACTGTTAAAATGTCGCGTCAAAAAAACGTGCACGCTATCGCATTGGTACATACATAGACGCGATTATAGTGACGAAAACATCGGAAAGTTCAAAGAATGCATTCAAAATTTGACGTTTCATGACGTCTTTACGTGCTCCGATCCCAATAACGCATTTAATGAGTTCCATGATATGTACAAATTATTCTATGACTTATGTTTTCCCATTAATAAAGTAAAAGTCTCTGTCATTAAAAGACCAAAGTGGATAACAAAGGGTCTCAAGAAATGTGCTAAACGAAAAAGGGACATGTTATGGGAATATCGAAAGTCACCTAACCTAGAGAACAAAAATAAACTTAAAACATACACGTATAGATTAAAACACATAATCAAACAAACACAAAAAGCACAAAATAGTCATTATATAGAGACTTCTGAAAACAAGAGTAAAGCTACGTGGAGGATAATAAATAAAGAGAAAATAAATCACCCAAAAGAAGGAATAGACAGCATAGTGATAGACAATAAAATTATAAACAGACCAGAACATATAGCGGAATCATTCAATGAATACTTTATAAATCAAATTCAATCTGAGAATGACATTACCCACAATTTATTGACATTAAATACAAATTCTAACTCAATATTCATGACACCTACGATCCCATTTGACATTATTAAAATAATTAATTCTCTCAAAAATACCAATAGTGCTGGTTATGATGATATAATCACTAGAGTGATTAAAGCCACAGCGACCACTATTGCACCGATACTTAGCCACATTATTAATAATTGTATTGAGAAAGGTGTATTCCCAGAACGACTAAAAATTTCAGTAATTAAACCCTTGTTTAAAAAAGGAGATAGGCGAGACCCAAGCAACTATAGACCTATAGCACTTATTCCTGTTTTTTCAAAAATTTTTGAAAAAATACTACATAAAAGTATATATTCCTTTCTTGAAACCAACAAAATCCTAATCAATGAACAATACGGTTTCAGAAAAAATAAAAGTATTAATTCCGCTATATATGCGCTTGTTGAACACGTATTGACTAATATGGACAATAGGACTCCTGTAGTAGCACTATTTATGGATATGTCAAAGGCCTTTGACCACGTTAGCCATAATTTACTGCTGAATAAGTTGGAAAAATATGGCATCAGAGGCAACATCCTGGAACTAATTAAATCATACCTTACGAATCGGCAACAATTTATATCCATAAATAAAATCAACCCCTTTACAAAAACAGAAATTACATATACGTCTGAACCTCGTACATGTTTATTCGGGGTACCACAGGGTGGGGTTCTTGCACCATTACTTTTCGTAGTATATATTAATGATATGCCTAAAATTATTAATAATCCAATTATATTATTTGCAGACGATAGCACAATATTATTTAAGAGTCAAAATGATGAGACATTCGAAACAGATATAAACAATGATGTTAAATACATAATAAACTGGCTAAACGAAAATAATCTAAAAATTAATATAGAAAAAACAAATTACATTTCATTCGAACAAAGAACAAACAATAAAAAACCAAATGTTCGATATGGTAACAAAAGTATCCGGGACACTGATCATACTAAATTCTTAGGCATCTGGATTGATAGAAACATGAACTGGAAAGTACATATTGAAAACGTATGCAAAAAACTAAGCCAGTGTTCCTATAGTCTCTTTAACCTAAGAAAGGTTTCAAATCAGGCAACTCTTTTAATGGCGTACCACGGATATGTTTCATCAACTTTGCGCTACGGTCTCATATTTTGGGGGAACTCACCAGATAGAGAAATGGCGTTTAAAGCACAGAAAAAATGCATAAGAGCAATATGTGGTATACAAAGCACCGATAGCTGTAAACCACATTTTCAAAAGCTTAAATTACTGACACTTCCATGTCTTTATATATATGAAGTAGCCAGCTTTGTTAAAGAAAATCTACATCTTTATAGCCACCCAAAGAGCATACGCTGCAAAAATATGATTTGCACAACACGACACAAAAAGGCTCTATTTAGTAAAAATCTGTTAGGTATGGCACCCAAAATCTATAATAAACTACCGAAGCATACTATAAATATCAACAATAAAGAACTATTCAAAAAACGTCTATATGAATTCTTAGTTACAAAATGCTATTATACAATAAACGATTATTTAAATGAAAGATACCAGACCTAATATATTCGGAAGCATTACTATTATTATTATAAATTTGACGTATTCAACCATTATTATAACCCATAATTAATGTAAGAAGTAGTAATAATTAATGTAAGAAGTAATTCATTAATAATTTTAACAACTGACATTGTGTACCAATTATTACTTAAAATCAAATTGTAATGCCGCTTATATTATTATGTGACATGGACCTATTGTAAAAAAATACACCCAAATTATTGGGTTTAATAATGTAATAATCTAATAATGTTGCCTTGTATGACCATAAAACGCATGTATTTGTACGCTTCAATGCAAGACATAGATGGACTAACAATATATGTACTTTGAACCACCTTCTTAAACCTATGTTTACAAATAAAGATCTCATATTCTCATATTCTCATATTCTCATATTCAGACGCTGGGATAATCAATGGCTTCATGTTTATCTCATGCCTGAGGTGTAATAGGATGTTTGGGTAACATCTAGACTCAAATTATATCTAGGCCTATCGACAATTTAATTTACAAAAATTTCTAAGATTAACTTGATTTGTTTAAAACAATATTTCTTGGTCCGTTAACATCAATGTATTAAGACCATCAAACAACATTTAATCTTGCGAAATTTGAAAGACATTAGTATTTTCCTGGTGAAATATAAAGAATTATTAAGAACATTTTTCTTACACCCTTCATGAATAGAAAATGTAAGACGGTCAAACTATATCATTTTCCCGAAAAACTTCTCAACATAAACCTAGATGAAGAACGCATTCTATATGTGACTTTTTGTTTTTTCATGCAACTAAAATATTATGATACTCACAACACTGCCGCCAAGGTCGGCAATGAATATGTTCCAGTCGTAATTAAACCGCTCCTCGTACACCGAAACCATCATGCTATTGAAGTAGATGAAAAGCTGCAAACGCAAGAACACCTTATAGCAATAATAATAAAATCCAAAATGATGTGGTCAAGGAAGAAGTAAACCCTCAAACTATATTATATTATAAAAAATTATGAAAGATAGGCAAAGTAAAAATAAATAGTGGTAGAAATAACACTTATATATAAAGGAAGTATATCTAATAACTGAGTGGGTCAATGCCCTAAAAGAAATAAACTTTACATTTCCACACCATCTTTGAAATTTATGTCATCGATTTTTGACTGAAATAAAACCTATGTACCTTTTTTTTTGTTACGGTGTGAAAATCTATTGACTTCATTTCATGCACCGACTAAAAACAACCCGGTTCCGTCCTTGTCTTTGCTGGAGTCCCGGGTTCGCTAAAGCATGCTCGGTGGGGCTCAAAACCTATGTACCTACCTATCTCCTATTACTGTGTATATGAGAAGTTATTGGAAAAACCTATTTCCTCACCACAATACTACCAGTCTCGTAATCGTCTTGAACACATGCTCTTACGTGCGTCTGCAGAGCTGCTGGTCCGGTTTTCATGCACCATTCAGTAGCGGTGGTATCCCAGGTGTAAAACTTCTGTCTGTCTGTCACGAACCCATTGTAAAGGTATGAGCTACATATTCTGGGGCATTTGGAGCAGTGGTGTGCCTCGTAGGTACTGCAGAACAAATCGTAATAGTTTGTGAACAAACGATTGTCACTTTTAAAATAGTTACCAATACTGTTTAATTCATTTACTAACGCAACATGTATATTACGTAATCTTCTTTTTATCACTAGTTACCGTCATTGAATTTAAAGACATTATTTCAACAGTAAAATAACTTAATCACATGTACATGTTACACAATAAAATGGTGCAGAATTGATCGTAACAAATTGGGCCACTAACCCCATTAAATATCTAGTTGATATTAGATCTGGTCGAGGACCTGGTGTTTTGGTAAAACTTGTGAGGGGCCTTGTCAAGCAGTGGACGGCTAGAGGCTGATTTGATTGATTGATTAGATATGACATCACGGGGGTTTATCTGTTTGACATTCACCTCATGTATGCAGTGATCAAGTTCCTCATGGCAGTGTAGTTGCGACACCTGGGCACGTCGCTCTCCATCCACGGTCCTGAACATCCTGCTCTCTCCACCGAGTGGTCCCAAACGTACTTCGTTGTGCACTAGTGAACAACAATTAATTATTCGGTAAAAAATATATCTAGTTTTCTTTTATTCTTTCGCCGCTTAATGCCGGAAATGTTTCCAGAATTGTGCTAGCATAGTACAATAATAGGCTTTATGAATGTTACGAAAGGTAAATAATACCGAGAACAGCGTAGCATGATAATTATGTACCTACTCGAATATTTAAGCAGGATTTTTGGTATAATAATATAAAACAATTATGGCCATAAATTAAAGAATTTGGCACAAAAGTACCTGATTTATCTAATAATATAACCTAATGTCCAATTTTTTAACTAGAAATTGTTTAAATATGTTTGTTGGCACTATATTCGTGCAATTTGTAGGTAATTTAGATTTCACATTAACAGTATGTTTATGTGTTTAAGAAATGCAGTCTCACCTCGTTAGCGCTGTAATTGAAATGGTCAATGCAGGGATCATCATCATAGTTGATCATCTGATACTGGTCCACCTTCAGCTTTACGTCCAGGGTCTCCCCTAAGTTCACATATAGGCTATCTACCATGCCACCATTGTACACTGTTACCTCTGAAAGGAAATAAAGCTTATTCATTTTTGTTTCAATCAATAGATTCCTTATATGTATAGCATTTTACATAGACAGTAAAAGGATAATTGGAAGATAATAGAAGATCAGAAAGTCCTAAGTAGTTGCAGAATATGAAATTGAGGTATTAATATACTTTCATAGGGATGTTGACTGGGTATGAAAAGTTAAAATCTATTCAGTCCTTCAGTTAGATAATAAAAAAATATTAGACACGTGTTTTTTCTTTTATCATAACAATAAAAAATTACAAAGATTCAGCGCTTTAAAGTTTCGGAGTGGGGGCTTATGTCACCTCACCTTGGTAAAAATTGTAGCGAGGAGTGACGTCACGCGAAATTTCCGTTCTCTGTATTTTATTCATTTTTTGTTTGCAGGAAAAAAGAAAAAATACGTGTCCAATAAATATAATTAATCTACCAGGCGGACATTAAAAAAAATTAGGAAACATGCCTATTAATGCTTATTTCGTATGTTTGTTTTTAGGTAATGTAAAAAAGCTTTAAAGCAAACCTTCGAGTATTTAAACATCCAAAATAGTATGCTTGGTTCTAGGTCTGACGTTTTTTTGTATTTAAGGTTTCTAAACGCATTAACTACAGTTGAAGGGATCCACAAAAGGACCATCTAGCTTAATCATAATAACAAACAAACCAGTAAAAGGTTCCTTCAAATAATGTATGAACACATGGTATCCTGGCGGGTGGATGCTGGTGGTGGTTTCGATGTCTCGAGGCGTGTGCTGCAGAGTCACAGAGTATCCCAGAGGCTTGGTGGCGTGGCTGGTCCGGATCTTCGGGTTGATGGTGTAGCAGCGGCCATTCATAAAGCCCATCGTAGCTTTTAACTCGACGTCTGTTGAATTTAAGGTTAAGTATAAACAAGTCAGGAGAATTTTGATTGTTTTAGAAGTCTTTCAGAAGCGACAAAAGAAATAAAAAATATATATTTCTATTTCGTTTTATATTTGCTGTTCCGCAATTTACTCACAGAGGCTTATTGTATATTGTAGTTACTAAAACTACAGACCTTTTATAACCCCCAACACAAAAAAGAGGGGTGTTATTAGTTTGACGTGCCGGTCTATTTGCGTGTCTGTCCGTGCATCATAGCCCCTAAACAAATGGTCCGATTATGATGCGTTTTCTTTTTGTTTAAAAGCTGATTTGGCGGGTTTGTTCGGAAAATATGGCGTGACCAAGGGAAATCATTATTCGTTTTTGTTAATAGAAGATAATCATCCTCAGAAAAGATATGTTCTAAATGAATATCTCACTGTCTCTGGACGCGTTGAGTCCGTACTGCACGAACATGTCCTTCTCGTTATAGGTGATGTTCTCCCACATCTCGTCCAGGTCATTGTTTTCAAAGTCGAAGTTCCTCCAGGCCGAGGTGAAGCGGGGGTGACCGTACAAACCATATTCCTAACAATAGAGAGAGGAACAAATATTTAGAATCTAGTAAATAAATCTTAGGTATATTATAAAGCTTAACTTGTAACAAAACACTCGTTTAGTTACAAAAGGGTCATGCTTTTAGGAACACACAGGCAGGACAGGTATTTCTGTCTAATTAAACAATGGTTAAAGAAATAAAAACAATATAGCATCAACTGGTTAGACAGACTAACGAGTACGTAAGTAAGTTCATGTTAGATTATACACTCTGTGATACGTAACATAAATATAAATTTGTGTCCCATTTCATCCTAACATCCAATTTTATTGTAAGTAGTTAACGTGTATTTTTAATAAGTAGTTCGTCATAAATTTACGATCAATTAGGTACTAAATACTTTATTTTATGCTTATCATTATTACCTGCATTTTATCAAATTTATATGGAGGTTCCCTGCAGAACGTCACACTGGGGTATAACAAGGTCTTGTTGAAGTCAAAGTGTGTGTACGTGGTGATAGGCTTATTGATCAGTTTTTTTATACATACTGTTATCTGGAAGAGTAATTTAATAAATAGAAAATCCTTACTTATATTATAAATGCGTAAGTAAGTCTGTCTGACTGTCGCGGTTTCACGACAAAACTACTGAACCGATTTAAATTAAATTTGGCACACAGATAGTCTAAAGCCTGAGAAAGGACATAGGCTCCTTTTGCTGCGATAACCGACATCCACGCGGGCGGAGCCGCGGGAAACATCTAGTAATGTTAGAAGCCGTGGATATGTTTTATTTTTTTTATGTGAATATCAATTTTACCAGATTAGGTAGGTACTCAATTCGAGACGTAGTACATTTATGTCTTAAAGAATATAGTCAGAGTCACTACACACATACCTGTTGCACCACTACTGCAACGCACAAAATTATTATAAGTGTCTTAATCAAATTTGGTCCTTTGATACATTCTGCGAGCTTCTTCCTTACCATCCACTTTGGGTCCTCTAACTAAAAATATTTATTTTAATACGTTTGAGTAATTGACATATTTTGCTACAAATCAAATAATAACAACAAAGGAAATCGCTACTAAATTTTGTACATTGTGATATTCGCCCAAAAGGGACAGATAATAACAATCAGCGCTATAAATGGGATCTCATGAAATAGTGAATAAAAAATAAAAGTTTTTAAGTCCTTCGAACTTTTGGTCTTTTGGTACATAACATTTTAATATCACTGGTCTTAAAGTTCAAATAACACATTTTGAGAATTGATGATGGATTGCAAAACGCGTTTGTTTTTTCAACAGCTTTAAATAACAGTTTTCTAAATCATTTGCCAAACAATTTAAACAGGTGTATAATAATATTAAAATACCTTTTCTTCCGCAGTCATCTTTGTAAACTACTTTGTGCCTTCAAAATTATTTCCCATTATTATTTCAGCACGTTCGAATTAGTGGCGACTGGACAGTTATGTGGAAATTTTATGGGAATACCATGACATTGTAATGGGGTAATTTATTGCGTTGTAAATAGTATTGTAAATATTGATAACGCTTATTGCAATTTACTGGATTACCCGCCCTATCTAATGTTGTAATAGGTTTTTATTAGCTTTGGTACCTACTATTGTACTTTACCATGATGTTCAAAATTTATTGCTTGAAGGACATAATCTCCTTTAAAAAAGTTTGAATTCTAATAGGGATGTTTCCTGGGTATGAAAAGTTAAAATCTATTTAGTCCGTCAGTTAGATAATAAAAAAATATTAGACACGTATTTTTTCTTTTATCAAAACAATAAAAAAATACAAAGATACACCACTTTAAAGTTTCGGAGTGGGGGCTTATGACGCTACGCCTCGCTAAAAATCGTAGCGAGGAGTGACGTCACGCGTAACTTCCGTTCTCTGTATTTTGATCTTTTTTTGTTTGCAGGAAAAAAGAAAAAATACGTGTCCAATAAAATTCATTAATCTACAAGACGGACATTAAAAAAAAAATAGGAAACATGCCTATTATATAACCTTTGCTGTTATGCAAAAAATGATTTGCATTCGTGGATTGTCTATTATTTAGATTTTAACCAGCATGTTTATAATACAGTAATTTAATAATATAGAGGTATGAGTGAACTCTTTGAAATGGGCCTAGATTATTAAAGCGTCTTAAGTTTTATGACGACCTCAATAATCCAGTGGCGTTCACACGGGTTTTCAAGGCTTCGCTAGCTGTGAGTATTCGATCCCCGGATGGGTCAATGTAGAACACTACTTTTCTACAGTTTTTCGGGGCTGGGTGGTTGCGGTACCTACGTGGTCTCTGATTCCAAAACATAAATGCTTTAGCTTGAACACATAAATGCTTTAACTTACTTTGGGTACTTTAGAGCAATGAACAAAATAATTACCACATTTATTATTAACTGTTTAATTCTATAACATTTAGAATCTACAATTTCTCATTTTCTCACTACTACTACTTACTTTACTCAACATTTTCTCCTACTGTAACGGGGTTTTTTAAAGTTGCTTGCATGAGATATGTAACACTTTAACGCCAGGCGTAATTTTAATATCAAAGCTTTTAAATTCAAATTATGATACTTACACCGCCATCTACAAGTTCCGTACGTAAACTTAACCATTAACTTCGTCTTGATCACAATAGATGTCGCTACAATGACATTAAAATAAATGAAACAGACTCGCTTACAGCATTTTTTTATTAAAGTTAATATTTACAAATTGCACGTTGCGTGCACATACTACACTATATTAGCTTATAAGATATCACGTTAAGGCACAAACTAAGTACAAATAACATTTGTGTAGTGATCACAATAAATAAAGCGGTAACAGATATGTTACTGATTGATACCGTACAGTATCACTGGAATCTACGTTGTACGATGCTAAAATTTCTTATAATAAAATGACTTATGGATACGGATATTAGGTATATTTGTCGTTTTTATCAAATATTGGAATAATTTTTACTACATATTTTTGAATTTTAACAAAATAAAAACAGAAATCATTTTCAAATTCCCTTCATCGCCAGCCTTTTTTCTTCATTTTAGATTTTGCTCCATTGAAATATGGCCAACATTTTGAAGAATACATATGAATTAACTCCAACTCACAGCAATTTAGAATGATTAAGTATATTAATAAGCATTGGTTCGTATTAAATGTTACGAAAACTATACTTGTGTCTAAAGTCTCTTCTTTACTGGGATTTTACAAGTCAAATTATTCGAATTCATTTAGGATTTGCGTCATGTTTTAATACTAGTACTTAATAATAAAGATAGACTATAATAATACTAACGCTTCCGACTAGCATACAAACTGGACGTGTCACGCCCGACCAGTTACTTCACACCACAAGTGCTCCAAATCTGAACGTAAGTTCATATTTCTCATCACAACCTTATATTAAGTTCTTAACCATATTCTACCAAACATCTTATATACCTCTTCAACTTTAGTAGTATCAATCAAGTCTACAAAACTGACGTTCCAAACGAGACTTGTTCATATAGTAACACTATTTAAGAGGCACGCTAGCATTTAGCAACACTAAAACTAATTACTAATCTAAACAGTAAAAGTTATTATCCAACTAAATAGTAATACACTAAAAACGGACAGCGGACTGATGATCACGCTTCCTGAATTTGGATTTATCTTAGCCACAATGGAATTCGTGGCATTCTTCAGTTTGTTAACAAATTTGTCCAGGATATCTGATCTTGGAGTGATGTCACAAGCAGTGTGGCTTATAGCATCTACAACCGGAGCAGAAAAGATTCTGAAGTTCACTTCACTGGGGTCTAAGCTACCATACATCCAAATTGGCATCCTGTTAGATAGAATCCATAAATTGTCATTGTAATCAACTTTAATGTCAGTCGGGTAAACCATAGTTTCGTCACTCATGTAGATCCGGCCCTGATTCTTCATTACATAATCCTTGTTTGTCGTTTTCCAGCAAGCAACAGCATTGAGGTTTACCAAAGAGTAGAATAGGACACCCGTTTTCTGGTCAACGAATGAAGCACTTGACTGGGCATTAGGGCCACGACTTCCAAGTAGTTGAAAAGCGTTGAAGTTATTCTCAGCGAGAGTTTGGTTCCTCAAATATTCGGTGGATACGGAAAATTCATCGTAACTGGCCATTGGGTGGAAGTAGAGCGTGCTAAAATTATCAGGGTTCGGTGCAGAAAGAGCAAGCCCGAAGATAGCATCAGTCCAGGTAAAGTTGTAACCCTTGACGCTGAAATCGCAAGCTAGTGGGTCAGGGTTGAAGTAGTGGTGGGTGATTCTCCATGACTCATTCTTCTCCCAAGAATAGACTACAACTGCTGGCTTTCCTAAGTCTCCAGCGTAAGCATAGGTGTTCTCACAGTCGTTATCCTCAACAGCGATGTTGGCGAATCCAGAGTCTTCTTTGACTTGATCCTGAGGGAACACATATTTCCTGATAAGGTTATCTGTCTTTAGATCATACACGATGATTGAGGGTGGGTATTTCGTGACATTGTTCTCCAAATTTCCGATTTTTCCGTTATCGAGGACCCAGAGACGTCCACAGCGGTCGGCTCTGACGCGGAAGGGTGAGATGATCTCCGGAGGCTTGCCGTCCATGTCGGTAGAGTGAGCTGCCCAGCTTGGATACGGAATCAGCTTCGGTGATGTCGTTGTGTTGTCTGAAATAAGAAATTAAATATATTAATAATTATATGTACTTTTTAATTATTCGTAGACGTCATTGATGATTGAAAACTTGGATTCCATATTGGAATTTGAAATCGCCAATCCGCAATGAGCAAGCGTAGTGATCAATGCTCGTCCTTCTCTATATGAGAAGAGGCCTGTGCTCAGCAGTGGGACATTAATTATAGGCCGGTATTATAGAATCAATGAATATAAATTAGTTATCTACTACATTGGATGTAGTACAGAAACTTTTATATGAAATATTTACAATATTGACTGACGAAGCGAGTAACTTGGTGAGTCATATCATATCATCACTTTCCCTAATCGTTTCTGGTAATAACTTTTATTTATGTGCGTGATTTGTCAAAAGTACTAAGTATAAAAAACTTGTCGTACCTATATATATACGCTGTAGTCATTGGTCCTACACTGAGTAGGTATAAATGGATTGACAAAATTGAAGTCAGGAACTTGGATTAAGAACCTACCTACTAAAAAAATTGTTCCAACTTTATAGGTACATAAATATGGTATTCGCGTACAACCATAAAAAAAAAACAAATCAACTGCAATACCTACGTAAATAATTTATTCTCAGCTAGTTCCGTGCCAACTTAATTTGCAAACATAATTTATAAGTACATAATAATATGTTGCATTTGTAACACAGATGTTACCATTGTATGCATGTTATATCTGTACAAATTAATTATCCATCTTATCAATTTAGAAACAACAGAAGTCTTTATATTAATGTAAAGGAAGAATCATATTTCTAAACAGTTACTCAATAGATTTTTTCTTCAAGCAGAAGTGATATTCTGTTTAAATTAATTGTATGAGGTTTAATGAGTGAGGAAAAGGACTAGTCTTTTGAGCCGCGAAGATGTAATTTTGATTTAACTTCAGTATTATATCAGTCAGCAGTAAAAAAACATATCAGTCAGCTATAATTAGTTCCTCTTTTTTATTCACGTTGACCAGGAAACTAATTTAAATGACAACTACACTACCACCCATTTATAATATTGGCCTATTAAAAACATATTGAACTGGATTTTTTTGTATTTCTTGTCCAGTTTTCGTAGTACGTGACTTAATGTCTACAATTAATTGGAACTCTTTTATAAGCTGTGCACAATTTCAATAGTTGATAAATAATATTTATTGCTTACCATAAATCAACACACAGCCACAAGAACTAATATTAAAGTTTATAATCATCAGAAGACGATGCTTTCTTCTTTAGATGATAAACTGTTATGACTTATTTAAATGGAACTTGTTCCTATAAATGCAACAAGTATAGTACTTATTTGTATACACAATCAAACTCTTTCCTCACCATTCAAATTTATGTAGTTAAGACTAGCTGGCACTCCAGTCTTCCACCTCGGTACAGTTATAAACAGCTTGTCTTCGTAAATCTCCAAGCCCATGGGAATGTTGTTCTCTGGTATGAAGCTCTTGGAATCTATCGCCTGCTGCCTTGCCTCAGGAGTTGGAAATTCGTAGTCTATCTCCTTCCACTCGTAGACGATATGGAGCTGGTCCATGCACCCGCAGAGGTACACCAGCTGCAGGAGAATTAGGGTTTTGAAGCCCTCCATCTTGAAGAGCTGGAATTGAGAAAATTATTCAATTAGTCATTATAAACAACGGCCTCTGTGACTTAAATTATGAACTTATTTTTAATTTTAGGGAGATATGGTTGATAAGTCGTGGTGGCCTTGCGGTTCATTGAACGGATTTTTGTGCACAAGGTTGCAAGTTAAACCCCTTTTACAGGCGAGTACCAATGTGACTTATTCACAGTTATTTGTACTTTTTTAGTTATCCTAAGACGTCATTGACAATAGGTGATGTCAGACATCGTGAAGAAACCTATATTATAAATATGTTGTCTGAGTCTGGAATCTGAAATCGCAAAACCTTCTGTTCCTTCTCTGTATGACACTGTGCCCAGCCGTGGGACATTTATAGGCCGGTATTATTTTATTATAATTGTTGATAAATATACCAGAAGGAACGATTGTAATAATTTAATTGCCTTACATTAATAAAAAGCATTTCGAGTTCTAAGTACCTACGCTTTGCTAACATTTAGGGGATCCAGTTTAACACCTTATTGTTTTTAACATCGTAACTTGATTTTAGGTATAATTCTTAATGCAAAGACGCTTAATATAGGACAAGTATAAAATACCCAGTCTATAATACCCAAAGGACCAAAAACTACAATCATCAATGGCATAGTAAAAATTAAATCATTCAACGCTTGAACAGCAATTGCAAGTATTGTCGAACATGCACTAACTCTGCTGCGTATTAATTTCTTATCTTTACGCCTATTTCCTTTACGCACAACACTATGTTATTAAATGGTATGAGTGATATACTAAACTACCTGTATCGATACTACCTTGAGTTCCAAGTTCCAAACAATCAGACACCTTGTTTAAGTTGTATGTTTTGATTTCAATAACAATATGGGGGTTATGCTCTCGTACTTGATAAGTAGATAAAGGTTAAAGTTTGCTAACTATTCATTGTACCTCATAAAGAGACCGTTATGATTATAAAGTTCCGGAAGTTTCAGACCTTCTGATAGTATCAAAGTATTGGGAAATTGTAAGATCAATTTTAATACCAAATCATTTAAATTCGTCCAACGATGTTAATTGATATTAACATATATATGTATTACTTATGTGCACTTTGCAGTGAAGCCTACAAAAATGGCAGTAGTAAAACAAAACTAGGTCAAATCACCGATAGCTCCACGTCTTATCACTTATTACTTGCTGGGTTACGACAGTACATTGAAATTCTAGGTTTACGACATATTAGACCTAAATATTTAGGTTAAAACGAAGAATTTATACATTTTAAGATTTACCAAAGTGCATCAAAACGTTAAGAGTGAAACGAATCTAATCAAAGCAATGGGTCCAATAAGACTCCTAGGACCAGTTACATACAACTAAGTATCAAAGGACCAGTTCTACAAAATGGCTTGCGCAAAGGCACACCCTAATACCCTCTAGAACTGAGTAGGTACTTAAATTGAGAACGAAACTATATACCTCAATATTGCATATTAAGCCTCACAAATAAATGATTTGATTTGATTTGATTTGATTAATTGCTTACCAACGTAGGTAACAAATTGAAAGGAGCGGAACTTTGCCTTGGACGAGGTCAGAGCATTTTTATTCTGACCTTGTCTTTAGGAAGTACTCGTATCGTAAGGTTAAATGATTTATGTAACTCGTGTGATATGACATTGTGAAGTTTCGAGTTCAATTTAGTTTGAGCATTGACCCGAATCTATTAGAATAAAAAGACTTTTACAATATTACGATACTAATTTATTTTAATTATATTGAAATTTTACTAGTACTAGCTACCCAGCTATTCAATCTTGAAATACGAATTATTATTATTCTTACTTGTATAAACTTATATAAACTTATAGTCTACAAAGTTATTCATACTAAGACAGTTCAATAGAATCCAAATAATAATATGTACAAGTAACGCAGATATTTATGTACCCTTTCCTAGTGGGTTTTTCACAAACTAACCACCGCAAAAGATCGGCGGTAAAATCTATGACTCACCAACGGAGTATTAAGGTCTCTTTGAATTTGGTAATAGCAAACTTCGATACAGTTATAGATGACTAGCTGGTATCCACGGCTCCGCCCGCGTGGGTGTCGGTTGTCGTGATAAAAGTAGCTGATGTCCTTTCTATGGATCCAAGCCTACTTACTTCCTACTCCATGCCAAGTTTAATCCAACTCTGTTCAGTGGTTTAGCCGTGAAAGCCGAACAGACTGAAAGACAAACAGAACAAACTTTCGCATTTTTAATATTATTATTATGAATTTATTTAAAGGCTTCATTCGTTTTTTAAGTTCAAAATAAGAGAACTATCCATACAAATATTCTTCTCTAAACGAACTGAGATTTTAACGTAATTAGTGGTAAAAACCACAGATGTATATGTAATTAATTTATGTCGCTGATCAGTTATGTAATAGCTGTCAAGTGCACATCGTAATGGAAAGTGTCTTGCAGTTTTGAAACTGCATCGGAAAATTTAAACTTAAAGCGCAAACTTTACCTTAATTATAGACCTAGCAACTTATTTAGTTTAATAAATAATTCATATATTCATATAAATAATTATAGCTTCCAAGTGTGCATAAGAAACAACAAAAAGCATTGAGAGAATCTAAGAACTAGCCCCCCTAGAAAAGTGACATTTTGACAAGCGATAACGCTGATCGAATCGTTCAAATGTATGGAAGTGACAAGTCCAAGTCACGTGACTTATCGAAACGAAATGTCATTTCCACACATTTAATGTCATTTGAGCATTTTCTATTATCGTTAACGCTTGTCGAAATGTCAATTGTCTAGAGACTGTTTGCTATGATCTTAAGATGATTGACATCAAAAATAAGGAAGGGCAACTGATCAAAATAAACAAAGATGAACTTTAAACCTAACATCACAATACGACCAAACATCCTATTATATTCCTTAACCCGCGTAACATGAATACCCAAAGATCATTCAAAAAACCCGATTAATTATAAATATGAGCAAACCATGACACAATACGAAGTACAGAATCCTATAAACATGAGAATTCAATGCGAACTGCGTGCATAATAACTGCCATTGTTGAACCAAACGAGCGATAATGAATTTTATTTAGATAGCATTTGAACTGATAATTGTCTGCATCGATTTATGAGACGCTTTATACGATTTATATCAACAATAAGCTTTGCCTTTCTTTCCTTCTAAATAATTAAAGAAAAAGGAGGACTTTGCCAAGAAGTGGGTCATGGCTAAAAACAAAATAAAAATAAGCTCTGTGTAATGTCTACTCGATTTTGCTTATCTATTATTTAGCCAAAAATCTCTAGCGAATTATATTGAGAATTATCCACCATAGACATTGATAGACAGTGATGAGGCAAGTAATACTGAATGTAACAAAAACCCTGTCCTATCCAATAAATCCGTATTCCTGGTTTAACAAACGTACCTACCAGAAAAAATTGTCTCGCTCAGGCGGCTTCTTTGAAACAAAACATTGACACAATATATCTATACTGCTTCTTCTTTTTGTGTTAATAAAATCCGATCAAAGCCTTTCCATCCAAAAAGTAAAGCATATCAACCTTGCCGATCAGGAAGGTGTAAGTGCTAGTTAGTGCACGATGGACTGGACAGACGATTCTAAAAGATGAAAAAAAATATTAAAGGATGAACTACATCCTTAATAAAATAGGTTTTATCTTGGCCTGTAACCTTAGTTCCGAGTGAAGTCATCACTGGAAAAACCCTGTCACGTCATATCCTTATAAAGAACAAACGCCGTAGTTTTACAGTTTAGAGCCAAGATTGTATTAATTAAAGGGATAGAGTTGAACATTACTTTAGAACCATTTCCGTTTTACGCGGAACAAAGATTGCGAACACTACTATGTACAATAAGCCTGTATTCAACAAAGTAGTCAATGAAATGCTCTATTCAAAATTACTAACGCGTTCATTCATAAAATTGCTTATAATATAAACAATAGACGTAATATACAAAATTAAAGTGTTGTAAGAATTGTAAAAGAACCGACTTGTACTTAGTAACGGCATTACTTTGTGTCTTACGTTGGCGTATAAAAAAAATGAGATACTTATAACAAATGTGTCGTTGGGCGGAATGCTTTTTACAATCCTCATTTATATACTTCTTGGGTAGGTTGTTTGGGCAACCAAACCTTAAAATTTCACTGCGCTTGGAAAATAGCCAGTGAAAATGTTTACTATGGGTCAATAGAAAAGCTTTTGAAGTCGTCAAAGACAGCAACATTGATGTGTTAAAAGTTGCAAACGTTAATGGTTGGAAAGTTACGAAGAGCAATAAAAAAAAGCTACTAAATTTGGGTATTTTATCACGCCTACATTTCCTGAGGTGAGGAGAAGAGCTTAAGACAATAATTATGTATTGAAAACCTTATTTCTAAACATGTATTAGCATTCAACTTACAATCCAGGGAACACTGTGTGCACTGTGTGCATACTCTATAAAATAAATTTATCTGTTTGTTATCAAGAAAAAGCAACAATATGTATGTTATTAATTTACTTAAATGTATTTAATTGTCTCTTTTATTTATATTTTCTCAATTACATTTTTTTTTGTTTCGATAAACTTTCGTTTCATACATTCTTTTGAAGATTAAACTACAAGAAAGAACATGCGATGGAATAAAATTTAAGTAATAATAATTTCACGCAGACAATAAACAATATTAGCGAACAAATTCTTACATAATTGGCAAGTTATAAGACATCTTGACATGTGACTGTAACCTATTACGTGAGGTCAATGATGACCTCAAGCGAGTGTTGCAATCACCACGTTAGTATAATGGTTGCATTGTAATCATGTTCAGATAGGAAGTAGTTGCATCTTGTTTACACGTTTATAGTTTTTATAGACTGGTTTAACTGGGGTAATTTTGATTGATCAATGTTAACACAGAAATAAGTAGAAATAATCTAGAAGGGATTACTTCAATGACGATAGTTCCATTTTAAGTAATCTGCCGCCTACACGATAAAAGATTTGAAAAACAGTGTATAATTTATAGAGTTTGTTCTTCTTGCCCATAGAAATCAACATTTTTTTCATAGAAACGATAGATAATGCCCAATAAAAATAGGACTCACCATACAAAATTATCATCAGCTGATCAAAATCGGGACGGATGGCCCAAATTGTTTTTTAATTGGCTATTATTTATTGGCGAACGTTGTTTATTTCTATACAAAGAAGCAGTATATTAAATACTAGCTGGCCTCCGCGACTTTGTCCTGTTTTAGTTTCAACGGTTTTTGATTTTTGCTACGCTTATCATTTATGCTCTGCTCCTTTTGATGGCAGCGTAATGTTATATAGCTTATAGCCTTCCTCAATAAATGGGCTATCCAACACAGATTTTTTTTTTTTCATTCGGACTTGTATTTCCTTAGCGCGTTCAAACAAACAAACAAACTCTTCAGCTTTATATATTAAGTATAGATGATGACTACGCATTTCCGTAATATGAATGAAAAAATACATAATTATATTTTTATTAATGTTTTTAGGCATTCAGGATATGGATCTGTTATATCGTGCTTTATGATATGTTTTAGGATACGTACAGTATTACTGAAGGTGTATCAAACAAACGATGGGATTGCCGAGTTTCAGTACAGAGTTCATATGGCCACCTTTTCGGTATATCGAAAGTAACAAAATACTGCATTGTCACTAAACCTACTAGCAAAAATTTCAGCTCAATCAGATGTCACGTTGGAGTGAACGCTTCCAATACTTTGAAGCACATCGCGTGGTAACGGAAAATTATGTTATAGACAATAGAACAAATGCATATACTCTGTTAAGTATAGGAGCCGGGGTCCCGTTAGTTAAGGTAAATGCAGCTATTAACGACCCATCGAAAATCCGCAGCTATTACCGATCCATTCCATTAATTTGCAATTTTTATGCTACTGGAACGATTTATGCTGAAGGTACTTGACGAAACACGAATGTTTGTTCATTGAGCATCGTAAAAACTAACGTTTGTGTGCGTGGTATCCCGGGAAAGATACAAAATTCGTTATTTTCTGTGACGACAGCGAGCTCGCCGGCCGTGTGGTACAAGTCCTTGTTCCTACAGGTAAGCACATTCAATTTTTGCTTAAGATTTTTTACAGAAATATACGAAGCCTGTACTTGTTGTTTTTTATTAAATGTGTTTATTTAAGTGTAAATTCTTTATTTCATATAGTATTTCATAAAGTTTAAGTAATTTAATAGGACAAAACTTGAAATTTAAATGGAGCGGTAATAGCTTCAATAATTTTAATAGTGGCAGCTATTGCCGATCCATGGTTCGGTAATTGCCCTGAACATTATATTTAGTTTTAATTATTTTCTGTCGATATGTGATGATAAAACAGTTATTTTAATAAGACATTTTAATCTCAAATAATCAGTCATTGTTACACACCATTAGCGACCTATACTTTTTTGTATAGTTTACTTGTTTTTCCATTTTATATTCACCACGTATAGTAAAATTATTCATTTATTGTTATGTTAAAGGAACATAATTATTTAACCTTTCATCGTATAATAATGTGTGCATTTATTAATCTTATTTGTTTAATCAATTATTTAAAATCTCTGTTAAAGTTATAAATATCAAATAAATACATATTATCTAGTTTTTGTGGGTCGGTGCAACGCTTTCATATTTGTATATACATCGCTTATTACCGACCCGTGTGAGTCGGTGACAGCAAGTATGGGAACCTATTACCGACTACATACTAATCATTATCCATAATGTTACATTACACTGGTTACTATAATAATAATAATATCTTGGGACATCACACACACGGTCATCTGATCCCAAACTAGGCAGAGCCTGTGCTATGGCAACCAGACAACTGATAAACATACTTATATATTTCTAAATACATACATATTATAGATAAATTAGACCCAGACAGAACAAATGATCGTGCGCATCACACAAAGATTCGTCCTGGGTGGGAATCGAACCCACGACCTCCGGTTTAGCAGTCATTGTCACAAACCACTAGACCAACGGGCCCGTCATAGTTAGTGGTTAACTGGTTACAGAAAATACTAGCTAATATTATTAACTAATAACAAAAATAATTATGAATATTAATATGGCAAACGAAATACATAAAATTTCTTTTTGCAGAAACATGGATCAACAAAAGCGGAGGAAAGTCAATGCAAGCTTACATGCCTTTCTTAATCCATGCTAATTACCTTCACGAAACCACATTTACTTGTTCTTATTTAAACAAAATACCTAGTTTTGTTACACTCGGTAATAGCTTCATAAAAATCGTTAATAGCTTCATAGCCGTTCCTATGGGTCGGTAATACCAAAAATCGAGTTATTCACTTAATATTTTTTTAATTTTAAGAAAACATTCTAAACTTGGGCATATAAGGTAATAAATATAAACTAGACAAATAACAGTTTCATATAAAAATAAAACACTGAATTTGAAAGCAATAACAGCTCTTAATAATTATCATCGATTTTAAAATTGTCTTATCAGGGTCGGTAATAGCTGCGTTTACCTTAACTAAATCGTTAAATGTTACTGTTATGCAGACGGAAAGACGGACCGTGAGAATTGTTGGGAACAAAGCAAGTACAGAATGAATGGCCAATGAAGCATTGTTTTTTGAGATCAGTTGTATGTAACCCATATTCTGTGGTATTACTCTTAATTATTTAAAAAAAAATCTCATGTACTCGAGGTCTCGAATCAGGTCTTTGATCAGCCAAATAATAAGATGAAGAAGGTATATTTTTATTATCAACAGAAGGTATTGAAAAGTAAAAGCAGGGAGAAGCAACGCGATAGTTTAAGCTGGTAAGTCCAGTAAAGCCTACTTTAGAGCGACGGAAATTAATGAATGAGGTTAAAAAAAGAGGATATTCAAATACAAATGCAGTTAAGATAATAATTCACAAGTATTTTTTTAAGAAACTAGTAAAGTTTCATTATGCATATATATGGGACATTGAGATTATCATCGTCATGTATAAATTTAATGTCACACAACGTTAAGCGATATTACATTTAAACGGTAATCGCTTGGTAATTAGGATTTGACATACTTTAGCAAATATAATTCAATGTCAAAGCTATGAACTGTGATTACCAGTATCGATGTTGATTATGTAACATATCTAATCTAATCTAGTCTAATAAGCCCGTCTTGTCCCACTGCAGGGCAAAGGCCTCCCTCTCCCTCTTCCACGCACTTTTGTCCTGAGCTAGGATGGGCCAGTCCTTTCGGTAGGAGTCAAGTTGGTCTCTCCACCTTCTTTTCGGTCTGCGGCGATGAGGCTTAGCATTGTGTGGGACTTTATGTAACATGTGCAATAATAAAAAGTACGTACGCGTAACGCACATAAGTGGTAACAACGTACGAGGGCTACAGTTAATGTGTTATTCACTCACTAGTTGGCGCCACTGGCGGTGGTTTAGATAGATATTATAGCTGTCAAAGTATGTTACGAGGTCCGGGCGCGAAAACAAAGATTTTTTTTAATTTTAATCATATTTGACGTGATAGTACTTTTGAGAAAATATGTGTTTGGGAAGAGTAAACTAACTAACCTCTGAATTCACTGTGCTTTGCACCTCTTTTGTGTATCTCTTTTGTGTATTTTAAGGACTCGTTTCCAAATGATAGCTGTCTCTTTCACTTGCGTGCCTGCCTTTATACAAATCATTAGTGCCACATGACAATATTTGGTCTTAAAGGTTCCAGTGGAATCTGATTTTGACCATGAAGGTAACATATCTTGTGTATAATATCATTGACCGACAGACAATTCGTAACTCAAATCTCAATAAATAATATATAAAAAAGGTTTGTTTAACTAAAATAAAAGAAAAACTCTTTAATTTATGCCGTTTTAATGTGTTTTTAAAATTAGTGCGATTTGCTTAAGTGTCAAAATTTAAAATGTAAATTTGTAAAACTGTAACAGTTATCATGAAATGAAACTAAGACAAGAGTGATGTAATGGATGAAATTATTAAGATTTAAATTATTTAATTATTGAAATTAAGTTATTCGTTTAAAACCTTTCTTTTTCTGCCTATTTTTTATGCCATAATAATCAGAATATCATAAAGTGTTTTTTTTTTATATCAAAAACCCAAAAAATACATTAGTATTTTATTATAATTAATCATTTTAACTTAGTATGAGTAGTTGACAGGTCAAAGTACTTATGGTAGATGTAACTAGGAATATAATATTTTTATTTTAATTATGAAAGAACACGTTTTTAATTGTATGCAAATCCCTGACAGCTTTTTATCGCTTAAATTTATGTTTTTCTTAGGTTGTTTTTGTAGGTATACCAATAATATACAAAATCGTAGTAGATTGTGTAGCTTAGACCACCATTGTATACCTATAAAGTATATAATCATATCAGGTTCCATGTGTTCAATTAGGGGAGCATGGTCATTTAAATAATAACAATAAATAAATAAATGTGGACAACATCACATACATTGCTCAGAACCCAAAGTAAGTATCTAAAGCACTGTGTTATGGAATTCAGAGACAACGAAGGTACCACAAACACTCAGACCCGAGACAAGTAGAAAGTGGTTTTCTACATTGACCCGTCTGGGGATCGAACCCGGGACCTCAGAACTGGCGACACCTTAAAAGCCGGTGTGTACGCCACTCGACCACAGAGGTCGTAATTTAAACTTTAGGAATCAAAAATCTACAAAACGCTAAAACTACACTAATATTGTTTACATTACCACAATCTGCAAGGTGATAAGCATTCTAATTATATGCTTGCATTCCTTTTGTTTGAAATACGCAATGAATTCCGAATACCCAATAACGTGTTTTTCGTGAATTAATTAATTTCTTACGGCAAGTGCCGTAACGAAAACACCAATGGAAGTACAATTTTCACGCAATTTTAAATAAAAATACCGTTCTATGACATTTGCATATCAAATTTTATTCGTTTATTCCCATGACGGTGACTCATTGTACTCTGGCTCTTAAACTACAATTGGTTCATTAATTATTTTTTTATAATGCCGCTTGTTATATTAATTGTGGTTTTAATTACAGAACAATGACAACTGTTCCCTTCAATTGGTTTTCTTTTGACGTCAAGGAATTTCCTTATTTATCCTTTTGTTTGTTTATCCGTAATGTTGATGCAACGCACGATAGTAAAAAACAATACTCAGTAACTAATGATATTGTGTTATTAACGCTCGCATTTTGAGGACAATGATAGCTATCTGTTTTACTTACGCGCTTATCCTATCTTTGGTACTATTCATTAGTGCAACTTTACAATATTTTGACATCAGCGAGAAGGTGGAAATGTGTATAATATCATTGATAGTACGTATAAGATCATAAGGAGTTAAAAAGTTGCTTTATATACATAATATGCTGTGAGCATGTAATTACTTATTTTTTAATTAACATACAGAACAGAAAAAACTGTATCTACACGTCGATTTGAGAACTTCCTTTTTACCCGACTGCGGCAAAGGCAAAACAGAAGGGTTATGTGACCTATTCGTATATATTTAATTCTCTTAGGATCAAGATCTACGGCCTACAAACGACTTTACAACATTTTAGTTGATTTCAAAAGACATTTAAATACACCTACAGTAAATGTTTTTGGTAAAATGCCTTTGAATTTACCAGATTTCATCTAAATACATAATAATTTATCATATTTAATGGCATTCTTACATAATATGGATATAAAATAAATAAATCAATAAAAACAACGAAATATAGTCTGGCCACACCTGTTTACTAGCTCTTAAATTAAACTAAAGTGCAGAACACACCGAGAGAAACTACTTAACTGTTAATTTAGCGAGCTAAGTAGAAGTAAAGTAAAACAAAGTTAACTAAGAACACGTGGTTTTGCTGTCTCTTCGTACTTTAGTTAATACGTCTATAGCGTCATTTTGTTAACCCTCGATGCAAAAAAAGGGTGTTATAAGTTTGACGTGGCGGTCATCGTAGCTCATAAACGAATGGACTGATTTTGATGCTATGGTTAATATGAATTTTTTTTTTTGAAAGCTTACGTGATTGAGTTAATTCTTAGCTATAATTTATAAAGATCTGTTCAGCATTTTACAAACCTTTTACAAACAATCATTTAAGAACCTCATATAGTTAATATTTTAAACAGTGCTAATCTTAGTGTTAGCTTATTTAGCTTAGCTCTTGGTGTGTTACTTGTATTCTACGCTTTAATCTTGCACAATGCATTGGCCGTTAAAAATTCCGTCGCCGACACCCCAAGGTGAACCGGTTTAGGCGCACGCGCAGATTTGGACCGTTTGTGATATACCTACTTGCCTACGCACCTACTGGTCACTGCCAGTAGAATAGAATAGAATTGTATACTGTATTTAAAAAAAAACTAGTGCTTTACTTAAGGCTGGATTTTTTTTCTGACAAAATGCCCTTGAACCTTCCTCCAAATCTGTAATGTTTAAGTGCTAAAATAACCAATTCATCTGAATTCTATCTTCTATAATAGTATTTTTACATAATCACGACTAATTTTCTATACAAATAAAATTTTCATGTCACAGTATTTGTATCCAAATTACAAACTCCTGCGAAACGGCTTCGCCGATTTTTATAAAATTTTCCGATTATTTTCGGTAGAATAGGTCGTTAACTATTTTTTATACCCCCAGGGTTTTAGGCACTTCTTATGGCACCCTGGCAAAAAAAAAGTCATGACGTGTTACGGAAACATGGACTATGTTATAAATTTAATAGATTTTAAATACAAATGGGAAAGATTTCGTATTCGGACATAAGACGTGAGTAAAAAATAGACTAATGCCTGCTTAAGTGCTCTAGTAATTCGTATCCTAAAGTCGTTTACTTCAATTTTAAGTGAACGGAAACAATGATTACTTTATTAATTGGTTTTCCTTGTTTCCAAACTTGTTTACGAGTACTTATTTTACCTCTTTTTGTACCAGGGAACGAGGATTAATCACTTGCTATTAGTAATTAAAGTCAATGGTCTGAACCTACGTTTAGATCATTGACTTCATGATAGTGTCAACATGACGCAGTTTTACGGTTTTAGACAGCAAGGACGGACCTGTTGGTCTAGTGGTGAGTGACCATGACTGCTAAACCGGAGGTCTTAGGTTCGATTACAACATCAGGACAGTTTTTTGTATGATGAGCATGATCATTTGTTGCTGTGTCTGGGTGTAATTTATTCATAATATGTATGTATTTAGAAAGATCCAAGTACTTTTATCAGTTGTCTGGTAGCCATAATTCAGGATCTGCCTAGTTTGGAATCAGACGGCCTTATGTGAATAGTCCCAAGATATTATTATTATAATAATTCAAAAAAGTATAAACAAAACTTAATAACAAGTAATACCTTGGCACTACTCCTTATTCCACCATCAATTCGGAAAGCCGCAAATATAGCCTCGGTCAGGGTCGAAACTATGTATTCCGAGTATCAACTACGCATGAATATTGTTGAACATGTCTTTTAATATATATAGCATGCAACGAAAACCCTGTCTGATTCTTATGAGTATTATTCGGCATCGTACGGCGTACACATATACGTAACTATTTAATGGATGGATTTGAGATTGTCATTTTTCTCGGTGAATATAAAATAATTAAATTGAAAACTGATCATGAAGCAACACTGATCGCTCGATAAAGTTCACGTGTACTACCTATACTTTTGTATCAAAGCAGCTGCCTGAACGAGACATTTTTTTCTAGTACGTATGTTAAATACGCTTTTACTGGATCGGACAGGGTTTTTGTTACATACTGTATATCTTCTCTGACACATCATATTATTATTGTTTTCTTCCTCCCTTAGACCTTCACAGGTGCTTTTGCAGGGGTTTAAACTCTCAGCCTTGGTCACGACTTAATTTTGATTTATACATACTTGAGGCAATAATTTTGGCACTCAAACATTTCATAAAATGATTTACGAGCCCAATCGAAAGGTCGAAGGGCGGTATGGAAAATTTCGTCTCATTTAAACTCGACATCTCCTTATACGTTGGTGCATCGTATGTATAAATTAACTGCTTAATTAGGTTTTACGTAAACCTTCGAATACATAACGAGGTTTTGTATGCCCAAGTTAAATTGCAAAGCTGAAATATTTAGAATTTATTCATTTAGTAGACTAACATCTTTTACCATATTCTGATAACCTGACTGGTGTTATGGGTGTGATTTTTTTATTTATTTAAGGCAGATGTTCCAGTTGGTCAATTGTATAATTCTCTTCCACAAATACAAACTATGTGATCCTATTATAAACCCGTCCCTAGATAAAACTGGCCGGAACAGGCCAAACTAGCAATAAAAATATGTCCAAAAATATGTAGGTAGTGTAAGTACGTGTGCATAATAATATTTTTGTTATGTACACATACTTACAGTTAGTGACCCTGACTGCTAAACCGGAGGTCTTGGGTTCGATTCCCACGCAGGACAAATCTTTGTGCGATGAGCATGATCATTTGTTCTGTGTCTGGGTGTAAATTATCTGTAATATGTATTTATTTAGAAATAGATAAGTAAGTTTATCAGTTATCTGGTTACCATAATAGAGGCTCTGCCTAGTTTGGGATCAGATGGCCGTGTGTGAGTTGTCCCAAGATATTATTAAAAAAAAATATGTAAGTATACATAAAAGCCAAATAAACTAAAATTCAGATCTAAACACCGAAAACGAATCCTATAAAATCCATTAAATTATTTCGTCTAGTCCTAAAAGTATAAAGATTATAGTAAGTACCAAACAATTAGTGGGTCAGGGCGAGCGTGCACAACTGGCATGTCGCATGCGCACCTACCTGACAAAAAACTCGACATACACGTTATATGTCATTCTAGTAATGTCTCTGGTACTGCAAAGTTTGATCTAAGTAGAATTTATTTAGTTATGTCTAGTACATGTGTCGAGACTTGAATTGCAAGTAGGTTAGGAATCTTTTGTTTGGTTGAGTTTTTAAAAGTATCTAGTTTATATTTTTGGTTATTCGTTGTGGTAAGTTAACCGTCTAATCTATACTTAATATATAAAGCTGAAGAGTTTGTATGTTTGTTTGAACGCGCTAATCTCAGGAACTACTGGTCCGATTTGAAAAATTCTTTCAGTGTTAGATAGCCCATTTATTGAGGAAGGCTATAAGCTATAAAACATTACGCTGCGACCAAAAGTAGCGGAGCATAAATGATAAATGTTGCAAAAATGAAAAACCGTTGAAACTAAAACACGCGGCCAATCCCGCAGGGGACAGCTAGTGAAAGATATATGAGCACCAAACAAAATGTATTTTTAATATCTCTGGTGGAGAAATATAGATAAATGGGTTGTGTATACATTTCGATTGTGAGTGTTAAGATATTAACTAATTGATTTATAGAATAATCGCCAGAGTTTGTTAAGTATTGTCACTTATTAGAAGACACTAATTATTTTAAGGTTCCGTACTCGAAGGGTGCCAACGGGACTCCGTCCGTCCGTCCGTCTGTCAGCGGGTTATAATGTCTCATGAACCGTAATAGGTAGCTAGAGTTCAAAATTTTCAGTGTGCATTTCTGTTACCGCTATAAAAACAAATAATAAAAATGAATGAAAAAATAATGAGGGCTATAAAATTTTACAGAATCCTTCATGAGTGAGTCAACTCGCATTTTGGCCGGGTTTTTACATAGTACATATAAGGAATTTAATAGGAAATTACTAATAACAAGTCCACATCACAATCGGTAACTACCTATACAATTCAATTTTGACCAATTGACCGCATGACTCATATGAATGATACTTTATACATTTATGGATATATTAAATATACACATTATTTATTACAAGAAAAGCGTAAATTCTGAGTAACAGCTAGTTAGGGACTGTACCCAATAAATGGAAAAGGGAAGCGTTCTATTACTAATATGTCACCCAGTAATTCAATTATTCAGTATCCTACTTAATATAGATGTCATGTTTGTGTATTGACGGGTTTCTAATCTCTTCACACAAAAAGACCTCAACAGGATTTGCTGCAATATCGCACATAGACAGTACAATGCCTGGATGGACATTTCAGCTACGTTTTTTATTCCGAATTTAATGTTCCTTGAAATAATCATAAGTTTAGATGTATAGGGTAGACCAGCCACTATGGCCAACTAACATTTCTACAAACGTTAACGATGACAGAAATCGCTTAAATGACATAAAATTTTATGGAAACGATATTAAATGTATGAAAATGACATTTCCTTTCGATTAGACACGTGACTTAGACTTGTCACTTCCATGCATTTAAGCAATTCGATCAGCGTTAACGCTTATGGAAATGTCACTTGGCTAGTGGGGCAGAGACGGACGTTACATTTTTTTTTTCAGCTTCAATCTTTTAGCAATTTCTACATTTTTTTTGCTAGAGGAAAGCAGCTGTTAGCCTCGAAGGAGGCTTTCACTGCTTTACCGGACTAAGTTGGCGATACTGTTAAATACGCCTTCAGCCAGGAAAAAAACATCTAGCGATAGCAACGACAGCTAAGGGCATCCCCTTCCAAGGTCCAAACCTCGACTTAGCTCGTTGCCTTCCAATCGTAACAAATATTTTTCTACCAAAAAACAATCAAAGTTTTTATAACGAAATTTACATAACTGTAAGCATTTTGGGTATTGCGTGAATTCACAACCGTATCGTTGATTAATACGCAATCAATTGCCAATTAAACACTCGTATTAAGAATCTGACACGAAATAATTAGGCTATAAATCAATAACTTTATTAATTACTAGCTGTCCCCCGCGACTTTGTCCGCGTGTTTTAGTTTTAACGGTTTTTTATTTTTGCAACATTTTTCATTTATGCTCCTTTTTTTGCATTTATGTTTTTTTTGGTAGCAGTGTAATGTTATATAGCTTATAGTCTTCCTCAATAAATGGGCTATCCAACACTGAAGATTTTCTCAAATCGGACCAGTAGTTTCTGAGATTGAAAGATTTTTTCAAATCGGAACAGTTCCTGAGATTAGCGCGTTCAAACAAACAAACTCTTCAGCTATATATATTAGTATAGATTCATTGTAGTGTAAGTTACGATACACACATACACTTACTACATCGTTTGTTGTAAACAAATTATTGTAACTGACTGTTTACGTTTAGGACTTTGTTTTGACTCTTTTGTTTACTGACTAAATTAGTTAACTGTTGCCGATTAATTTTTACTTTGTTTTAAATTGAGTCTAAGATTGTGTCAATGACTTTTCAATGATAAAGGACTTATTCTGAAAATTGTAAAGTCAGTAACGTTTTCCTTTCAATGTAGTTCACAAAATTTTGTTTACTTTTAAATTTTGTTTGATTGGTTTTCTGTATATTTTATCAATTTACCAATATCAGCAAAATTTCTGTTGGTAGGTATGTTACTTTATTAAGACGTAAAATGTTGGCAATAAACTTTTATTATTTACTAGAATAGTCTTTATTCGTGTCTGAGTATAAATAAATAATAAAATGCAAAAAACCGGTGTATATTTTGACGCAAGTATATTTATAACTAAAGTAAATACCTACAGCTAATAAATTCGTGACGTTTATGAGCAGATACAATGACCTTACTTGACCTCTCTTTAACAAAGCTAATTGGTACCTATAGCATTGTTCAAGTGTTATATACCTTATTTATGTAATAGGTACTATCTGTGCACCTCAGTTTGATTGCAGCCTTCCTTTTAAACCTGGTTACCCAAAAGTATTTTTTTTTTAAATTCGTCGAGATTAGGGCTTCAAAAACAAACTAAATTTTCATTATAAATAAATTAATAAATAATAAATAAATGTGGACAACATCACATACATTGCTCTGAACCCAAAGTAAGTAGCTAAAGAACTTGTGTTATGGAATTCAGAGACAACGAAGGTACCACAAACACCCAGACCCGAGACAATGTAGAAAAGTGGTTTTCAACATTGACCCGACAATGGATCGAACCTGGGACCTCAGAGCTGGCGACACCTTGAAAACCAGTGCGTACGCCACTTGACCACGGAGGTCGTCGTATTATTAAAGTAGTCATAGAAATGATTACTCTAATATAGATTTCGGTCGTCGATCGATCGATAGGGGCGCTCGCTACATTTACCAATTACCACAACGATAATTTAAGAATAACTAAAATATACTAAAAGTCTGGTAATTTGCGAATAAACCAAGGCCAATTTGTACGCCGTTCACGTAAATAAGTTATAAAATAATTAACGCTACACGCTCTGCTAAACAATCTAGATATTTTTCAGCGAGGTAATTTACTTTGTCTTATCTAGGCTCACTTACAAAACCAATTAATTTCGGATTGCAGTTAAAGCTCTTAATTAAAGGTGTTATTTTAATGTTAAATCGAGATATGACTTTTAGTTTGGAAGTAAGGTTTAATATTTAATGTGTTTATGTCATGTAGGAATTTAATCAATAGTGTATTGTAAAAGAGAAAAGAATGTAGAAGCTTAAAGATAAAAAACACATATTTTTTTTAAAGTTGCATAAAATATACATCCAGTCTAATAACCTTTAGATACGAGGAAGATTCTTTTTGCATAATGGCTTACTATATCTTCTTCTTCTTCTCTCTATCCTTTTCGCAAGCTATGTTGGGCTCAGCTTCCAGTCTTACAGTATGCAGCTGAATTTTGTAATTAATGGAGCGATTACCATCTGTCCTTCACAACCCATTTTACTAGGTAACACAGTATCCCATTGTAAGAACGGTTGCCAGAATTATAATGACTTAACGACTGCCAAAGTTCTACGTATGACAGTCGATACCAACGCGGCAACGGCTTAACGTGTCTTCTGAGGCACGCAAAGCACGTTACGAACCTCTCGGTATGTTTACAAATGGTCACCCATCATAAGACCAACAGCGGCGAGCGAGGCTTATATTATAAAATTATCGGGCAAAATTAGGCTTAAACTTGGCCAAGAGCCCCTCAAATGTATTTATAATACACGGAATAGTACTTATCTATTCCATGATATAATGAGATCCGTAATAATTATTTTTATTACCGTCTTCAAAAAAGCAGATGATTCCTAACTCGGTTGCATACTACACAGTCCTCACCATCCCATATAAACTTATATAATCCCACAAAAGACCATAATACATATATCATTAAACAAACATTAGGTAATGAAAGAGAATTTCAAATACAAAGACTGTTTATTTCTCTGACCTTTTCACCCGGAAGGAACTTTCAACTCTATAATTATTGCATTACAAAACAAATTCAATTAAACTAAGATTAGCCTCCCTTTCACAAGACAATATGAATTAAGGAAATGTTAAATGACTCAAATAATTTATTTTTAAATTTTAAATTATTTATCAAGGTTGCTAACATGCTGGTTCTTAACAAGATAAAATATAAATAAATTTTCATTGTTTTTTTTTTATCATTTAATGTTAAGTTATCAGGAAGCTAAAAGGTATTGAATACTTAAATTTGTTCATGATTAATCTATACTAATATTATAAAGCTGAAGAGTTTGTTTGTTTGATTGTTTGTTTGTTTGTTTGAACGCGCTAATCTCAGGAACTACTGGTTCGAATTGAAAAAATCTTTTTGTATTGGATAGTCCGTTTATTGAGGAAGGCTATAGGCTATATAACATCACGCAACGACCAATAGGAGCGGAGCATAAATGAAAAATGTTGCAAAAATGAATGAAACTAAAACACGCGAACAAAGTCGCGGGGGACAGCTAGTTCCTAATAAAAGTATGTTTAGAACCTAGTAGTAAAAATGTCAGCAACAGTAAATGACAGCCAAATTTTTACTGAACTAAATATATACGAAATAAATAAAAAATTGACATACATTCTAAAGGCATGAAATAATAGATCCATTTAGATATCCAGCGCCGCAGACGAACTTTAAATGGTGGTTCAATCAAAATAATGGACGATCGGATATTATTTTACATAAATAAAGCCCTATTTGTTGACAAAACAATACCAGTTCCTTGACGTTCGAGGTAAAATATTGATTTATGATCATCATGATTACAATAATATACAGTATCTGAGTCTAATTGAACCAATCTTATAAGCAATGTAGGTATTTATATTATAATATAAATTAATCAAAATCAATGTTAGTTATTAAAATAATTAATATATTTTTAAAGCTTCTTTGCGTTTCCGTATATAATAACTTCAGCATCTAATAAAGAGTACTTAATTCTCATTTTATTTCTATTCATAGCTTTTACAAGAAGTTTATTTTTTCAAACCAACATGATCTCACTCTATCTTCAGACCACTGTCAATGTTATCTTAACCTTCCTAAACGCAGTGACTATCTGAAGACACTGGCACCCACCCACCTACTGTGTGTAGCCAGAAGATAGATTCATTCGCCCTTTACTCTATTGTCCTATTTCTAGTCTTAATGTTAAAAAAAAAAAAAAAAAAAAAATGTCCATATTTAAAGTCGTCTTCAGTATTATTTTTTTCATTTCTGCTGCACTTTGGGAGTCTGCTCATTATAATAATTATCACATTTTAATATGATTATTTGACATGATTAACTTTTTTACGGCTAAGTCGTTGTACCGATTTAGATGACTTGGTATGTGCTCTTACACTCCTATTTAATTTTAATTCTAATACAATGCCAATGCAAAATTGTTATTCATTTAGCAGGCACACAAAACATACTCTCGATGTTTAGATTCTTAGATCCTTCGGTTGGCAGCAATCAATTTTGCATTGGAATTGTATTAGAATTAAAATTAAATAGAAGAGTAGAGGCAATGGGCTTAGATCCTAGAATTGGAACATAGGGTACCTACTTTTTGCCGCGATAATCAACACCCATGCAGGCAGAGCCGCGGGCAACACCTAGTTCATTATATGGAGCTCTTATCAAATTTCTATCTCTATCCAGTCACATATGGCTTCCATCTTTCTTCATGTCGTAAAGATGGCCACATGGCTTACTTTTGAGTTAAAAGCATTCATGTAGATTAAAAGCTGTCATTAATGTTGTCATGTCAATGCGGCCCTTTCAACCCAAGGGCTACCATATGTCAATATGCTCAACACGAACATTAAAATGGAAGGTTACTCCATAGTTCACGTAATGACAGGTTACTAGTTTATTGCTGTAAATTACTAACATTATTAAATAAATAGTATGTTGTTATTAATGGCTTAGAGGTAGGTCTGGTAGAAGCTAACTGGATTCTGAGATCAGAAATATTTATCCTAAGTATGTAATTACAATTCTTGTTGGTTGTTTTAAATAATTGTAAATTCTAATGCTTGATTTCCTCAAGGCTTTGTCGCATCCTATATGGTTTTAAAATACATATTCTCACGAAAAAAAATAGAATATTTTTGTTCGTAGTAATTCCCGACGGACGCGGAGACGCCAATCAGGATGGCTATACTTGATTTTTTTATTTCCGACCGATTGACATTGGAATTGTGATGTTATGTTCTCTTGAACTTCACACTCGTGTTAAAGTGTTTCAATATTAAGTGTCCATTTAAAGAAACTTATTGAAATTAAACCTTGTAATTTATTTTACATTATTACTGAATCACTTGTCGGGTAAATTAATATAATTTTTTTATTGTACTGTAATTGTAATTAATTCAAGTGTAAGCCTGGAGGTATTGTGTTACTTATGCACAAAAATTCTCGGACTGTTAAGAATTTTCCAACAGAAAATCTCAATACTTCTTGGAAATCCAAGCCAGAAGCCCGCTCGCATTTATTGGCCACGTGACCAGGATTCTATGATAAACTGCTATAGGAAGAATCCCAACTGTACTTATTGCACTCGTAAATACCAAGCATCCTATCAAGATGACTTCAATGCTAACTGCGGGATTAAATGCTAAATTCTCAACATTCCAGTTAAGCTTTATTGCATCGTTCGAACATAACTCGTAATTTTAATCCTAGTTTACAATGTTGATTGCAATTTGATACGCAAATTTCACGAGTTATTTGGGAATGTTTGTATCTAGATGATTCATGAAGACTTACGTAATGAAATTATGGTACTGCTATTTTTTTTAAAAGTTCCACACACAGATCACGTCATCTTATACAACTGGAACCAGGAGATCCACTGTAGATCCATTAAATTGTTGAAATCATGTATGTTATGCAAGTAAAATAAACTTCTTTGGCTTCACAGTTATTTACCGTAATTGACAGCAAATAGTCATCATATTAAATTCTAAATCGATTAATGTTTCTTCTGTTATAAACTTGGTTTTAACTTCAAACAGAAAGTCACTTTTGGTAAGAGTGGAGTGGTCGGGTAAGGAAGCATGCCTTTTAAGAATTTCTAGACAGGATACCCTTGAATCCTGCAAGCTTGAGCCTGATCCAAGACTAATCCAAAAAGGTCTGCATCGTTGGCCAACGACAAGACCAAAACCTAAGTCTCAATTGAATGACCAATACAGTCTGTAGCTCCTTCAAAGTCAGGCATCGAAAGGAATATGAATCACTTAGGTAATTCGTGACCAAAACATAATCAGACTGATCCTAATTTGTATCTAATTTGACCGATAGACTATTCACATCTACCTAGACATTTCAGGTATGGATCATGTGATGTCTTACGTAAGCAAAACATTGCGCATGTTAGCATATTTCGAATTGATGTCGTTTGAATGTTTGCATGAAACTGGCACAGATTGTATGAACAAGATTTCAGATACGTTTGCGATTTTGTTTACAAAATACTTGTATGACTGTATGTGTGTTTACCGTTGCCTGAATTCTTCGAATGGTAGGTTGTGGAGCTGTTCCAAACATTTGATTAAAAATCCTGTTAGTATGTAGCATATAAGATTTTTTTTTGCTCTGCGTTTTCTATCGTTCATCATTTTATGAAATAATAAACATGATTCTTCCAGTGACAAATGGAAATTTACATATTCTGATATTTTTTTATTTCGCAAACGTACTTATTGGGTATTTTAACATTTAACCCTAAGAGTTTATTATATCTAAGAGTTTGTGGTCGAAATTTCGTTATTTTCCTCTTTAAGAAGGTCGTCAAAAACTATCTGATATTGCACAAGGGTAACAGCTTTGAAATGGGCAGACCAGTTGCCGAGCACGCAACTATTGTATGCCTCAGGCGTTCATGCCACTGCATCACCTTCCACGTATAGTTTTTTCAGCACGTTTATTAAACCTCATTAAGTTAATGACAAGCTTCACTGCTGCGAAACATTTTGAAGACTAAAAAAGTTTATAATATATAATATCATATCACTTTAAGATCTTTCATATGGTCTGACTTTTTAGGCTACCCGAAGTTTCCAAACGGAGCCCTATTGCTGTCACTCACCTGTCCGTTTGTTTGTCGTGTATCACACAGCTTTTACAGCCAAACTGTTGGAGCTAGTCTTCATTTGACAGTATAAGCTTCTTGTTGATATTGACAAAAGATATTTTTAAATTTAATTTTAAGGGGGGTGCGAAATACAGATAAAGGATGTTTCGTTTTTTTTTTGCCTTAACCCATTGAATGTGGTATCATTATTTAGAGGTCGTATAAAAGAAAATACTGTATTTTTTGTTTTAAAAAATATTGGAAATCAAAAGAATGAGAATCCAACAAAATCTGTTTCTTTTTTTCAAAATTTTGTTCAGAGGAACTATTTTTAATTTCCCATTGACCTATAAACTTGAAAATTGGTAATAATGTTTAGTATTACGTATATTCCACTAAAACATACCCATATTATGGTAAATCAGACTTTTTTCTTAGATAATCCCAATTGGTACGGAATCCTAAATGTGCGGAGTCCGACACGGACTTTGCCAGTTTTTTGGACTGCTGGCGTAAATGGCGCTTTTAATTATTTGCACATTAGTGATCTGCTCTGTAAAAATCTCCTAATAGGCACAGACTAAGCCGATTGGCCACAGACCTAATGTTTTCTTTCTTTCCTTTCCACCTGCCTTTCAAAAAAGCCATAAGTAATCTAGTTGTTCCTTTCTGCTTTAAAGTAAGTAGGTAATCTTGTTTTGGAATATTAAATAACATACCTACTTATTGAATAACAAGTCTATCAATCAAGATTTTAATTAGTCATCCACATAGAGCAGGGAGATTTGTACAAATCATGTCGAAGGAAAAATACGTCAATAGTAGGTAAACTGGTATGCATCGATTATAAGAGCCGATACCAAATGTAAAGTAGGTAGGTATGTACTGCAATGGCAGTCAACGATCAAAGTAGCTACCTATCTGGGTAAAATTTTGTTTTTCTTAGCTCTACCATATATTTCTTTCTGTGGCTCAATTTTTGAAGAACAACAATATTATATCACTGTTTACTTTTTTAAGAACCGCTTGCACCAGCCCGGGTTATCTTTTGAACTCGGAGTTAAATGATAACACGAGATTAAATTGACAATTGACAGTTTGTCAAACAATATTGTCAATTTAACCTTGTTTTAGCAACTAATGGGTTAGGTTTTTGTGCAAGTGGGCCTAAACAACTTTAAAAACAGAAGGTCCTCAATTCGACGGTGTTTTTGGACGATGTCAATTAAGGTACCTATATGTTTGATAAAGTCCTCAGAGGTAGTCCTGTAGTTTTATAAGTCGGTTTCTTATTACATTTCTGAGTAATCTATACTAATATTATAAAGCTGAAGAGTTTGTTTGTTTGTTTGTTTGTTTGTTTGTTTGTTTGTTTGAACGCGCTAATCTCAGGAACTACTGGTTCGAATTGAAAAATTCTTTTTGTATTGGATAGTCCGTTTATTGAGGAAGGCTATAGGCTATATAACATCACGCTACGACCAATAGGAGCGGAGCATAAGTGAAAAATGTTGCAAAAATTAAAAACCGTTGAAACTAAAACACGCGAACAAAGTCGCGGGGGACAGCTAGTAAATTTATAAACGGCATGTTTTTTTTATAATTTTTGTACCTCTCTTCCTATTTCCAGTTGTTGAGTTATAGACACATATTTTGTTTTTTTTTTTTAGTTTTTGAATGGTTGTTTAGTTAAGAGCCTACTGCTGTGAAATATCTTTGAGAATCTCATCAGCTGCTTATGAACACAATAAGTAAAGATAAGGCTTTTACTGAGCTATCCGTTACATTATATGGAAATTATATAACATTGAATTCATTCTGACTTTTAATGGCTTAATTAATTATGTCTTGAAGCAATTAAAAAAAGAACTTCCTTTATTACTAATTCCGGGCGCGCAAATTCGACAAGTTGCTTCCTTCGAAAAACTGATAAACTATCGCAATACACTAGAACTAAGAAACTGTAATAAACTAGTAACAAACTGTATTAAGACATATTTTAAAAACGTAGTTAATTGCCCTTTTTAAAACAGAAACAGTTTTTAAATTTATATTTTGCTTTTGTCAGAGAATTTTGTATGACACAGATTATAGTTTCCTGTGGAATGACAGAAAACAAAAATAGTATCGCGATTAAGCCTGAAATAGATTAATTTAATTTAATTAATACGTATCGAAGACCTAGGTAGATAAATAAAGTTGTTTTTTTAAATATTTTTCCAACTGTCTTGCCAGAAGACATTCGACGAAAATGGACCTATTTTTAATCCTATGATGTCACACAAAACAATGTTAATGTGACCACAACTTACAAGCTTAATGGAGGGTCTATAAAAAAGGGTGAACGCTGACTCATCGCCGAAACCCGAAAGTTAAAATTTTAGGGCCCACATGCTGATTTAAACCAAGATTACACCTCTAACAGCACGCAGCTTTTATTCTTAAATGCCAGTTTTTACCGCCTAACAATTCCTAAGAGACTCCATAATAAATTGCAAAGAATAAATTTGTCCCCTCTCCAAATAATATAGGTATAATTTATTATAAATATAGATCTGCGTCTAATTAATTCAGTGTCGTAATGTGTCCTAAAATAGAAACCAGAACTTTGAATTTATAATTTGAAGAAATTTTGCAATACACTCTGTATAAGAATTTCAAAATGGGTAGCGTTAATGTCACTCTAGAAAATATTTAGAAAACTATTACCTATTTCGAATGAGAAAACTGGGTTACTAGTGCATTATCTAATATTTTTAATTAATGTAAAAGTTTCTTAAATATTTGATGATTGACCCATTAAATATTCCTTTACGAAAAAGAACTCCGGAATTAAGAAAAAAAAACGTCATTCGCGTCCTCAACAAAAAAACTTTGAGACGGAACCGTAAATCCGTCGATTTACGGTTCTCGCCATTATTCTCCTGCTTATCAAATTAATTAAAAGAAAACTCACCTGAGAAATCTCTCCGATAACACGTATAAAAGTTGATGTAACGATCACAAAGTTATTAAGAGGTCGTATTTATGTATTACGTGATAAACACACAACCGGCCTGCGGTATAGCGGAACGCGAACTGAAGTTAGACTGTGGTAACGAGCTAAACAGCCTATTGCCTCGCTCGTGACAGGGTTACCATCACACACTCGCAATTCCACTCTTAAAAAATATATATCGCGCCTTTTTTTGCACATGAAGAACGAAAGAGAGGGCCAATGTTGTGATTTGATTACGAGAATTGAATGAGTCATTGCCCCGTAGTAAGGCAGCAATGTAAGTGCTGGAGAAGGGTGCCGACACTTTTGGTATAATGGAAGATATTTACTATGCGACATTAACAAACAAGTGAAGTGTTATATTCTTTACATAATACATGGTAGTGAAGAGGCTGCAACTCTTGACTACGCGGTGTTAGTTAGTTTAAGTTAAGAGTGAAAAGTGCGATCTAGTATTATTTATTTGCGTTCAAAACACCGGAGTAAGTTGTAACTCCGATTAGGCTTATTATTGGGACAGCATCTAAATTGTTTGAAATAAATAAAAAACAATTGCAGACATACTCAGTCTTCAGAACGGACCAAAGGAAATTTTTGTTATGTACAAGTAGCAGTCCATAAGGCCATCAAGTAATTTATTTATAATTAGCAATTAATTAGTAATTATCTAAGTACCGCTGTTGTTTTAAAAACAACCATGAATCGTAATTAACAACAAGCCATCGATTAATTAATCACACAACAGACTATGATTAATAAAGTTTATTCAGTGATTGTCCTTTTCTATTACATCCCGTTTTATTTAAATAGCCATATTGTGATGTGACTTCTTATAAAAGAATACATAATCAATAGGAAAATTAATTGGATAAGAGCATTTATAACACATCAGAATTTGATATTACTACTGATAACGAGAACTACTGTCGACAAACTGTTCTGCAGTTTAGCAGATTTTATTTAATTATCCAGTGTTACAATATTTTTGATATAAATAAATAAAAGTATTTTTTTGTATTCTACTGAAAGTTTTATACATATTTGAGCAGCATAATCAGACACCCGCAACGATCGCTTTTCCGATTCGCGACTGTTTTCCGCAAATCCGGCCGCGGAATTACCAACTTAATTAGCGATTGGTCTTGAAGCGAAAAATTTACTATCGCCTTCGTCATACAAGTTACACATTTAACATCACAAAATTGTAAAAATGCTATCGCTAGGCTTTTGCAAGTTAAGTAATACCGCTGTAGGCCTGAAGCAACAGTAGTGCACACCGACTGAAAATAGAAGCTGAAACGTAAGTACGTAACGTCCAGTGCATCGCCACTCTCTGCCTTTTCAATCAATCAAGCGCAGCCTAAACGCTGCTGGTTTTAGGGCTCTCCCAAATTGCAAAAAATATTTTCAAGTATACTTTAAAACAGTCTACTCTATCTTTTATTGCAAAGTATTTTATTCCTTCTTAATATCTACACTATATGTACCTCATTTTTGTTGGGTTTGAAGACTTTAGCAGTCACTATATGTATCAACTTCATCTGAATTCAAGTAAAAACTCTTTACTTACCCATGAAGCCAAGACACATCGTGCGAAATTCTACGCGATAATAAAAGTAGTTCTTACGGCAATGCTCTGTGGGAACGTACCTGTGTAGACCCGGCTTTATTGACAAGCTAAGTCTGTAACTACCGTTAATAGTTCGATACTTTTTAAAACATGAATACACGCCAGTAACTGTCAAACTGCAGAGCCTCATTTTAAACAGAGAAGATAATGAGATATGAGCATTGGTTGTACCGCATCTTAAATGCGACTTACCAGTATTTATCCATACAAACGCTCTCACCTGATTTCTCTCTTGTTTATGACCTTCTTGTTTATAACAATATTGTTTACAGCGATATATTTACTAGTTGCATGCCCTTGTGTTTTTATTTTTGATAACACGTTATCTTTAAAAGCACAAGAACCCTGCTGTTTTGATCACTGTAAAGGAGTAGTGTACAAATAACTATTGATGAAAAAAGAAAAAGATAGGGGCATAGTATATACTCTTCTCTCATTTAGTTTCCGAAATACGTTTTAAATTGGGTCCAATATTGGCTGGCGGGCTGATGATGATAACATCAATCGTCATTATTTACATCCATATTTTCCTAATTGTTTTATTTATATTCTAAATTTCTATATTATTTAATGTTATGTATTTTAAATTTCTGCGTTAATTCTTTGTCCATGTATGTCTACAACGTCTGGGTGATTGATCTTCCGACTCTTAGTTTCAGCAGTCTCACCTTTTACTCTCCTATAATCCTGTCTACCATCCCTATTTCCTGCTTAACGCCTTATTTACATACATTACTTATACGGTATACCTAACTACATAAATAATACTTACAATGTATTATTTACAATCAACAATACCAAAAACAAGGCTCCATTTGGTGCCAAAGTAATTAAGGCACTACAATGCCAACCATTTAAACTAGAGTCTTATTCAAACAGGATGGGACTTTAACAAATGTACATACACTTTATATGTACCTACAAAATAAACAAAAGACTATTCAGAATGTGTTGTAACAGCAAAATATTTATAATTAGAACAATACGAAGATTGTTGAATACAATATTTAGTTATTTACTTAATAGATGAAGTTTAACTAGAGCAGTTTAAAGGAAGTAGTTAATTATCATTTTATTATCTGTTTTGTCAACTACAGACAGTTCAACAATTTTTTTTATAAACCTCTCCCGCATTAAGGAATTTCATTCCTTGTGTCGCGGGAGGTTTAACAAACATTCAAATCATACAAAGAACACTCAGCCTTGTAACAAGCATGTAGGACATACAAATGCTTGTCCCATGCGGGGATCGAACCCGCAGCGCAACACGCACACTAAGTAGTAAGGGCGTGGTGACCTATACCACTCGGCTATCTGAGCAGTCAGTGCAGTGCTATATAAGTAGTATTTGACAAATGACATCTAGAAAATCAACTAATGGGTACTATTATTTCTTATTCTGTGCTAATACTCCATCTCATTTTATCCCTAAATCCTGTCCTTAAATTCCTCACAACATAGCCACCCTCTCGCCATTAATGACTCAAGGTGCGTGTAGACTTCCCGCTGCGACCATCGCAGACCCAGCTACACCTCGCCGAAAACTAACACCTAGTGTAAAACGATGTTAGTGACATTTTAGTCAAAATCAAAATCAAAATCAAAATATTTTTATTTCGAGTAGGCCTTTTCAGGCACTTTCAAACGTTAAATGACTCTAGTTGCGCGGTTCCAAAATGTCACTCCTATGGAGAAGAACCTGCAAGAAAGTTTATAGGTTACTCTTTTCTAGTCAGTACAGACTACTGTCTTCGTTGGATAGAAGCATTTGAGACGATGGCTTCGTCGACAAGGTAAATAGATGTGGGATCATTTTTGAGCTGAAACCAAAACACATGAGTTAAATACGCTTGAAAGGATCAAACTGATGTGAATGCTATTAAAACGTCAATCAGTTTTAAGTCACCGTTAAGTCTCATGCTGTCTCTGTCACTTTATGGTGTAAAGTAGAGACAGATGGACATTCAAGAACGTCCTAAAGTTAAGTTGCGTACGTTGGCGTCAGTATTCGGAGGAAAGGCCTATTAATGTGTTTAACCAGTCACATTATAATGGTTATCCAATAAGTCAACTGTTCTCATATGCTAATGCGCAATTTAATTGAGAATAGGACCGTGCATGACATGTTCCTGTTAGGTATTTTCTTATAAAGGTAAGGAATAAGCAATGGCTACGATAATCGAGATTTAAGAGCTGTCATCCAGGTTATCCCGCAAGTGAGCAAGCGTGGAGATCAATGCTCGTTCCCTTTCTCTATGGAAAAACGCCTTTGTCCAGCAGTGTTATATACAGGGTGTTACCGGAAGGGCATATCTACCCAAAGCACCTGAGCTGTAGTACATCTGATATAAAGTCAGTTTACTAAATTTCGAATATTCGATTTTTAGTTTCAAATAATTAACGTGAAAAATTGCATATATCCATTAATTAATTAACTCATTTTGAGCCAAAATTTTATAAACTGATTCGATACCAGATGTACTCTATACCCCTTCAAATAGATATACCTTTGCAATAACACGCAGTACATACAGATCCAGGTTAAATAAAACCGGTTTTTAATGCTTCCTCCTTTACCTCATCGATCTTCACATCGGAACAACTTTTCTCGAAACAGGCCCTAATTCCGATTTATTGATATTCGATGACCTTAAACTCTTAACAAGGTAACTTTAACTGGTCGACATTGTCGTCAATGACTTACGGTGGGCTCAGACATGGAGGCTGTTTCGTTTTACATATTAAAGGTACCTAAAAACAATATATTAAACACTTTTTCATCTATGTAATGAACGGGCAGCCACAAAATCAGTCTTTAATTGTTCAGTTGCGTGAAAGAGCTTCTTAAGAAGACACAAGCATTATAGTCATTCTCTAAATACATTTCTAGATATTTTTGTCGATATCGTTGTCATCATTCGTTTTGTTTGCTTAAGTCAATGCTGGCTGCTGTTCTTTTCTATAAAATACTTATTTGTTTTTGATGACAAATCTTGATGAATTTATACAGCTAGGTACTTATACTGAAAATATTGGACTGGGTCATCACATACTCGCAACAACCAAAATACCACGGTGATTTACTAAGTATTCCAATGAATCAAACATGTAAGAGAATGGATTAGTGATTTCAGCCTTATCCTGTTTTTTTACAGACGGCTACGCCATCTGGGGGGTTACTTTTGAATGAATTTTAATTCTAATACAATGCCAATACATAATTGTTATTCATACTCACGGTACAAAATAATAGGTAGGTACTATCAACGTTTCGATTCCAGTTAGTTCCTTTCACAAAGATTTTTTTTTTAAGAAATTTGATTTCGTTGTCCGGTGAACGGTGAACTAATATAAATTTTGTATTGGGTATTGGAGTTAAAATTAATTGAAGTGTAAGAGCCGTCTATGATTTTCAAAACCCGTTGCATCGTTTGCTTGTCAATGACATAAATGGCAGACTTCTTGACGCTACAATCGCGGCCGGCGCATGCGTCGAATGTGTACTTAAAGGTCATGACGAAATTTAATTAACAATGACATTCAGTTGTTTTTTGTTCAGTTTATTTTAAGACATGTTTATTTCAATAAATACATTTCAATAGATACCTTTATTATTTTCTTTTTTGTACCGTTTTTATGCTATTTTTTAAGGTATAATATATTGTGATTGATTGAAGTATTAGATTTTTTTTAATACTTATTCGTGTAACGTAGGAACTAATCGTATTCTCATTAAGACGGTTGTTTTGGAATATTTGTGTTGGCTGTTTCTTTCAGAAATTAATAGGTATAAACCATGTGAAAAGGGTTTGATCGCTGACAAAAAAAAACATTAAAGTCTAGATAGAAACGGCATTTTTCCCTGACTAGATATCTAGAGCGTGTCAAGCCAAGTTCCAGTAACATAGGTATCACAAAATTAGTTTATCATATTTATGATAAATGTACCTACTTTCTTTCTTATTTTAGTTTAAATATACTCATGTTTATCTTGATAAAATAAATGGTTAATTCGCTAAAAAACTAATATTTTTTTTTACTTCCAAATATTGCTCCACGTGGCAACCTGTTGCAACAATGCCATTCCTATAAATCTTTTCACAGGCGCGTAAATCTATTGCCAGTCAGGCTATTTGACAGATTTATAATTTCTATCTTGAATTACTTGGTTACGGTTAAGAATTTCACCCATAAAATTTTTTCAAAAAGAAATTACGTATTTCGTAAGAAAATTGCAAATAAAAATTCAAAATTCAAATAAGCCGCCGAAACGCTTTATTCAAACAATATGGTGTCGTGCTTTGTGAGTGACGTCACAAGCGCGTAAACAAGCGTAAGCAATAAAGGTTTTCGGTTCCGCAGTGGTGTTTGTGTTTGGATATTTGTAATTTATTGTTGATTAATCCAATAAAATGACTTACAAGTGGTGTGCTGTACCCTGTTGTACAAATACATCTATAAAAACCCCCGAAAAAATTGCTTAATAAAATTGCTGTCCATTTCGAGAAAAACTCGCAAAACAAAAGTGGGAAACGAAAGATATCACAAATCGCTGCAAATATAATTAGAAACGCCAAAATATCTGTAAACACAATAGAAACTTCAACCACCGACAATATGTTTACGCGCGGATGACGTCATTATAACATTAGCCAATCCGGGTCGTTTCTCAATGTGTGGCGCGAGAAACAAATAGCCAAACATATTTTTGTGTTTTTGGATATATTAATTGTTTTAATTTTTAATAAAAATGATGTGATTCACATGAAAAACTCTCATTTTATGCATTTAAAGCAAATAATCACAAAAATATTCATAGTGTCAAATAGCCTATTATTCATTCATATCACTGTCGGTTAGCAAAATTATGTTAATTTTTTAACTCAAGGTATATTATATATAAGTATTTTTACTATGCTATATTATATATATAAATAGCAATCCGAGAACTTCGTTAGGTACTTGTCAACCTATATTTTTCTTCTAGAAATCCCAAAAAAATATGCAATTATAGATGTCAAAAACTATCGTATAATCCACGAGATATACTTATTTATATTCTTAATTCTTTAGTAAAAACCGGCAGCGGTTTTACCTATAGGTACATAGAATAAGATTCTACAGTATATTTTGCAATAAGGCAGATGAATTTAATTTCCTTTCCTTGTAAACATTTTTATCTTGTCTCAAATACCTAAATAATTTATTATTTAATAAGCATATAAATAAAATACTCCAATAATTACAAAAATGTGAATGTTACAGTGTACATGTACAAACCTTCAGTTTTTTCCTACACTTTCTAAAAACGGAAAATTTAAAGGAATAGGTAGCCATTGATATATTTAAAAATAAATTAAATTTTAACTATGTACCTATAACTATAATTATTATAATAGTTAAGAAGTTTATATGTACATTCTTTATGAAAATAAATAAATTAAAGGTGGCAACTTTCATTACAAATGTCAAACAAGTATTCATTTTTAGCGTTCCAGTTTTGTAGTTGTCGGACTAACACATACGGAATAACACACTTTTTTCTCACACTAGTAGCATACTAAACGAATGTGTAAAATGTCGACAAAAGATTTGAACAGTGAATTGAACACAGCTTGACAAGTATTATCATATCAATATTATTCAATATCAATATCGTTAATCGATTGGTATCAAATGTTTATCTAAAATTTACCAAAATTCATTAATTTTATGAATTAAAACTACATTTATACATGTTAAAAGGCTACCTAGTAATTTAAACCTAAAGAGGAAAACGGAAAGATGTTGAATTACAGTAATAATATGTGTTTTTTAATTTCCGGTATTGTTTTTCTGTCTTCTGTTCACTATTTATCGGCTTTTTCTTGTGAATTTAACGTGAGAATGAAACAGGCGCTTAAAAACGAAGGATTCCACAGGTAAATGTTACTTAAAACTCTCTAAACATATGTTTTATATTAATGTAAAGTATTTTCTTGTAGTGCTTACACTACAAAAATTTAAAATTCTTGAAATTATTAATAAAAATATAACATTGTCTGGTTTGGTTTTCACAGAGTAATGTTCAGAAAGGAGTGAAAGGAAACTTTATTTCTTCTTCTTGCTGCCCTGTTCCCAATTACAATTATTTGGGTTCGGTGCAATATGTGATTTTGTTCCATTCATTCCTACTAGGTACTCGACATTTCAGCATCTTCATAATATTACGAAATATACCTAATAATTATTATGAAGTAAAATTTTTTATGCCTGAAATACTTCATCATCATCATCAGCCTATCTTCGTCCACTGCTGGACATAGGCCTCTCCTATGGCACGCCCCTGAGCTCGATCTTCAGCTCTTCGTCTCCAACCACTGCCAGCCATTTTGCGGATTGAAATACTTAATTCAAATTAAATAAATGACTTTGTATTACCTTCTAGAAATTTGACTTACGGGATAGTATTTAATGGTGAAGATGATCAGTGTTGGCTGTTCAAGGACTGTATACTTGGGTTAGAACAGATATTGCCAAGAGGAGTATATGCCAACCCTGATGAACTAAGTACTTTGAGGAGGATCAATAAGGTAGGTCTTACAGGGATAATGATGGGGTATGAAAAGGACACATCTGGATAGTCCTTTAGTAAAATGTTAAAAAAGTGTATTTTGCATTGTAGTGTAATATGTGAAAACTGACAGATATAAAAAAAAACATTATTGCCTCATAAATTTCCAGATATATGGATAGCTTTTTTTGCATGATCAAGTGTAAATCAAATATGCTTTGGAATGGAAGGGACTCATATTTCAATATCAATATTATTTTAGAGTTTCACTTCTTTTTATTATTGATATAAATGTTTTAAACTTTCTAATAAAATGTGTTATGTTTTTAAAAATTAACAGATTCAAATGTGTGAAATAATAATACAGTAAACCTTCCTACCAATTCTTCGATATCTGCACACTCATGTATGCCTGAGTGTAAAATAAGAAACATTTTATTTGATAACTAGCTGTCCCCCGCGACTTTGTTCGCGTGTTTTAGTTTCGACGGTTTTGCATTTTTGCAACATTTTTAATTTATGCTCCGCTCCTATTGGTCGTAGCGTGATGTTATATAGCCTATAGCCTTCCTCAATAAACAGACTATCCAATACAAAAAGAATTTTTCAATTCGAACCAGTAGTTCCTGAGATTAGCGCGTTCAAACAAACAAATAAACAAACAAACTCTTCAGCTTTATAATATTAGTATAGATTTAGTGTAACATTGACTTTTACAGTTGAATGCTGTACCAAAGCAACAAGTGAATATTGAGCTACCAGCGGAGCAGTCACCACCCACTGTAACATACATTATAGACAAGATCCAGGACTGCAAGGTGTATATGTGGCTGCCGGTGCACGCGCGATACCATATTGCCTTGTATGGTGGAGGGTAAGTAACAGTTACACAATATTGTAATTCTATTACCATTAATCTACTTTTCCCAGATTGGAATCTAACCATTTTTTTTCCAGTTTTTTAAATACTGTAATCCAATTGATAGTCGTTTTGCCTAGCCTATTTCCAAGCTATGTTGGGGTCGGCGTCCAGTCTTTCCGTATTCATGGAGCAACTGCCTATTTGACCACCATAACCCATGGTATGGCTTACACATAGCCACAAGCCGCTCTTCCAATTCACAGTGTATTATTAAAAACTAATAAGTTAAATGTAGGTAAAAAGTTATATTATTCTTCTTAAATAACTCCAGTAATACATAGATATGGATATAGAATATAAAGAATATAATTATTTTTTACAAGACTTTTAATTCATGATATGAAAATGCCTAAATGATGTATTAAGTACAAATACTTAATACATAATTTATTTCTTTCTTTCTTTATGTACCAAAGTACATAAACATATAAGTAAACACACAAGTTAGCCTCATAATAGCTAAGTGTATCCTATTTTATTTTCCAGTATGACAAGAAACAATATCGGCCCCCCAAAGCTGTACCTGCGCTGCCCAGACCAGCGGCTGGAGATGTGTAACAAAGCTGCCAAGCCCGTCAACTTCCTCTGCAATGGCAGCTCCAAGGAAAAGTGCAGTTGGAAGGAAATACCTTACTCTTTGGTAAGAGATACTACACATTTTTTTTTTGTTACGGGGTGAAAATCTAATGACTTCAACCCACGCCGAGGGCACGACGTGGGGATATGTCGGACTTGCACCGACTAAAACACTCCGGTCCCGTCCTTGCCTTTGCCGGAGTCCCGGGTACGCTAAAGCATGCTCGGCGGGGCTCCGGTGGGATACTACACATACCTATGGCTTGCCCAACAAAAGAACTCTTTAACAAATAAAGATAATAATATTTGTATAATAACTTTCGTGAGGAGTATTCATAATTATCTAAAACAAAACGGTTTACTCACGTATATTCTCGGGATCGCCCGAATAGTTTCGGACTCAATAGGAGTCCCTAATCATGAGCTGACGCGGTGGTGTCGCGAGTCGAACTGAAATTAGTCGGGCGATCCCGAGAATTTACGTGAGTAAACCGTTTTGTTTTAAATAATCAAGATAATAATATCGCACCAAAAACATTTTCATGTAAACAGTTGCCAAGACGAGACCATATGTATGACTAGCATTGTCAAAAAAATATATCAGATTTCATGTAGAGCCAAGCTTCTAACTCTACAAGGTCTTACTTCACAAACTCAAACTGTTGGCCGTTTCGTTACTACAAGATCTATTGTAAAAAAGAAAAGCAATGAACATTGAATAAGTTTTTAACCTGACGCCTATCTAAATGTAGGGAAATGGCCAAGCTACATATTTTGACTAAGGTGTAGAGTTAGAAGCTTGACTTTACAGAAAAAGGGGAGGCCTATACTCAGCAGTGGATTCGGGCTAAAATAATGATAATGATGATGTCAAAATTAAAAACATAGTTGATCAGATACTCTTGTGATAATTGGCTATGTGCAATTTTCATGAAAAACAGGAATGTTATAAGTTTATTCTGTATATACAGCATGCAATAAAAACCCTGTCCGATCCGTATGAGTATTATTCGGCATCATACTGCGTACACATTTACACACACAACACAGATCGCTCGACAAAGTTCACGTGTACTACCTACAGTTTTGTATCAAAGAAGCCGCCTGAGCGAGACATTTTTTTCTAGTACGTATGTTGAACCAAGAATACGCCTTTATTGGATCGGTCAGGGTTTTTGTTACATACTGTATGTGCATAATGTATCTGTCTCTCATATCTCATAAACTAATAGATTAATGCGGCTTGAATGCTAACGTGATTAAGATGGCCCTAATTTGGTTATTTATGAAGTCGTTTTGAACATTCTAAGGTCTGAAATTGTTAGGGGGATTCCTGTAATTTTTTATTTATAGTTCTATGATCGCCCTGCAATGGGACAAAAATAGTTAGCAAAAAAAAATAGATAGTTATTAACATTAATTTTTCTTAATTCCAGATGTCAGACACCATAGTCTGGAAGATTCCGGTGGGCGATATGGACCATTACTCGAAGATCTCGATCGGAACCGCATTAGTCATCGCCATAGGCTCCCTCTATCTTATCAAGGCGATACACGAACACAAACTTGTGACGTCATTCAACCCTTTTAATAATAGCCTGTCGTAAATATTTTTACATTACTGCACCAGGACCTAAATCACATCTTAATTTTACCATAAAAAGGATTAACATGTCATAGAATTTTTGAGAGAATTCATAAAATTTTCCTAATTTGAAACAAAAACGTTTAGGTTTCGTTTTTCCTATTGGATTGTCCAATAGGAAAAACTATATTATTAGGAAAATTAATTGAGGATATATAAATTAATCCTAATCCGTATATATCCGTAAATACGGACATAAAAAGTCGCATTGAATTCGGATAATGCTTGATTCGGATTTTTTTACTAATTCGGATCAGAAGGAAAACCTTCTGATCCGAATTAGTAAACAAATCAGAGTTAGAAAATGGATCTGAATTCGGATCTACTTAGTCCTTACCATAAAATAGTTCTACCAACTGCGGCGGAAATTTTCACGATCAAATGCCGTCATAACGGCTCTAAGAAACAATAGACGAACAAATTATTTATTCGTTCGTTAGCGAATGATACAATTGTGTAAAACGAGAGATAATTTATTTAACTGGTTATGAGATAGTGACATTTCTGAAGGTTTCATTGTATTTTAAACATGACACCTATCCCTTTTGAGATGCACTAAATGTCTTAAGTTCGTGTGACAACACATTGTGACTGATATGCCAAGGCGTTTTCACCTTTATTTCAAAGGAATAAAGTTGATTATCGTATTCAATTCTATACTTATTTACATTCCGCATTTCATTGGTGTTTACTTAAAAATATGTTGTAAATATTGGCAGGGAGGGGCGAACCTTGGTATATAAATATGTTAAATAAAAACATTCCTTATTTATTTAGCAGTAAAATTGAGAAATAAATAAACTTGTAGCATTGTAAAGGGTGTTACCGAAATGCGTTGTCATAAATATTTGAAATACTGCTTATGTTCACAGGAATGAACATTTTATCACATCAACCCAAAAAAAAATTGGGTCTCCGTACTAATTTTGATCAAATGATAATAATAATATATCTGTATGGAATGTCTAATCTCTTTTTTTTTGGAATTGACTACGGTTTACTTAAAGAAAGTTATACATTTCTGTGGGTGGAAACAGTATTTGAAATACGCCTACGCATTTCCGGAACATTAATTTCTGTATATTAAAAACATTTCTTGAAAAAGTCTAAGACGATACACGTGTAAGGGATTATTTTGTTTTCCTGGAAGAAAAAATATATAAGAAGCGTTAGGTATATTTTCTGTATTTCCTGTTATTACAATACACCGCACATCAGTGGCGACACAAAGAGTTCCTTTTATTGAAAGCCGGAAGTTTTATATTCGTTATGGGTACCTACAGTTAAGCGGTAGACTTTACTCGTATTACGATACTAGCTGTTCCCCGCGACTTTGTCCGCGTGTTTTAGTTTCAACGATTTTTCATTTTTGCAACATTTTTCATTTATACTCCGCTCCTTTTGGTCACAGCTTAATGTTATATAGCTTATAGCCTTCCTCAATAAATGGGCTATATAACACTAAAATAATTTTTCAAATCGGGCCAGTAGTTCCTGAGATTAGCGCGTTCAAACAAACTCTTCAGCTTTATATATTAGTATATAGATATTATGATATAGTCATGTAGAAAATAATAGAAAGTAATTAATACATTACAACATTTTTGCTTCGAAGAGAAATAAATCTTGCTACCATAATTTAAAGCTTAGATTGACTCAAACAGATATATAGGTGTTCCAATAAAAGTTTTAAAACATGAACATGAAATATTTACGGGCTTAAAAAGCATTAAAACAACTATTTTATATATACGGGTACAGCTTGGCAAAAAAGAGTTTGAGGTGATGACAGATGGAACTAATTGATTTTTTAATGGCAACAATTGTTTACTGTCAACGGACTTGTCATTTCGGCGTAGTCGTCCTTTTATATTAATTAGTCGTAATATATGGGGTGGCCATATGTCTGAAAGAAGCGCCCTCATTTTCTCCAAACTCGTTTTTGCCAGGCTGTACTGTACTTACCTGTACCATGAGCTCTTAAAGCAGGACTATCGCCGATGTGTAAGCGAGACGCTGCTACGTGCAGTGTAGTGCGCCGTCTCGCTTTCACAAAGGCAACATATTGTTCACATTACCTAGTAAGTGCGCTGTTACGGTTTGTGTACCTTAATACCTACTTATTTTATAAACCAATAATATATGGATTATGATGTACCAGAACTCAAATCTGTTCAAAATAGTTTTATTTATTTACAGTAATGTACGCACTATTTTAGTAGAGATGTGGACTGAAATATTAACTTCGAAAATAAATTATGTAGTGATATTAAATGCAGTTTTTATATATCTTGCACCTGACCTTCCTTCTCTTTTATCCTACCTACATCGTATCCTAGCATGAGCGGCAGAGGTACTTATTTTATTAACCGACTTTTAAAGAAGGACGTTCTCAATTCGGTACGTTTTTTTTTGTATGTTTCTGACGAGATTTTTCCGGCAGTTGTGGATCAATTCCAAAAATGCTTCTTGTAACCGATAAGGTATACGTCAGTCCTTTATAAATGTAATTGAAGTCTGTATCTTTTTACATTTATCTATGTGAAATTCACTTGGACTTTCTTTGCCGTGAATAAGATATTGGGGCTCAGTCGGTAAGTCCAGAAGGCATAGAGAACGTGCTTAAGGCAACAGAGTTCTTCTGCCTTTCCTTTATCAGTCTACCGCTATTTTGAACTATCTTCATCTATTTTGCTCCATAACGAAAGACCGACGTCCTGTTGCATAAGAAACAAGCTTCACTGCTAAATTCAAATATCGGAATCGTAAATTAACGACCAAAGGAACACTCAGGAGCTTTTACCTGGTACTGGTAAGAGTGAAGTCCCACGATGGATAAAGAAAATTAGGAATTCTACCTGAAAAACTTAAGTGTAACGCAAGTAAAGAGTCTACCAAAACCTACCAACTACAGCCGTAGGTAAATAAATACGGTACCATTTCATGGCACATTTAGAAAACTGAAGACTTCCGCTTTAGTGAATAAGAATCTATACATAATATAAAACAAAGACCCCATCGCGTCTGTCTTTCTGATTGCGATAAACTTAAAAGCTACCGAACGGATTTTCAAATTTTCGCCAATGTATAGAGTGATTCAAGAGAAAGGTTTTTGTCTATAGAATAAATCATTAATGTTTTGTCTACTCGTGCGAAGCTAGTTGTAAATATGTAGGTTTCATTATAACTTTTTTGGGAATCGAACCCACATCGCATCGTGATGTAGGTGTTAGTGAGGTTACGTATCTCACTCCACTATCTGTGTAGACATTTTCTGCACTTAATCGTGTTCTCTATTTTTAGTTAATCATAGCGATCTACATAGGTACATAATAGGATTAAGGTTTGAAGCTTGACTAATTTTATTTAAATGGCGTAGGTACATATCATATTGCAAGTTTTAGGATAATTTCATTTTCAATTCTGACGAGACGTCGCGATGATGTTTTGTTTTTTTTCATGAGGAATCTTTCTAGCGCTAAGATATTTGAACAATCTATGTTGGCTCCATCTACCTTCGCTGCATGAAACTTGCGCGGTGGTCGCGCCGCTCGCGACCGGCTGGCAGAGCGCCGCGGTGAGATGGCACCACTCTCAGGCCGTATTGATCCCGCACTGAAACTTCCCGGAACTGGGATGTGTTACACGCCTCATCTGATCTTGTTGATGACAGTCTGACATAATACCGCCCCTTTCATGTTCCCGCTCAGTTTGAGACTACTTCCTGCTTTGCCAGATACATACTTTCATTTACACAGGCAATACCTTTGAAGTGCGTGCCTACTGTTTTGTATATCTACAATGTTTACTAGAGAAACGGCTAAGACGCTGGAATAATGCTTGTGACATGGTCAGGAGATGTAGTGTTTAGTGCTGGGATGCAGGTGCGTGGCGCGGGTGCAGGCCGGGGGCGTGCCGGCGTGCGTACTCCGCACGCCGCAGATATGGATTTAAGATTAACGAGGCCACGTAAACGCGGCGTCGCGGCGGGGGTCGGGGCGCGCGCCGTGTTTACATGCGGGTGCAGGCGGCGGGTGCAGCGGGCGGGCGATCGATCGCTGGGCGGAGCGGGCGCGGGGCGCGGGCGGCGGGCGGCGGGGGGCGGGGCTCGCGCGCGCCGGCCGCCAGTCCGCCTCGGGGCCGCGTCCGCGCGGTCGTCGCCTGATCCCGCGGTGCGGCGCGCCGGAGTGTCTCCGCGGGCGCCCGGCGGCGGCGGCGAGCCTCGCGCCGCCCGCCCCCGCGCCGATGCCGCTGCCGGCCGCAGCCGCAGCGCCCCGCACGTCCCCCGTACCCCCGCCGCTGGCCGGCGCCGCGCGCGCAGCCTGCTTTGCCGCGACCTAGCCGAGCGAACCCCGCCGCCCGCGCACCCCGCGCCTCTCTTGCGCCCCGTGTTCCTGTGGGCGCGCCAGCGCGACGGCACCGTGCAAGAGGTCCGCTGTGAAGATTACGATCCGCGTAACCGACTTCGTATCGCGCGTACCCCGACCGGTTGGCGAGTTATCCCGCGTACGGAAATCTTTGACTCTATCCTAGTGAAGGGCGCGCCGGCGCGCGACGCCCCTGAGCTCAGCTCTCCCAAGGACCGGCGCCGGCGCCGACGTTCCGGAAGGCCGCGGAGGCGGCGCGCGGACGCGACAGCGCCCGCGCCCGCCTGGCTAGCGCCCGACCTGGAGTCGCACATCCCTTCGCACACGATCGCGGTGCCGCGAGCACCGCCCGCGCCGCCCGAGCCCACACCGCTCGAGAACCTGCTCGCGGTGGCGGAGCTCGAGTTCAACCAGCAGCGCGGTGAAGAAGCGCTCGAGCTGGAACTGCAGACGGGCGCGCCGCAGTACCCCTTCCTGCCTGAAGTGGAGGAGGTCGCGCGTGACGTCATGTCTTTCGAGCTCGGTGAGCCCAAGCCTCCAGACGATATGTTCTTCGAGCAGCGCAAGACGCACAGCCCGGAGCGCGCTGCCGAAGAAGATGCTTTCCAGAGTGACATGGGCGTGCATAAAGACCTGTTTGAGACAATTAGCGAAGCCCACTATCTACCTGAGCTCGGTGGGCCTCATGACGAGGCGCTACTCGAGTCTTTGGTAGAGAAAGGCTGCGAAGATAACCAAATACTCGGACAAGCGCTTGACAAGCTTGCGCATCTAGTACACGGCACCGGTGACTACGCCGAGGAGGAGGACGATATGTTGCTCGGCGGCGCGCCCGTCGCGGACATCATTGACAGGCTGGAGCAGTCACTGGAGTCGCCGAGCCGCAGCAGCATGACAGCCGCGCAGGGCCTTCTGCATCTACACCAAATAGGTAAGCACCTGCACCCGCCGGACCACCAGCAGACCGTCGAACAGTCATTCATGGCGGATGAGGTATTTGCACCCGCCAGCGAGTCAGCTGAGTGTGCTCTAAACACGCTGACGGCGGCAACTGAGATGCAGGAATCTAGTGAAGTTAACCATTTAGCGTATGATCCCAATGCTGAGAAGAGGCTACAGAGTGATGTCGGAACTACCGGCGTTATGTATACGGAACAAGTACCTGATATACCTGCACCCTTAGAGGAGCAACATTCGAATACGTTGCCAGACCAAAGCGAAGCAGGTTTACCTAATGAACTATCAACCCCGATGAATGAGGACTCGGCGGAGAACGCCAACGATGATATTATGCCGAAGTTGGAAACTGATGATGAAGAAAATAACTATGAAAATACAATTAAGGAAGAGGAAACTGATTTTCTAAAAGAATTAGACGATTCTACAAATACTGTGGAATTGGTGCCCACCGATTTGAGAATGAATAATGAGAAAAAGTCATCAAACAGGGTCGTCGCTAGTGCCGCTGAAACCACGAACGCCATGGAAGATAATTTATCTGAAAAGAGTGATGATCAACCTAAAGACCTGAGTGTCCACCGGCGGCTGCCCACTCCGCATGCGTCGCCGAGGCGGGTGGACATACCGCGGGCGCCGTCGAGAGAGTCGGATGCAATGCAGTCGCCGCAGCCGAGTGGCATCCCGGCCGTGCCCTCCTCGCCGGAGATATTTACTATGCCACAAAGTAAGACCGCAAATAAACACTCAATGTTTTTAGAAACTCTACTATCATCACCCTCACCCAAAATGTACACATCAGAAGTGACCATTACAAAACAGCAGTGTGAACCGTTAAACCTAGGAAAACATCGAAAATCTGCAAGTCCAACAGTAACGAGCTGTTCGGACGAGATTAGAAAGTTAAATAAAGAGTTTGGTGAGCCGCAAGAGAAACGGATAAGACGAGAATCGACCGAGGACTTGGTCAAAATAAGTAAAGTATTCAACAGGTGTGATAGGGATGAGCAAATAACTGATAGTAAATTGAAAAAGCAGGACAAGGCACCGATGAAAACAAGTGATGAAACAAATCCACTCAAACAATTACATCTATTAAAAAAGAGAGCGAATTTCAACATGCCAGATCCGTTATTGGTCCCCAAAGAACGACTAAACACTATACTCGCAAATCCTGGTGTAGAAATCCCCGCACTGTTGATACAGAGACCAGAGTTGAGATTGCCCGAGGCATTCGCTTTCCCCAATATACTGCAAGACCCCGATATACTCGTCATATCATTATCTCAATTAGAAAATATATTAATGAACGAATCGAAGCGGCCGGAGTCGCCGAAAAAGGAGGCAAAGCCTCCTACGCCGAAGAGCACGTCGAGTACATCGAGTACTGAACACACGACCACCACCACACAGCCGGACCAGACCAACACCAGTCAACCCAAACCGATACCGTCTATGGACGCGCTGGCCGGCGACATCGACACGGCGACTTCGGCCGCATTCAACCAAATGCTCTGGCTACCTTATATTAGCCAACTGGAGGCGATGGCAGCATGCTCGCAAAATTTTGATTTCCTAAAAGCTGTCAATACGCCCGGATACAACGGATCGAGCTACCCAGACTTGGCACAGATGTTCAACCCGAACTCCCGTTTTATGGGACCAACGGGTTTTCCAATGATGCCACCTATGGATTACGAAAACCGCATGCAATTTGCTATGTGGCAGGAAGCTATGAATCAAGCAAACCAACAGGCCCAAAGAGCCAAGTCTGCCGAGACTCAAGCGAAGGAAACGCAGTCAAAATCAACTGATGTGCAGAATCCTTACGTTCACTCTACTAAGAATCATCATCAGAATAAACCGCACACATCAAGTAACATGTCGGCGCGGACGAGCCCGATGACGCATAATAACTACACCGCCAGCCAACGCGCGGCCATCCAACACCATCACAATTCGCTCATGCAGGGTATGTACCCTGGGATGAACCCTAACATCAGGCCGAACGTGCCTTTGCCGGGCCTCCAGATCCCATACTTTAACCCTAACGTGATGGGGAGTCAGAGATCACCGCGAAGCAGCCAGCAGAAGAGTCCAACCTCGCCGTACTACCCGAACAACAACTACCTGCAGTCGGTGAAGCACCCCGAGTGCCATTCGCACCAGCGGAGCAGCTCGACGGGGTCGCAGGACTCGCCGCGGCCGCGGATCTCGGTGAAGTCGCTACATAATCTGCTGGAGCCGAGCGCGTCCTCAGCGTCGTCGTCGCGGCGCGCCTCGACCTCGGCGCTTTGCCGGCGCCGCGAGGAGCCCGAGGTGGGCAGCACCACGCCGCTGGGCGAGGCGCCGCTGCTGCCGCCGCACCCGCACGACCCGGCCTCCTTCCCCCTGTGGCACCCGCTCTTTGGCAAGTAAGTACCTCTCATATCTCCCGTTACAACTAATACTTGCGCGTTCCTAATAAAAAAACACAAGCATACTTTACATTACTTATTCATCGTTTTCTTGATTTCATAATTACTCAGTGCTTATACGGTGAGGCGGTCGTCCGACACGTTGTAGGTTCTAAGAAAATAATAATACATACATATTACCTAACTGTGCTGATAGGTACAATGTTCCGTTGAGCATTTATTACTGTTACAAGTATATAACTGTTTATATTCGTGTAAAATAGCAATTATAATTCGTCATTGTTGACATAACATTCTTTTACGTATCTTAAGTGAAAGAATAGCACTCGTTATCAAAGAACCTGTGCACATGTGTAAACTGCCGTGCGTAAACATGTTCGTACGTAATACACTGCATTACACGTCAGTAGCTAATATAAAACAATAATACTTCGGCAATAACGTATTGTTTATTTATATTGGTTCGTTTATTGGGTCAGGCCGGCGAGCGAAGCTAATTTTCCAAATCGATCGACTACCGAAATAGCGGGCGAAGTTGAAGGGTTAACGTTAAAACGGCGGATTGTGGGTCAGTTAGTCTTCGTGTCAACGTATAATGGGAACTGAGGCACTCAAATAGGAGACTATAGTCTATAGTTGCCATCAATTCTCAAGGGGCTTGGGGAGAACAATTTTGGACAAATTACAATGGGTCTTTACTTGCTAAAGGGATGCCTTACCCGGAATAAAATAATATTTTGGTCCTAACGAGTTTAGTTAGTTTTCTTAATGAGTCTGATAAGAAAAAGCAGGTGATAATGTGAACATTCTATGCAGCAATTTTAAATACAAAATGTACCATTTCCTAACTTCTAGATAAGACTTATCTTGTTTAGTCCTGGCTAATTAGTAAAAAACGATGTTTAGTTAGTCAATTTATAATTCTAATTTAAGTTACTGGTAATTATTGAAAAAGTTTACTTTACTATACGAAATATAGTCTCATTTATTTTATATTTTTTGTAAAACGCAGTATAGATTCACATTTAAAATACAAAACATTACGATCTATCGTCACAGTTGTAAACTACTGGAGATAGACGCATAAATTCTAATTAAATAGAATGTTTCAATGTCTGTCCATCCGCTAATAAAACGGTTCCATTAGATATACACAGTTAATTAGCAGATAGGTACAAATTACCGATAGCATCCTACAAGACAAATGACATTTAGATATCGGTAAAGAGGAAAATAATTTCTTAGACATACCTGCATGTTGAATTATTTTCTACTATATACGAATATATTTTTTAGCGCAAAAGGTAAAGAAATTTTGTGCAAATATTTAGCTAAAAGACCAGTGTATGACTCAATAAGTAACTGGTGACTAAGCACTGATAATGTTTTACTACTACAGTAACTACAATTATGTTGTATTCCACTGAAAATTTCTCTTATCCAAACTCTGTTCTATGTAAGTGAAGTAACAGTTTCTATTTCATAGAATTTAGCTTAGGTAGGTATTATACACAGGTATTTGCTGGTTGGTCCTTAGGTACGAACTGATAACCTTTGGTCCTATAAAATGTGAGTACAAGTAAAAGGTTAGGAACAAAAGATTAATCAATATCATCTGTTCAAAGAAATAGTTTATTTTTTTGAGGGAGTAGACATGTTTGGTTAGTGAAAAAGTATAGTATTCTTTAAGATACCTCCATCCGCACCTTTTGTTACCTTTATAATATTATCGTAAATTCAACTTTAAAATATAAGTTAAATTTTTCAGAGCAAACATCTAGCCACTTAAATGTGAGGTAATAAAATAAGTTCAACGAACTAACAGTTCGTTGCCTTCGCAGCGCATCTCGTGCCGATGCCACTTACATTTCTATACATCCTGTCACAGCTAGGATCCTATCTGCTTATTAGAGCTAATCGTCTAGACTTTACGGGGCTAAACTCAAATCACTCACTCCTTCACTCGTTCGTTCACTGTAGTATACCCGTTTTAAGTAAATATATAAAAATATATATGCTGAATAAACTATTGTACAGACACATCTTCACACAACAATCCATACACTGACTTACATATTAACAGTGAAGTGATACCATCCCGATAACTAAATAAAGTGAAAAGTTTCGACAGAAATATCAAAACGGCACTCTTGACTCTACCATCGGCACAGAAAAAGAACCGTCCTTTGTACCGAAAAACTTGAAGAAGCTATCACAAATTGCTTAAAACGCCCTTAATTTTAATCCAGAAATATACTATAAGTAACATAGTAGGTAGATTGGGGTACGATTGCTAGAATTTCTAAATCCTGAACTTTAATAGTACCTACATTAAAAATTCATGTTACCAACATAGTAAGGGTACGAGGCGTTCTAAAATCGATGAAGTATCGTGTCTCATATGCAGTTTGACATTTAAACAGAAACAGCCCTCCACTTACACGATTAAATATTAACGTCAGATACCTACTTTCCTGGTGCCAGTAATTACACCATTCTAGACTTCAAAGCGGGCAAATCGGACGTTTAAACATTCATTGCGAGAATACACGAGTTGCAAACGAAAATAGAACAGATTATTATAATGGTAGAAGATCGATAACTGAAGTACTGACGGCGAATTAATCCTATTACAGCCTTACTTGGAACTCTCTAAGGGTATTAATATTTTATGTTCAATATAAGGTATTACAAAGGATATTTAAATATTATAGCGTATATAAAATGTTACGAAAACTGTATATATGATTACTACGAATTGGTATATTTGATGTTTATGCTAGAGGCTTATTTTTGTTTGGTCGGATCGATAATGAGGTGTGTCAGTTTGGTTTACTTTTGTCCGTCTACAAATTCTCAGAAATAATATTCAGAGAGAGAATTCAAGGAAGTTATAAGGTTTTCTTAATCCCTCAGCTTATATTTTGAGTCGTATGAAAGGACCATTTTTGGTCCTTTTATACAAAAGCTTTTGATACAGAAATGGCAACATATTCTCGTTATTTTTATCAATACATTTGTATATCTCATGCCTATAAAAACGTACAACTTTTATGTTTCATTTCAAAGATAACTTTATCACGTTCCAGTTTCCACATTTTCATAGGTAGTGCAAAAGTTTCCATTTACGTATCTACCTTTAAAATAGAATTGACCTACTTTCAGCTTTTATAACCTGATTCGCTATATTTGACTTTAATCTGAATAACTTCATTCTAACTATATTGCTCTGAAGCGTTCAGGCAAAAATTAAATTTTAAAATAAAGCGTGTCTTGTATTGGACTTCGCTTTCTGCTAGGAGATCAAAATCAAAATTAAAATCTTTTTATTTCGAGTAGGCCTTTGCGGGCACTTTCAAAACGTTAAATGACTCTAGTTGCGCGAGATCCTATACTTAACACTAAAACCTAAATGAACACATATATTACTTATTATAAATAAAATTTAAAGTGTATCCTTAATGACGGGATATGGTCTCAGAGTCTCAGCAAATGCATGTTTCGGCAGTTTCTCTGCGGGTGGTAAACACAAATTTTACTTATAGTGTTAAAATCGTAGTTAAAGTTTTTGATTCAAATGAAAACTAGTTTCTCGTCCATCTTTATCCTAACACTATAAGGCTTCGCACAGGTAGCATGCAGATAGGTTATGTTACTCAGGGATACTGTAGCATACTAATGAACAAATAATTTTTGTAATCGGTCCAGTAGATTTTGAGTATATGCGTTACAAACAGACAAAATTCAAATCTTGATTAGTACATGACAAGGAGAACAGGATTCTTTTTTTAAATATGGCTTCCTTATATCTACTCCTTACCTAATTATGTCAAATATCATGCTGTTGTAATTATTTACACTAGCTGAAACCCATGTTCTTTCCGTTTCGTATAGCCTATGGCATTCAGAAATAATTTAGCTTTCTAATGGTAAACAATGTTTCAAGTCGGAACTACTGAAAGTTCCAGTGATTACTTCCTTAAACAAACTTTAACTCTATATTAGTACCTATCGATTATAAAGAATAGGTGACACTTAGTAGACCTTTAAAACTCAGTCTTACATGAAAATTATACTTCTATAATCCTTTAAAGTAAGTCACAATTACGTAACGAAACAATGATGCTTATAAGTAGACTAAATGCAATGCGACAGCAATTGCTTAGCAATTTTTCCTCGACAATACCAAATGAGTACGAGGCCTTTAGACCTATTAAGTAATTTTCATATTAACATTTCATATGACACGTTTCTGTCTGTCCGTCTAGCATTCATAATAGATGTAGTAATCACACGCTGTAATGATACCTACATGGGAATATTAAATTAGTAACGAATTACATTTGTGCTAGTTCTAGACCTTCATCGACTGTTATTATAAAATCAATGATAAATCAAGACAATTGTTCTACTTTCTAGAAATTAAATTGGAATTGAAGTGAAATAAATTACCACTACTACAATGATATTATATATAAAAATGAGGCAGATATGTTATTAGCGCTCGCCTTTTGAGGACTCGAAAACTAGCTCTTATTAAAAACTTCCTAATTAGTAGAAATAGGAAGTTTTCGATAATAGCTATACTTTTACTTACATGCTTATCCTATCTTTTGTAATATTCATTATTGCAATTTGACAGTTTTTTGACATATAGGTACCGCGTTCAGATTTAAAACGTTGGTAACTATGAAGGTATCATATCTTGTGTATAATATCATTGCACCAACACCTATAAATATTTTTCGGGTTACCCCCGGTTTCTGAAAGGTTGATCAATTTAATATGTTATCAAATCTACTCATCACGTGGTTGGTCGACCAAAACACTAACAACCAACCACAGCGCTTATCAAGAGATTTGATAGGTGATTAACAAATTTTTGTGGTGATCTACGTTTCTAAAAACCGGGGGTAAATCTTTGTTTAATCTTTAAATCTAGGGTTCTAAATATTCCTTCTAAAATTTGCTGTTTCCGTTATTAAATGGTCCACGCGAGTGTTATGTCGTGGGCGTGTTTATAAATACGAGCTAACACGAGCGCCTAATATTAGCTAAAGGTCATACAACCATTCACCCTAAAGTCTTAAAGTTTATCCTAAACCGTCCCTTACTCGTTTATTTCGACTTTAGAGGTACATTCCGATTTTATTAACCCTCAAACCTTCGGTACGTAAATAAATTAAATTTCAGGTCTTCAGTGTCATTAAGTTTTCAAAGTACTTTCTTGTCGTCTTTCAAAACGTTCTTGATTGGCTAATGTTGCTTATTCTCGTCTATGATTGGTCAATAAAAGTTTAATCTGGCATCAGATTGGCTGATGTTTGTTATATATTTTAGTTTACGTGAATTAACATCCGCTATTTTATGTGTTCTTATTATTGTTAATAAAGCTAAGAGATTACAACTTAATTATTCCACGTTGATTGTCAATTCCTAATTAGTTTTATCCTTATGGCTTTACCGTCTTAATTAAACAAACAGTTATTGACATGAATAATGGACATCTTTGGTTGTTATGCCTACAATCAATATTGATTAAATCGTTGGATTATGTACCTTGCTATAATTGAGACATTAAGAATGTATTGTACCTATTTGGTTTTGATGATCTATAAAAGAATATCTTTTGTTAGTCTTGCAATTCATGCATAAAATACTATGGCTAATTGGTTACTGTGACTAAGAACCTTGTCACATAAAAGGACCAAGTTTTTATTTTAGAGAGAGAGTGTTTTTCTATATACCCGATATCTGGTCGTTTGGTCCCTAATTATATTTCCCTTTACATCTGAGATAATAGTAACACGAATAAGATTTGATGTAACTTGGTTTATATAGGAGCTATCAGCAGGATTTCAAGACCTACTGCTCCCAATAAAGACATACTTATGTCTACATTGGGAGCAGTAGGTCTGGACAATGGCAAGTTTCCGTCCTCCAAAACTACCCCCGAATACTTCAACGCAACTTACCTTTAAGACGTGCTTAAATGTATATCTGTCGCTACTTTACACCTTTAAGTGACAGAGACATCATGAGACTTAACGGCGACTTAAAACTGATTGTCATTTCAGTATTCGGCCATTAGATGATTAGACCATCAATTATTTTTAATTGTTCTGCAACTTAATTACGCGTTATCGTTCTTAATACAGTATTTACTGTTTTCAGTCAGTTTAGTTCTCGTTTATAGATACATAGTTACACTTCCTTTTCTTAATAGTAGGTATATGGCAAGTTCCATGTCCTTCCAAAATGTGACTCCGTAGGTACCTTACTTATTTAGTAGCTAGTTTTGTTTGACATCAAATATTCGTGGTATTCCCACGTATTGGTGGTTTTGCGAGCATTTGTGCCCGTGAAGCGACTTGTTGCTTCTCATTACTTATGTAACACGGCCTGCTCATCCAGAACTGTTATTAAAAAATCTGTTTGAAGTTTAATAGCGATAAAAGGAATTAAGGTTATGTGATTTGAGGGATTAAGAGGCTTTTAATAAGTTCAGAGATACTTGAGAAAGTTCTAAAACCATCTTATTAAAAAAAAACTGGTTTTAAAACTGGCGTTGTATGTAGCAAGGTAGATTTATACTAAGAGATTTTAAGTTACAATTACTACATGTTTTAAAACATATTTCATGAAAATATCGAGCTTAGAGCTGAAAGATATTTCGAGAAAACTCGGTCACCAGTAAAATATACATTTTCCGCCAAACAAATTTCGTTAGCAACCCGAAGCTTCGAAATCGATGGGGCTACAACCCCATTTTCTAAAGCAAACAACGGTATTAATAAAACTGCTTATATTAAGCATTGCTTAACCTGAAATTACTTACTGACATAAGACTATGATATTTATCATCATCAAAATACCAGCTCCTAAATTAATTTTGAGACCCATTCATGTTAAAATTTAACCCGTGGTACTTGGGCCTTACTCAGTTGGCTTATCTTTTCTTTGCCTTTGGCCTATCTTTTCTTTTTGTCTCCCGTTTGCAATGGAGGGAAGTGGAAACTATTTTTCCTACTCCTCCTTTAATACTTCTGATTAATTTCGTTGTGTGTTCCAAGACAGTCAATCGTTTCTCTGGGACACAGCGAGCTTAACTGTTTCGGTGGTATTCATTGGTTATCATTGTACATCCTGGCTTACAGGAGTTGCAATGATGGACATGTGCGGTGGGCTAGTCCAAAAAAAAAAAGACAGATATTTATAAAAAAAAAGTTAGCTCTTAAAAAAGACGAAGGCAATTTGTACAAAAGGACTGTATATCTGTAATATTAAAGTTAAATCTCTCTGTCAACATTCACAAAACAATTAAATGTTCCATAAGCCAATCGGCTTTCAACTCCTACAAGACACAATAAGAGCATTTCTGACGTCATGACAATTTCAAAGTAGGTATTATAGCTTTTCCAATTAGATATAAACTTTGTATCCATTGTACGTTTACAAGGAAACAAAGTTATAGGAAACGAATGTAAAAGACTTTGATTACTAAATTTTAATTAAAACCGTACATTATTGCAGCGTGCAGTAAAATGGGTTACGTCTCTATAAAATCGGTGGTGAGCTTGTTGTCTTTGTCTTGCTTGTGAGTGGTCGTATGTCTGTTTCGCTCGCACGTACGTCACGGCCTGGACAGCCGGCAAGGGGCAAGCTACATTGATTTTATTGTGATTCGGGTATTTTCGATGTTTGGTACCGGACGGAGCTGCAAGCCCGGCCACTGGCGGCTTCGCTTTACAGAAGCGAAAAATAAAATGTTCAAAGAAACTAAGTGAACATAAAAGAACTTATATACTTATATAATTATTAGGAAAATATACGATGACATGGTCCATGCAGATTTGTCTTCAGCGACCTAGCTCTCTTGTACTAAAACCAAACTTAACCTCGAAATAACTTGCTAAGACAAATATTACTTTTGCAGGTGCACAATATACAATAAACCGCCAACTTATATAAAAAATATTAACTCATTTAGTGGTTTTAAATGTCTATTGACTCAATAGATAATTGAACATTATTTACTTTTCCGTTGAGGCTATTATAATATTATCCGGGTGTTCAACGGATATTAAAATAGCATTGCAAAATGTAATTATTAATTTCATGTACACTAAGTGACAATATTTGTCTTTTTTAAAATAAACCTGAAATAAAAGCTTATCATATTATAGATTGTAGGAATCGAATGCATTATTGCATGGTACTGTGTTTTTGTTCCCAAATTAAGCGAAATGCAGTTTATAGTCTACTATGAACTTAATATTACACTTATCAATATTCGGTCTGTCTGTTCTGAATCCGTTTTGAAAGAGTCGATTTTTCAAAGATTCACTTCACCACTTTTTACGATTCTAAAACACTTAAATGGTCCTGGTTAGGTTTCCGTATCTAAAGGTGGCACCGTATTGTGGTAACGGGACTCTATTACAAAGCTTCCGCTGTCTGTTCGTCCGTCCATCCGTCTGTCTGTCAGTCCGTGTGTAAGCGGGCTATTAAATATATCTCATGAATCGTAATAGCTAGAGTTGAAAAAAAAATAAAATAAAGGGGGCTCCATAAACTTCTTGCGCGAGTCCGTCTCGTTCTGGGCTGTTTTTTTTTAATTTCCTCTTTAAGTATCTGGTCCTAACCTACGCGCCGTTAGATGCAATCTTTAAATGGAGTTTTTATTTAATTTCCTCTCTCTATTTGACTTTGCGCTGTTTGTTCTGGAAAACGAACTTTCATTCGATCTTTGTACATAACCTTAGGTTACTAGCAAATGCGCTAGATTATTGGATATTGACTTCTATTGACCTGAACCTAATTTCAGAGCATACATTTAATTAGGCGAGAATATGACTCAGCTGTAACAGAACGAAAAGAAAATTATCCACACGTATAAACTATATGATTGTTCCATCAGGGATAAGAACAATGATTGCTAGGTATATAGACTTTTAATTATTTCCATTTTGGCTGGTGCCAGCAGTTCATCAGTGATTCGCAAGGCATCATTTAGATTTCCAGCATTATACTTGCCTCAAGCTCTTTTCACTTTTATAATGAGTCTTACCACATTTGAGGTCTCTTTTGTTACTTTGATGCGCAAAACTAATGCTAACGGCATCATTATGATTTCTTTGTAACCTAACTTACTTAACATCGAGATTACATATTGTATTTTTATTAAGCACGAAGATCTAATGCTCTACGCCGCCTTCAGCATTCGATCAGACTGAGTGTCCATATTTCTCACACAAATCAAAGCTAGAGCAGCAATCAACACAGCACTTACATCGTTACTGCATTTATTGTCAAATTGGTTTCTCACAGGCATCAGGCGGTGACGTCAATCGCCACTAGTCTGCATCCTGACCTAGTCGACTGGCCTATTATTCTATCACCGGTCACCCTTGTTCGTTGCATCCTGTAGGTACTGCATGCTTTGATAAACCATAGATCGTTCATTGAAATTTGAACCTTATGTTGATAGTACTAGTGAAACATAAATGAATAGTTTCATTCTTAATTATACATGTCGATTACTAAGCCAGTGTGTTTGTATGTTGTAAGTGACCTATAGAGTGAAGGACATAGTTTCAAAATACAAAGGTTTTGTTCAGTAAGTCACTAGAAAGCCACTTCGATTTATTACCATTTAATGGCCCAAAATCCAAGCTACAAAATTGGCAATCATCCCAAAAAATTTTTCTTAAACTTTGACAGACTTCAGATAGAACCACAACTCTCCTAATCGACTACAATGATTTAATACACTCAAAAACCATCGGTAGCAAAAAGTTTTAAGACCATCGTTAACCCTTTGCCTATAATGCCTCTCCTGCATTAAAGATATCTCCCAACGCTAGAAGCTGCAACACAAATTCAAGTTACCGTTTATACCCAACCCTTGCATCCTTAGTATTTGGGCTGTAATAACCTTGCGCGCCCGGGCCGAAGCCGGTCAAGGCTGCGCTGCACCGCCAATAGGCTGCTTCCTGAGCGCGGGGCCCGCGCGAATTTATTGACGTATGCACCTCTTATGTTCCATTAACTCGAACATTGATAAGGGAACTAACTGATCATGTTATATATTTTGTAGAGGTGTATATGGTTGATGTTCATCCCAAATGATATCGTATACCTTTTGTTTGGCAAATGGTTGCCTGGAAGAAATTGGCATGTGCAATAAGGCCGCCTTTTGTACATACCAGGTACTTCTCTATTACACGTCATATATTTTATTAGGAAACTTTTTTTTGTGCAATAAAGAATAAATAAAATTATGAAAAATCAGATTTTTTTTTTCACATTCAAATTTTTCCTACTCATTACCAAAATATAATTGTTAATATCGACAATTCTGAGGATTCAAAATACTCTTCCTTTTTGTTAAGATGGTTGAAAGTTTGTATAAATAAGGAGCCTTAGGTATATTTTACCGTTCAACTGAGAGGTAAATATAGTTGTACCTAAAGTTTCAATTTCCAAAGTCCATTTTACTTTATATTTATTGCATTCTCTTTTTTTCTCTTTCTTGGAGCCGTTATTGGAAAATAACGAAGCCCTATTGAAGCACCAGACAAATATTTCCTAAACCGAGACCGCGCCGCGTCGATTAAAACCATTAGCAGTTAGTTCATTGGAATTCTTTGGAGATCGTTCGTCCATATTTGAAATAATGGTTCATAATACCACAGCTTACCGTTTTGTTCTTATTTCGCAAGTATCTGGTCTGCGGTTTGTACGAAACAACTGTTTTTGTATTTAACATTCTACCTGAAGCATTTGAGGAATGGTCTTTAAGTACTTCATTATCATGACTTCAAACCACAGCTGAGTTTCCTACTGGATATATAGTTCTGTGTATCTTGAGTTACTTATCTCAGAAATCAGCGCCATTTAATGGCTCTTAATACGTTTAGTAGCTATTAGTAGTACCTACTTGACCCACTCAATAATTGTCAGCGGTACTATTAGCTCTTGTTCTAATGAATCTGGGGCTACTGCATCTCATAAATCACTTCTTCTTCTTTAATTTGTGTAGGTACTTCTTTCTTGGAGGAATTACCACTATATACTCCTTTTAACTATGCATCACACGTATGACCATCGTTTAATCAAATTAATATCTTAACATCGTGTAGAATCAAGCGTTAATAGATTTTTTTTCCTTCTTTCAGTCAATTTGTTGTGTATAGCTATAATCTCCATATGTTTCTGGACTATACTCTACCAGTAAATAGGGCAGTGGAGACCAGTCTCTCACAATCGTTATGTCAATCACAATTGTGGCTGTGTGCTCCCCCAACCAGTGCAAATTGTAGCACTCACAACACTTGGCTTCATTGACAATCTTAGTTATTACGGAGCTATCAACTGCTTTAAATTTATGGGAACGGACTGAGATTGAAGCGATGCTTTGATCTTGATCTGATAAACCGTTCTGATCCAAGATGAAATCTATACTTATAATAAATCTGTAGAGAGGTCAATTCTGTACATCAAATATATTTTCAAAATAACTATCAGGGGGTGATTAGTGACCGATACTGATGCCAAAAATGCAATCAGTAAAATTTTTGTCTGTCTGTCTGTCTGTCTGTCTGTCTGTCTGTCTGTCTGTATGTTCCTTATAGAAACGAAAACTACTTGACGGATTTTAACGAAACTTGGTACAATTATTCTTCATACTCCTGGGCAGGTTATAGTATACTTTTCATCACGCTACAATCAATAGGAGCAGAGCAGTGAAGGGAAATGTTGGGAAAACCGGAGAAATTACTCCATTTTTTAAGCTTCCGTCGCGTATGCAGTCTTAATGGTTAAAGCTACATAGAAATCATGTATGACGGAAATGTTCTACATAAAATTATCTAAAAAATATCCGACAACAGCATATGTCTATCTTTTATGGTTGACTCACAATAACACGTGTAACTCCCGATAGCTTAGCAGTTCGGAGATTTCTGATTATATTTGTTTACTCTTACGTTTATAATACTCTCACTCATCCCTAATTAAAAAAAGTTAACATTATTACCTATTCAATAAAAAAAGAATCTCGGTATAGAAACACCAAACTTATATACATGAAATACGATAATAAGCCATCGCGCCGTCGCGCGTGAATACTGAATCATGCTTTAAGGATTATTTTTGTGTAACGTGACATATTATATTTCCCTACTAAAATACGAAAGTTAATCTGTCTGTTACATCAAAACCACTGAACAGTGGGGAAGGACATATGCTACTTTTTTACGAAAACGACGGAAACGCGGACGAAGTCGCTGGCAAAAGCTAGTTTTAAAAATAAATCGTTTTTCTACTTCCAGACGTCTTTATTTATTTGTCTTCTTTATAATTTAACTTGACAAAATTATCTGTATTTTCAAGGCTTCCTTTTCCGTTTCGAACTCCAATAGGTAATTAAATTCGTTCTGAGAAGCCGTATTTTCTATCTTATAAGAAAAAGCAGAAATTATTTGTACAAATCAGTCGTTGAACCGACTCAATATTATCGAGTTCTTTTAAAAAAAGTTGAAGTTTAACTCGCGCACCGAGAATTCCGTACATGTTTTTAATGATCGTCACTGTTCAATTTCCAAAAACAAACTTAACTGTGCGGTTGAAAAATGCTCATATATCAGTGAATGACATTATCATATTTCCAACCATATTGTTTTGTAATCGCAAAAACATATTACAAACTTTACGTACAAAATGGTACACAAGGTGGACTTGAAGTACCCTACAGGTTTTGTGTTTCTCTGAAATGAATGGGAAAAACAACAAAAATGGCAACATTTTTTAATTGCATTGACGAAGACGCTTGATTTTTTTCGCATCAAAAGTTCGTGGACCTGAATTTGATAATAATTTTAGCACGATACCGGGACCCACTACGAGTACCTTAGAAAAAAAATCTGTACAAAATCCAAATTCATTTATTCACAATGGAATAAAATACAATTATATTGAAAGGTCAATTATATTAACAGACAGTACTCCATAGAGCCCACCCTTCACCGCTTGCTAAGTGCTCTGGTTGTGGAGAAGAAATAGTGCAACAAAATCCCCAGCAACACTCTGTCTGACAGACAGACAGGCAACAAAGTGAACCTATAAGGGTTTTCATTTGTCCTTTTGCGATACGGAACCCCAACAATGTGAAACATCGTCAGATTTACACGTGCCGCAGAAATAAACTATGCTTGATTTAATTGGTGTAATCAAATAACTCGCGCACACAATAATTGTATATTTTTAGCTTTACTTTTGTGATACAGATGTTGTGAACGTTGATTATCTAACAGTTCTCAGACGATATTATTCCTTGAATAACTGTCCTTCAGGCCTAATATCAATTACCTATAAATTATTTAGAAACCTTACTCTATCTTTATTTGATCTGACACAATACCTGTTTAGTTATATTTATCGGTTATTTTAAGTTCTGTCACGTGACTTTGTATATAAATAAAAAAAAATACTTAAATTAATTTTTTCATGTTTTTTTTTTATTTTGTCGACTAGGCAACAATTGTACTGTACAAATTTTTTGCGCCGTTAGCAAAAATATATTCATGATCTTTTCATGGCCACGGTATTGGTATCATCATAATTTAAATAAAACAAAAGACACAATTAACTTTTAAATAACAATTGTTTCGCGTAACATTATTTACGAGCCTGCCTATATCATAAAAAACTTAAGCTAGCTGTTCATTAAGATAGTCCTAAGTTCAAGGACTGCTATAATCTGGCTTACTGTCGTATATCTGGCTTACGTATGCAAAGCTGAAGGATCAGATACAGTTCCACATCTTATCGCCCGCTTATTTATTCTGACTTCATTTATTTATAAGATCTTGATCTAGATTTGACTCGATCGCAAAGAAATTGGCTTCGAATTGCATAAATTTGATTCTTTATTAAAACAAATGCTGTTCAATATACGAGGATGCTGGATGTAGATCAAACAGTTGATATTTGTTTGTATAAGTTCTTTTTTTGTTGATCAATATACTTTCCTATTTACTTTAAATTGAGTAAATGTTGTATTGCATTTTTGGCTCAAGTGTTTTTCAGTAAAATCATGTTCTATTGTCCGAATACTGACACGTAAATCAGTTTTAAGTCACCGTTATGCTGTCTCTGTAACTTTAAGGTTATGGCGATAGATAGATATTTAAGAACGTCTTAAAATTGAGTCGCTTTTCAGTATTTGGGGGTATCTCAGTTTCTATCGTCAGTCAAGCAATTTATATCATCATTTCACAGTCAGTTAAAAGCTATTTCTCATCGTTCTATTGACCTGAACTAACTGTTAAAGAAACAATAGTAAAAAGACACAGTACCACTTAAAAAAACAACTGAGGCTTGAAAATAAAACATACTGGTACATACCGACATGAAAAAATGTCCGGTATGCGCAGTAGTAACGATTTTTCACGTGATCCTATATTTTTTTATTACACTTTCAACAAAAGGCTTGTATATACAGCATGCAACATAAACCCTGTCCGATCCTTATGAGTACTATTCGGGATCGTACTTACACATATACGTAACTATTAAACTGATCAAAGGCAACACTGATCGCTCGACAAAGTATACGCGTACTACCAACAGTTTTGTTTGTATCAAAGAAGCCGCCTGCGCGAAACATTTTTTTCTAGCACGTAGGTATGTTGAACCAGGAATACGCCTTTATTGGATCGGACAGGGTTTTCCGGTGAAGCAGTCAAAGCCTGCGCTCAGGCTAACTGCGTAAATCTCAAACAAAAAAAAAAAAAAAAGGTTTTTGTTACATACTGTATATGACGTCCAGGTTTCTAAAACAACTTGATAACGCATGTTTTTACCAAAAATCTTGACTGCTTTTTTGGGCTTCATAGCCTTTTCCCAAGCTATGTTAAGGTCGGCTTAGAGTCCAACCGGATTCGGTAGAATATCGTATTTTACGCGGAGCCACTGCTTATCAAGTCTCGAGACCTATTTCACTGAGTAATTTAGTATCCATATAGAGAAGGATCATTGATCACCACGCTTGCTCACTTGCGGGTTGTCGATTTCAGAGTCCAATTTTTGGAATCCATGTTTCCTTACGATTTTTTCCTTAAACTATTGTTAGATATCAAATTAATAGATTATCATAATGCATAATATTACCAAAAGATTATTTTTTCTAAGTTCGTGATTACTGGTCTGTGAATTAGAGGTCGCGGGTTCAAATCCCGACAATGGCCCGTTCATTCACCTTACATTACATCATTATTTGGGTTACTTTACCAAGCTATGAATGGTTTCTTAAGTTTGTACGCTGAGTTTAAGAGCGTTTTGTTAATTAATATATTTTTTTTTGTAAGGATTCATTCATTTAAGTTACATAACAGTTTTCAATGAGGTTTTTTCTTTTACTTTTGGTCCTTAATGTTTTTCAATGGAATTTCTTCCGCAATTCTTTTGAAGGATTGTGCAATGTTATGAAACCTTATGCAACAGTAACACGATAGGTCGTTTTGTCATTGTTTCTTCAAGTGCAAATAACAGTATATAATCTGTAGGCTTATTTGCTATTTCCAGTTGTAGTAGATCTAGGGTTGGTCATCGACGTTAGACGATACGAAATTTGAGTTAGCACAGGGTTTTTTTGAAAACGATTATACTTTAGTTGACGACCACTTTAGCAAATAAGCCTGCTGGTCTATTGCCAATAGTTAACCCAATATAACTTGCAATTATTATTTACTACGCTTTATTTAATCTTATAAACCATAATTACATTTATTCCAATTGGTCAAAGTACAATTACTTATTTTTTATTTATTATTCTTACATAGAGAAAAAACTACTGTGTAAGAATTGTCAGTACAACTTAACAGTCTTAGACTTAAATTTTTTGCCTAAACATTTTACCGACCTCTCATAGATAGCCAGTATTTGGCCCAACTATCATTTGTTTTTGCAACATGGTGCATTTACGATGGTTTTATAAACACATAACTTCAGATAATTATTCTCGGTTTACGAGTATCGGAATGATCTACTTCCTTCGTTTAGTGATAAGAACGGTTTAGTGTTTAAACCCTGATAAACGAAAACGTATCTATTTCCAGTTTAATGTGAAATTGCTTGCATCCTCCTTCGTTGACTGGAGCTCTGGTTTAGTAGTTAGATGTCATGAATAAATATACCTTTCAGCAAAGCTGATCTAAAGAGCCAGTTAAAATATTATTTTTATTATTTCCGGCCGTTTTGTTAAAATCATTTGAAATGTATATTAATTTACGTCAAAAGGTCAACTCCAAATTAAAAGCTTATTAATAAAATTAGTTGTCCAAATACTTAACTAACCCTCAAATCAATATCCTGGTACAAATGTCAGTGGTCTCCTTTTCCTACACTTATTCACTTACATCTATGAATAAGGGAAAGTCCAATCTATTACATCGTATGGCCTTTAGTTGCCCTTTCTTGACAGGTGGTTATCTCCTCGGAGGGAATTCCTTGCCCTCTGCCCTCACCTCTGATAACAGGCCATATTTATCATCCAGATACTTTATAACTTGTAGTAGTAAATAAACTGCTAACCTCATTTATTTATGTAATTTAGGAAGGACTGCTCTTAGGAAGGACTGCTCTTTTGAAGTTAGGAGTTTGCTAATGAATTTATTTGTACCATTTATCTGTGAACTGTTGCCTACTTAGTAGTTTTTTGGGACCATAATTCTCTTTTAACGTTTTTAGTAGTAGATAACTATCATAAATCATTAGAATTGTTATTGTTTTTACAGAAATCGTCGTCCTACTACTGTGCAAAGTCCTTACTTCTTCCCTTCCATTTAGCACGCTATTGGCAGCCATTTCAACGCATCAAACAACAAACTTACTGACTTCTAAAAACCATTGTATTAATTCTGAATTTCGTAAATGTTGCCATATTGTGGAAATTAACCCACAATTTCCATAAGAGCACAAAACGAAACAAAACAGAACATCCCTTAAATAAGGCCTTTGCAATGAATATTTATGCAATGCACCAAAGGGTGCTTCAGACCCTACTCAGTTTATTTCAGTCACAAGATGCGCTGCGATCTTAATTGTTTCCATCTTGTATGCTAATTTATGTACGTTTGTCATCAACTGTTTACTTCGGAAGGGTGGAATGCACACACTTGCATTTCTACACATATGTCGACAGTAGGGATGAGACTATGCATTTGTCTCTCAAATTGGAAATTTTCAGTTCCAATTTCCATGGTAATTATCTTCTTGATCATCAATCCTTATCTTCTTACTGTTTATGTATCTATCTGCTTTGCGGGTGTTATTTTCTCTTATGCGTGCTAGTTGTTCTGACACTGTGGTGTTGTAGCAGATATAAATTCAAATTGGAACTGAGCTACCTTCTTTATGATACAAAATTTTGAACATTTCTGTTGCTTTCTAATCATGTAACCTGATTCAATTGTTTAAGTTCTCGCACTAAAAGATTTTATCCATGTTGCGGGAGGTTTTAAAAACATTCAAATCACATGCACAAAGAACACCCAGACTTGAAACAAGCAATAGTGGATCACACAAATGTTTGTCCTATGCTGGGATCGAACACGCAGCACGTCGCGCACAGTGGTAATTATAAATAATAATAAATAGTAAAATAAATGTGGACAATATCACATACATTGCTCTGAACCAAAATTAAGTAGCTGAAGCACTTGTGTTATAGAGAAAACGACACCACACCACAAACACCCAGACCCGAGACAATGTAGAAAAGGGGTTTTCTACATTGACCCGGCCGGGAAAGAAACCCGGGACCTCAGAGCTGGCGACTCCTTAAAACAGGTGTGTACGCTTCTCGACGACCTATACGACTCGGCTATCCGTGCAGTCAAAATAATCCGTAATCTGTCAGATAATCTCCTCTTTAGAATTGAATACCGGAAATCTCTAGAATTAAGTAATATAACAATTTATTTAATTAAAGCCTTAGTTAGGCCTCTCGTCTTTTTCAGGTCGAAACCACTTCAATATAAAATACGTTGAGCCACTCGATCGGAATGAAAGTTAGCCAGTCAGGTATTCCAGGATGAATTGCCTAGGAAATAAATATAGAATAACGAGCTTCGTGCTTCAACTAAGAACTAGCATCAATACACCGAATACCCTGGATGTTTGGATGTCGGATTGCACTTAAAACGCTCTCCATCGAGTTTTCAAAAAGTTTTCGGCTGTACAAATAGAATTTTCAAATAACTTTATCTGTACAGAGAAAAGAACTGAATTAACAAATATATTTCATTGGAATATGCACGAAATCATTTTTTTGTATTCGAGTTTGTAACTGTTATCCACAACTAATTTTATAATCTATACTAATATTATAAAGCTGAAGAGTTTGTTTGTTTGTTTGTTTGAACGCGCTAATCTCAGGAACTACTGGTTCGAATTAAAAAATTCTTTTTGTATCGGATAGTCCGTTTATTAAGGAAGGTTATAGGCTATATAACATCACGCTACGACCAATAGGAGCAGAGCATAAATGAAAAATGTTGCAAAAATGGAAAACCGTTGAAACTAAAACTTAAATATAAAATTGCGTACATACTTCCATTTTGTAACTCTGTTAATCCTCATTAACAAAGCTGTTATTTACAAATACATTAATAAACAGATAAAGCTTAAAATGTTTTGTTAAAATGTTTATAATATTGTAAAAAGATTGTCAAATACCAAGTTTCAGTATTTTATTAATCAACTGCAAAAAGTGGAAGTTCTCAATTCGACAGATTTTCTTTTGTTACTCGTTTGTAGATCGATTTCAAAAATTCTTTGTCATCAATAATAACCACCTCTGAGGTGGGTATTTTCGAGGCGGTCCCATATAAACTGGTCTGGACTTTAAAATATGCTGTGACCCTTGAGTTTGTACATATGCTGTGACCCTTGAGTTTTGTCAGGGTAGCTAGTTCAGAAAGGTCGACCTTAGCCAACTCAAAAAATATATTATTTTTGTACTTGGTTTCTCGTACATTTGTGAAGTGGAACATTGAGTGCAGTTTCGATTACCAGTATTAGGACCACAGATAAAGATACTTTACAAATCACCCTATATTTATTAAATTAAACTTAGTTATTCATCATGTATAATTTACAATGGCGCAATATGTCACGTGACTAATATAATAAGCAAGAATGATCTAGAAACACGAAAACGATAGCCGACCTCTATCATTAAATTTTCCGGTGGCTATTCGCGTTTCACAAATTTACATAACTACAAAGTAACATGAGTAATTTTTACACAAAGTAAACCAATAACTGATCTATAAACAATATAATGTAATATACAGCATGCAACAAAAAGCCTGTCCGATCCTTATAAGTATTATTCGGCATCGTACTGCGTACACATATATTTAAGATAATTATGTAAGTAGGTACAGAAAATGTAGATTTTGAGCATTCAATAAAATCTAATCAAATCAATTCGCTAAACATTCAGTAGGTACCTATTAAACGCAGTGTTGCCACATTATCAAACCCATAACCTCTTCGCAAATTTTAGATTCCTATTAGACAACGTCTATAGAGAGTTGGTACAACAGTAGCCCCTAAATATCTGAAAGGCTTATCAATTAAATCTGTTGTCAGATCAACTGATCACGACTGTAATTATTTGACCAAAAGACTAACAACCAATCACAACGCAACATGACCATTGACAGTTGATTAACAAATTTTTGTGTTGATGACGGGGGGTCACTGTGTTTATAACACACTTATGCACTACCCTTTGAGTTTGTTAATCTCAAAGTATTCTCTTATCGCGTTTAGACAGGATGATATCGTTATCCGGTAGTTACATTATCACAAACGAATACCTACTTACTACAATTCTATTCATAAATATAATTTCTCGTAATTTTTCGCCACAATACTGAACCATTCGGCTAGCACGTATTGTTTCGGCCATTGTGTGTAGATCTATCCTAGCCATTGTTACGGTGGAAAGTTACGAGCACAACGATACGTATCTTTTGTTACGTTTTTAATAGTATGATCCGCTTACAAACCTACTTATAATACTGTAGGATAGAATATCTGTCTAGTAGGATTTTGTTCCATGTTTTTTTATTGGATTGTACGAATGTACCTATACATTATAAATCGATTGGTTTTAGTATCGGCCTGATTTTGCGTTAGAATTACATAGATATGTGTGACATCGTAAGTTGAGATATTTGCTCGATTTGCATATTAAGAAAAAGTTTACGAATGATTTTAATGAAGCCTCAAGAGGATTGCTTTTAATTGCTGACCTCTTTTAATACGCACTGGGCCAGAGAGTCAAAGCATTAAAAAGAAATAGTTGCCTTTAAAAATTGCTCCCTACAAGGGATATCTTGAGAACGGATGATGCTAATATCTGAGTACTAACACGAAAATAAGACTGCTATACCATTATTGATGAATAGAAAAATACTATATTACGGTGTCTTGTTCAATCGACTATCCATAATCAAACAAGTTAATTTCAAAGAGCTTACATAGATTTTCGTAATTTATTTCCACAGACGAGTGATCTAGTGCACTACGTCACTAGAAATAATGTAGATAGGTACACTAGATGCCAATTTTCTATATCTTTCTTCATTACTGTATGTCCCATTTCACGACATTTTTTAAAACAAAATCTGTTTATTTTCAATACATCAACCGAATGATTTAGGAAGTTCAAAGGCATTCAATCTTTTGATCACTAAAAGTTTACTTTGATTTGAGTGTGATTGATCAAAATGCATAGCTTTACTCTTTATTGGATAATTTTATGAGACATTTACTGAACTATTTAATGTTAATATATTGTAGTTGTAATTTTTGATACAAAATAATGTTCAGTTTTCAGTATTGCATCTTTTTATGACACGTTTTATTCATTAACTAGAGTTACATAGATATTATTTTTTATGCTTGGCAAGCAGTTAGAACGTACATAGTTTCAAATGTCAGGATGAATGTAATTTAACTACAAAAGCTATGGTTATTATCCTAAATAGAAAATAATAAAACAAAAGATACACGAACCAATTGAACACAAAAAAGTCTTTGAAAAATTAAAGTTTGAACGCACAAACGTGTCAATCAAGATAATGGTAACCACAAGTGTTATTAACCTGTAAATTGATACAATTACACCTTTAATAAGTAATTGAGACAAAAAACAATAGAACAGTGAAGAATCCAATACAATTAAATTCAGTACAACGAGTAGTTAAGCGAAAGTAAGACAGTACTAGCTGCACTTATTTTCACCGCATTCGTAATTAAGAACAATTACAAACAATTAATAAACCTATTAGCAATTATCCAATTTGATAGAATTGCACGAATGTGTTATACCTAGTTTTAATTGACGAATTACTTCTTTTTGTGGTAGATAGCGTGCGTTTTTTTTTAACGTATATAGATGCAATTTCGTCTTTAAATTTGTACGAGATTAGTAGAATATTAACCTTTGCGGTAGTTTAATATTTATTAGCGTTTTTAACTGGTATTTTGATTGCAATTTAGGTACACCTATGGAACTTATGTTTTGGTTTATCTCGGAAGCCTTGGCACGCAAAAAATTCAACTTTGTTTGATTACATTCCAACCAATATTTGTCCAACTATATTGGACAAATATTTGATCAGACGTTTTCACTTATGTTCATGGCTAGATAAAATCCATCTAGTATATCCGAACAAAATAGGACATATATTATTTGTGTTATGTATACGACAGTTTTTATACTAAATAGTTGTATTGGTAAAAAACATAAAAAACTCGACTGCCCTGCTAAGAAACATTCAGATCTGCTAAGGCAGGACTTTTTATATTAATTTCTAGCTGACAAACTTTGTTTTCCAATGGCCACCCTTTTCATCGAGGGGTATAGAAAATAGCCTACGACCTATTTTCAGATCTATCAAATATACACAAAGAAAATCATAAAAATCGGTCGAGCCGTTTTGGAGGAGTTCGATAACAAACGTATCTATTTATTTACGAATTACAGTTATCGCCAAAATTCCGCCTTTATCTTCAAAGTTCCTGTCTAAGGACTCTTGGGTTTTTATGGCGAAGCTAACGATACTGTAACTGTAGAAATCCATCTTAGAAGGAAGATATTAGGTAATAAATAAATTTACAAACAGAAACATACAAGATACGCGGGCAAAACCTAACCCTTCTTTGGCAGTCGGGTAAAAAGAATTGAGATATCAGGTAATTTGTAGCCACTCGCAATAAAATATTTACGACCAATATATCCCTGCCAAAACGCCAATATGAATTCTAAACAAAACATCCCAAAAATTTATGTGACCCATCAAAATTTTAACAATTGCCCCAAAAATTGGGCTGCAACATATTGTTAGCGAAATTTATGTCCGGTTATTGCAAATTTCATCACAGTTTTGACGGGTGGAATAGAACTTTTTGTTGTCAGTGAGAAATATATTTCAATTATGCTAAAAAACTATGGGCAATAATGTTTTGAGCTTCAAAAAATATTAGTTAGGAAACTGTTTTTTTTGCATTGTCGCTCGGCGACAATATCGTTGAAACAAATAAAACTTAAATGACAAAAAAAAGAAAACTACTAAATTAATTAAAATAACCTTAGAATAAACATGACAAGCTTAAAATGCGCGCATCGGCAGTAGCTCCTTGTGACGAGCGTAAGCAAATTTTTTGCTATAAGTACAACGCTCGTTTACTGATTTAAGTAATTTTCCGAGCGACAACAGACGTTTATGCGAAACTATCGATGGTTCCGATATTATTGATAAAACGGCGCCCTCTGTTTTGACAGTAATTTTACGATTTTAGTTGTTCATACAGTGCCTACAGTTCATACTTGATATGCGCACTCTATCGTTTACTTATTTTGTCTCTAATAAAATAACTGATAACGTATACAGTACTTTAGCTTCTTCGGAGAAAGGTGATGCCAAAATACTGTTCACAGAACACAAACGAGAATGAATTTTTAGATGTAGCCGCCTAGAAGCCTGCTTTCGGACACATTCCATGACTATATTGACTATATCCATTTATATTCGATGTTTCTTTGAAGAGTAACAAGGTATATTTTGTTTTGGCTTGCAGGTCTGCATGAATGTACCGAAAATAATAAAAGTGAGTTATATAGTTTTAATTCAGTCTTTCTTGTAAGAACAAAACAAACAGTAATGTCACGTTTTTGTGTTTTTGTGCACTTACGGTATATGAATTAATCTGTATTTCTTATTTAAGGTGGACGCGTTAGGGTAGCCCGCGTAATTATAATTTTCTTACGTTTTTTGCAATTTGCCGGACAGTTTCTCGTTCAATCGAGTTGCATGAACTTAGAGGGTTAGTTTGATGATTTTAATTGTTATAATTCGGTAAGTACAAACGTATTACGGTCGCGTATCGTATTTTGTTAAAAAAAAAGCCTGAATCTTACCAGCAAATTGCAAAAATGGTAAGAAAATTTAAATTTTGCGGGCTTCCCTGACGCTTGCAACCTTAAACACAAATATCACTTATAAATATTGGCACTAAGATTAAGATACAATGTGTGAAGTCAGCACTTCTTATTATTTATTTAAGATAACTTATTAGTTTTGCTCATTAGACATCAAAGAAATAAAAGATTATTTCTTTAAATGCAATTCTTAATCTTATCACTATCACCTTAATTTTCCTCTAGTAAATAACTTATAGTTGGGATTCCGTACCCGAAGGGTGCCAACAAGAACGTATTACTAAGCCTTCGCTGGTCGTCCGTCCGTCTGTCTGTCTGTCTATCAGCGGGCTTCTCATAAACCATAATAGTTAGAGAATTGAAATTTTTATAGAGTGTGTATTTCTGTTGCCGCTGCAACAGCAAATAATAAAAATTAAAAAGTGTTCCATAAAATGGGACGGTAATGGTATGGAACACTCCATGCGCGAGTCCGACTCGCAACTGGCAAATTTTTTGTATTGGCAACACAACTGTTCAGTTTTTTCACGTTGTCTTTCAAAATTATATGTGTTTATGTCCACGTTACAAAGTCGAGGCAGTATCACAGTACGTAGTCATGTCTGTTGCCGTTTGTCCTGTAACACTAAACTAATAATCACTAATTTATAAAGAAACTTAAAGCCTTATCAATCGGCATCATCTTTAGACCAATATCTAAACATTTGTGAAGAAATATATACAAAAGAAAGGAAATAAATACGTCCCCGTTATACTCAACTTCCCTGATCAAAATAATAATAGCATAAGATAAGTGGTACGTCACTATCTCTGTAAAAGTCTTTACATAATCTCAGTTTAGATTAGGTGATAGCCATTACAGACTGTATCTGTCGCCGGCAAGAAAACAGTGAAGTCACGATTACGTCACGCCAACTTTGTTGACGTCAGTCCGATAACTGTAGCGTCTTAATTAAATTCTGTCCGCCTGTTATTCGTCACTAAGACGCTCAATAAAAATATCTTAATTTGTTTCTTCCAATGCTTAACGATGTCTGTTTCTAATCAAAATGATGTCCCCCTCTAAATGTTTATCTGTACTATAAACGTACTCTGTTCAGCTCCATTTTGTCCCTTATTTTAATGAGAACCGTGTAATTTAAAAGTTTCGAAATGGTAACCAAATTTTGACCGAAATTTTGTTTTTTTATTGTTCATGTTCCTGGCAATTTTTTTTAAGTTGTCGACCATGAATCAGCGCGCATCGAATATTAAATAACAATATATTAAACGCCAGCTGAGAAAAATAAGCTACAATAGATACAACGCCAACTTTAACAAACACTAAGATGCAAGACATAACTTGGAATCACGCCAATCCTTTGTAGTTACCGTTAGCACTAATGCTCAAGCAAAAAAGAGCAAAAATATTACAGAATGAATACGACCTTTCAGTGTCAAAGCTTGCTGATCTTATTAGCAAGACATTGATTTTACAAAGTTTAAAGCCCGTCCGGTGGTAGTCGTCGGTTGTGCGGGGAGTTTGGGGGGTGTGTGAATTATTTATTTATTAACAATTTATGTAAACATAAGAATATATAAAGGACAAAAAAATAATAACAATAAAGTACATAGGTACTGCTTATTTCTTAAAAAGCTTCCTCCAGCAGACCTGCGAAAGGAGAAATATATATCAGAAATGGAGACAACAGTGTGTAGGAAATAGTAAAAAGTAATAGTGCTCAGAAATAATTCAGACTGAAAGGCACTAAACCTTTCAAGTTATTTCCTTGGTGAAGCAATAAAGAAAGGATATAATGTAGCAGGACATTCATAATCTTCTATACTTATAATAAATCTGTAGAGAGGTCAATTCTGTACATCAAATATATTTTCAAAATAACTATCAGGGGGTGATTAGTGATCGATACTGATGCCAAAAATGCAATCAGTAAAATTTTTGTCTGTCTGTCTGTCTGTCTGTCTGTATGTTCCTTATAGAAACGAAAACTACTCGACGGATTTTAACGAAACTTGGTACATTTATTCCTCATACTCCTGGGCAGGTTATAGTATACTTTTCATCACGCTACAATCAATAGGAGCAGAGCAGTGAAAGGAAATGTTGGGAAAACGGTATTTTTTAAGCTTCCGTCGCGTATGCAGCCTTAATGGTTAAAGCTACATAGAAATCATGTATGACGGAAATGTTCTACATAAAATTATCTAAAAAATATCCTACAACAGCATATGTCTATCTTTTATGGTTGACTCACAATAACACGTGTAACTCCCGATAGCTTAGCAGTTCGGAGATTTCTGATTATATTTGTTTACTCTTACGTTTATAATACTCTCACACAAATTAAAAAAAGTTTACATTATTACCTATTCAATAAAAAAAGAATCATAGAAATCGGTATAGAAACACCAAACTTATACATGAAATACGATAATGAGCCATCGCGCCGTCGCGCGTGAATACTGAATCATGCTATAAGGATTATTTTTGTGTAACGTCACATATTATATTTCCCTACTAAAATACGAAAGTTAATCTGTCTGTTACATCAAAACCACTGAACAGTGAGGAAGGACATATGCTACTTTTTTACGAAAAACGACGAAAACGCGGACGAAGTCGCTGGCAAAAGCTAGTCTATACTAATATTATAAATGAGAAAGTAACCCTGTCTGTCTTTCTGCCTGTTACACTTACACGGCTAAACCACACAGCCGATTTTAATTATAATTAGTATGGGATTAGTTTGAACTCTAAGACGAAACATAGGCTACGTTTTGCCGCGATAACCGACATCCACGCGGGCGGAGCCGCGAACAAAAGTTATATATATTTATTTACCTCTAAAGGAACAACATCCTGATAAATAATACAACCTGCCAAGTTACATATAACAATTTCCATCACTAAATCAGTTTTCGTTCCTAAAATGGAAGTGTTGTCATGGATTTCCATTTTCCAAATGGATTCCAGACTTTTTCAGACACGTGCCACCTTTTTTCCTCTACAAAAGTACTTAGCGAACTTCGAGAGTTCCAAATACGTTTTTCTACTCACAATGCCTCGAATTTTCCTTTCAAATTAGTAATTTTGTAGAAAAAACTTTTGTAGAGACTAAATCCTTGCCAAGGGTTCAAATAGAACTTAATAATTTCTTAGAAATTGTTGAATAGTGTCTAGCTGCCTACTTTATTTTGTAGAATTAGTAGCTACCTATGTTTCTCGAAACTTGTATTTTTATCCTTTATTTATCGACATGGAAAGATTTAATTGATCAAACTGAGACAGACTTCACTCTTATCTCGGGTTTAATGCCCATATTGAGCTGGTCAAAGACGACAAACATATATTTAGAAATCTGTAAGTACTCTAATGAAAAGACAATGAATACCAAAACTAATTGTAAACTTTTATTAATTACCGCAATAACATAAGCCTGTACAGAGTATTTCAAATGTATTTAAGAACGATATCCACTGCCATTAAAGTCTACACTACATTTATATGGTCGGTATCTAATAAATTATGATTAGTGATAAATGCTCCAGCCTTCGCCCACTTTGTATTCAGTTCACTGAGTTAAGGTTGTTCTCCAACTGTCAAGAGAGGCGATATGTAGCTATTATGAGCGATACATCTTATTGATTACGATTGGCCTATGACCATAGAGCATTCTTCGGAATCTTTTAGAATAAAAGAGAAATCGTCTATTCCCGAAGAATCAAATACTCTTTATACTTTCTTTAAAATTATTTGTTTAATAACTTTCGTGAGTATTCATAATTATTTAGGAATAATAACTGTTTACTCAGACACATTTTCGGGATCGCGTGACTAGTTTCAGACTCAATAGGAGTCCGTAATCATGAGCTGACGCGGCGTCGCCGTCGGTGGTGTCGCGAGTCGAACATAGGCTAGTTGCCAGTCGGGCAATCCCGAGAATGTGCGTGAGTAAACCGTTAATATTCCTAAATAATCTTGAAAACTATTTTTATATAATTTTAAATTAACAGAGTAAATAAAAAAATACTTTGTAAATCTAAACAAAAACGAGTAGTAAGTCTTTAGATCTGAGATGTCAGTATATCTTTTATTGAACCTAAATCAGTTAAAAAATATAGCATCAATCAAAATCATTTGTCATCGCATAGCCTATCACATACTGGACAGCTAGCAAACGTCTTACAATTGATCGATACTCGATAGTAACTCGAATAGCAGTTTAGTGACCCATGGTTGTCCCATATACAACGTCTCGACATGAATTTTTCATACGTTCAATTTTATCGATCGGTTCTATTTCGTCGTTGAGGCAGGGCAGTTCGCTTCACTAATACATGTTTAATTAGTAGCACCGTCATTCTTGACACAAATTGTACCGTTACAATTGAAGTTGTAACTATGTGAACTTACAGATGTTAGTTCCAATGACGTTGGTTAGTGCATACTGCGATTGGGGTTTTTGTATTATTCAGTGGTATTTAATTTTGTAGTTGGTAAAATGAAATTGTTAAAATGACATGTACTAAGAGGCATTTATTAAAGGTCATATTGGTGTTGATTTAAATAGAACTATACGAATTTTAACAAAGATGTTTTTCGTAAAAAAATTAAAACCATTGCACGGGTGAAGGGAGTATTTAAACTAGAATTTTAATGCTATTAATTGATGATAGATAAAAGTCATTCTAAAGACGTAGCTGTAGATGCTATAGGTCTAGTTAATAGGAAAGGACTTTTTTATTTGGCTCGTGGGGAGCCAAATATTTTTTTTTTTAATAATTGATGCAAATAAGTATTATTAAAGTTTGGAAAAATTTAATTATTCCAAATATAAAATTAAATTAAAGGTATATTTCTTAAACCTGAAATTAAAATAAAAAAAAATATCGTCAGATTGTTAATTATACCTTCTTACGTGCGTACATAAGTACACACACACTTTTTTTTATTACTAGTACAATGAAAATTAATATTATGAAAGATACGAAATATGGAGAAACGAAACGGGAGGACATTGAAAATAAAATTTGTTCATTTCGTCTAAATCATCGTCGATCTTTCAGTTGCGTCTTGGCAGTTCTACTTTAAATTTATTAGCTACACACATACATACAAGGATTATTGCAACATAATTTAACAATACATTATGTATACTTAAGTTTCTAGGCGTTGTCTATGACTAAACCTAACCGCAAACTTTATGGACATGTGGTAAAGACTACATTGTGGGAGGTACTTATTTCGAACATCAATTTTTGTTTCGTAATTTAAATTCAATTTGAGAATCGAAAGTGTTGCGTTTCGTTTGGGACCTATGATTGTTTCAATTATGTAAATGTACTGTATGGAGCAAGTTAGCTAAGTATATAGACAAATATATATCTAGGAACGTCCTGTCATCCATCCATTATTAAAACGGTATCATGATGACTTTCTTACGTCATTACACTTACTTACGTTAATTAGTAGTGTGCAACTTGATTAATACAGCAAATGGTCCTTTTCATAAAGAGCACGAACATTAATATCTAAAAATAGAAATATTAAATTTCTAGCTTTTTATATTTTCGGTTATCTAAAGTTTTGTTCCAGATTTGTTGCCTTTTTAGGGTTTCGTAACCGAAGGGCGAAAACAGGCCCTATTCCTTAGCTTCCGCTGTGCGTCCGTCCGATCGTCCGTCTGTCTGTCATGAACCGTAATAGCTCGATAGTTTAAATTTTCAGTTGTACCTATTTCTGTTGTCGCTATAACAAACAATAATAAAAATAAAGAGAGCTTCAAAAAATGGTTTGAAACTCGCACTCGGCTGTTTTTTTGATACTTACAAGAGTGACAGCAAAAAAAAACATATTTCATAAAATTAAAAAAAAAAATAAGTTTGTAAAATACATTATAATAATATAAGTACATACTTACATTGTTCTGAAATAAGTTGAAGTGTAAACAATGTGGGTCAAACGCCTGGCCTTTAGAGGAAAGTGCCACAGCCGTGCTGACCCGCTTGACACCCGACACCGGCACGCACGAATCTCACCAACTGAGCTAGCATATTTAAATGAATAATGATCTTTTAAATAGTTTTATGAGTATTTAGGATCCGATACAATACGATGAAATTACGATTCCTTGAAGCTTCTTTGATATTTTTGACAGATATTTAACGATTAGTTTTTTTTACATACATAATTCTACGCCTCATCATGTTATGTGCTGTAGAATACATTACTTGTGATTTTTAAGATACATCATTTGATTTTAAATGTTTCTTTAAATTGATTTTTTTTTTCGAAAATCATTGTTAGCCTTGACTTGTGCCTAAGTTGGGTCTACAATAGCTGAAATACAAGGTCCTTAAAATATATATCTTAAAAATATATTTTTCACGTAACACAAAGTTGAAACTCCACGCTACAACAACAACTTTTACGACAAACATCCATACTTTTAGATAAGTTTGCAAAATGTTACAAGTAATTCTGACAATGTTGCAGGACTTGTTACAAAATGCAACAAATCTGCAGTACTTTGTACAATGTTGCAAATTGTTATGTAACATAATACAAGTTGCAGATCTTTATATTATGAATACAATGCAACAGATAATTATGGCATTTAATTGGTTTAACACGCCTTAATGTGATTGCGACTATGTAATATAATTTAATCTTAATACATACAAGTAGTTAAATGTATTATGTAACTAATAATTAGGAGAAATCATTACTATGTGAGAATGGCAAATTAAATTAAGCTTTAAATGATATTATTATAGTAATAACGATTAAGAATAGGTACAGTAGGTACATTGTAATCTAATTGAATAGAATAAATTTATATGATGTTCAATCATAATATATGTGTTTATAATTGTCGTCCTAAACGGCGAGACCGATTAAGATGAAATTTTGTGTGTATATTTTAGTAGGTTTTTGGAAACAAAACTGGATCTGGTATTAGGCGCATTTCCGGGCAGGAGAACGTTTGCCGGGTCCGCTAGTTTTTAATTTAAGATGAAACTTAGAAAGTTCAGTTAAACTTTAGAAAATCACATAAATGAAAAGCATTCATTGTATTACTTAAACAGAAAATTTCGTCTTTAGCACTTCCGAGGTCATAAATTACGAAAATAACCCAACAGTGAAAGAATTTTTAAATCTTTTCATTAGTTTCGGAGCCTATTCAATGCAACAATCAAATCTTTCCTCTTTCTTTATAATATTAGTACAGATAATATAGGTATGTTAAAATGTCGGTAGAAAACAATCAGTAAATAAAATATTACAACGACCATCAGACTATAACATAGTCCTATAGGTACAATGGAGTACAAAAGCGCTAGAGTGTGTAATCCAATACTATTTGTAACGTAAAAGCTTTCGCTGGCTGTCGGCCGTCCATTACCCGTTGGCAGTGACTGTACTGCACTCTCTCATCCTAAGTGGTATTAACAAGCTATTAAATACAATTATGATACTATAGTTAGGATTAATGAGGAATATATTATGAGGTGCTTCGCTAAATTAGTAAATAATTATGTTTCTGTTACATTAAATCAGGTTTAGTTTATTTTATTTTTCTCAGCTCAGGTTAAAATCTTATTCAGATATCTCCTTTTTTACCCGACTGCGCCAGAAGAAGGGTTATGTTTATCGAGAGTATTTAGAAGTCTTTTGAACGCACTTGATTGTTTTTTTTTAATTAACATTCATGTCGATTTTTGTAATGAGGTGATATAAAAGAAGTTTTATGAATTTTTTTTATCCGTTATCCGTTATCCCTTATCCCTAATAACATAGGACTCCTATTCTACGAAAATATGTTTAGATGTCCTTAATGTTTTTTTTTCAATAGTATTCAATACCATCTCTCTTAAAATCTACTATTTATATTTACTTACTACTCCTTAAAATAATAAAAGGTCTTCACGCTTCCTCTTAGTTCATTTGTCGTCACATTTCGGCACTCAACATCTCTCGACACGGTAAAGGCGTGTTCCAGCTACACTGACACGCGTTCCATTCGCTAATGTCCTGCACACATAACGAACGGCGCGTGTCAGCGACGAGCACTGTGTTGTTGTGTGCTCCGCCTTCAAAGAGGTTCCTGTATCGATTGATAAGGCTGTGCTTTCGCTTCTCTCCTTTCTAAAGTATTTTAGTTTTGTAACAAGTTGTAACTGCAACTTGTTCTAAAAAGAATTTTCATTCATATTCTGGTTTTCTTTGTGAAGTTAGAATGTTATTTGTAGTATAGAATTCTTAGTTTTTAAATCATGATGCCTGTATTCTTTAAAACATAGAGCAGTAGTTGTCAAAAAGCAAAAGATTTGGGACTTTTTTTAACACTTATAACTGACCAAATTCCTTTTCCACATAGAAAATTTAACAGCGAATTACATTTTTTCATTACGTATCCCCTTTGCTTCTACCATTATAATTAAATGAAGTGAAATATTTTTTTCGGTAACCAGGATAATATTCATCACATATCCTTGCTGAGAAGAAATGTTAAAATAAATAAAGGGGTTACAGCCTATTTTTATAACCATCGTGATAATGCACTCTAATTTTAACCTTTTTCTTATTAATTGAATTACAGAACTTTCCTCCCTCTAACTCCGATCTAGAAAATCGTAATATAATTTGCGTATCCAGCTCCCAAGCCCAACAATGCTGATCCATCAGATCTTGAAGACGTGTGAAATAGTTCCTGTCAGGCCATTGACCTCCGATTGTAATCTCCGTGTTTTATACAATGCTGTGAGCACTTCAAGTGCTTCGAGCGCTTCGGGTGCTTGACATTTGAGTTTATGATTTATTATTATAGTTGTTACTATGGTCGCAATAAAGGGTTTAGTACCTAAGTTTTAGTAAAAACAGAAAGTTCTGGCAGAGACCATGTAAACAAATTGACGATACGTATGGAAACCCGTGAAACTTAGACAAAGAAAAGTCAAAAAACACCCAAGAAATTGTTCAGACAGAATAAGTAGCATTCATTTATAAGAAACTAGCCCTTTCCCGCGGCTCCGCCCGCGTGGATGTCGGTTATCGTGGAAAAAATAGCCTATGTCCTTTCTCAGGCTCTAGACTATCTGTGTACCGAATTTTATTTAAATCAGTTCAGTAGTTTTGACGTGAAAGCGCGACAGATAGACAGACAGACAGAGTTACTTTACATTTACAATATTAGTAAGGATTGTTAAGTAAACAAAGTGAAATTAAATGTAGTATCGACTTGACATCTCAAACAGTCATATGGAAATACGGTACATGGAAAAAATCTATATATTTACAAAGTATCTCTTGGATACCTCTATATAGCCCTGGAATAAAAATATAAAGCCTAATAATTGCCGAAACTTAATTATGATAAGCGCACACTACCTTTCTTATTTACAGGCAAAATATTTGAAGCTTTTTGATTTCCCTAAAACCCTTAAAAGTAAATAAATCTCACCACCCACGAGTTATTTCTTAAGCTCATCTCAATAGAACGCAGAAGATCAAATTCCTTATACTTTAAGCTTCACATCTTACAATATAAGACAACAAAACAAAATGCCATACAACGAGAAGTATACAAACAAACATTTAGTATATGTGAGCCAGTTGCAAATACCGCTCATACAAGTAACCTTTTTAAAGGACGACGATAAGATCTCTGCCAGCCCTTTAGATACGAAAACAATTTGTCTGTATTAATACAGTGTGATTAAAGATGGTTAATTCTAGGTATTCTTACAAGAATTTCGTTGAAGCATATTTTTTTAATAAAACCTGTTTTAAATGGTCCCGATACAGGTTAAAGTTGTCCTCTGATACAAAGGAGGATTTATACCAAAATAGATTTAAAGTACAGGCACAGTTATCAAGATAACAAGTAAGTTAATTTTTTTACAGACGCTCAGGAAAACGTCTATCTATATCTATGTTCTATACATATTATAAAACAAAGTCCCTTACTGCGACTGTCTTTTTGAACGCGATTAACTCAAAAACTATCGAACCGATTTTCATATGGTATTCACCAAGAGATAGAGTGATTCAATATGTAGGTTCGTGTATACGAGTATTATTCAATTATGTTTTGTCTAATCATAATTACGTTGAAGTACACAAAACCCTATAATGAGTCGACAATTTCTTACGGAAAAATCTATGTAGGAAAATAATTACTAAGCATACTAAAATTAACAAGGAATGTTTTAATATTAAGGTCCATACAGAATTGATCTGTTTGGTCCATATAACAACAACCATAGCTACCTTTTATCACACATCTACATTTTCAGGTCAAATATTTTGAAATATTAATGTACACAACTGCATACCTATATAGGGGAATACTATTATGATAAATGCATACCAAAGTACTATTTGGTAGCTCGTTAGACACGTTGTATGGTAGAATGGGAATAGATAGAGAGCTAAATATCACGTACAAATACATTCGATCAGATACCACACCCCTGTGTGGAAATGGGGTGAGAATGTCATTGGTGAGCTGTTCTATAGTAGAGAACATTAAGCAATCTCTGAAATAACGTTATGTTATACCTACTAGGTCCTGCCCCCTTACTCCCGACTGCATCGAGTTCTGTTTCAATCGAATTGAGATCGAGTTGGTACTCTAGAAGCCGACACTATTGCCAGATCGTGCAGTGGCACGAGTTGTAACTAAGCTCGATAATAACCTAAAAGAAAATCTGTCAGAAAACGTGATGATGATGAAGATGATATAATAAATACTATTAAAACTGAATAAACTAAAGACTTATAGACTTTTATGATGACAAATCGAAAACCGAATCGAGTTCGAATCAAAACCAGAACCAAACCAGTTTCGGGAGTAAGCCTGCTGCTCATGATTTGTCAGCGCCTCACATGAGGTTGACAGGTAATTAACAAATTTTTGTGTTGATTAGCATTTCAGAAACTGAGGGTACCTACTGAAATGTACTTATTTATTTATTGCTAGTGTGTGATAAAGACATAGTTTTGAAGAGTCTGGGATCAAAACTTGTAATCTTATTTGTTTATAAAATTACAAAAATATCGCAACATTTGGAACCTACAAATTCTGTAAATAATCATGCCTCCAGATTTTGCTTATGTATGAAAAGATAGCATTAACTTTAAGTCTCGTAAACCAACTATTAAATTTAATAGTTTTATAAAATGTAAATTACATGTAAAACTCCGTGGAGATCGACCCTAAAGCAATGGCGGACAATTTATAATTGGTTTGGGAATTAGGGGAACGCCGTAACTCTATTAAACCTTTTTAGGTCGTGTCCGAGGTCTCGTCAAATGTTACTTGTTGTATGTAAATAGCACTTTATTATCGTCACTGTTATTCAGTAAAATTCCGTAAATTAGTTCGCTAAAACTTTCATAAAATTTGTTATAATAGGACGCGTTGTTTTAATTTCGATACATACATTTATTTTTATGTAATCGTAAGGGATTCAATTGTTAAGTAGTAGCTTAATTATAAGTTAACTAAATATAATAATATAATTATGAAAACTCAATAGATATTTTATGTCTAAAGCTTGCTGTAAGAGAGAGCTCTGAAGCTCGCCTGTGTGTATTTTTATTGTATGAAATACTACGCATGCCTTGTTTTGGATTTTTATCTTTCAATGGTTCGTCAAGACTTAATTTCAATTGATTTAAACTCCCATATGTTACCAAACTAATAGTAACCTCATTTCGCTCTTATAAACCAACCAAATAATAGGAATATTGATTGGGTATGAAAAGTAAAAATTTATTTAGTCCGTAAATTAGATAATAAAAAAATATTAGACACGTATTTTTTACTTTTTCAAAATAACTAAGAGAATAAAGCAAATCAAAGTTCAGAAGTGGGGGCAAATTACGTCACGATGTTATACAAAACGTACAACATCGTGATGTCAATCGACATTTCAAATCAATGTATCGTCGTAAGATACGTAAAAAAAGAAAAAATACGTATCTAATATTTTTTACTACTCTACATGACGGACGTTAAAAAAAATTAATCTACATCCCTATTGTTGCAAACCACAGGTTTATTCTTAACACAGGTTTCAGTAGCCCAAAGGTTGCATGTTGGAGTGATTCCACCCTCCTTGTTCTCGTGACGTAAGCAAGCCACGGACATTGACCCCTTGCCTCTTACTAGTGCAGTATTTTGTTCCACTCGCTTTTATGTCTCTATAACACAGATATTTTGTAGCGATTGTGTACTGTGTTGTTTTATGTACAAACAAAAGAGGTTTTTGTACTATATTAACTTAGAATACGCGATGGCAAAGACAGGGTTTTGTTTTTCACTTTTACAAACATATTTGTGTATCTAAACCTACCAAAATCGAAATCAAAATTATTAGTTGCGCGGTTCCAAAGTCTCACTCCTATGGAGATGAACCGGCAAGATACAACATACTCGTAGGTTACTCTTTTAAAAAAAGGTAATAAGTATGTACATACAATATTAAAAAATAAAATTATTTAAAATATGCGACAACAACGTAAATAAATAAGAAATCGTACATTTTACTTCAAATTACATTGTCAACACATTTACAAAGGGCCTGATGCCTTAAGACACCATAGTCTGGTTGGAAGTTATGAGAATGATATAAGTCTCAATCTATAATATTACAGGAAAAGTCTTAGTTCATGTTTTTAAGGCTGTTTTCATATTATCAAGCTTTTTTTTTCAATTTTCAAAATTCAATCTAAGAGTAACAAATCGATCAGCAGGCTTACTCTTTAAGTAATTTTAATTCCAATACAAGGCCAATACAAAATTAATATTAATTTAGCTGACACGTCATTCAGTATTCTTGAAAACAATATATTGTTGTCAATGTTCTTGTTCCAGTTATTTCCTAGTATTCCTGTTGGTTCCAGTTAATTTGACGCTATTGTTAGGTTTAAGAGAACGAAACTACACAATTCCAGTGTCAATCGCTCATAAAGAGTAGCCCTTCAAGTCCTAAATCTACCTAGATCAGCCTGAGTTTTAATCAGAATATAATCCTAACATTATCTAAGTAAAATTTTCGTAATATAAAAACATGGCCCAAAATTAGAACAATATTAACTTTAACGTGACCACATCCTTACAACAACAACCTTTGACCTGTCGGTGTTAATATAGATTTACAAGTAAGAAATGTATATTCTACCCTCACATCACGCATCCTTTATGTCAAAGCACTAAGGTTGGTTTTCGTACATTGTTTTTCCACTGGCATGCGCTCCGTACAACCTAGATTAGCACTCAAGTTCATCGTTCCATATAAAAGAACATTCAAGGGAATACGTAATAGAAGAGTGAGCTGAAGTAATTTCACAGAGTATGACGTCATTGCCTCCTAGAATAAACATTGGGGCATCATATATTTACTTTGTACCTACTCTATAAGAAAGTTGATTCAGGACTTTTTCCCTTGTGTGCGCTGGGGAAGGAAACATTAATTTAATAGTTATCGATGCCAATTTTTTTTTTTAATCAATCCATATTTGCTGGAGATGTCACTTAACAAACAAACATAAAAAAAATACTTTTATAAATTCCTGCTTTTGAAGTCTGTTGGAATTTTTAAGTTTTGTTTCAATTGGTACTGAAATAAGTTTTAAGTAAACTTTAATATTTATCTACTTTGAAACCTCCTATGCATTTAGTATTTTAAAATGCACTACGTGCTTATGTATATATGTATGTATATTAGATCATTAGTTACCTGCTATTATCTACTCCAGCTCTCTTAAATTCTTTTAATTAGCTTTAGATGCGCAGCATTGCATCTGTATTTAACCCTCCACGGACTGTAGCCGTGATGAATATTCCACAATATTAAACCCTAAACTGCTGCATGTGGCCCCAAGCGGGACCAAAGCTAACTTTATGAGAAAAAAGAAGGAGAAAAAAGAAATAAACCCAACAAAATTAACGCGTATCAACTGGGAATGAAACCACATAAGTAGCAATAACGCATTGTGTGAAGATGGCAATAATGCATAAGTGGCCGCCGAGCGAGCTTGAGTAACTCGTTTCATTTAGCTGACTTACGCCGCGACATCCTAACCTCCATAAGGTAAAGGATTTGTCCTTCAAACAGCAACTTTAATTTATCACGTATTCCTTAAATCCTAGCTTTTAATGTAGAAACGTTTTTAGTCCAAGATCTACGAAAGACTACGCCAAAACGTTTTAGGGACGTTTCTCCTTACGCAGCGGACACTGACGGCAGAATCCGTCAATCTCGCTTAACTAGAAAGCTTACCCGTATCAGTATAACAGCAATCGACCGGCTAACCCCGATATGCGAGCTCAGAGCCCAACCCTAAGCAACGCACGGAAAATTTCACCACCAAAAATGGGTATAGTCTAAAAAGGTAACTATTTCAGAAAGCACAATGTTGGGAAAATTGTGCTTTATGTGTGAGGCGGGGAGGGGCGGTGGTCGGTCGATCGCCTCGGAGACTTGGCTCACCGGGCGAGTGCACGAAGTGGCAACAGCGCCGCGGGAGCGCGGGGGCGGCGCGCCAGGCTCGCAACGCCGCCCGATCAGCTGTTGGACGGACCACTTTATAAATTCAAAACAGGCGGCAAAAACGTGATGGTGTTTCGCGCGGCCCGATGTGGGACAGATCAAAACATTGGAGGGTTACCGAGATACCGACAACGTTATTATTTTACGTTCTCAACAGGTTGGTTACGCGGGGAAGACAGCTCCGAATGCTCCGATACCAAGTTTTCTTATGAGAAAACCTTTTCTTTTATTACACTGTGCGACGACTTTACCCTTTAGGGAATAACAATGTAAAAAGTTTTTAGCAAAGTATGAATCTGTCTGAGGTTAACGAACATAGGGGCTTTAGTATTAAATCATTATTTAATTGGCATCGGTGGGTGTTTAGCATTGTCTGCATAACATTGCATTAGTTAAATATAAATTGTAATGGGTAAACATGTAGATTTATGCATTTATTCATCACATTTTAGCTTCACCAAGGACCGCTCGGGGCTACGCGGTGATAACATCCGACGTACCTATAACTTTTGTTATTACATAAATTATTCCTCTTTAGATCTGAATAAAAATGCTATTTATTTTCTGTAGAGAGCTTTTAATTTATTTCATGCCTACATAACGAAATGTTTTAATTAGTGAAATGTTTGCGCAGGATGAGGTCCTTTCCAGGTGGAAAATTCTCTTTTTCCTGTTCACAGAAATAATTATATCTTAGTTAATTTACCGAAATAAGTTTATTTAAACAACCAAAACGAAAGACGAAATTAAACGTCCTTAAATAATAAATACAGGCAATAAACAAGAAAATTATAACCTAACGCAATCTGAAGCATGCCAGTGAAACTAAAATCCCGGGCGGGGTACGCGGAAGGAAATGCAGCGGAGGGGAGAGGTGGCTCAATAATTTGCGTGCGGGGAGACGCGGGGGGGAGCGGGGAAAGGGGGCGCGGGGAGTGCAGTGCAATAGCCTGCCCGGGCAGCCGACTAGCCCACAAGGTCACTGCCGATGCTCACGCTACCTCCATTCATGAACCACAATTAGGTATTTTTGATTTTCCATACGTTTTGTGATGATGGGGAATTTACGGCCGAATACTCAAACTTTATATTAAGTCGCCGTTCACTTTATCTCGCTTTAAGGTGTAATGTACCGACAGATAGACATTTAAATATATCTTAACTTAAACTTTTAACTTCGTTAGTATTTGGGGGTTACTGTTTTGAGTTAAAGGACCAGATCGCAGATTTGTCCCTTTTGTAGGTCAGCGTTTTAGGGTTATTTTTGACATAACTTACGCAAGTTACATAAGAGACGGCCGTGTTTTGCTCGAGTCAAAACTTTATGAATTTTAATTACTTCGTAAGTTCTTAATGAGTTTAAGTTTGTTTAGATGTATAAAACTAAAACATTTAACTGAGATTAAGTAACTGTATATCCTACTGCAGTCTCTAACATGTAGAATAATAAAATCATTAAAATATCAGACTAAATACACTTACACGAATAATTATTTTTAGTAGTAATAATTTCTCGGCCTTCCGCTGCGGGCGAAGGGTTAATTTAAAGGCTATATTTACATTACCCGTTCCGCCTCATATATGAAAAGGGACCGGCACCAAGTTCCCTAGCACATGAAAAAAACAGCGTGAATATAATTATATTACTTTGAATTCAATTACATACAACTACATTCTAAACAATATAAATTAATGAGAAACTATTGCTCAATCCACCAACGTATCAAGATGAATTGATTAATTTAATTACTCAAAGTAATAATAATTATTACTTGCTTCAATTTGTTATTTCATTCATTAGTTTACCGTTGTTGTTCATTCATTAATTGTAACAGTTACTGGCAAACAGTTAAGACGATAAATTCGTACGTAGAAACAAGATTAATTAGCTTTATTTTATTGTTAAATTACTAATAAGAAACTTTTATCTGTCCTGCTAATAATTTATTCTCTTAAATTTAATTCTTAAAACACAGCATCTTCCTCAGGGTTGAAATAAAAACAAAATGACAATTTTACATGGTTTTACAGGGGAACATAATTATCGCATTGCTTGTGGTCGTCGTTACTATTATACAGTAAATAAATAGAATAATATGCATATAAACTGGGAGCTGGTTTATGCCAGGCAAGGAAATTTAGAAACCTTGGGCTTTTGCCAAAGACTTTTAATTTCCTTCGGCGAAACATAACTATACCTTTTTTTTTAAACGCTAACTTTCAAAATTTTGAAAGATCTTCATAAATTATAGCTAGGATCTATAGGAATTAAGTCAGCTATCAAACAAAAAAACAATATCATAATCGGTGCTTTCGTTAAGGAGTTCGGGTATAGTAAGTTCTACTTTGCCACAGACATACACGTCAAACTTGTAACAACCCCTTTTTTGCGTCGGGGGTTGAAAATGTGTATAATTGCATATTATGCCGAATTCAAATTGAAATTAATACCTAGAACGTGCGTGACATGTGTTTGTGTATTGCAACAAAATAGTGTCACCTGTTACTGCTACTGTAACACAACATTAAGCAATTAAATATATTAATTAGCAAACAGTCTACAATGTAACAGAAATGTAAGGTGTGTTTATATAATTTACATCAGCATGCAATATGCCGTGATTCTAACTGTTATATTTAACATAGTTATTATACTTTTAATGTCCTGTTTTTTAATTTTTATGGCATTTTTTGTTGGTGCGACGACCCTCAAAAATGTTATTAGGATTTTGTGTTAATTGCGTTGTTTAATAATAATAAACTGTTACAATTTGGGACAATGTTTCATGTACTTATTACACCATTTTAAAAAGGAGTTTTTAGACTTTTATTAAGAAATGGGACATGAAACTTTTTAGTGTGTTCTCGAATATTTTTCGATGTTATATAAATTACTAGAAATACGCCCTGGCTTTGCATGGGCGTAATGTATTTGATCTATTTCGTAAGGTTTAGCCAGCGTTTGCAATTTTATCGCACAAAAATATGTTTGTTACGCAATCACATTACAAATCTTTGAATTTGTCGACTTTTTTGTATTACAATATTTATCAATTATACATATAAACGTTCCTCTTGAATCACTCTATGTATCGCTTAAAACTGCATTAAAATCCGTTGCGTAGTTTAAAAGATATAGTGTACAAACAGTGGGAGCAACTTTGTTTCATACTATGTAATGATTTAACAGGTAACAAAACTTACTCCTTTAGTTTTTACAATGCAACATATTAATATCATAATATGCTTAGACAATGTACTACGTATTTTGAACATTAAGCCTAGTTTTAGCTCCAAGTATTTTATAGTTTTTAATTTTAATGTAAGTTTAGTAAAAAGACTCCGTGAAAGCTTTATTGTATGAAATGAAGGATAAATGAATTATAAATATGGTTACTTATCGTACAAGTATTATAGTTTATGCTTTTGTTACATGATCCTAATATAATATTCATACTACCATAATCGTATTCATACTTTCTAAATGAGAACAAATCAAATGCTTTGACATTCAAGCTTTTTAATTCAGAGGCAAACTTTAGACAGTAATTAAGGAAAGTGTAAAAAGCGCATTATAGCAAACTACCAAGGATATTCATTAGGCAAACGTAAGTTGCCTGACCATTGGCCTGCTCTTTTAAGAGAGCATCAAGAAAGGAACCGAGATCATTAGCTCTTAGCGTACGTTACCAGTAAATTGCTAGCCCTCAACCCTCAGAATTGGACGACCTAATATCTATAAAGAAAAAGAAAATAGGTATTTAGGTTTTCAGAGTTAGTAACTATATATTACTCTCTACAGTATATTGTACCTACCTCTGAAAGGTACATATTTCACGGCACTGCGTAGGTACAGACAGCAACAAAACTCACTGAACACAATCAGATTTCACAGCTCACAGAAATGTTGACTAGCGTTTTGGTCCAGTGGTCCAGCTCCCAGTACAAAACTTAGTATAGTGATAAACATGATAATTTGTTCTGTGTCTGGGTGTAATTTATCTATAATGTGTTGAAATAACATAACTATGTTTACCAGTTGCTATGATACAGGCCATAGTTTAGGATCAGACGGCCATGTTTGACTAGTCCCACGATATAATTATTTAGTTTATTAGTATTCAGGGAGTTTTTCAGTTTTAGCGTCACTACCCTGACTTCTTTTTGCAAAAAAATATTTTTACATTTGATTGTGTTTAGTTTTTTTTCGTAAATATTGTGTTAGTGGACTTTAGTTGCTGATGGTACCTATATTTAAACGTATTTGCAATGTAAGCCGTTGTAACTTTCCACCAGCTCCAAGATGGAAAAGCGATGTTGGACTTTCTATTGACTATCCGTCTTACTAACTTTCCTCTGTTTTATTTTCTTACGGAAAAATAATCTTCATGGTTCACTAAAAGTGCTTTCAACGGAGGGAAGCAGTTTTTATTTATTTTTTCACTTTTTTCTGTTGTTTTCTGTATAAAACGTGAGGATTAGCGATCTTGTTTTAAAATTGTTTCGAGGAAATTCTTTTTAACGGTACTTTGTTTTTGCTTTTTATAAGAAGAGATAAATAATAAACTACGTATAAGTATAAAGAAAACTAGTTATTAGCACAGAATAAAAAAATCTTAGTTACAATATTATGCAGTACTAACTCTACGTAGCATTCTATATTAACATAAAATTAATATTGAAAAGTATAAAAAAAGTCCATGCTTCACAATATAAAATAACCTTTTACGTCACTTAAATGGTTGCCATAACAAAAAAGTTTAATTGGCTGTATAAAAATTGTCGAGCATTCTTTCATTATAAAGTATTTTGCGAAAAATTTTGCTGGCAATATAAAACATAAAAAACTGCCACTGTTTAACAATGAAGAATGCAAGGAAGTCAAAGGAAATGCGTTTTTATAAATACGTTATTTCAACTTTGCTAATAACGTAAAAGCGATAAAATTTTAAATGTTGCTCAGTTTTTGTTCCTAGCGTCTTTTTAATAGCTTTGGAGCCAAAGTAATTTGTAACATGATGTCTAGTGCTATCATAAAGAATTTATTAGGTACATGAGGTACTTATGCGTACCTTTGTATGCCATAAACGAATATAATAGACCTAGTATATCAAGTTAAGTGAACATCATTCAAAATGCGTCCATACATGGTGCGCGAATCTACTTGTACGAACTTGGCTGGAAGACTTACTGTCAATGCCTTAAAAAAAGTTCAATTAGGCGCCATTTTGACAGCTCGACATTTAATGGTGACGAAAGACAGTTATTTAAATTGGAAAAAAGTTATGTCCATTGATGCATAAATCGATATTTTAACGGGTTTCTTGTACAGTAATAGAGCAAAGACTGTTATAATAAAACATTAAGAGATGGAATGAAGATATAAAAATCTACTTCGTTACTATGTAGGTATGTCTATGAGGTTAAAGCTCCTACCAACGCCATTATTAATTTATTTAATACCTCATGCACGAAACAGTAAGGCGGACTTAATGTCTGAAGGTATATTATATACTTAAATAAGGCAAATTTAAATAAATAAGTATCCGTTTGACTGTAGTTTTATGGTTATTACCGTACATAAGACATAAGAAGATATCATCGTCTTAAAAAGCCCCTAAAGTAGAGCGAAACTATACTTATTATGTGTCATATAGGTTAATGGCTTCCAGCACAATGGCCCACTTTGGTCACAACCTTCATATCCATTACAAAGAGATCCATCAAAAGAGGTCTTATATTACTTGTTCCTGATATAAGTCACTGGCCACGACTGACACTTTCTCTACTTATGAGATAAAGATTAGCTAGAAGCTTAGAGGTTATAGATTCATTGATAAAGAACATAATTTTATACATTCACGCTTAAAGTTCTCCTAAAAAGTGTGTCTGTACTTATGTACGCACGTAACAAGTTATACTTCTTTGGCGAAATAAGAAAAAAAAAATGTTGTAAACTTGTGGTTGACAGATTAGTATAAAAAATATTTTAACCTTCAGATAAAACATGAAAACTGGCATCAGACATATTGAAATTTTTCATTTTTGACAGTAAGTAGTTTTGAAAAACTAAAAAGAAAAACTAGCTAATTTCAGGGTGTAGGTTTTCCGTGACGGTGTGTGCGCGCATCGTAAAAATTTACTCTCATAATTTTTCCCTAACGCGCCAAAGTATAACTTTAAAAAGAAAATAAATTGTTTTATCATCTTTAACTTTATTTTTATACCTTAAATATATGAGTTCTTTCAACTTGATATGTAAGAAGTATGTAAATAATTGAAGCAAGCCTCTTTTAACGAAAGTTGTAGTTAATCGACAGCATAAGCTACCAAAAAAAGCATTATTCGTTCAAAGAATTTCTAACATGGGCCATTGTACACACTACTGTGCACCATCAACACTTGGACGACGTGTCCAAGATGGCCCATTGTCCGCCATTACAAAAGGACTGAATACCCCTTTCGTTCACACCTTGTTTCATGAATAACAATGCAATCTTTTTTGCTATAATTACTCAAATTAACTTACATACCTACCTTTAAAATTCAGTCGATTAAATAGAACATTAACATATAATTGAGCAATTTACGATTGATTTATTGATCCAATTACACCGACTTGAATAATTGATATAATTATTCTATTTGTTATCAGTTATTGAATAATTATATTCATTATGCAACAGTAATAAATCATCGTTAATAAAATAACACATTTTTGTTAATTTTATAATTATTTAAACCATTTGAAAATTGCAGGTATGCTATATATTTACATAAATCTGTAAAATTATGTAGCTATCTCCGTGTCTAACATAGTTTATATAAATAAAAATATAAATAAAAAGTTTTGTTTTACGTTCGAATAAGAATGGTCACAATCCGAACAATACTTACGGAGAAATGAGTGGAAAAACAGACATACATACACACTTAAATACAAATAAACACACATACCTACTTATATTTTATACTAGCTGTCCCCCGCGACTTTGTCCGCGTGTTTTAGTTTCAACGTTTTTTCATTTTTGCGACATTTTTCATTTATGCTCCGCTCCTATTAGTCGTAGCGTGATGTTATATAGCCTGCGCCTTCCTCAATAAATGAGCTATCCAACACTGAAAGAATTTTTCAAATCGGACCAGTAGTTCCTGAGATTAGCGCACGATTAAACAAATTCTTCAGCTTTATAATATTAGTATAGATTTTTCCTTGGAATATAGACTGATGGAATATATACCTATAGACTCGCATAATTTATGTGAATATAATGCTGTTCCAACAATATTACATACATGCGTATTAAATTGAGAAGCTTCTTTTCTTGAAGTCGCTTAAAAAAGATATTGCTATCAAAACGTACGCAATTCCCACACGCTAGTAATTACTATTTCTATCAATCAAATATCATAAAACCATCGACCGTATACGAACACACAACTCACATATACGTCACAGTTGGCTAAAAGCCCGCTATGTAACACGATACTAATTAATTAATTAGTGAGAGGAAAGTGCACTAACATCCAATGTTTATCTACTTACAGTTAATTGATTTCATTTATATATACCGTTGGATATCTTCACAACCAATTTCTTGACCTTTTTCAATTAAATTGAACTATACGAAGAGCTAGTAACTAGATATACCTACTTAGTTGGGAAACCTAGACTTTGGTCAGTAATAAAGAATTTGTGAAAGGAAAATTTACTGGCTATTGTCCCAACATTGCTTCTCTGTATATCTATATAGGGTCCCTAACTTCATGTCACTCACTCGCAAATATAATACCTAAATCTATACTATATTATTATCTATGTATACTTTTATAATATTATAAAGCTGAAGAGTTTGTTTGTTTGTTTGAACGCGCTAATCTCAGGAACTGCTGGTTCGAATTGAAAAATTCTTTTTTTATTGGATAGTCCGTTTATTGATGAAGGCTATATAACATCACGCTACGACCAATAGGAGCGGAGCATAAATGAAAAATGTTGCAAAAATGAAAGACCGTTATAACTAAAACACACGAACAAAGTCGCGGGGGACAGCTAGTAATAAATAAATGTGGACAACATCACATACATTGCTCTGATCCCAAAATAAGTAGCTTAAGCACTTGTGTTATGTGATCAGAGACAAAGAAAGTACCACAAACACCCAGACCCGTGACAATGCAGAAACGAAGTTTTCTACATTGACCCGTCCGGGAAACCTATACCGATCAAACCAGTGTGTACGCCACACGACCACGGAGGTCGCCGAAAGCGAAACCAACGAAACAATAACATCATTCGACAAAATTTAAATTTATTTATTTACTAACTGTCCCCCGCGACTTTGTCCGCGTGTTTTAGTTTCAACGGCTTTTCATTTTTACAACATTTTTCATTTATGCTCCGCTCCTTTTGGTTGCAGCGTAATGTTATATAGCTTATAGCCTTCCTCAATAAATGGGCTATCCAACACTGAAAGAATTTTTCAAATCGGGCCAGTAGTTCCTGAGATTAGCGCGTTCAAACAAACAAACAAACAAATAAATAAACAAACAAACTCTTCAGTTTTATATAATAGTATAGATTGAGGTACCTATAGGCACCAATAGCATTACATCTATAGGCTAAATTTATTTACAATAATATTTTTAATGTACATGCCTATTATAGGTACACACAGCATTCACAATATCGGAGTTGGTACTAATAAAAAGAGTAACAAATTTATTGCTCAAAGCAATAATTTGAAGTAAAAAGATCTTCTATCTCTTTCGATTATTTGGACACTGATATTCTCTATCCCTTTTGATTTTATTAATACATATAACAGTATATAGGTGACCTACTTTTTACAGTCTGGAAAGATACGTTTTAGTTTGATGTCAATACAAATATAATTGCGACCATTGAAATTTCCGCTGAACTAGAAAACTGTAGGTGTCCATTGTGCATATCTTCATGAAAAGAATAAGTTGACGGGCGCAGTGACTGCAGAAAAGATAAAAAATATATTCTCTTCGCTTCCTTTTCAATAGCTTAGAATTCATATGAAAGGTTTCCTTTGTTTTAAAAGGTTTTACCGCACTGTTGTTGATTGAGACAGCTAGCGAAGAAATGGGTACTGTAGTTTCATATCTATACTAGTATATAAAGCTGAATAGTTTGTTTGTTTGAACGCGCTAATTTCAGGAACTACTGGTCCGATTAGAAAAATTATTTTAGTGTTGGATAGCCCATTTATTGAGGAAGGCTATAAGCTATATAACATTACGCTGCAACCAAAAGGAGCGGAGCATAAATGAAAAACGTTGAAACTAAAACACGCGGACAACAAAGTCGCGGGGGACAGCTAGTTTAATAATAAGTTTATTATGTTCAACTTGCCATTGTTTCATACGTCTATCGTACAAGATGAAAATATCAGCAACAAAATATTTTTCCCGTATTTGGATGGAACTCGCAAGACATTGCTCAGTGCTTATTAGCGTGGTCACTTCTTTTACAAATTCATGTATTAATTGGAAAGTTTTAACCATAATTTTTCTATTATTTTAATTATTTGTTTGCGCATTAACAAATGAGAAGTGAATACTTGTAATTAATTATAAAGAATACAAATAAAAACTTAAACCCCAGACAGGGCTCGAAACTGCGCCTACTGGCACTGGCGCGTTGAGCCTGTGGTCTCAAGTTCAAGTCCTGCCTTTCTACTATTTGTTTTTAATATCATTATTCTGTAAAGATCGACCACATAAACTTAAGCATTTGTAACGTAGAAATTAAAAAAGTAGATAATCTAATTAATTAGTACTTAATTAAGTTTTAAAATAAACTTTAGTTTTCCTCTTCTTATTAACTTCTTACCGTAAGTTTCAACGGATCCCAAGAGTATCTTAATAGTTCTATTAATAGGCTTTTAATTATAATGTTGAAATATTTGTTATCTTATAACGGCTTAATTAAATTAATTATTAAATTAAAAACAGTTGCATCGTCTTGTAACTCTGAAGATATAACTTTGAGAATTTCAAAAGCTGTACACACAGGCAATATCCTAAACTTAGTTATACTTTGATTAGATTTATTCTAAGATTGAATTATGGGGAACCAAATAAACTAAAATTAGGTAGTCTAGATGTAACATTAAATATCTCGATCTCATATTAGGAAAAATAACTAGGATTAACAATGATTTATACATACTTATTATAAAACAAAATCCCCCTCCGAGTCGTCTGTCTGTCTCTCAGTCTGAACACGAAGAAGTCAAAAACTACTGAACGCATTTTAATATGGTTTTCACTATTCAAGAGAAAGGTTTATGTGTATAATTTTTTTTCTACCCATGCAAAGCCGGTGCAAGTCGCTAGTTACCAATAATTAATCATAATATCGTTCATAAGCTACACGGTAATATTTTTATGCAATTGAGAGCTAAATAAACTGACATCGACTCTACATGAAGGTATTATAATCATTACCATCCCACAAACGCCTCCTGGTCTATTTTCGGCCATTGATAAAACTATAACTATAGTACAGTACATTTAGGGTAAGTGCAGTTCTCTACTGCAATCTACCAACAACTTTAGTATGGCCACCCATTCTTAAATCCCGAGATCAAAATCAATGTACAGTTCCCAGCACCTCTATACAAGATCTTATAGGTCTCAAGCTGCAAAAGGTATAATATATCATTCTGGATCTCTTCGTCCGGTCGGTATAAAAAGCACAATAAGACTCGTGACGTAACATCCTTTGCGCTTCGTTTGAAGAAGCGTGCAGAGGGAATCTCCTGCGTTATTTATGCAACATTATGTGTACGTACTTGTAATGTATTTCGTGTATTTATATAAATCGTGTCGGTTTCCCTGAAAGGAAGACTGCTTTAAATAATACATTGTATGTGAAATTGTTCGATATAATTACTAGGACCGACAAAGGTTCTTTATAATAATAATATGGCGTGAGAAAAGTAATTTTATTAATTAGTTCTCTTAAAATATGGGAAAAGCTCTTTATATTGTCTTCTTATAACTTTTCAAGTTTTTTTCTTTCTCTTTATTTATATTGAAGTTAAGTTATTAAGCCCGCTTTTTTTAAGAGTTACATACAAGAGGTTAAATTGACAGTTTGTCATACAATAATTTCAATTTAACCTCGTGTTAGCAACTAACTCCGATTTAGTTTTTTATGTGCAAGTAGATCTTACAAGCTTTTATTAACTTGCAATGCTTATTTGTTTAGGTCAAATTTTGCAAGCTATATAAGAACCACTTCTAGACACCCGATTAAGATGAAATTTTGCATAGTTATAGGGATTCAGTAACAACACAGTATAATACTTTCAAGCTGGTCTGATGATGCTGGAAGGTGGTCACAGGAACTCCGTAACAAAACATCGCTATCATATCGTGTTTAGGATTGGTGAAAAGATTGTAATTAAAAATACATTTTGAATGAAAACCTATTTACTTTAAGAAGTCTATCTATTTTAACACCACATGGTTGTTAACTTCTGTTTTTCGTTCTTCTTGTCAAAGATCTTGGATCAGCTTCCTTAAATTAGCCAAAAAACCGAAAAAAAAAAGCTTTTGCAATTTGTTGCAATAATACTTTGCCTGAGATAGCCCTCAGACGATCATTACATCGTAATACTGTTGTACAGATAGCAAAAACAACGGACGTTGTTACGTTGTACCTAGCCTTATCTTTTTTGCTAACTGTCCGTGTAAAAACTTTTAACGAGGTCGTTTTTGTTTCTATATAAATGCGAGTTTTTCATATATTCTGGTAAAATTTATCTGTGGCATAAATAACGTACAGTTGGAGTAGGAAATTTGATTTTGAGGAAGTATGAAAGGGTATTCCGAAGGTTCAGGCTTTCAGAAGGCCTAATTAATACAGTGAATAGGCCTTTGATCAAATCATTTCAATAGCTTGCAAGTTGCTTTGAATTCCATCTATTTCGATATTTCTTGGATTCTGTTCCTTAATTAAGGCCTTGGACTGTTGTTAGGACATTTTAAATACGCCCAAAATTGTATTTAAAAGTAAGGTAAGCACGAGGTTTAACTACCTTTCAGCTCGACTCCTAAACGGGATGCAATTCAAAGAAGTAAATAATAAATAGCCTTGTCCATAAGTACTCAAGAATTAGGATATCAAATTAAAGTGATAAAAATAAATGTTTTTTTCAATAATTACTGAAAGTAAACTCCTCATTCATCAATCATATTTTAAATAAATTTACAAGTATATGTTAAGATTTATGTATAGTCTAGAAAAAAAAACCCTTAATAAAATTCTATCCATATAAAAGGACCCTAAAGTCCCAAGATGTCTGAAATACCAAAATGGAACCATTAAACCCGTAACTAAGTAATCCATTTATTTCATTATCCTATAAAAAGTATGGGACACAAATAAATGAAATTTACGGCGCCAACCGTACAGCTACCGAAAATAGTAGCTTCGCATAAAGTCATATTCGACAATAAAATGTTATAACACGCTACGTCGTATATCAAAATTGTGAACAAATATATTTTTTAAAGCAGACCATTCACTACGCGACGGCCTGTCAGAAAACTTATAATACGACAGCCCGATTTAAAATAGAAACATGTCGCAAAGACCAAACCAAAAATGGTGCAAACTATGTAGTTATTAAATTAACGATTAATCAGTAAAAAAACATATGTAAAGCTTTTTTTAATTACTAGTGTTTTACAATTTACGTAGGATTATTTTTATAATCTGTACAAAAAAGCATAAAAAAACCTTCTGTAAAATACCTACTTTGCCTGAGAAAGCGCTCTGCTGATTATTCTACAAATATAATAATGTAATGGCTAGTAGTTTTCCGAATAAAAAATAACTTCTTCAGATATAAGTAGAACACAAGAACAACATAATTATGTTTTGTTTTATTTGTAACAATATATCAAGTTCCTGTGGAAATAACCTCGAATGTCCAATAATATTATTAAAGGACATTATTAATATCAATACCCACTAGGTATCGAATTCGGACTCGCCCTTTTTGTGTAGGAATATCAAGGGAAAACAATCTTATACGTGTAGGCGTATAAAATCATATTTTCGTACGTAGGTTGATTATACCCACGTATAAAAAAAAACTAATATCAGATATACTTTTGCAATTTTAGACACAAATTAAAATAGAACATGAGTGGGAAATAATCGCAGAAAATAAATGTCTTTAGTGAATAGGCAGCCTTATACAGCAGTTATTCGTGTTAGGATAGTTCTATAGTCGACCATAACAATCGGAAAATGCCGCCATTATGTAATTTTGTTTGAAGTTCAAACTACGTCAAGGTCTTTTTTTAAGTTAATGACGTTGTTATTATGATATGGGTAAGTTTTAAGGGTTATACGGTACTGTATTAATGACAGATGTAGGTAAGTGTACTACTTACTGAAAATATTTTTAAAACAATAGGCATGTTTCCTATTTTTTTTAATGTCCGTCTTGTAGATTAATGAATTTTATTGGACAAGTATTTTTTTCTTTTTTCCTGCAAACAAAAAATGATCAAAATACAGAGAACGGAAGTTACGCGTGACGTCACTCCTCGCTACGATTTTTAGCGAGGCGTGGCGTCATAAGCCCCCACTTCGAAACTTTAAAGCGGTGTATCTTTGTATTTTTTTATTGTTTTGATAAAAGAAAAAATACGTGTCTAATATTTTTTTATTATCTAACTGACGGACTAAATAGATTTTAACTTTTCATACCCAGGAAACATCCCTATTACAGTAGTTTTTCAAAACGGATTTTTTTGTGTTGTCAAACATGTTGACACTCAAGTAACGTACTGAACTTTGAGTTGAAATTAAATAAATATTAACATTAAGTTCTTCTTCATCTTCATTTAATGCGAGACAGGCCGAGAGCGAGTGTGTACATGGTGATGTAGTCTTGTGTCGCTCTCTGGCTCCTCGTCTCGCCGTCTCTCCATTGCTTGTCGAGACACTGGACGAGACTCGACGAGCGTTTACACCCGGCGTAAAATTTTCAAAAATTTTACATTTAAAAAGAAACTATTGTTTAATAGTTAAATATTTCTGGCACTGACATTCATCATTCAGCCACAACTTTTTTACAGTCAATACCGTGCACTGTTTCTGTTATTTGCTATATCCCTATAACTTTAATGTAAAAGTATGATGGGCTGATATAGATATTCCTTAGGGTGTTATATGCGTGGTGTGAAATCTAATAAAATGTACCGTTTATTATTGAAGACACCATAGTTACGAACATGTTTATTGCTAGAGTGTGCAGTACCAAAGTAGAGCATGGGGAATTTGTTCACGTGTTATGGTTTTATTATATTCTGCGACAATCTGTTTTGTGTAATCTTTGGCTTGTAGGACGTATATTAGGATTCGTAAATTCATAATTACAGATTACGAAAAGGTGGTGGTAACTATTGAAATTGAAAGTAGACTTACTTACGTAGCTCAAGAAAATTTCTAAACAATAATTGTGGGTTTTTCCACATTTTTGCCAGTAAATGTTGTTATTCCTAGCTGCAAAATGAAGAATATTCTTTCTAAATACCCGTACTTTACATTGCCAACGTTTTCCATTGATTTTTTACAGAATCTCCCCTACAGCATTTTTGCGATTCTTTTATTTTCATCTCTAGAGTGTTTTGAGTAATCCCGGTCCATTTTTTCCCCCTAAAACGTGTCGCTTAGAATCCTATTTAATACTTTTTCTGATTTAAATAATATGTAGAATGTGACCTATTTAATCTTACTGTGGATTTATTTAATTATATTTTAGAACCTCTTTTGTTTTATTCCTAAATGGCGTTAACGTTGCTTTAGAATTCATATAATTCATCTTATTTAAAAATAAAAGTATTTCTCTGGATTCCCCAAATGATATGGAAAACTAAGGAGGTTTCCTCTATAATCAAATAATCACATTTCAATACAATAAAAGAGTATTGTTTTGCAGTTTATAATTAATGTTTAAATGATTTGGTTAACTTTGTATTCGTATTTATAGTTATTATTTTATTGATTAAAAAACGTCTCCATCAATTCTTCATAGGTAATGAGAAGACATTTGCCCAAAAGTAGAACAATAAGAGTTAATAAAGAAAAGATTATTCTTAAAATACTCTATCACTATTTGGCTTATCTTTTTATGAGAAATAGCGTAAAGATACATTCGCCAACCAAAATATTATCTTTGGTAGCGTCACTTAGCGGCTGTTATTTCAAGGAGGTCGTATATTTATAATTTATTAATGGTGTCAATCTTGACAGACGTGACCCAGTTCCGCTTTGTCGATAATTTATCAAAATATACTTCGAATGATAGGTATTGTGTTAGGAATAATGGATGCCATAATAGACGGAAAAATAATGATAAATAGCTTGAAAATTAAATGTACGGTAGTTTTAATTGCTACAGCTGTACATATGGATTTGTCTGTGTGAAGTTATCTTAAATTCCAAAAGACAAAGCTGTTTTTAGTATTTAAATAAATAATAATACTTATAATAATATTTTGGGACAACTCACACACGGCCATCTGATCCCACACTAGGCAGAGCCTGTATTATGGCAACCAGACAACTGATAAAAATACTTATATATTTGTAAATATAAACATATTATAGATAAGTTCATTATATGTTTTAAGTAATAATTGTGATATCAATGTAATAATTACAATACTTCAGGTCTTTTTAAGGTTTGGAGGTTGGCATGGTCGCTGATCTTATACTTAAATATAAATTACTCTTCTTTGTTGATACTTTGTTTAATTTTAAAAGAAAGAGGTTCTCAATTCGACGGTATTTTTTATTGTATTTTTGTTACGCAATATCTCCGATAATAGTGGATCGATTTCAAAAAATGTTTTTGTAGTCAATAGAGTGAGTATACTCATATTCTGTCATAATTTTATCAAAATCTATTCAGTAGTTTTTTTTTTGGATTCGGTTTTTTCTACATTTATATGTAAACTATTATATATTATCAAACGTAATTAAGCTGGATTTATCACGATAATTTTATCTTCGATCCGTCTATATCCCAACCAAGCTCTCAAGTTGTTCTACTACTTCTAGCCATGTTTTTCTGCAGTTTCCATTCCTGTCAATAGTGCGATGTGCGTGTTCTCAACACGGCTCCTCACACCACCCGCAGAGTTCACACTAGAACCCCATGAAACCAATACATGTATTACCTCCAATGAATATGTATACACATACATATTTATTAAACTTTTTTCTTGTGCAGAACCAATAGAATTACAATCACTGATTATTACAGCGAATTGACGAGTTAAAGAGAGAAGCCATTGACAAACTAGATTGACATAGATAAAATTTAATAATATAGGTACTTCTTACTATTACTATTATTTAAATGATGTTTTTTTTTGTGGACAGTATCACGTAGTTAAATTGCTCTGAACCCAAAGTAGCTAAAGCACGTTTTATTGAATCAGAGATAAGGAAAATGTGAAAATGTGTTTGTGGTACTACCACAAACACATAGACCCGAAACAATGTAGAAAAGTCGGTTTTCTATATTGACCCGTCCAGGGATTGAACCCGGGATCTCAGAGCTGGCGACACCTTGAAAACCGGTGTGTACGCCACTCGACTACACGTCAACTGTCTGAATGGTTCTTGAATTCCTAAACATTATTTGTATTGATCGATACTTGTTTTCGTATTCTCATGAGCTACGTACTAAATCTTTTTCCAATATTATATTAACACCTAATTATTTAAAACAAAACGAGTTTCAGACCCAATAGGAGTCCCTAATCATGAGCTGACGATTAGGGACTCCTATTGAGTCTGAAACTGGTCGGGCGATCCCGAGAATATACGTGAGTAAACCGTTTTGTTTTAGATAATTTATGAATACTCCTCACGAAAGTTGTTATACATTATTAACACCTATATAAAAAAAAAATCTAGTTATATAGCGTACTTATTAAATATGATATTTACAGCATACAGATTAGATCATAAAACATAATCACAGAATTAGCTGTCTTTACTTTATTTTAATACTAACTTTAAGATTTAAATATTGCTTTACAAATATATGTCTACGTTTAAACATTTAGTCATAATTAAATCCGCTAGTATCATTTATGTAATTATGAAACGTTTTTACTTATCATATACAAATAGTTATAATTTTAGTGCATTAAATATTAATGGTAAATGGAAACAATAAAATATGTTTAAAGTTAGTTCAAAGCCCAAATTGTGAGATAAAATTTTCTGTAATCGTAATGACATAAACCTTGTAACTTTAAATAATTATTTATTATATTTATAATTTAACGTTCAACGTTCATTAAATATTAATTTAGAATAATTATGTTTTGCAATAGTCATTCTAAATCATATTTATTATTCCAATCATTTGAATTTATGTTTTGAATTTAGAAAGAAAGAAAGAACATTACATTTTGTACCCATATTTGCAAAATAAAACATCTTTATTTCTTTCTTTGAATTTATATATTAAAAGATTTTTTTTATCTAGTAATAAATGCAGTAGGTATTTAATAAGACAGTGGCACTAGGGATGTTATACTTTGTTAGTTTTTTTTACATTAATAAATATGAATTATGTTCCGACCTATTAGTTATCAAAACACGTTATTCAATAATGGCCGCGTAAACAACTAATATAAGAACCCAATTACAATAGTAGTCATGAATTGTATAAAAACAAATCAACAGCTGATTCTATTAGCATGCAACATTTCTGAACGGAATATTTTAAATGCCGACAGTCGATAACAGGTGAACACTCCCTAAGTACTACACTAAGACCGGAATACACGACACAAGTGCCCCACACTACTGAAACACGCACCCTATGTGTTTATCAATTAAACCGAAGCTCCCCTTTCTATGCACCATAGGAATTCAACGAAGCAAACTTAGTAACAATCATTCCAATCTCAACCTTAAGGCTACGACATAGGATCCATACAAACCGTAAATTAACTTTAAGAGCAATACAAAATTCAATTTATCATCGCGTCAAAGGAATTTAAACGTTACGCCAAGGTGTTAAAGTTTAAATGGGCGGCAATTAATGAGTAATTTGTAGTGATTTGTAGTAAGGGCGTGCGCGTGTTCGTAGTACGGTGCGGCACGTTAAAATACTTAAGTAGAACTAGTATATTTGTTTTATTTATTTTTTTTATTGAACAATCTTTTAAAAATAACATTTAAAAGTAAAAACATGTTATAAAAATTAAATTAAATTTAACCCCTAATAAAATTTAATATTAACAGGAATGCGAATCACAGAAAATCCAATTCGAAATTCGATTACATTTTATTACTTTCTTTCTTCAAACCTTTAAAGGCCGCACGGATTTGGGCGCGTAAAAAAAGAATGCGTCAATACAGTCACACATTAGTTTGTTAAAGTCAGCGTCCTTATTTTCTTAGTAGTAAGGTCGATATTCGTGATTACTGGCTATAAAAATAAAGCATCGTAATCGGAAATCGCTGATTTTTGATAATGGCGGCGCTTGCACAAGCCCAGGCCACAGACTAACGAAGCCGAGAGGATTAAACACGCACAACTTTACCAACAGTCATTTGATGACGGCGCATATTTTTAAGGTACCGTAATATAATTTTAAAACGCTACCCAGAATCGTGTCAGTTGGTGGAATTATCTTTATAATTTTATAATTGCGAAAGTAAAGTGCTTTCATGCCAAAACTACAGAACCGATTTAAATAAAATTTGGTACTCAGATAGTCTAGAGCCTGATAAAGGACATAGGCTCATTTTTGCCGCGTTAGCCCACATCCACGAGGGTGGAGCCGAGGGAAACAACTTGTATTATTGTATACAGCAGAATTTAAATATAGTGTGAGGTTGTGGGTATTCTTAAAGTCTCCAAAATATTACTCAGTGTTATTTAAACTAGACTTGTAGGTTTTTAACAGCCGAAAGTACATATTATAACTTGGGTGCGACTACCGATCATCGTAAAATTAGTTTAGGTATCTGCCCCTTACAATATACTTTTGTTTTGTCACTTTATCTTGCAATGCCTGAAAAAGTACCCCAGCTGGACCAACGCAACGACCTAAAAAACGTTACTGGATCCGACTGGATTCCTTTCAAAGTACTTAAATAGTTTTATCTTTACATACGGAACCTCACAGATATATTGACTCGCAGCTAACCATTTTCTGTAATCTCTTTGATGGCAGCGGTAATGTTATTTTTACTTACAAATGTTCAGTTGTTGGGTTTAGTGTCTTTGATGTTTTTTCTTTTTGTTATAATGAATAAATAATGGCCTGTCCGTCTGTCAGGCGACATTCTACTTAAGAAATTGGTTATGAATTTATGATACTACTTACATAGACGATTTTTTGTATAAATATCTAAGAAACTAAATATAATTTATGTGATTTTTAAAGGACAACAAATTCGACAGTATATGTCATGAACCTAGTATTATTAAAACTGAAGAGTTATAAATCCCTGTAATTCGGTTTTTTTTAGTAGTTTCTGTGAATTCTAGATCCAATTCTTGAGTCTCTTAGCATCATGTAACGACGCTGAGGTTCAAAAAAACTTTAAAACGACTAGCGTGTAAATTATATCAAGAAGAAATGTTGTTAGTCACAAAATCATTATTATTATTTGTCGAACTCATTACACAAAATGGATTTCTTAAATGAATATTGAAGAAAAGAGAGCATGTGGTTTTATTTATTGGCTATGCTATATGTCATACTAGTTAGCCTTATATTATTAATACCTAATATTATAAGTATTACCTATATCTATTTAATTAACTTTATTACTAGTGAACATAATGTTGATATTTGCCTGAAAAGCAAAAGGAGAGAGAGGAAGCAAGAGTATTTTACATTAACAGATTAAAGGTACAGATTAAGAGGATTTTCAACTATAGTAATATATAATTTTATATAAAGCTGTTTTTATGTAAAATTATACGCATGCGACACAATAAAAGGTAGGAATTCTTTTCAAAGGTTGTTTTATTCACGCCCCAATAATTTTTATTCAGCCCATTTTGCGATAGTTAAGTTTGTCCCAAATTTCCCTATTACAAAGGTTTTCTAAGCTTTATAACAATTAGGTATGTCTGTTTAACACATTCATCACTTGTAACTATGATCTCCGGAAATATGTCGTGGTAGAACCCTTCAAAATATTTTTAATACAATTTCCGATAGCAATTTGTCGTACCCAAAATCTTACGTCTTAACATTCGAGACCGTCGACCCCAAACTAAGTTGCACGACATCCATTAAGCGGCTAATATGAGCCTTAATACATCTTTTGTGCACGAACAGAGCAATGGGCATTGAAGTGTGTCCAATGTAGCTCATTGTCTACGGAAGCCTTTTAAGCACACACTCAGAAAATGACTGGCTCTTTCCTAAGACCGTGTTAAATCGTTCACTTTTATCTAACAACCGGTTTTTCATTCATTCAGATATCCAAAGAAACTTCGTTCAATTGTTCTAAAATAGCAAAATTGTAAAACGTGTTGCGTGTGCTAGCATTTAAATCGAAAATTACGGGTATAAGAACTCCCCATTAATATTAATATTTTTTTCTGGTAAGTCCGAGGGAATGAATAAAAAGTGTACCTCCGTAGGCGGCAGCACTTCTGTTAAAAGCGTATGATATAGATCGGTATATCGAAGTTTAATAATTTATGAGAACAATATTTATTTTACAAATTACTCTTAAGGGGATGTTGTTTGCGAAATATTGGATCGATTTTTACTTAAGTACACTTTAAAAGAGAAGTAGTTTGTTATACCTACTTTATGACGATATTTATGTTTATAAAGTAATTAAGACATATTTAAGTTGGTATTTATTAAGAAGCTTTCCAATTTATCGCATTTCGTCTAACTTACTTGGGTGGGTTGGTTTTATATGCCTTATGACTATATGTTTCTTACTTACGTTGTCTGAAAATATATAGGTAGTAGGTCTAGGTAAGAATCGTAGTTGATAAACAAGGTAATCTCTACAAACATGAAATAGTTACCGACCCATTATTAAAAGGCAATACAATATATTGCCGTTTTATACAAAGAACTTATGAGCACTCAAAACAATTAAACGAAGATACATATTCTGGCTACAATGTAGCATAATTAAGATTTCTTTATTCAACAGAGCCTTAAAAACATAACGCCATTGTGAGAACAAACCCGTGGGCGCCATGTTTAAAAATAAATTTATCGTCCCTACCAAACAACAAAATTATCAATTTTATTACAGTTTTTTGCTAACTCAATTAAAACGTCACGTTTAAAAAAGCTATTCATCAACGTGAGCCCTTTTTAGATAAAAGTAATTATAACAGGATAACTGATCTATTAAAATGTCGGATTATCGCGAACAGACGCAATGTTCCCAGAAAAAGTGTGTTGTTTTTTTTTCTGATTATATTTTATTAATTGAGTAGGTACCTATGTATTAAATGTATTTTGCGAAAGGCTTTAGAAAAATAATTAAAGTGGTTAATGTTGTGAATTTTCATTGCATTAGCAGGGCCTTTTTTCAGAATTTTCTTCTTTAGACGTTTTTTGAGATGGGAAAAAATAATTGAACTCGTGACACCGTTACCGTTACCAACACCTCTATATTTAAGTATCTACATATATTTTTGTCGGCACTCCCAGAGTGCCACTGTTTTTTTATTTTATATAGTAGTTGGAAATTATATAATTACTAATACATATTTACAATAAAAAGCAGGTGTCTATCAAAATTTTAAGTAGTTCTTGATATATAGTTACTTTTAAGTTTACGTTAATACCTCCTTTATGTCCTCATTCCTAATATATCATTAAAATATCTTGGGACAACTCACACACGGCCATCTAATCCAAACTAGGCAAAGCCTTACCAGACAACTGATAAACATACTTACATACCTACCTATTATAGATAAATAAATAAAGAATAATGTTCAACAAATAAATAAAAGTTAGTCATAACCTAAAAGCCTTGCTAAAAGCTAAAAGCTGTAGCCTAAACCCTCTTAGTTTCTACCTACTCTATGGTCTAGTAACTTTATTAGAAGCTTTATTTAAAATTTATCATTTTGTGCCTGTAGGCTTCCAAGTAATAGTTTCTATTATTCATAGGCATTCAAATTTTACTTGAATTTAGATTAGACATTAAGTACAGAATATAAAATAAAAAGTCTAGACTTACAAAAACTCGTGTCTACAGGCTATAAATGTTTTTGTATTAGGAATTAAAAAACTCTTTATAGTGTTTTAGGTCCTTAGGCTCGGCGCAAACGAGCTCCCGACCACAGACCCCGGTTGTAGCGAGTGGTCGCCACTCGCTACAGTTTACAAATAGATTTATATATGAAAAAGTGTGTCGCTGGCCACCGGTGGCTCGTTTGCGCCAAGCCTTACTTATTCATCTCAGTCCATCATGACGTTTTGAAGAATTCAGCTGTTATTTTTTCTAATACAAAAAAGTGATCTATCGAAGTAGATTTTTCAAAGCTGTTTTAAAAAAAAATATGTGAAACAAACAGCAAAGCCATTTCCTCCTTAAAAAAGAAACAAATTACATAAAACACGTACTAAGTAAACACGAAAAAGCAGCAATTTTTTATTCACAGCTGACATTAAAAGCTTGCATTTAACATATCCTCCTTCGCACGATCTTAGTCAAGTCGTCCGAATTCATACATATTTATGTGGCTTGCATTAAGTTCAACGCAACGTTCCAAGGTTACTTGTTACTAACTGCGAACACATTAGCACACGTGGAACAGGGCGAGAGCGGGGAATGGGGGGTTTAAGGAGTCGGAGGGGTACATGACACGTCCAGCAATTTAAAACAGATTTCGCATTAAACATGCTTTGTTTTACAAGTCTGTTTACAAAGCTTTGTGATGTCTAGTGTGTGTTTATTTTTAAGTTAGAGTACCTGCATACTTACAACTTAAGATTAGCAGAATCGGCAGTGTAGGCAGACCAATCATGCATGTACTTAATGTTTTAATACTTCGTTTCTATCTTGTCAGGTTTTCACTGTCTACTAACAAATTTTCTACTAGACATTTTTGGCATTAATGAGCAACATTAGATAGTACCTACTGCCTCATTGCTTTTAGTCTGACGTGACTGAACAGCTGACATAAGAAGGGCTATAAAATGCTATCAAAATGACCATGATTTAAAGTGCAAGGGAGACCAAGAGTAGTAGTTGTCGTCGAAGTTATTATGGCGTCTGCGACTAATAGCCTCGTTGGGCCGTAACTCGATGCGTGTCGAAGTGGTCCGTCAAAGGCGTTACTTACTACCAGACGTGATGTGTGACTATCTACTGTTGTACACAGACCAGAGATAACAAAGAGATTTATTTATCAACCCCCTCTTACTAAAAGGCTGATTAATTGAATCTGTTGTCAAATCTACTGATCACGACTGTGATTGGTTGACCAAAACACTCACAACCAAGCACACCGCTTGACATTAGATTTGACAGTTGATTTACAAATTTTTATGTTGATCAGCCTTTCAAAAACCGGGGGTAAGGAAATAATTCGTACTTATTACCTACCAAAGTACCAAGCCTATATTAAGAGAAATTAGAACGTTTTCCCTTGGGTTTCAACCTGACAGCGATGATGGATCATTGACGATAATCACTTTATTACATGATAAGAATTCCTGCTACCTGTATTTATATACCTTCTCTGAAAGATTGAGCTTCTTATTATTTTGTAAACAGAATCAAATGAAACAAAGAGGAATCTAGTTTTTGGAACCTTAGCGAGATATCTTTACATTCGCTGATTCAATATTTTCTAGCAATCACAATAAAAAGTGTTGTTTAATCTTAATTTTAAAAACTCTTTTATTTTATTTACAGATTTAAGTAAATCGAGTATGGTCGAATAATTCTATCAAACTATAAATCAATGTAATGTCTTTCTAAATCTACATAAAACTTATGTTAAATAATAACGTAAGAAATTTTCTCGTTAAAATCTTTCCAATTTATTCGTACTTTTCTCTTTCACATAAAGACAAACATTCCCACAAAATATGCTCAAGTCTATATATATCGTTGAAACTTGTATCTGCGTATCACAGACATAAATTTATTATATATTTGTGACATACATTTTGAGTAATGAGCTCGTTAGAGACACATCGAAGGCCTTTTGCCTCGAGGGGGTTCTGACGAGTGTGTTTTCATTACGCTCTGAAAACATGCTTCACGACGACATATGTACCTATAATAATATACCTACTACATAAATGTTTATGTATAAGTAATTTTATATGTTTATCTTCACGCTTTCCATACCTAAAAGGTGGGTAGAGTAGTGCATTTATAATTGATGTTTAAATAAACTTTTGGCTGTATTTTACATGGTTTTATTTCCGTTTATTGGGATTAATTTTTATGTGTCCTACAACTATTTTTCTTACTAGAAACCTAGAATAGGTTCAGCACGTCGATTCTGTAAAGTTCAAACAACAACTCGCTTCTCACATCGCTATTCACTCTCACTTCGCATAAGGTTCAAAATGACCTTGATTTCGATCGAATTCGAGTGCGAAGTGAGCGTCGAAGTGACAAGAAAATTACCTTACTGAATCCCACTTCTTATGTCATCTCATACTTTATCAGTCAAAATCTCACGTCAAATTAGTTCAACTCGCTGACACGCTCGCAAGTGTAGCGCTAGTGTACATTTGAATTATCAACCGAGTTTTTGGAATGCCAATCAAGAAATTCACAGCGGATTCAGATTCGAAGTTTAGAATGAGGTCTTACAGAATCACACCGCCGGTACCCTAGAAATAATAAACACTTTATCTATGAGTAACCTAGATCATGCTAGTGATGTTATTATAGGGTGCTGAGTAAATGCAGACATAATATTCCTTGCTTGCATAACATAAAAGGTCTAGCTTGATCGTAAAGTTTTTTCAAACTGTATCCATTTGTTTACACGATACGTCTTTTTATGTTAACTAGCGGTGTCCCACGTTTTTACCCGCGTAACCAGTTCTTTTTCCCGTAAAATAATATCATTTTGTAATTTTTCAATGGTTTTATCATTATTCTGCTATTCAGGACGAAAACAAATCTAATGTAAAAAAATCATTGCAAATGGTCCATCCGTTCTTGAGTGAGTTGACCATTTATAATGGTGTACCTAACCCGATTTTGTTTTATATACAAAGATTTACTATACACATCACACTTACATTACCAACAGTGCAAAATGTGCACTCTCCTCGCCCATATTTTTTATATTAAAAATGTTGTTAAAATAGGCCACGATAACTAGCTCTTCATAATGCTAAATGAAAGCTTATAACATAGATTAAGCATTAGTTATGTGCAAAAGTGAGTTATTTCCTAAGAAACTAGACCTAACTTTTACAGAAGCTAATTTTTATTACAACTACTTACATCACTCCGGAAGAATATACTAATAATTATATTGTAGCACATTTCCATCGGCTGTCATTAATTTAATTTAGTTTATTACTATAATTTCCTCAAAAATACATATTTATGATGCCCATCATCCTGTACCGGACATCTCAAATGAGAGACATCCAATATTCATAATTTTTCTGTCTGTATATCTGTCATTCTGTCAGTCTGTGAATGCAACCCCATAAAGTGTGAAAAAATTTAATAGTTTCTAATAAATACCGGTAAAACTACCACGAACCGTACTTATTATCTAAAGATATTTTGAGGTCACAAACAAAAATACTTGTTTATATTGCTCAGGAGATTATTTATAGTATAAAAAACTCTTATAAAAGTTCATGAAAATAGCTTTAAAAACATCTTTAAATCGCACTAATATTTGCTCCCACAATGAGCTGTGAACTAAGACCCAGTAACTACGGGTCTGATGCCTGATGATGCCTCTAACTACCATTTAAAACCATTACAATCTCCATAACTAAACCCAACAAGCTAATAACGTGGTATGATGACAATTTTCAATTGTATTTATTTAAATTGAATGTCGACAGTAGCAATAAAATGACCATAAAACCAATTTATGTAATGGTTCCGTATGTATCACACGTTTGGATCTTCCTATTGAATTATAATGACACAACTTACATGTCGATATTTGCTACGTGGCATGTTATTCTTTTGTTTACGATCTAAACAAAATTAGTCGAAAAAGGAACCAGTAATCTTCAATCAACGACTGTTATTCCAGATTCCGCGTATAAGAAGAATTATGAACTTGATTTGACCCTATATCAATGTCTGCGATACTAAATCTTTAGAGATAATAGATATTATCTCCAAAGATAAACTTAAGGTTCTGGCGATGTTCAATTGAGTTGAGATAAGAAAAAAAACAATTTGTAAGTCTTAATTAAAGTTTTAACATTGTACTGAGGACATAAGCTCCAAGCGTAGGTGCATGCATCTTTGATGGTAATTTTATTTCATAACTAAAAGCTGTATTATCTACGCTAGATATTTTTTATTCGCGGAATAAAACTGACGTTTGACAGATTTTGTATGGAAGAACTGTCAAAAATTCAAAATTATTCCTCGGGTTAAATTATCCGGCGTTGGAAAATCAGTCCTTAATATAGTGAAGTCATATCTCCGGACCATCTTTAGTCACGTGATAATCGTACAAGCACTAAATATGTATAAAATAACTATAAAACAACTCATTTAAACTCAATACATAAACTTCATCGATTCATCAGCATAACGAATGCAACAAGCAACAAAACATCAAAACAAAATAAAACACAGGCGTCGAGCTCTCATAAAACAGCTACATACATTGCGCAGTGGTACCGCGACCGCAGCGGGCCCGGCGGAGTTGACCGCGCAATGGGTACCGAACACCCGTTGCGGTTACGGCCAGAAATGTACTACAAAATAATAGAGTACCGTGGTCGTACTCTCCACTTTATGGGCAGTAATCACTACATAGTTGTAAGAGGAAGTTAGTCCCTGTAATCATTACAAAACTATTTCTGACATTTAAACGTCATCGCAATGAGACTTGCTTGTCAGAATGTCTTATTTCATTTTAAGTGCGCAAGTAACTTTGTCTGTTTTGTTACGCTTTTGTGGATAAACTGCTAAACCTATTTTGATACTGTTACTTTTATTTTTTGGAAGAGGTATAGCGTAGTTTTGACTGATTAATCGGACTTTTAATTTTTACATAGCTAGAACCTTAACTAGGTACCTTAAGAAAGAACATAAAATGTTTTTTGCCGCAATATTAGTTCACGCATGGCCGTCAGTGACTTTTTTTCTCTAATTGTTATAACTAGAAAAAAAATCTTGAAAATCTTAATACGAACCAAGACGTTCTTTCTAACCGTTAGCTATACGTGCTTACTCAAAATATACATCCTTATCTAACCTTATACTAATCCATACTTACATACTAATCTATACTAATATTATAAAGCTTTAGAGTTTGTTTGTTTGTTTGTTTATTTGTTTGTTTGAACGCGCTAATCTCAGGAACTACTGGTTGGAATTGAAAAATTCTTTTTGTATTGGATAGTCCGTTTATTGAGGAAGGCTATAGGCTATATAACATGATGCTACGACCAATAAGAGCGGAGCATAAATGAAAAATGTTGCAAAAATGAAAAACCGGTGAAACTAAAACACGCGAACAAAGTCGCGGGGAACAGCTAGTATGTATTATAAATGCGAAAGTAGCTCTGTATGTTACGCTTTCACGGCTAAACTGCTGAACCGATTTCGATGAAAATTGGTATGAAGTAAGCTTGGATCCCATGAAAGGACATACGCTACTTTTTGCCGCGATAATCGACACCCGCGGGGGCGGAATCGCGGGCGAAAGCTAGTTTTCTATACGCGTAAGAAAGAAAAGTTTTTAACTACCTATTTCGTCTTATAAAACATATATTACAATACACTGAAAACTCCACAAAGTATGTAATATCATTATTCCTTTGTACGCACGTAAAGTATATTAATATATATTTCCGGAACAAACCTTTCAGAGCGCTCTACTGCTTTTAATTAATTACCGTAACCTTATTAATTACAAGAGTATGTACTAGGACTCTCGTTTAATTAAAAATGTTCTGAGATAAAACAGTACTGGGAAAACACTACAGAAGTAAATTCTTTAATTCAATATTAATAAGGAATGATTTTTTTTAAATAACATTTTCAATTTATCTTTTTTTTTTTATACATTATTATTATAACATTATTTCGGTATAAAGAATAATATAATACAATGAGTTTTATTTAGATATTATATTCGTAACAAAATAACTTTGAAAAAAGAAATCTGTTTTCGAATAAATACTTAACAAATAATGTTTAAGTCCTCTTTGGTAAAAACACCACAGCCACAAAAAAAAGTTAGTGAATCAAGATTCAAACATTCACAAAAAAAAACAATATCATTATGAAACACATTTACACTACCCTAAAAAGAAAAAAAAACAAAAGAATACAACACAACACATAGTACAAATAAATTCCGAGAATCATCACCGAATTCCGCGAACGACCGATGCCAACAAAAAAAAACATTATGACGTCACGTCATTTGCCGTCGTGTAAAGGAGCCGCGCAGTCTCCGAGCGCGGTCATTGACCCGCTGGCCGCGGCCGATTCATCGTACTTAGAAATTCTACAGTAAAATAGTGTTCATATTATTATTGTGCAAAATTTTTCAAAGCCTTATAGTTTTAAAAGGTTTTCTTATTCCCGTATTCGTCTTGCTTGAATTGTCTTGTAGCCTTGCTAGCTCAGTCGTGAAATATCTTCTTCCGGACGTGTATTGATTTTCTTCGGCACAAAGGAGGCTGAATTTGTTGTACAGAATGTATATATCTGTAAATGATATAATAGAAAATGCTCGTTCTCTATGGGCTGTTTACCGCCATAAGAGCTAATATAAGGTTTTTAAGTTGTATAAATATAAATAACTAGTGTCTTCGTCTGCGTATTTATCTTAAAATTAAAGCCTACCAGCTGTTTCCCGCGGCTCTGCCCGCGTGGATCTCGGTTATCGCGGCAAAAAGTAGCTTATGTCCTATCTCAGGCTTTAGACTATCTGTGAACTAAATTTCATATAAATCGGTTCAGTAGTTTTGCGAGTAAGCGCGACAGACAGACAGAGTTACTTTCGCATTTATAATATTAGTAAGGATAAGCTAAAATCCGTAAAGCCCCGATTATATAAGTATGTAGGATACTGTAATCCTACATACTTTTAACTGTACTTTATAAAACAAAGTAGCAGCCAATAGATGCATAATATAATTTCATTTTAAATAGCCGCGACTCAAAGCGCGGCTTTGAACTCGCGACCTCTGCTCTCTGCGCCGACATGCGAACTACGGAGCTACTAGGCCAAGTCAACTGCCTACTCAATTGCGTATTACTTATATGTATATATAGGTAACTCTACCGCTGAAAGTGCAGGCAGAAAGTTTGAAGTATAATCCGCCATACAGCATGTCTGTATGGCGAATTATAATTATAACTCACTTTAGTATGGAGAAGATGACTATTTTTTTAATGTCCGTCATATACATATATAAATATACCAAGGATTCTTTTTCTTTTTTTTTTTACGTAATAAAAAACTAACGACGATACATTGATTTAAAATGTTGCATGACGTCACAATTTTATACATTGTCATTAGCTCCCCACTCCTGAATAATGTAAGTACTTAGATTATAAAGCTTATCAAATCGCTGTATCATCTAGGTACAAAAGCAAAAAATTCGTGTCCAATATTTTTTATTAACTAACTGATGAACTAAATAGATTTTGACCCCTATTCGCCTTGCAGTATGTCTGTATTGCGGATTATACTTCTACCTATCTGCCTACACTTGAGAATAAGAATATATAAAATTCTTTCTTTTTTTGTCAAGTCTCAAATAATTGCAGACAACGATAAAAGGACACAATATATTCGGTAAAGACTTTGACTAAAATAGTGCCTAAATCATGATTATATCTTGGCGTTTCTGTGTGCTTCTAGTCTAACTTTGAATACGTTTATTTAACATAAAGTTGCCTATTTGACGTTAAGAAAAGTTACTGAGTAACTAAAGCCATAATAAACCCTTATAAAGGCATAACAATTCCAAGACCTCTACTGTTGGGGGCAGTCTCAAGCTGTGACAGTTACCACCACATTCGCTTTCTCAATTTTACAACTACCTTTAAATACATACATACATTGGCACTCGTATACACTCGAACATTACTTTTACGAATACAAGTCCATGTTCAGCCTACGCCAAGATAGATTCTGTACCGTTTTATTTGATAGCGCCATCTATCGGTATACCCAATACTGGTTGTTACATTGTTAGTAATGATACTAACAATACCAATCTAATGATATCTCATTTGCTTAATCCTGTTGAAGCGGATGTGCCTCTAGGGCTGTCACGTACTTCATTAAATTACTTTGTATGTTAGATATGTTATGGAGATTTAATAAGATGTGTGTATTCCTTATAGCACAGAGTAAGAGAAATAGAACAAATTCTAAATTTAGAGATATATTAGATTAAATTACAATTTACCTTAATGATTAAGATAGCTAATATTCTTGTTGATTGTCTTAAGTGCACCTAAATTGTCATTTTAGTTGAATTAGCTTCTATTTATACCCACCCACCAAGTCCATATTGCTATAACTTTTTATAATAATATTAGTTACTAGCTACTTTGGCCGCGTGTTTTAGTTTCAACGGTTTTTCATTTATGCTCCGCTCCTTTTGGTCGCAGCGTAATGCTATATAGCCTATAGCCTTTCTCAATAAATAGGCTATCCAACACTGAAATAATTTTTCAAATCGTACCTGTAGTTCCTGAAATTAGCGCGTTCAAACAAACAAACAAACAAACAAACAAACAAACTCTTCAATCTTAGTCATATAATATGGATATAATTTATAATATTTTACATGAAACTGCTGCGTATATCCAATTAAAGATAAAGCAATTATACATACTTACATTACATGCAGAAACAGACTTAACAAAAGACGGATGGATTGTGTAAAATGTGATATGAGAAAGAAAGGAGTGACTGCTGAGATGACGAGTCGAGAGATGAATGGAAGCAAAATACGCATGCGCCGACCCCAAATAATTGGGAACAGGGCAGGGAGATGACAATACACACATTCAAACGTACACAATATAACACATACCTACTTAATATGTAGAAAGCCAGCGTGTTCCGTCAAATATGGCATAGCAAGAGCTTACAACACATACAAGGTTTCAAAGCTACGATAGAGTGCATTCATTATAATAATAGCAATCGTTTCTCATTTTGATAGACCTATAACGTAAAGGGCCAGCTTTCAAACAAATTCATGCCTCAAGATTACCTATACAGGGTGCTATAGAAATACGTGTTTATCTATACTAATATTATAAAGCTGAAGAGTTTGTTTGTTTGTTTGTTTGATCGCGCTAATCTCAGGAACTACTGGTTCGAATTGAAAAATTCTTTTTTTATTGGATAGTCCGTTTATTGAGGAAGGCTATAGGCTATATAACATCACGCTACGACCAATAGGAGCGGAGCATAAATGAAAAATGTTGCAAAAATGAAAAACCGTTGAAACTAAAACACGCGAACAAAGTCGCGGGGGAAAGCTAGTATTTGATATAGTGTCTTGTATAATATATTTCTTGCGTTCTCCAAACAAGTAATTGCCAATACCGAAAAAAATGTTGGACCTCCCGTTCTAATTTTGATCGGCTAATGATAATTTTGTATGGAAATTATTATTTTTTTAATGAGAATTGACGTTGTTTTCTATGAAGAAATTTGTTTATTTTGATGGGCAGAAGCGGTATTTTAAATATGACCTCGAATTCCCTTACCGCCCTATATTTAGAGAACTTAACCATGTACTGAAACTTTTGAAATTCTGAACTGAGCCAAATATATGTAGTTGCATTAAATATGATTTCACTTCAGTTTTGCATTATTTTTCTACTTTTGACAATCCTACGTAACCTGTCCTCTGTGCACGTGAAAAACATTATCTTGTTACATTCATAATAGCTTTGCATTTTCATTCATTATTTGCTTCTCTACTTTGAAATACTTTACAATGTACGTAATGTGGAACTTGTTATACCGAGATACCTAAAGCCATAAATAGTGACAAGTTCAATTAAACAATGTTATTTAAAATTCGATTTTATAAAGGTTTATTATCGTTTTTAAAACAAAAAAAGGCATTTTTTTTCTCTTTCGACAGCATCAAAATAAAAGTTAGAAACAATAATTAAAAAACGATAAAACACGCAAGAGTTTAAAAAAGGAATAGAATCAGAATTGAATTCAAAGATGGCGACGGATGGAGTGCAATTAGACGATTCTTTGAACAGCCCTTCACAGAGTTTTGCTAGACGGAACAATAATAAAACACAGTATTATTCCCACTCAGACGATCCTGCAATAAAACAAACAGATCGTTCGATTTTCAGGATCCTCGCAGCAATTTGATCTGTTTGTTTGTAAGAATCGATATTTTAAAGCAAGCTTGCTTAGAGTAAAAACAAAACTATAGAGTGGGCCTATCAGAGTACGAACTGTGAGCACCAGTATGAACTAATAAATTTCGTATAATTAGTGTCAAAACAGAGCGCGCCGATTTATTAAAAATAAATCAAAAAAGATTAATTAATAATTTAGTAATATCGATATTTTTGCATAAACGTCTGTCAGTAAACGACCGTAGTGCTTACAGCTAAAACTATGCTTACGATGGGCACAACGGCTTACTAGCGATACGCGCACTCTATCCTTGTATATGTACACTCTAAGCAAGCGTAGTCGCTGTGTATAAGTTTCAGAGTCGCATTTCTCAATTTTAAAAAGCAAAGAGTGCTTTTAAATTAAAAATATATTGTTTGTTATCCAATAACAAACAAAGTGCCCTTGAGACATTCTCCTTTTAGATTATTTTGCTATTGCCAGTAAGAAATTCTACAAATTCTTATTGCGCCGTTCCTTCTTCCCGACTTTATCAATAGGAACAAACTTTAGGTACCTATAAGATGGGTGAATCTAGGATCCGCTTAATAACTATTATGATGATGGTCTTTAAGAATAGTACTGACTCTTTAGAAACTTTTCTGATTCTAAATCCCTGAGTTAAAAAAGTTTAAAACTGACTGCTGAAAGAAGGGAAAACTTAAAACTTTTAGTATTCAAATTTAAAATTCCCAAAATAAATACGAAGATTTAAAATAATATAAAATTTTCAAACGCCGATTAAAAATATTTTTCTGTTATTTATTTTTTATCTTAAAAACATTAGTATATTTATTTAGTACTCACTATTGTACTACTACTGATTCTACAATTAAACAGTCATGAGCATGTCGGTGACGCGAACTCATAAGTTTTTCTTCCACCAAAAATTGTCCAACGCGGCTAAAGAAGTTTTCACTTCAAAATTATCTAGAGACTTTAGGTGGTTTATGATAAACTAACTGTCCCCCGCGACTTTGTCCGCGTGTTTTAGTTTCAACGGTTTTTCATTTTTGCAACATTTTTCATTTATGCTCCGCTCCTTTTGGTTGCTGCGTAATGTTATATAGCTTATAGCCTTCCTCAATAAATGGGCTATCCAACACTGACATAATTTTTAAAATCGGACCAGTAGTTATTATATTATTATAGTGCTTGTTTGTTGGAACGCGCTAAACTCAGGAAAGTTTAGCGCGTTCCAACAAACAAACAAACTCTTCAGCTTTATATATTAGTAATATATAGATATATATGGTTATAGATGATGTCGCGGGTGGTTTGTTTATTGAAACGCGCTGCCAGGGTCACTACACCACACAAAGTTGGGACGCGAGCGTTCGTTTCACAGTTACTGTACATAGCAGTCAGTTATTATAACTGTAATCATCTCGCAAGTACTTACAAACGTCGGTTAAAAACGTTAAGAGATCGGCGGGTTGGCGCCTCTGGGCTGCATTTAGAGTAACACTTAAATATTAACTAGGAAATATAGTATTCAATAACTTCATTTCAACAGATTTTTTGTTTCAACATAAAATACGCAACCAATTTAGGTGAGAAAAATGTAGTGAGTAGTACGAATATACGTATTTGTGTGATTTACAGATTTGGCGTAGTTTTGTGTTTATGCATGCGAATTATCTATACCTCTATACCAATAATATTATAAAGAGAAAAGATTTGTATTTTTGTATGTTTGTAACGAAAAAACTCAGAAAAACTAGACTGATTTCGGTAATTCTTTCACTATTAGAATGCTAGATTATCCCTGCCTGTACATTGTAAACACAGTCGATACTGGAGACTTGTACTGTTAGTAGCACGACTAACAAAAGTGTAACTCTACTCCTTTCCTAACTATTCCTGATTATACCATCATGAACATTTTATAATATCAAGTACAGATATAATTATTAAACAAAAAGTTTAGTAAAAACATTGATTTTGTTTTAATAAAATAAAATAACACAACTCCGTCAATCCCAAAAGTAATGTACGTAACACTAATCCAACCCTTACAACACAGGTCGTGTAACCCGGGATATTTTAACCCCGGGCTCCGGGATCCGGGATCCCACGGGATCGATAGTCCCGGGATAAGGAGGGATAGTTTTCAATTGGCTGGGATCAACCACAATCTGTTGTGTGCTACGTAATTCCATCAAAATTGGATTGAAATAACTGCACCCAATTTTTACAAAGGGTTACGGTAAACAACTGTTGGTACATGTATTGTGGAGGGCAGATGCTCTGGACCGAAGGGTACATAAGACCATGTCTTGTAGATTTAATAACGTCAAAGATGATGCATGTGCTAGTTGCAATGTATGTGGCGTTATCCACATTTGTTTATTATTTATTAGTACTAAATATGCCAAACTTAAAAAATTTCAAACCAATGGCTGTGTCATTAACTTTCACGTCTTGTAATTTTCGGCTATACATTGTACCAATCCTACTGAGAATACGCTATCTATAATATGATTATATATATTATAATGTTTATATTGACAATATTAATATTCTAATGATATTGATAATATTAATCTATACTTATATTATAAAGCTGAAGAGTTTGTTTGTTTGTTTGAACGCGCTAATCTCAGGAACTACTGGTTCGAATTGAAAAAATCATTTTGTATTGGATAGTCCGTTTATTGAGGAAGGCTATAGGCTATATAACATCACGCTACGACCAATAGGAGCGGAGCATAAATGAAAAATGTTGCAAAAATAAAAACCGTTGAAACTAAAACACGCGAACAAAGTCGCGGGGGACAGCTAGTATTATAATAATTATATTGATCTTCTTAACATCGGCGACAGATAACAACGACAACAAAATAGCACAAATGGAAGCCTCTTAATAAGCCTCTTATTGATATGTGTCATTTACTAAAAAGAAAAAGAGTTTTCTCCGTTCTACCCTAATAAGTTATGTAGGAAAATTTCCCACTTAACATCGGCTTGTGCTAATCCCATATAACCAGACAACAATGTATGTAGGAAACCGAATAATGACTCCTTAATAAAAAGCGTAATACCAACCTTTTGTTTTGCTTAACTAATTCTTCTCTCATAGAGAACACGTTTTTACATTAGCCTCAGTTAATTAAGGTAATTAGTTTCCTTGTCGAAGAAAGAAAAATATAGAGAATAATTTCTCGTTACACTAATTGAAATTTCGTATTTTTTGCTCGGCAGTCGGCACCTGCTTTTTCTTTCGACAACATGACTGTCCCAAAGCCGAATATTAATTCGGAATTAAAGTATTTGTAAAGCCGACGTCACTTGACTAGCTCGACCCAATTACTTACTTTTTAAAGGTCAGACACCTGCCAGTGTCTTCCTTCATGTCCAGATGTCAAATGATATTTGATAGGTAGTAATAGGCACTTAATCTAAGCTAGTAAGTCTTTTATTTAGGCGGCCATTCGTCTGTATTCTGAAATTGAAGGCTTCGGATTTTTTTAAGTCTTTAAAGAAACAAGAACAAGCGTTTGTTCCCGTCAAATGCGGAGCATAAAATTATAAAAATACTAATGATATATTACTAAAATGTTCGGAAAAATAAAAGTATCTAAAAAGTCACGTGGTTATAATTTAAGTGGTTGATTTATTTTCGTATTATAATTACCTTATCATCATAAAAATGATTTACTCAAAACAAATTTTAAGTTGACTCTACCTTTTTTAAGTATTTGTAAGTGCTTAGAATTAAGAATGACTCTGAATGACAACATAGAATTATAATATTACCAGTAGATATACAGCTAAGTTAATAATTTCTGCCATCCACAACCAACTAATCACAGGTTTACCCTTGGGCTCCATTAATCTATGGTTCCTTTGCTCAGCTATTACTATTAGTATAATAGAAATCATTTCGATGAGGCACAGCATCGATATAATTCGACTACCTGTGGTCGAGTGGCGTACATACCGGTTTTCAAGGTGTCGCTAGCTCCCGGGTTCGATCCCCGAACATGTCAATGTAGAAAACCACTTTTCTTCATTGTCTAGAGTCTGCACCATCGTTGTCTCTCATTCCATAACACAAGTGCTTTAGCTACTTACTTTAGGTTCAAAGCAGTGTATGTGATGTTGTCCACATCAATAATTATGCCTACTATTTAAATACAATTTTTATGCCGTTTATATAAACGCCAGTAATGTATTCGCGAACCAAACAGAAGTGAAGTGTGTCGGACACGCAAAGGGTGGAGTGACGAGCGACGGGACGCACGTCCGCTCCGAGCTGTCAATGATCAAGCGTTGAAACTTAACTGCCAAACCATATTTTCATGACATGCACCTACTATAAAAGAAAAAAATAAAATAAAACCCATCTGTCATTAATTTAATTGCAAGGTACTCAGAAACAGTTTTAATAAAGACGTAAAGAATAAAAAAAAATACACACGGAGGAGAATCTAACTTAAAACTGATTGATTTATTTGGTATTTTTTTTTAAATGGAAATCCCACGTTGAATATATTCATGTTTAAGTAAGACCAGCAGTATTTGGATGGATAGTTTTATAAAACCATCAGCTATTAAATCCAAGCCTTTTCTAATGCTACCTAAAAAGAGAACTAAAATCAAAACCCCGATAAAATCCGTTCAAAAGTAGTTTTATTTCAGTGTCTAACATTTGCGTAAATCACAAAAAGCAATACTTAAAACTAAAAAAAACTCCTTGCACATAAATACATAGAAAATAGCACACAACTAAGATCCTTGTATGACACACAGTCATACAGTCATACAATCAACATTGAAGTCATACGCTATCAAGGTTGTTTGATGATCTAATTAATCTAACAGACTAAACCCACACTGCGTCCTTATTTAGTTTTAGACAAGCTCAGATTAAGTGATTAAATAACACATAAATAGAACACATTAAGTGTAAATTAAATAAAGCTTATCACCATTTTAGCCAGTTATCACACACTGGGTATAAAAAACTGGTGCCCCTAAGCAGTAGTAGTGGTTTCGAGTTCTGCCTCAGTTTTCAATATTTTTCTTTCTACTATTATATTTTACTAGGTGTTTCTTTCGGGTCCACCCGCGTGGATCTCGATTATCGCGGCAAAAAGTAGCCTATGCCCTTTCTCAGGCTTTAGACTATCTGTGTACTAAATTTCATTTAAATTGGTTTAGTAGTTTTGGCGTGAAAGCGCGACAGACAGACAGAGTTACTTTCGCGTTTATAATATTACTAACGATTACGAATATTCGTGCTCCATGCGTTAATACGTAATTAATAAAATAAGTGACCTTTTTCCTGTCGTTTTAATTTGTTCTAAGCATCATCTTGGTGTTATTAACAATTTTTCATGAGGTATTTCCTGGTAGATAAGACCTTGGATGAAAAAAACAAATTATGTGTCACTTCTGCCCTTTTTCTAATTGATGAGGAGACCTCAACTAATTTACCCAATTACAAAAAACGGGACAAGAAAAAACTGTCATGAATTATTAAAGGACTTTTTTAATACTATACTTTTTAGTAGGAATGTATAGTAGAGTTCCTACTATATTTTGTGTTTAAAAGTAGACCAAAAACATGCGGCCTGTTTTTAGGATTTCGTCTTCCCATATTCAGCGAACAGTGTCACAATTTATAATACTGTTATTAACTAAATGTCTTCTTCAATTCTCGAAAACTACTGGCTAAACTTTAGGATGGAATAGACATCTTCGTACAAATGAAACAAAGAACATTTATCTCGTGCCAAAACCTACATAATCAAGCAATTAATCATCGTAACATCTTCCTTTAACATATCTCTAACGACATCCGCTTCCTGTATATATATACACTCTACATATATACATATTCTTATATACAATACAGTTATATTGTGTCGTGCCAACTGACTAGTGATGCGACGATTGTTTGATTTCGAATTCGTTTTTCGACTGTATTCGTGTTTCAAAGGTTTTGGAAAAACCGTGTTTGAAATGAATTGGTATTCTTTTGTTTTTTTTTACGTTGCGTTTCTAATTTCAGTGTGTGTTTGTGTAGGTATTTTGACAATAAATAAAAAGATAAAATAAAAAAACAAAATATGTTAAAGTAAATGCTTCTTTCATGAGAAATGTCTGGCTACTTCATAATATTTTTTATACTTAATTAATTTACTTGGTTATAAATTATTATCATAAAATTGATTAAAGTTTCTATACCACCTATAATATACCAAACATAGCAAACCACCTCAGTTCCACTAACTGTGCTTACCCCGTTATGATTCACGCGTGATACGGTAACTCATTTATTAGATGAGTCGGCAAAAATAACATCACAAGTAATTATGAGAGAAAACCTACTAATGGAAAACGTAATTAACTTAATGTTTATATAGATAACGGCTACTCATAAAATGAAAGAAAATATACGAGAAAATGGCTCTACTTTTAACTAATTGAAATCAAAATTAATGGAAACAAAATATAGGATGTTTTTATAGGATAGTATAATATGTATTTATTTAATAAAACTAGCTGACCCGACAGTCGTTGTGGCTATTTATATCTTTACAAAAATTTTAATCTTAATTTTCGTAACTTTTTGTAATTTTTTGTTCATTTAAACAAACCTTGTCATGACATAAAAAAACAGCCTAATTGGTCAAGACGTTCCTAATTCTTCGTCATGTGGAAATTGTTTTTTTATTTTATATAGAACATAGATTCCGCACAAAACACTCAGCCATCTCGCCAACTATGTGTAAGTGCAATATTTGTACTTTATAAACCATTTTTTCTCCGTTCGGTACTTAAAATATTGACAGTGAACTTGCCTATTTATTTATCTCTATAGAAATAGACAGTAAGTTTAAACAACTGGCAATTACCTAGACGCCTTATCTGCAAAATCTTTTTATTGATAACAGTTAAACCGAATTTAAATCTCTTTGGAGAATAACAAAATACTGTCTAATTTACGTTTTTCTTAATAAATTCCAACTGTGATGTGATTTTTGTATCACATGATTGAAATATATGACAGTCAGAGTAGTTGAAGCACTCCTTATAGCATGTCAATGTTACCTTAATTAGTATAATTAGATCCGCCATATTATAATTAAATTAAAATTAAATAAAGTCAAAGTTAATATTTCCTTTGTGTAACTAATAAGTATTCAAGACTAAGTTCTCTTATATAAATGGAACCTTGAAAAGTTACTTCTTTGTAAACTTATTATGAATAGTTTAAAAGCTAGGGCACAACTTCAAACTACATATATGTAGGTATCTAACTTATCCATAGCTAAGTTACAAACAAGTAAGCGAACCTGTTTGCTCTTCGCACACATAGATAGGTCAACACTCTACTTAAAATTCGCATTCGCAAACATCGTCACATCACTACGTACGGTCTTATCGATCCTGACAAGGTATAATATAAAATATACCGACATACATTACAGTACCACCAGATACATTGAAAAACCATTCTTACCGCCTTGACGTATGATCGCTTTTCCTGTAACGCGCTATGACCTACAAAATACGCCGGATTAATTCGCAGCAGGGCCGTATTCGGGCAAAACGTTTTTCGGATGACATGATGTCATTAATCTAATAAAGTTTTCTCTAAACTTGGAATGTGTTTGTCATATTCGGTACATTGTCGTGGGTGTGTTTTGATGTTTCTTGCCAGATGCGACGTTGTTTTGTAGAACATTTTGATGCGAAGAGAACAACATAGTAACATATTTTTGCGCCCTATATTTTTAATATTCAAACATCAACTAATCTGTAACAGTATTAATTAGCCCATGAAATGACCACATCCCAATATTCAATTAAATAAGTTCAACAAAAAAAACCAACCTGCTATATTTTATCTACAACAACAAAACCACAAGTTCCAGAAAATCCCTCAACACATAGACTACAGAGCCACGAATATCATACAAAATCTACACTTCGGCCACCGGTGACCGACACAACGTTCAGAGACTTACCAATAAATCTGAACGTCTACCAGTAAAGACATTACTGTTTTGCCGCCATCTGTCACAGCACTCAGAACCAAATTAATAACGACGGAAAGCCGGCACTATTCTCGGTAGTGTCACTCCCGTAATCCTGTTAGGTCGGACGTGACAAGGCTGGCTCAGTCATTTAGATGTTCCAGGGAACTGCGAGCCCATTGGCCGAGACCTTTAGCACGGGTACCTGTGACAAACGACGCATAAAGGTTAAAGGACGAATAAACTGCTAAAAATAAAGCTATATGATTAATTATTCAATATAATTACATTAAAATAATTGAATAAGTACACATAAATGTAGAAAGGAACCTACTTCAATGAAATTTATATGGGACCTTCTCTGAGGTATTCTTTATTGATTACAATATGATTTTTTTAATCAATCCTCAATGACTGGAGATATTGCGCAAGAAGCATAAAAGAATCATTCTGTCGAATTGAACCCTACTCCTTTTTAAAGTCGGTTAATAAAGCAATTTTTACGAATTTTATCGCGATTTATATTTAATTTTACGTTCCTGACGTTTTTGTATCGGCTTACGTCGGTGACCAACTACGTTGTAGTAGACCTAGTTGGTCTTCGACGTTAGACTATAGGAAATTTGTGTTTCAAGTGTTTTATATAAAGAGGTTATCGCTTTAGTTGAAAACTGCCATAGCAAATAACCTTGCCGCATTGGTATTCATCTTGATAGTTCATGTTACTCGTTCTTCCTTCATAATTTTACGGCTTGAACATTAATAACTAGAAAAATATGAATATTAAACGTAATATTATTATTTGCGTAGGTCTAATAATTCCATTTAATTCATTAATTGAAGCCATGTCGATAAAATGAGATTTATAAAATGGCGGACGCGTGTACCAACCTTAGCTACATTCTAGAGGAGGTGAACATGTTTTATTTTATTATCTGTTTTAAGTATTTATTGATAAACAATAAAAATAATTATTTTAATCGAGTAAGTAAATATTAGATATTTCAAGATACCTAGATATACAATTCAATTAAACAATGATAAATTAGGTATCATTAATAACTCAAAGTAGAGCTTATCAGATAATTTATAAAGACCAATGTAATTCCATATAATATTAATATATCTAATTAATCTCCACTCACCTAAGCAGCTCGTTATTTATCTGAATACAAGAATTTCTCTTTTATTAAACGAAAATAAAACAACGAAGCTCAAAATAAATATACCTACTCGTAAAACAAATGTTTTAACATCTGTCATAATATAATTTGCAGTCTGAATCAAGCATGATAAATGTACAATCTCTCGTACACTAATATAGGTACATGACATTTTACTTTTAAATATCTAAAACATGAATTTTATATAGCTTTGATGTACATTTTAGTAAATATAGCAAATAATTTGAAGTGTGTTTCAGGAAATTCAGATATCTGTATATATAAAAATGAATGTTTGTATGTTTGTCCCCTAATGCGTTCCTAAACTAATGATCTGATTTTGTCGAAACTTAGGTAAGATGTTTCTGAATAAACTCAAAAACAATTGTATTTATGTTATTATGAAAACAGATTCTTACATAGCGTGGAATTGCAACGATAAAGCTAGCCGGTCGCAGATAGTTTTATATGTTTAATTACGAGAAAAAGAAGTATAAAACGTGACAATCTGAACTTCTTCTTTCTTCTTCTTCATTACGTAACATAAAGATGAAATCCGGAATTATCTGTGAATATAACTAACGTGGACGCTTAACGTATGGTTCAGTTTCACTGTCTTACTGTCTAACTGACTTACTACAATGTCAACCTAAACTTCAACCTAATTACAAACATACTAACTTTAATATTCTACAGTCCACCGCAAATCACCTGTAGCACCTCAACAATCACGTCTTTATTTCAACGCAATAAGGTTGATAATATTTATACATTGTTACCAAGTAACCTACTTCAGTGAGAGTTTGTTTGTTCCTGTCATCTAAAGCTTGACAGCTTAAAAGGCTTGCGCTGAAGGCCGCAGCGCCATATTGGAAAATTGTCAGAGCTCGACAGTCACACGGAAACGTTTTAAGACTCAACGTTGAGACAGTATTAGAGATAAACTAGGTATTAGACAGTAAATTTGACATGCCATGTACAAATCCGATAAAAATACCTGCAGAAAGGGTCTTAAATTGAGCGGAAACACAGTCGAATTTTATGATTCGACTTTGATGTATTTTAAATCGAACATACTTTAGTTAATGCTTAAATCTAGATATACTAATAAATAAAAACATTTCATACACTTCACATAACTTCCACAAATGAAAAGAAAAAAAAAAAATACTATGCAATCCTTACTAATATTATAAATGCGAAAGTGAAAACTACTAAACCGATTTAAGTGAAATTTGGTACACAGTTAGTCTAGAGCCTGACAAAGGATATAGGCTACTTTTTGCCGCGATAACCGACATCCACGCGGGCGGAGCCGCGGGAAACAGCTAGAGAAGTAAGTATACAGGAATATCTGTTTAGAAATCCTAATTAATACCAGCAGGTGCGTGCTCGGTCCGTAATCCTGTTATAACGTGACATTGACGAGACAAACGTATTACGTTAAGGGATTTCTGTAACACCATACAAATTATGTCTGTACTATTTTTATTTGGAGATTACATCGCTAATGAATGTATTTTTAAGTTCAAAAAGTGAATAGACAGAAGTGTCTATGATATTGTATTAAACTACTTTGATCGCTTATTTTGTTATTTTGAAGTTTTATGCGTAAATTTTAAATTTAATTATAACTCCATAAAAGAAAGAAAAGAACTAAATCTCATATTCTATAACTAGCTGTGCCCCGCGATTTTTCCTCGTGTTTTAGTTTCAACTGCTTTGCTCCGCGCTTCGCAGCGTAATGCTTAACTTATAGCCTTCCTTAATAAATGTGCTATCCAACACTGAAAGATTGTTTAAATCGGACCAGTTGTTTCTGAGATTAGCGCGTTCAAACAAACAAAAAAACTTTTCAGCTTTATATATTCTTACGTATAGATTATATATATATACCTTTGCACAAATAAAAACCACGTGTTACCAGTGGTCCACGAGTGTACGACTTTTATTATGGAATAATTTAGATACTCGTTCGAAACGAAATTCGTTTTAAATCAAATTATTCCTAGCTCATAACTATTTACTCTATAAATCTTTTTCGCAAATAATTTACAGTTTCATTATTAAGTAGTTAATTATTCCACATTTAGCACGAAAACGTATAATCGTACATTACGCGCCATCTGTTGACATAATTGATAAACACGCTATTTGTATGTATGTAAACTATGAATTAACTCATATGTACCTACAGTATTATTAACTAGTAGGCAATTCTAAAAATGTGATGTAAAGAAAGCTGGTGAGATAATATTACTTAGCCTATCTATTTAAAAATGAAATCCATCATTTTAGCATGGCATAAGTATCTACTATAATATTTACTTTGCATGCGAAATATCCATCTTTTGTAAACATACGTACCTACATATATTTTTATAGCCAAGTTGTAGTTCTATCATAAAATTTATTTGACTGGCATTTAATTTCCTTTGCCTACTAACCCTCTTTATAAAGCGCAAAAAAAGAACTAAACACGAACTCTAGCTAAGTTTCAAAATGTCCTTTAAAAAATGCTCTCGAGAGTTTTTGTTTATGGATTGCATAGGTAAGGCGGTACGCACGGGGTGTTTTCTAGGTCAGGGGGTGGCGCCCTGTAGCCACCCCTCACAGGGCAGCACCCTGTGCGTGTATTGCCGGCTTTTCAGGGTAGACTTATTCTATTTAGGGATTCTTATAATTAGTTTTTTTCTTACATTTCCTCGAATTGGTTTGGTATTTTGTTTGATCAATATTTTTACTTTAGATTTTGTTTGCTTGGTTATAAGAATAAATAAGTTTGTTACTCAGTACACCGCTTTTACTTCGTATTCTTTACAAAGATAATACCTAATATATTATTACTTAATTAAAGATAAGTATGCTACAAATTATAGAAAGAATAAAATTGAAGTGCTTGATTCACAAAAAAATATTTGTAGAGTGCGAAAAACAAAATCTTCATTTCAGCTTTCTCACCCTCCACCATCCTTTTCTTAAAAACAATACATCCAACTGAATATCAAGGGCTAACAAAATAATATTTTATATTAAAGAGGACAGACGCACAAACGGACAGACATTACAAAGAGATGCACAAACAAACAAATACCCCATCCCCTAATTCGTCTGGGAATGCGTTCGATTCAATCCCCGACAGCTAATTAGTTTCGTGATCCGGTTTGATCCTGTTCCCGTCAAAGGACTGTGATCTGCCAAAGGCATATAGTACTCTGATTAAACAAGTACCTGGGTAGTACCATTGAACCAATGTTCAATTTCTGTATTGACAATACTGAAATACAGGCTTAATGCTTTCAATAAATGTTACAGGATTTCTGCAAGTATTGAAATTGTTAATCCTGGTGTAAAAAGATACATATTATGATTCTACATATTATACTGATCTGTTATGTATATTGGTAGATTATTATGTGTAATTCGGTTTAAAGACATATATTTAACAATTACAGTTCACTTACATTGAGAATAGATATTTTAAAAATTTCATTTACAAGTCTGAGCGATCATAGATAAAACATTAGATTAGTAACTACCAATTATATTATCATTTTTGTTTGACGCCAATGTTCGAGCTAACATATTCCTCCAATATTATAGGGGAGCGGACTATTTATTTTTATTTACACGTCACATTAATATGAAAAAAATAATAAAAACGTATTTTTTCTTTTTTTATTAAACAAACGATGAGGAAGATACAGTGTAAGAAAATGTCGCGTGACGTCACTTGTGGCTACAATTTTTACCCACACCTAATGTCACAAGCCCCACTTCAGAACTTTAAAGCTTTAACTTTGATATTTTTCATTGATTCGATAAAAGAAAAAATACGAGTTTTTTTTTCTTTTTTTATCTATCTGGTGGACTAAATAGATATTTCCAATTCATTCCCAGTCCGCTCCCCTATTGTTATTTGAAGGTAGGAAGACTTTTGCTATTCACAATATTCTCTGGTAATCTGTTATACAATTGTGCGCCTTCGTAAAATGTATTTCTTTCTCCATAATTGGTTCTGGGCTTAAGTTGGATTTTCTTTCGTTGTTTATATGAAATTTAATATTAAACACTCTATATGTTGCCAAATCATCTTATGCTATCTATTATATGAGTTACTCGGTCATCACTCAAGCATTATATGCAAAAAATATCTCAAAGACACCTTATTAATGTTTTTTAAATAATTCTAAAGTTTCTCTAATTCTAAAGTTTTATCTAATCAGCAGCGTCTAGACGGAATATTTGATTCCTCTGAGAGACGCTAAAACAAACCAAAGATCACTTTAAAATCCAGACAACATTAGCATTTTATATTGAATAAAAAAATATTGAAATAAATGATTTTATTATTATTATTATTATTTTAGGAAGCCAGCAAAGGAACATTTTCTTTCCATTTTAAATTACCTAAATGATGTCCATATTATTATGAATGTGTATTATGTATGCAAATTCTTCTATATTTATAACTGTAATTTTTTATTTCGCCTTCAATATTGTATGTTACAGACTATGACTATGTTTCTTTTTAAATATATCCTGTCTCAGGCAGAAATTTCATAAGAAATAATCAGTACTATGTACCTGTTTGCTTTTTACATCATTGTTACTGTTTTTCTGTTGTGTACATAAATAAATAAATAAAATAAATAAACAAGCATTTCAAGCTAATTCTATTTTCAGAATACTTTTAGTAAACAACTCAGCGTCTTTAATCAGTTCCAAGTAAAGGAGACTTCGCAATAATATTGTAGTAATTCGAATACATTGTTTATCTTTCGACTAATTGGATTATTGTTGTCTGTTACGATTTAATTACCGCCTAAAGCTATTTGTAAAAGAATATTTTTGCGTTTATCCTCCTACGTTTGAGTATAATCAATGTAATTAGGGCTACCGCTATCAATTTCGCCGCAAGGGGCGCCTGCCGCACGTGTGTGCATGTCTATAGATGTTAAATGCCTTTGATATCATTTGTTGGTGGGTATTGATAGATGACGCGCCACTGGTGCCAAACGGTGTGCGCAATAAGGGCGCATTAATTTACACATACTTACAGATATTTTCAAATATAGCAACATAATTTAAAAAAGTAAGGCCAACTTAAACCACGCCTAATCGAATTTTAGCCACAACAAACTTAAATTAAATCGCTTTTTTAAGGTTACAGTCTGTTATGATATATAAATATTTACCAATCTATTCTTACTACTTTTTGCCTACGGCTCCGCCCACCTTCAAGTCGATTATCGCGACAAAAAGTAGCCTACGTTCTTTCTTGGAATCAAGCTTACCCCATACCAAGTTTCATCGAAATCGGTAAATCGGTTTAGCCGTGAGAGCGGGACGCGTGAAACGTAAGCGACAGAAAGAGTATATTTAATAATAGTGATACGGATATGAAACAGGAAATCAAAAGTTGATGTCACAGTAACGAAATTTTAGTCCTACTAAACTAATACTGAAAGATCTTTGGAATAAGAATTCTCGATCCTCAATGCGACCCTGATGTGGCTATGTAGGTTCTCTTAGCTCATGCAGCGACATAGGTCTACACAGAGAAACAACTTGTCAACCGAGCTAATTACACCATTGTGCCCCCGGGGGCTTGGTCTCTGTGGTCTGAGTCTACCATACATGTACCATGTACGTATATGGGCTAATGAAGGGATTAAACTCAGCTAAGGTGATGACGGAATTTCATATAAGGCTCTATTTTATGTTGTAGGTAAATTACAAAAATGTGTATAACTTATTTAGGCGTCTCCGTCCTCAATTATTTAACATTCGTTTACCGTCTTATTATTTTAAGTTTAGTTAAACAAATAGTATATTTTTTTATCTTTTTTGTAATACCTCCTCTTCAGATCTATTTATTAATACCAGCCTGAATATAACTATGCTAATGTATTGCAAAGATTTCTTTCATCAAACCCGTACTTTATACGATTTTATTCATAGACCAAGCTCCAAATGTTTTATTTTAAAATTGGTTCTTAACAACCTAATACTCAAATTTAAAATAAGAGGAATGGTGCTTTAAGTTATTTTTTTTCTAAACATTGTAGTAAAGCTTAATGAGTTTGTCATCTAAATTTCCTCTTTAGCTACCAAAGCCCCCAAAATCAGCGCCATTACATTTCAAGAAAACCGATACTACCACACGACTGTATGTACGTAAATTATATACTAGTAAATACAGGTATATAGTGTGGTTCCAATCCGCCTGTCAACCGAGGCAATTACGCCACGTCCCTTCAGAAACCTTTGATTGTTGCGGCTCTGCCCGCTAGATACGTTGGGTACGTATAACATTTGCGTACTAATGAACGCCATTGATCCGAAGCTTGCTGGGCAGCTGGCCTCGACGTGGCTAGGACACTTTGAGGATAGACTATTCATGGAAGCTTAAAGAATCATTTTTGGGAAAATCAATACATTTATAGGCTAAGGATTTTCCAAAAACTCTTGTGTTAGCCATTATAATGAACCATTTATGCCATAAAATTTACCAAAATTTAAAATAGAATCTAAAGTCTGGAATAACGCTTCTAAAGTAACCTAATATGTAATAACATACTTAACTGTGAAACGTACACAGCAGCTACGTCGCTAAATCTAAGTACCATTTAAATATACAAAAAAGGTTGGTGTTATTTCCATAATCAAAGATGATAGATAAATAGCCGAATACTCAGACGCCATTCAAATGTAAGTCGCCGTTAAATCTCATGCTGTCTGTCACTTTAAGGTAGCGGAAGACCGACATTTACGTCTAACCTCTCTTACGCACTACTATTTCCATTTTAGTATGCAACCGCTTTTGATCGTACACAGCGGTTAAAGTTAAGTTGCGTTTGAAAGTATTCGGAGCAAAGCTTTTCAAACAACTTTAACCCATTCTTATCGAGGTTATTCGTTTAAACACACATACGAATACACACACAGACACACGACACATGTCTATATTATATTGACAATACAATGTACGCTTCAAAAGTTTCGCACCCCCTAGGGCTGTCACTTTCTTTGTGATCTTAACTTCGTAATTAACTCAACTTTGCCTGAACTTTTCTGAAGATGTATGAATACCTTTATATAGAAAATGCGGTAACAAAAGATAATGGAAAAGAGAAAGGGTATTTTTATCTTTCGTGGGCCCGGGATGATATTAGGTCATTGGTAGGGTTGAAATTATGTACACAAGGTACACAAGGATTTTTGAAGACACATTTTCCCATAAGTTTTGTGTTTTAAAAACCCTTAGTATCTCTTAAACTGTTATGTATTATATAAACGTAAGCACATATGTTTATTTTACTATTTACTTTGTGTTTCTACTCTGTAAAACATCGAAATGTAAAATAATTATTTTGTCTCCAAAAAATATTGAAAGAGTTTTCTGTTAGGCTTGAATAAATAACAACTTCGTGTTAAAACATTACTTACGTGATAATAAACAAAACAATACTTTTATGACGAATGTAAATAAATTGGAAAACAAGAATGGAAATAACAACATGGCAAGAATTTTTCCATTCTGACATTCCATTCCACTCATAAAATGTAGAGTACTCACACTAATGGATAATTTATTAAAACACCAGATGCGTAGCCCTACCGTGCCCCCATCCATTTCCCGAGCTCCGTTTTTACTTTTCGTAATTTGACGGATTCCGGGAGCTAGCGGGGGCATGCGGGGGCAGGCTGAGGCAACCGGGGATACTTTTTTTTTTCTGACAGTGACGTTCGTTATTACATTGCTAGTGATGTACCAGTTGTGATTTCGAACTCGAAATAAAAATGTTGGTATTAAAATTTTACCGTGTTTTTTTTTTCTTGTAAAAATATTTTTGTTTGGTATTCGATGTTGATTGAACATTCGTTTATTATGAATTCGTATGAGAGAATTCTTTGTGTAGACAGATAATACCTAGCTTACGAAAGCGAAGCGCGCGTATTGCATAAAGTTTTTTGTATTTTTTGTATTTCATACAAATTGTTAGAAATACCAATCCTGAATATAAAAGTAAAGTAAATCATTCCTTGGTGGTATGTGAAAATTCTCTATCATGAAAACTGTACTTGCCTCAATTTAAATCCATCATTATAGTTAGGTTAGGTACTTAACCAAATAAGTACAATTTGCGTTTATACCTAGATACGTGAAACACATTTATTATCACATTTTTTTTTTGTTTTATATACATATTATTACGCGTCACTATTAAGGTGGAAGCGTCAGGATAGCCTGCAAAATTCAAATTTACTGACGGTTTTTTGCAATTTGCCGGACAGTTTTAGACTGATTTTTAAACAAAATACGATTTGCCGCTGTAATACGTTTGTAATTTACAGAATTATAATCATTAAAATCTTCAATCCAACCGTCTAAGTTCATACAATCCCATTGAATGATATTTCATGACAAACTCGTTGAATGGGATTGCAAGAACATGCAGTCTTCAATGTAAACATGACCCTTAATGCACCTACCTATTACAATACAATACGTCCGTAACACAATATAATGTTAAATAGTTATTACCACGATTGACATTAAGTAGCTCAGGCAGGCGCATGCACGGTCCCGGGTTCGACCTCGGGGTTGAGCCAATTGCCTCCAATTGGCATGGGACCGCGGCCCGCCATATACCGCTCTGTCAAAGCAAATTGTAGGAAATTACTCATTTTTGTTAAAGCCATTTATGTCAATTTTGATGAAGTAGTTAACAAAAATCGGTCTGTTTTTTTTAGTTCGTCAATTCAATTTAACATAAAGTAACTGCAAATATAACTTTACAACAACTTAACTGTATATATTGTATGTATATTGTATGTATTGAATGTATAACAACTTAACAAATTAACTGTATATATTGTTTTTTACGTAGACCTACTTTTATAATTATGATCTATAGAATAAAAAACAAATGAAGAATCACCCGGTTTTTATAAGGATAAAAAGTTATTGTGATTATTATTACTTATGCTAAAGTATACTTGAAATAATTACTGCCGTGCTTAAAGGCATTTATTTATTTATTACTAGCTGTTTCCCGCGGCTCTACCCGCGTGGATGTCAGTTATCGCGGCAAAAATAGCCTATGTCCTTTCTCAGACTCTACTCTATCTGTGTACCAAATTTCCTTTAAATCGGTTCAGTAGTTTTGATGTGAAAGCGCGACAGACAGACAGAATTACTTTCGCATTTATAATATTACTAGCTGACCCGTGCCCACTTCGTTGGGCATAATGTTAATAATCCTTTTTTAGTTCATATGACCTAACGATTTAAATTATTTTATTAATATTTAAAATTAAATTATCTATACTAATATTAAAAAAACTACTTTTTGTAACTTAAATATAAAAGTTAGACATATGCTGTCGTTGACTTTTTTGTAGGCATTTTCAAGCTCCACATCTTTTCTCTAGAACTCAAAAATATATCTTTCATAGTTAAGGCAGCGTTCGTAAGAATCGCATTCATTCGACCGTTTTTTCTCCGATTCACTTTGCAAAACGGACTACCACTTAAAAGCCTTTTTATTTTTCGGTTTTTTATATAGCCTATGACACTCAGCAATAATGTGGCTTTCTATTGGTGAAGGAATTTTTAAAATCGGTTCAGTAGATCCCGAGATTACCCCTTACAATTTAACAAACACACAAACTTTACTTCTTTATAATATTAGTATAGATTAGTAAGGATTACCCCAGAGTTTGGCTGTTAGTACAAAAATCATAAGTACTTACTACTATACATTTTTTTTTTCTTATGACGTCTTTGCTGCACCCAGTTACTTAATATAGGTACGTAAGGTCTTTAAAGTCATCCCATTATATTTGAGACCATACAACTACACAGAAATGGCGGCCATTATTTAAAGACAAAGGCCTGACATTTGTGAAGCACCTCGCCTATGACATTAGCGTGAAATACCAACCTGCACGTACTAACTCTAAATTATTAGCCGATTAAACTTAACATTATAATTATTATTATTATAACAATGTTATTTAATGCGCATCGCTTTTGAAAGACCTTTTTGTTCACCAAAACATTTATCATTCATTTATTTAACAAGTGCGTTAATTTCTGAAATTGAGGGGCTCGTGGCTAAGTTTAAGCGGTACGGTTTGACCGATAATGAAGGCTAAGCAGCACTCGCCGCGGTTGGTCCGAGGATGGGTGCAATTTGTAAACATACCGAGATCCCTTCGTGCCTCGGAAAGCCGTTAGTTCTCGAATGCCATTCGTTGATCTTTGGTAGTCGTTAAGTCATTACAATACTGAAAACCAGTCTTACACTGAGATACTGTGTTACCCAGTAAAATGGGTTGTGGGGGTCAGATAGGCAGTAGCTCCATGTAAAATAGACTTAAGACTAAGAAAAATCTAGGCAGAAGAAGAAGAAGTCAAATTCGGAAAAGGAAGAAAAGTTAAGCGCCGTGATTGGTTGTTAGTCTTTTGGTCAACCAATCACAGTCGTGTTCAGTGGATTTGACAACAGATTCAATTGATCAGGCTTTCAGAAACCTATATATAAACAATGCTTCAAATCTGGCTTACGAAACCATCTTTGTTCGATTCAAAATCAAGTACTTACGACATTCGAGGCTTGCAAGACCATCTTAACACTTGTGAAGATGGCCTGGATGTATTGATGGAAGACACATGTCTTCCCTCTATTTTAATAATGTCTATTACTATAACATAATTTTAATCCATCAAAGTAACAGAGTGTGAACACTTGCATTAACGTTAGGACATAATCTCTAAAGCGACACAGATGCCTTAATCACCAACAGCCTTGCAGTTTCCATTAGCCTGCACTTCGCATCAAGTATTATTATACTGCGTACATATAATTATGCATGCAATATCTATTGATAGTAACAGGATATGCTGTCAGAGACATAATTCCTATTTCTTTATTAACTAGCGACCCGCCCCAGCTTTGCACAGGTAGCACAGCAATATAGCCCATGTTATTCAGGGATAATGTAGCATTCTAATGAAGAAATTCTGAAATCGGTCCAGTAGTTTTTGAGTATATTCGTTACAAACATACAAATCTTCTTAATATTATATTGTAACTAGCTGCTCGAGAAAACATTGTTTTAACATGGCCACAGTTATCAACTAGGGGTATATAAATATATAGCCTACGACTTATTTTCAGACCTACCAAATATACACAAAAAATACCTAATAATCGGTCTAGCCGTTTCGGAGGAGTTCGATAACAAACACTGTGACACGAGATTTCAGAAATCTAGAATTACCACTGGCAATGGTAACTAACCTTTAGTTATATAGTTTACTAAAATACACATAAATATTTACTGAGTGTTTCTGCTGTCTATGGTTCACGAATATCGCATTAACCCATATTGTGAGTCTTACAGCCATAGATAACAGACTGATGTATGTGCCTCATGCCTTCGTGAGAGACCAAAAAGGAATGATAGATTGGTGTGTCTTTGACTTATTGAATTGATCAATTAAGTTTTGGTACACGATTTTGTATTAGTAAATATGATGAGATGAAATTAAGGTAGACTGAATCAACCGTAGCAAGATGCTACTATTTTTACATAGATACGCAATACCTTAGAGTACCTATAAAAAAAAATGTGGACAACATCACAAACATTGCTCTGAACCCAAAGGAAGTAGCTAAAGCACTTGTGTTATGAAGTTCAGAGAAAACAAAGGTACCACAAACAACCAGACCCGAGATAAAACTGGTTTTCTACATTGATCCGTCCGGAATCGAACCCGGGTCCTTAGAGCTGGCGACACCTTGAAAACCGGTGTTTACGTCACTCGACCACGGAGGTCGTCAAATAAACAAGCAGAGAGTGCGCGCATCGCTAGTAGCTCGTTATGCCGAGCATGCCGGAGGTTTAACCCTTAAATGCATTCTGTTGCCAATTGTCTACAAACCACGTTTCACCTTATAGTATTAGACCTACCCAGTGTGTGTTTCCGAACGCAGTTTGACGATCATAAAATACAAATAAAAATCTATGCATTTAAGGGTTAAGTGATTTTCCGTGCGATGAACGATGTTTATGCGAAAATATCGATGGTTGCGATATTATTAGGTTTTGAGATAGTTTTAATTAAACTGCGCGCTCTATTTTGACACTAATTTTACGATTTTATCTGTTCATACACACACTCACAGATCTGTTAGGCGCATCTCTATAGTTAACGTACTTTTACTCTAAGCGCAATACACATATAAACTGATGCACCTGTACAGTTGGAGCACTTGGCATTAAGTGAGCAATAAACACTTGCATCATAATACACACTACGATTGAAAATCCATACTAATATTATATATGCTAAATTAACTCTGCCTGTCGGTCTGTTTCGCTTTCACAGCAAAACCGCTGAAACGATTTTGATGAAACTTGGTATGGGATAAGGATGGAATCCCAAAAAATATGCCTGCTTATGGCATATTTCTATCAATAGTTAGTATATTTTAGTTCGAGTTACAAGAACTGTCCTTACACCGAGTTACAACGGTCCACATTACCTCTGGTATTTACGTCGGAATGACTCATATCCATAAATAAGGTGACGCTAGCGCCAATAGCCGATAAAATATTAATAGTCTCCGATAAAGTCGTTTTATTAAAAACAATTATTTAATAATTGCCGGTTATATAACCTGCGTTGGAAGAAATGTTTATATAATAGCAAGATGAAGAGTGTAAAAATAAAATAGTACCTGAATACCTAACTTGACTGTCTTGTGTTTTTTTATATCAAAAGAAACACATAATAACAAGTTATACATCACAACCTGACAGCAAAAATTATAGGTTAAGCAATATTGACATACACAAAACAGAAAAACCAAATAAAAACATTATTTCCGTATACATCGACTATCATTTAAAAGCACTTAGACAATCGATACTTTATTTTGCATGACAGGTGCACTCGTCTATTGTGGTAGGTTATGGAAGCCTTTTAAGCTAACCGTCAGTTCGAAGAGTGAAGGCCTCGGTCCCGAGCTGCAGCTCAGCCTAACCCATTTACCTCCCATCACTCAACGTTAAGCTTCTCCCACGTAGATCCCGCCTCCATACGTTAGCAGTCTAGGGATTATACCTCGTTCCATCTAAGTCTGAGGAATCTTTCGTAAACATTTGCAGTAATGGATGTCGTTCTCTAGATGTAGATGTGTTTTTGTTTTGTAAGGAATCACATTCTGTTTTTATGGATAAAATATATTTATAATCTGTATAATAACTTTCGTAAGGAGTATTCGTAATTATTTAGGAATATGAACAGTTTACTCAAGCATATTCTCAGGATCGCCCGACTAGTTTCAGACTCAATAGGAGTCCCTAATCATGAGCTGTGCTGTAATATTCCTAATTATTTATAATCTTACTATAAAAGTAGCTATGTGATTTGAAGTGTTAAAGTTGGATTTGTTTACTTTTCACACTAAATACATTATACGAAGTACTTTAAGTACGGATGAGAGATATGAAGATATCCCAAAACGTGCAAATGTACAAAAATATACATAAGTATATCTCCAAACTTTATTCATTAACTTAAGATCCTATCTTTTCGAGGAGTCCAAGATTTAATTATGCTAATGGTGACTCGAGAGGCCAAGAGACACTCTTAAGTTGTAGTAAGTCCTTGCAAACATTTTAAGCTATAAGGTTGCGTTTCCTGGTGGACTAGAGATGTGCTATGCAGCTATATTGCGAAAATCAAAGTTAATATGCTAAGAATATATGTGACCGTTTATTATTACTATGTAGCGGAGCGAGAAAGATGTGCTATGATAATGCGCCGCCGCAAGGTAACTGTGCGAGGAAGATTCGTCTAGTGTAGGTACATTGTTCAACACAAAGCTTCACCACTCGCAACCATTATAGCTCGCATCCACAGCACGCATCCTTCCATATAAAAAAACGTAGCTAAGTTGAATCCATTTTCACCGGAGCTAAGCTATCTGGACCAATGAATATAATCGCTTGATATCAATAGCAACGAAGGATACCTATGTAGTTTCTTGCCGTTTCTTATCCATAGGAGAGACTATTTGGAACCGCGCAACTTGAGGAATTTAATGTTTTGAAAGTGCGTGAAACGGCCTACTTGAAATAAAAATATTTTGATTTTGATTTTAAAGCGTAGCACATATCTGATGGAAACAAAGCCCAAGTTTCCATCAGTTATCAAGGATGTTGGCAAGGTTGACCGCGGAATGCGTCATACGAATAAGTATTGTCACTAAAACACTATACAATATTTAATTTTCGTTACTCAGAAAGCCTTTCAATTTACAATCAATTACATATAGTATCTAGATATTCATGTCGACACATTGACAGTTGATTGAAGGCATTTAAATGGGTGACAAACATCGCACGCAAATGCGACGTTTTTCCGATTAGTGATAAATAAAAGTATATTGTGTTTTGCATTGACATATAGTTATTTTAATTTATAGAAAAACGAGCGAAAACCCAAACCTTGTATAGTTATGCTTATCAATCAGGTGATGGAATTCCAGTCTTCACTGAGTCCTAAATCAATCAACGTCCACTCTTTTAACCTTGAACATTACAAAGTTACAATTAAGTGTCTGAAAAACCCTTGCACTTTGATTTCTGATCAAAACCCAACATTTTCTCTTTTTGTGATAATGATAAGTTTCCAGCATATATATGTCAGTTACATACTTTTCTTTAAACAACATTATCAGATTCAGCCGCTTTAGACTAAGATGCATTCAAGCATGTAATTATTTCCCGACGGGTGGGCTAATGTTTCTGCAGTGCGTAACGCATTAAGGATTCAGCATCGTGCAAGATAGATGCTTTTGTAGATTTATAGCTACAATATACAATTACAAACATTTGTTTTATTATTCATATGCCCGTATTTGTAATAAGGTAGAGTCTGTAGGTAGGTGGAGCATATATGTATATATATTATATGTATTTAACAAATACATATATTGACAGTTTCTCAAAGCAAAGTGAGAGCCTAAATATATCAGCAGTCATCTTTAGACAATAGCTTATCACACATTTTTTATAATAAGGTAATGGATATAAATAGAAAAATACAAAATTATTATTTTATAGTACAATGTTTGATGGTTTTATTTAAATGCTAACAATTTTAATATTATACTGTTTTATATTTTATGATTGACAATTTCAGTTTTATTTTGCTTCCATCTTCCAATAATATAAGTTTAGAAGCTCAGAAAGTAAAAATATATATCAGACAGAATTTAAATTAAAATCACTACGAATTACTGTAACATTTTAACATATCTTGATTGAAAGACACAGACCTCAATAAACTCTAGCGCATATCAAAGTAATTAATATACAAATACTTTCATCAGAGTGTTTCACATTGCATCTCAATCACTTCAATAATGATGCATCAATCAGCCAGATTTCCTGGAAGCCATTTTTTCCCTGTGCTTGGCAGACGGCGTGAAGAGTTGCGCACGCGCACGAACTTGACCCACTTCTGAGTTATGAATTATTTACCGTATACGTTATTCACACGCAACGTTTTGTTGGCCATCTTTAAATTCAGTCATTATGTGTTGGGTGCGGTGCTAGTGATCGCGGGAAGAAAGGAAACGAATAAAAAAAAGAACTTTACTCCACAAAATATTAATAAGTTTTATAATTATATTCCGTTTATGGGTTCTATATAAAATACCGGCCAAATGCAAGTCGGACTCGCGCATAAACGATTCCAAACCATTTTATGGAACGCCCTTTAATTTTTAATTGATTTTTATTGTATTTTTTGCTATAGCGGAAAGAAATACATTCTTTGTGAAAATATCAACATTCTAGCTATTATGATTCATGAGATACAGATGAACGGACGGACGGACGGCAGAGGCTTAGAAATAGGGTCCCGTTGGCACCCTTCGGATACGAAACCCTAAAAACGAAGCCTACCATCCTATTTATCTAATGTTAACTAAATGGTCAACTTTTAATATCATAACTAAACTTTATATCGCAGTTAAATATAGTAAAAACTTTCCATTTTATATCGTGTTATTAAATAAGTATAGCTTATACAGTTAGATAAATAAAGTGTTTATATTAAGTATATCTAGAGCGTTATATCTAGAGTAAGTTGTTAAAGTTTTATTGATTTTAATTTACTTTTATCGCACATTATAGCGCGGAACTGTAAGAAACTAGTCGACGTAAATATAAGGTCATTTATTCCGATACTAGAATTTATAAATACTTAATGACTGTAGGTACTTTGACTTCCAATTTAAAATCGACATATTTAATAAAAATATTGCTTTACTACCTATTTCAATAACATATCCGTAGATCATTTTTCCTACTAGCGATAGAAATTCCTATCTCTAGTAGGGAAAACTATCTCGGACATGTTATTGAAATTGACCGTTCGTCGTATCAATGCACCTAATTATGTGTATAAAGAATTGATGACAGCATTTAAAACCTCTTTGTGCTGACAGAGAAGAAATTACAAGTTTTATTCGGGATCGCCTGACTAGTTTCAGACTCAATAGGTGTCCTTAATCATGAGCTGACGCGGCGGCGGTGTCGCGAGTTGAACACCGCGCGAGTAAACCGTACATATTCCTCTATAATTATGAGTACGCCTCACGACAGTTATGATACAAGTCTTTTTCCTTAAATATTATTATATAAACATATATATATAACATGAAAAGTTTACAAGTACGAAAATTAATGACCATAAAAATAACTAACTCAACTCTTACAGTATACTTTGATAAATTGATTTTTCCTAGTTTTCACGTATTTTTATTACTTGTCCCTATTACATTTAGAGCTATTACATTGGTATCTGTTCCAAATCAGAGTAATAGCAATAATATTTTGAATTCTGTACTCCCAATAATGGTTGGCGTACGTATTTAATTAAAAAGCAATCATATTAATATTAATTAAAGCTCTGTTCATAACTGTGCTATCTATTACTCAGCTAGGTATATTGGAAGGGTGATTTTAGGGATTTATCATAATTAAGCTCGCTCGTTTAACAAATTTAGATTCCAAAATAAGTAGATTAAGCAAGTATTAATTAATATCTGGACAAAGTATAGAATCCTGAATAAATAAGTGTGGACGACATAACATACAAAGCTCTGAATCCAAAGTAAGTAGCTAAAGCACTTGTGTTATGGAATCAGAGACAACGAAGGTACAAACACCCAGACCCGAGACAACGTTGGATAGATTTCTATATTGACCCGTCCGGGGGTGGTCAATCACTCAATTAAAATTGATAAACACCAGAGGTTTTAAAAACGTAATATTTGATAGCAATACACTGGCTTTTACAGTTTAGATTATTGGGTTCGTTGCTTCCTTGAACAAGATTACTGTATTCATCAGTTCGGCAGTCATGTCGCCATGAGCTAACTGTCACAAAGCAATTACTCATCTCACGGTCTCGTATGATTAGTTGCTAAGGATAGTAACGAGGTTTTCCGCATGCAGTTTATTTATTTACACAAACACATATAAAGCTATTATTATACGTACTTACTACCTGATGCAATAGCATATGAACATAAATTATAGTCTGAAGAAGCAGCCAAAACCTGCTCAACTTAGGCAAAAAAAGAGGGAAACCTCTTTAAAAAAAATTGCAGAATTCAATGCTGTTCTCTCCTTTAACGTCAAACGCGGTTTAATGATGTTATTTATTTTGACAATAATATAGCTAATCTTTATTTAGAAAAAGTTAAATATCTACTTTTATCCCTATTAGAAAGATTTAGACTGGCATTATAAGAAACTCAGTAGGTATTCATTATTTCACCGGAGCCCCGCCGAGCATGCGTGAGCGAACCCGGGACTCCGGCAAAGGCAAGGACGGGACCGGGGTGTTTTTAGTCGGTGCAAGTCCGACATATCCCCACGTCGTGCCCTTGGCGTGGGTCGAAACCATAAGATTTCAACTCGTAAAAAAAAAAAAAAAAAGACGTTATTCATTATTTACTTTGCATTTAACCCGCTCTTTGCTACTACAGCGACCGCACCTGATTACAAACATGAATTACATTATCCAACGAACATTCTGTTACGCTCAAAACGAGAAATCTTGTGAGACGACAAGCAAATATCTTCGTAACGGCTTATTGATTCTGATATGTAAATGTGTGGATCTTAGTTGTGGAGCCGAATGTTTGGGCAGCGGTAATCGAAGATTATTTGCGCAGAATAATTGTTTGCTCCCGTTGTGTGCTCTAGGCTTGTACGGAATCCGCTAATTGTCTTCATTATCCTCATAAGCCTTCAAATTAGTAGAGCTAGCTATTTAGTTGTTTAATTATATTACTCATTGTCCGGAACCGTTTATATGAAGGAATGTTTTGCAGTTTTCTTGGTATTTGCTTTAAAACTATTTAGTTGTCTATTTGGTTTTAAATTATCTCTATTTACGATCCCTGTGAATTCAGGTAAGCCTTTGCGAAATAGAAGTAAAGTTAAAATGAGATGTATTATAGGTACTTTTAGAGCTTAAAATGGTAAATATCTGCTAAAATAGATACTTAAGAAAAAGGCAGATTTACTCTCAGTATGTAGTTACAGTCTAACTTTAGTATTGATTACATATTCCAGTCGACCTTCCTGACCAGAAGGATGTCTGGAGGACGCAGTCAGACATTGTTTAGCTAAACTAACAATTACAAAAAGTATTCTTCATTATTTTTAGTTTAGCCACTAAACCATAATATATTTATTTAAAACAGTGAACACTGAATTGAGTAATATTAACGCCAGCTGTAATACGGAATAATGTAAAAAGAAACTGTTTAAAATGACTACAGGTGCAATAATTGTCTGAAGTAAATACTTAGATAAATAAAAATTAATACAGGAGATTATAGCTAATGTGAAAAAAATCAAGGCATATTCTTTAATATACATTGGCACTCCAATTAGATTCTACATATTTATGAGTGTGGCTATCATGAAAATATCAATTTTTATTTATTGCTTTAATAAGAAACATTTTATGGCTAAACCATCGTGGCAGATCGGGCTTGACGCTTTGTAATTATAAGTAAAACGAGAAGATAGCTTACTTAATATTAAGTAAGCTATTGCTACCATATATATTACAGCTGACCATACGGTCGATAAAAAAATAATTTGAGGCAAACACGCGTCACGCGAATCTTGCTACTTTTGCTTAGACCGTACGTAGGCGTCTCTACATTGTTTTTAGGTTACAGTTTGTTGAAAGAAGACACAGTTATGTAGGTACACAGATACACACGTTTAACTAATTACATTCTTCTTTTTGCTCCGGGGGTTAAAAAAGGATTGTGTGATTGTGGAAATAATTTGCGGTAATACAAATGTAAATGATACTCAATTAATTTGGTGATTATCTAAAATAAATGCGTATTTATCTCGTTATTTAGACGTGTAACATTTCCCGCGGTTTTTTTACGGGACTATCCACTAGATTTTGTAATCGACCTGAGTTGCGATTGAAACTGGATAAAATTCCAAAATTACGACTGAAATTCCTCTCGTTGTTCTGTTTATACGTATATTAGTAGGTATTCGTAGAAGAGCAAAATAAACGCAACATTAAACTGGCAAACTGCTCTCTAATAAGAGTTGTTTGAACAAGTAACGAGTGCTAACGATCGTGGAACGTTGACGAACATGTCTTCGAGCGAAGGCTTTAATGTACAAAGGTCAAAGCAGGACGAATTGCGTTACCAATTGTTTTACAGCTGACTATTATACGACATTATGTTCTAAATCGTATTAAGTATCTAAGATGTATTCATTTTTAGGATTTACATATTTACAATATTGTATTCGTACTCTTTCCAATTTCAATCTGAATATATAATTTGTCGATAACGTAGTTAGTTACGCACTGATATATCTATTTTATAAGTTGTGTTAATCATGCTGAGTGTGTTATTGTTGGTTTTCCCTAATAAATAAAATAAAAATAAGTACCTACATTAGAAACGGATCTATGATGCTATAGGTAATTTAAGTACACGACAGTCATATTTTATGACCATTGTAATGTCATGTCTCCAGTTTCAATAGTACCTATCATACAGACTTATGGTAGGTAAACAAAGGTCGTTAAGATAATGCTTCTGTAATAGTGGAAAGAAAAACTTAAACCTCAGGCAGGACTCGAACCTGCGACTACTAGCGCGTCAAGCCAGTATAGTACAGTATTTGTATCTTCTATGATATTTTGTAGGGTTCAGTTACTTAAAGACCACTGCTACAAGATATGACCCCCTCATTCGGAATGTTAAAACTCATAACATTACGTCAACTTAGCTAATGAAGCTACCTTCCTAACGTGTTTCTTTCCTTCTTTCCAGCCAAAAGAGCTACAACAGCCCGTGGCCTTGGACCACAGTGACGGCAACGGGCGACTGACCAAGGGCCCCGCGCGGGCCGGCGCCCGCGCAGCCGCACTGAGCGCGCACACCCACCGGGGACGGGGAGCAGAGGGGCAGAGAGGAAAAGGGGGAAGAGAAGACCTCGGGAAAAGCACCTAATGACTCTTATTAATCACTACGGACCTTAATCACCAAATGATATCTACAGTTAAGTTATAATCAGTTAAATTATCACCTGAAGATACAATATGTTTGTCGACTACACTAATTGATAAATTTAAGTACTTTTAAAGTTTTTCACTGGTTTCTCTTAGGCTTATCGCACAAGCACAAACTTAGATGTGTAACAAAGGTATCGCAAATCACCAAACTTTACTAATTGGTGATTTAGAGCATCTTAATGCTTGCGAGATAATCGCAAGCGACAGTAAGTCTATGACTCGCCAGTGAAGAACCATATTTAAATCACCATTTCAAACAACTTAGTTTTATATTTTTTATGTCGTTATGACCAGAGACTTTGCAAGAGTAAATCTGACCATGACCAAATCATATTATGCTAGTTCTAAATTTTCGACACTAATTTATATATATAAATTTAGTTATTTCTTCCTTTCACATTAAACAATATGATTCCTGCAATCTATAACTTATATCTCTTGGCCATAGAAACACTTATAAAAAATAAATAAGTTTTTGAAACAGAAATTCTATTTAAAGTATTCTCAGACAGGTGACAAAACTCAAGTAAAATTGTTGATAAGATCATATTTTTTGAGAAACAGCATTCTCCGTAAACCTAATCTTAGTAAATTGTCACAACTTTCATTTAGCTGTCACTCACTCACAGTTCAGTTTTGGAATGAGAAATGTATTTATTTATAGAAATAGATTGCTCTCAGACAGAATGGAGGAAATTCGTAGACTGTTTAAATGCAATAATCCATTAGCCGGGCTATAACCGATCTGTGGTAGCGAATCAGACTACAGACAAGGTAAAAACCTAACTGGCAGGCCATCAGCTGTTTTAAGAATAGTTGCCGACCGCAGAATTAAATTTTACTCTTATATTTGGATGAGGATAGATACCGCCCACTTCGGCAACTTAGTCTCCGAATTTAGACCATGTATTTCTGATTCCTCCTGCCAACTGTCAGTTACAATTATGTTCTAAGTTTATTCAGAAATCTCACTAGAAGTGACTCTAATAAACATATCAAATAAATATCCGTTCATTCTGTGGTCACGTACAAAATCTACATAACATATAAATATATAAATTGTTTTATAACTCTTCACGGCTACAGTAAATAATCGATTTGTAAAGAAAATTAAATACTAATCATTTTAAGTAAATATAAAAACGTGTATTACATACAAGAACGGTTGATTGTTCAGTTTTTTTTTAATTCGTTAATGTTTTTCATAGCCGAAACTAAACCCGTGACACGCAGCGTAACATAAACAATTTCACTTTTTTTTATTTGACCATTTGAACAAAGGCAATGGTCACGGCAATTCTAATGTAAAATACATTTTTTAACATACAGTATACAGATTACGATAATGATTTCTGTAAATAAGAAACGAGTTTTTATCCTTAAATAGATTTTAAAAATTTACAAATGTTTTCGCTGAACATAGTGCTTAATTATTAGCGCTAACGTCTTCATAAGTTTCCTTTCAATACGACACCTGTATATGTCTGTACAGTGAAAACGTTCAATTTATTTCACAATAAGAAAGTCTTTATTGTTTATAGAGACACGACAGTGTCGTCGTTAAGTTTTCTTTCTTAGATCATCTAGCGTTTAGAGAGATAAATTCCCCTCACAACTACGTGGCAGTGGTCACAAGATAGTAGACTTTATTTTAAGTGATTTAAGGTGCAATTTAAAGGAGACCCCCAAGGCCCGATGGTGAACGAATTGATCCGTCCGATGTTGTGAAACCCCCGTGTCGTCGCTCGCTGCGGTAGTCCCTTACCGTGGACTGTCTCTTATAAGCCACGTCGCCATTTTGCGACAAATCGTGCACTATAGAGTGCATGGACACTTTAATTCCTTTAACGTGATGCATCAGCGCACAAAGCCGTCGATGTACGTCGTCTGCATGATTTGTAGCGAGTGGAGCGCGGCGATACATAGCCTGTGAACTGATCTGTATTGAAACTTTCTTATGATGATGCCAAGCGTTCGCTCGTCGTTTGGCGTTCGATCATGTATTAAGCTTTAATTTTTAGTATTAATGACTTGTCAACACGTTGCTGGAGCGCTAGTTTAAAACAAAACGTGGAAAGAGAAACGTAATTAATATTACTTTTCTTGATTGAATTGCTTCAATGTGTCTTTGACGTCGATGTCAGTCGGGTGTCCGCGACAGGGCAGCCCATTGAGACTGGGGTACTGAGCGCGGAGAGCCCTATTCACTCCCACAATTATAACTGGAGTAGTTCCATTGTCGTTCATTTAATTTAGGAAAGTTTAGAACATGTAAACAACTTTAATAATGGTGTCCTCAAATTAGGAATTGATCTCATAATCTACGTAACTTTTGCTTCAGGAATGAGAAGGAAAAGTATATGTTTCATTCAATTTATTGAAATTAATAGAACGTCCATATTTTAATACCAAAATATCTTAACGACCCAGTCTACAAAAGCGTTAGGACAGATTGTTGTAACAAGCTCTCTTTTTAAACATAAGTTGCTCTCAAGGTAAATCTGAGGGAGTATAGTTATATTTTAATATAAAAATACTAAAGAAATGTCTATAAAATCTTTAATAACGCCACATCAGGGCAACATGGCGCGCTCATGTTATTATACGCTGGAAACAGTTTGTCTCGCGTCGCGAACATGTTTTAGTACATACCTAATAGGTAGTTGTTTATCATTTAGTAGAAATATATGCAGATAAGTTCACATAGGTAATCTATGTATGTTCACTCGAACGGAATTGCGAACCCACCTCTTGGAGCATCTACAGTTTACGCGAATTTATGGCAATCGATAAAGACTATAATGTTCATTCTTATTTATTTACATTTCGTTTCTAATCTGTTAAATAGTTGATTTTTACATCAGTGTGACGTAAAATCTCTGATAATATAACAATGAATTGACGTGTTACACAGTCGGGAACCCAACCGACCATGTTACAGACGCGTTTCCGATAAAATACTTACACGTCCGCATGTATGACGAATCACAGCAAATATATACACGTAGGATGTCCCAGACGGTCTCCATGACAACCATTTAAAGCCACTGGAGCCGGGTGGCGCCGCGGGCTGTTCATAGTCAGCGCACATTATTCTGACACTTGATCAAAATCGATTACACACGCTCCGCTCATCTCCGCCACACTGATGTTCATATGGAAATGAAATTACAATTTTATGTCATATTTGATGTTCAATGTTATTTATGGAAACATTATTTAGTTAGGTACTCATGTATTATGTTATATTGAATAGTTTGTTTTGCGAATGGTTATATGAAAGTACATTATTATACAGCCACTTAGGTTGACAGACAACAGACACGTATATTAGGTATTATCTACTCGTCCTACATAAGAGTACAAGCCCGATATGTTTCTTCACTTACGTCTGAAGTACAATAAACTGTAGATGCTCAACCAACCATATCCCTATTTTATAAGCTGGTGCGTCAAATAGGTACAGTTACGGAGTACGTGCGTAGGACATGTTTTATTGTTTAGTTGTGATATGTAACACTCGCCGAGGCGCGGCGTTAGTTCCAAATAAGTGCAATCCAAATCGGACTGTAAATGTATATCGTAGTTAGACAAGGTAAGTGGAGGTATGCTGCATTTAATTTACGTGTAGAAGCCATTGCAGGTCGAATAAGTTATTAAAATAATGAGGTAGATGTCATTTTTTTTTATTGTCGGTCAGATAAATTATTAAAAAATATTAGACACGTATTTTTTCTTATTGTACCTACGTTATCAAAAACTCTCGACGATACATTGATTTTAAATGTCACATGACGTCACAATTTCGTGCATTTTGTACGCAAGTATGGCGTCATTAGCCCCCACTCCTGAACTTTGATTCGCTTTATCTACTCAGTGTTTCCTTATTTCGAAAAAACTAAAAATACGTGTCTAATATTTTTTTATTTTCTACATGACGGACTTAGATTTTTAGATTTTGATTTTTCATACCCAGTCACCTACCTCATTGTTTAGTGTTTAACGCGCTACTCCCGGCGCTTACGTGTACAACTGTACATTTCCATCGTTTATCATATTAGAAAATGTATTTTCAATAACGAAGATAAGAAAAAATATTTGTAAAATGCTCGCCATCTGTCGGCGATTTATATTAAACTTCTGTATGTTAGTTAAATAACAGTTCGACCTGCTTTGGCTTCGTTTATATTATTAGACATTACATCAAGGCGACTACTGTTAGCATCAATATTCAATTAGGCTAATAGTAGTCAGCGTGGCGTCTAAATCTGGTTAAAATGAGAGTAGGCAAAATACATAGTCCCCGTAAGAAATGACTCGTGTGCAGAAAGAATTTGTTTGTTGGCTAAGTTGCAAGAAAATGGTAAATAGTACATTAAGAAGTTACATGTTTTTAAAGTAGACAGTGCTGTACCATTTTTAAATTATTCAATGTTTGTTAGTGATAATAGAAATGCAAATGATTTCACATAAATTAATTTTAAGTGATCGCAATATTCTTAATTGCGGGTGAATAATAATTATTATTACTATAATTCCGTGAGGAATCCTAATGTTGCACTTTAACCACGATTTAGTATGTGTGACGGTATTCTGTCGTAGCTGTTAACATATATCAGTGTTCGTTTGTAAAATCAATGTGTCGTTATGCTTTATCGAATTCATGACTATTTTCACCGAATATAATAAATGTTTAATATAAATATTTGTAGTCTTGTTGAATTATTCTCATTTTAGCCAGTGTAAGTCTGTGTTAGCGTCGTAATTATTGGCATCGATTCGTGTTCTTGTAACTTATTGAGGTTATCAAACGATAAATTGTATTGTCAGTGTTGCCACGATATTGTAAAAAAGTATTGCCAGTTATCAAACTTTCCGTTGGTTATTTAAAGTCATTGGTAAGTTTGTAAATAAAATGGACTATGAAAGTATTTAATATATTTAGGTAGGTATTTTTAAGCCCATCTTTGTGACAAATGTGTACGATTAAGAAGTTCATTGATATTAGCAGTATGTCTCAGCATATATTTGTTATAATTTTGTACCTAATACTTATTCATTGTGCAATGTATCTTAGTATAATATTATGTTGTTCAACAGTTAAATGCAAATCTGTTATTTTATATTTAATGTATAATTATTTAAATAAGCCGTACCTTTATTCAGTCCACAAAGTTATAAGAACACAAAAACGATGTTAGAAATTATAAAATAATAACTTTTTATTAAAAAAAAAATCTATTTATTTCGTTATTTTTTAAGTTTTCGATGATTTTAATTGTTCTCGTTACTTTCCTTGGGAATCTTTATCAATTTGTAGTAATTAGTAAGTACAATTCTCGTGCAGTATGTAAAACGGGGATCGAGGGCATATAATTATAAGAAATTATTATTGATATAAACTACTTTTCTAATGTACAATTCCATTTTTTCTATTCCGGTGTCACGTATTGTTGTGTAACCGATGTCCGGTTAGTGTGAGTCCAGTTCGATCCCCGTTCGGAAAAAAACTGTTGTTGGTTATAATCGTTTGTGAATCACTATTTCAAAAAATTCCTGATGTAATTTATTGACTTGAATAATGAAATTACGCTTCTAAAGTGTATTACGTATGTAAATATAGGACAAACTACTACCTATTATTGATAGTAAATGTTGTAATTTGTATATAAGTAACGAAAATTAAATTTTAAATACATAGATAACATTGTGCGTATTTATTGCTTTTTATTATTTCCTCATAAGTCCCATTTTAATCATTATTTTTAGTATTAATGTCAGCATATGTACATTATTTAAAACAAAGCGGTTTACTCACGTATATTCTCGGGATCGCCCGACCAGTTTCAGACTCAATAGGAATCCCTTATCATGAGCTGACGCGGCGGCGGTGACGTCGCGAGTCGACCTGACTGACTAGGGACTCTATTGAGTCTAAAACTAGTCGGGCGATCCCGAGAATATGCGTGAGTAAACCGTTTTGTTTTAAATAATTATGAATACTCCTCACGAAAGTTATTATACAGCTATTATAGGCTATAGGTATTTTTAAAGAGGTAATCAAATGAAACCACAGTATAAAAATCAATATACATAAAATATAATTATAATAACACATTACTATACACATTTCGACAGGGTTGTACAATTTAACGGGGATCGGAAATGTATAGAATTGAAATAGCTTTGTACAATATGTATACTTTCGTATAAATACGTGTGGACATGTATTAAATATTTTGTACACACTACGTATATAAAAGCTAAATATTATCCTCGAACATTTATGTTAATTAGTTCTCGATATCTACCAAGAGATGGCGCTTAAATGAAGTTTTAACAACTTTGGTTCCGAATGTACGCTAGATGGCGTTGCTGACAGCCAATAAACTGCAATAATACATTTGTTCGTTTATTATGCTTTTTGATACAATTTAATACTACTTGAGATCGAATTCAACTAAATGATTAAGATATTATATATTGACGTTGGAAGTGAACACACTTAGCTTAGTACATTGCCTATGTGTTCCGGCTCAAAGGACCAAAAACTACGTGAAACTACTGCTTGAAATCTTTGGGGACGAACATACAAAATATTCAATACATTAATTAAATATAAAAATCACAGCTGAGAAGTAGCGCCAAATATACTACACATACGTCGCCTACAGGATGCACCTTTATTGGCCAAGGTATATATCGTATATAATGGTAGGAAACTAACTGTCATCTAGTCATTAAATAAAAGTGACTATATGTGGCGACCTTTCATAATTATTATTATGGTAATAATATTTTTCGCGTCTACAAGTCCATCGATAATAAGTCACATCTTAGAGTTATAAATCTAATATTTACCTTCCAAGACTAAAATTCATCAAAAATGTGCCAATTGAGTTATTTAGACTACAGTGCCTCGACTACTTTTGTTAAGGGATTCGGGAACTAAATAAATTAGACAAAAGTCATTAAAACTTGTGAGGCATTACCTTTAACATCCATCGTTTTTAGTTTTATTGCTAATAATTTAATTGTATATGTACAAGGAATACCCTATTTGCTTATCTTGGTTTAATCTCATGTGATACAGGCAAATTACTGCCTTTATGGGGCACAATACTTAGATATAATACTAAGATTATATTACCAAACTTAATCCAATAGGACCATTTACATTGGTGTTTGTTTAATTAGCCATCTGTTTATTTACAACACTTTCAGATACAGTTTCGCAAAGAGTAATAGACTAAGTGAGATTGCTAACTCATCATCTACAAGCACCATATTACTCAAACTTTCCTACACATTTCCTGTTAAGCACAGTTCGACACTTTGCCTTAACCTCGTATGTAATAGACGAGGACTTCTTCTATCGCTAATCCCCGATAAACAATCTGGTCCTTCGAGTCGTATCAGTTTACATGATGAGGAGAACTTTGGACAACCATTCAATATACATTAGCAACTATCGTCACTGTTTTTAATGGTATTAATAATAATATTTGCTTCACATACAATCCTTTTAAAGTTTCATATTTATTAAGTATCTAAGTTGTGATGTTTATATATTACTTATAGCAATAAACTAGGACTGCTTTCATGTGTAACAAATGAAGATTAGAAAATTGTTTAATAAACTTTCTGTACTTTACTGCCATGCTTTTAATAAAATTAAGATCTAAAATATTAGAGTTGATTATGTTATCTTTAAAAAACATATAGTTTTATCAATGTTACAAATGAAAGCAGTTATTATTACAATACAATCACAATTCCTTTATGGTTAAACTAGATTGACTAATACTCAATATATCAGTTATATAGCCAAGAAAAAACCAACATTAACAGGTTTTGTGTTAAGTATCATTTTTTCTTGGCAATCGTCACGAATTATAAATAACTACAATAAATTTATAAAACCTCTTTGGAATTTTAAGAAGGAAATCCTAGATTTATTGAACACTGGTATAAAAAAATGGATGATTACAAATTGTTTAGGTCCCAGATTTTATTCAGTACTATTTTAAATCATTAGTATCGTATGTGCACAATGAAAATAAGTTTTAAAGACCAATGAGGTATTATAAACCTAATTTACATACTACCAACCTTCCGCCACTTATAATAATGGCCAAAATCGAGTAACCGCACGACGCAGGTATAGGAATTTATGCGGTTTATAATGTACACATTATACTACATATTTATTGCACAGGACTAATCCTAGACAAATTATTGCCATGAACTAGAGTAATATAATAATAAATAGGTATAATAATTGAGACGTTTCCAATACTGAATAAATTAAACTTAAAATAATTTAAATAAACATGTGAGTGCTATATTCTAGCTATTGCTGAACCAAAATATTACATTTTTGGGCAACTCTTTAAAGAGTTAAATAATTTAAATGAACATTGATCTATATTTCCCTGTATACCCTTAGCTTATGTAAATAAACTTTAAGTTATACATTTATCGCTTCGTAGTCACCATAAGAACCTAAATGTTCGTAAATAAGAACAAAGAAATCCGAGTCAAATATTTAGTTAATGTAAAAACTACGGCCTGTTGTCGAAAATATTTGGTAAAAAAGCTACTCTGATTTTATGAAATTTCTTATGTTTTTTAATTATTAAATATCCTGGTTTAGAATTAAATGTTTATGTTCATCTTTAAATTTTAATCGTTGGTCGAAGTTTTTATTCGAAATCTTCTAAATATATGTAGCATCGATTAACGTAAAACGAGGTAAGGCATATTATTGGGGTACATTCGCAGATCAATTTAAAATAGAACATATTTATTAATATTAAGATAAACTGTAAATGAAGAGTGTTAATATGGTGGTACATACGCAAACCGATTTTTATAAATCACGAGCTTTTAGGCAGCTAAAATGAAAAAGAAAAGATTTTGTGAGTTAAAGGACCATTAATTTCCTTTCAATTAATATTTTGTAAAGATATTATACATATGATAATGTATGTTGTACCTTCATATTTACTGACGTTTATACTAATATTGCATGCCTTATTCGTGCATGTTGTGACATATTTACCAGCACATTAACCTCTTACCAATTCTTAAAACATATATCTACACAATTCCTTTTGAATACGTCAATATAATCGTTTAACTATAATTATTTCTCACTCGTATAGCGATACTAAACAGTATATTAGTACACTAATGTATACGACTTGTGAATTTGAATCCTAGTTATAAGTGACTTTGGAAATAATTGATTATTTTTAAACCTCCTAAAAGTGTTTCCTTCTAAGTGTGTGTGAGAAAAAGAAGTAATTCAAACTCAGTTATAACTCAAAATTTAAAACAATTATATTATAAATTCTTTGTCAAATCATCAACAAGTCGTATAATTATGTCATAACATACGTAACTATATAACGATGAATAAATATTCTACAGTCAAAATTCTAAGGGCCGGGTCCTTCGCACCAACTACTTTAGTTAGACGCGTCTCGAAGGAATGTTAAAAATATTCCGTTTACTTACTCCTCTCTCCAAAAAGAAATGTCAAAGGGTCAAATATCTAAATATATTATTGAAAACTACAGCACAATTTATTTAAATAAAATCAGAAATACATTAACATAATGCAATTTTCAGTCAAATCATAATAATTATTATTCGTCAAACGATACAGCTAAAAAATATATATTGCACCAAAATTTCAAATGCATTCCTCCGGTACGAGCTTCAAAACGTATTAATCACAACCGAAAAAAATACTGGACAATCGGACTCTAAGGTCGTTGGCATAAAGTTCAGAATCGGATGTACTAGCACCTAGTTACGTAGATAAATGGACCGGACGCGACTCGAAGGACCGGCCCGTAGGTATAAATTTTAGCTACTTACTAGAAGTACATTAGGCGTAAGTCTTATTTTGGTTGGACGCTTCATATATACTTTGTTGATTTGAGATCTGGAAAAGAGGAAAATATTATGTCAGAAAATGGTAATTTTAGAATACTGCAATAAATTGTAACTGGGAAGATCTTTAAGGGGTTTTTGATCCTGTTAAAAGGAATCCCAATTTTTATCAACTTAAAATAAGTCTTCCTCAACTCAAACTTCTACATACCATTTTTAAATTAGGCTCACCCCACCGTCAGTAAACATTGGTGCTTATGGACATATACAACACCAGAGGTCAAAAGAATGTGTTGATAGCATTTCAAATAGATTTAGACTGGGCCTGTGGCACTTTATTTCGATATTTAAGTAGGTACTCTTTTCTGAGCGTGTTAGTCCAATTTGGCTGAGATCAGAGACACGCCGACAGCACCAGCGCCTGCAGCTCACCTGTTACTTGTCTATGAGCGAGAGCCTGAGCGCCTCGTCGAGCGCCCGCTGCTCGGCGGCCAGCTGCTGGTCGAGCGAGGCCTGCTCCCGCGCCGACAGCACCAGCGCCTGCAGCTCACCTGTTACTTGTCTATGAGCGAGAGCCTGAGCGCCTCGTCGAGCGCCCGCTGCTCGGCGGCCAGCTGCTGGTCGAGCGAGGCCTGCTCCCGCGCCGACAGCACCAGCGCCTGCAGCTCACCTGTTACTTGTCTATGAGCGAGAGCCTGAGCGCCTCGTCGAGCGCCCGCTGCTCGGCGGCCAGCTGCTGGTCGAGCGAGGCCTGCTCCCGCGCCGACAGCACCAGCGCCTGCAGCTCACCTGTTACTTGTCTATGAGCGAGAGCCTGAGCGCCTCGTCGAGCGCCCGCTGCTCGGCGGCCAGCTGCTGGTCGAGCGAGGCCTGCTCCCGCGCCGACAGCACCAGCGCCTGCAGCTCACCTGTTACTTGTCTATGAGCGAGAGCCTGAGCGCCTCGTCGAGCGCCCGCTGCTCGGCGGCCAGCTGCTGGTCGAGCGAGGCCTGCTCCCGCGCCGACAGCACCAGCGCCTGCAGCTCACCTGTTACTTGTCTATGAGCGAGAGCCTGAGCGCCTCGTCGAGCGCCCGCTGCTCGGCGGCCAGCTGCTGGTCGAGCGAGGCCTGCTCCCGCGCCGACAGCACCAGCGCCTGCAGCTCACCTGTTACTTGTCTATGAGCGAGAGCCTGAGCGCCTCGTCGAGCGCCCGCTGCTCGGCGGCCAGCTGCTGGTCGAGCGAGGCCTGCTCCCGCGCCGACAGCACCAGCGCCTGCAGCTCACCTGTTACTTGTCTATGAGCGAGAGCCTGAGCGCCTCGTCGAGCGCCCGCTGCTCGGCGGCCAGCTGCTGGTCGAGCGAGGCCTGCTCCCGCGCCGACAGCACCAGCGCCTGCAGCTCACCTGTTACTTGTCTATGAGCGAGAGCCTGAGCGCCTCGTCGAGCGCCCGCTGCTCGGCGGCCAGCTGCTGGTCGAGCGAGGCCTGCTCCCGCGCCGACAGCACCAGCGCCGCCTGCAGCTCTGCATCCACGTCAGATTCCAACGACGTCTCTTCGACGAAGGGCTCGTCCGGCGTCGATGTGAGCGTGATGGATGCCAGCGACGCCTCTATAGCTCTGTGGAACACTAGCTCGGTGAGCGTCTAGCGTGGGCTACTCTACATGTGCATAAGCTAAACACATGATGCAAGTGTAGGCTTCTATGTTACGATAAAACTATTTCCTTCAGACTTGCCATATGGGTGAAAACTAGCTTACATTTAAATATTATACGTAAAAAATTTAAAAAACTCCAATACAAAAAGATCGAAATTTTTAACAGAATTTGTTGTTGTCGGCCCTTATTTTCTAATTTTCACAAAGATATGAAAAAACTACAACATAAAAAAACAAATGCATACTGCGCGTTTCGTCGTTGAACGCAAAGATTTCGACGCATTGGCGGCCCCACGAGCAGACTGCGCAATGTTGTAAAGACGAATCGACGAGACGCGTCGTCACAACACAATATTTGCCATAATCATGGAAAGTTGTATGTTATTTAAATTTACTATATTTTTAATTAAAACATTATTTACGCTACGACGGTACTAACCGCTCAGCTGGTTTGAAATTACTTCCAAAAAATGCAAAAAAACTTACATCATCAATAAAATTATTCTCTATTAAATTAACTTACTTATAAAATGTGCAATATGACACAATGTGCAGTGGCAATCGCAAACCTGAGCACGCAATAATATTAATTTATTCAATGTAAAGTTATTACATAAGTCGTGATAAAACTCAACTTAATATAGCACACACTTATGATAAACTACCAATTAAAACGCCATCGCCTGTAAACATATTTAATAGTATTAATGCACGTGAGGACTTTGCGCATTTAAGAAATAATTTAAATTTGTGCGTTTCTACTAATCATACTTTAATTATTAATAGGTACTAGCGACCCGCCCCGGCTTTGCACGGTCACAATTTACTATATTTCTTTAACTTTACTAATTTAATGATCTTCTTGTTAAGCTGCGTATCGATATGCAAGTGTGAGCAAAATGAGATGAGTATTTAAAAAATTGTAGAGTCCCAAAGTACGTTTTGTGCTCTATGTTATGAAATAAGTTCGTAGGGTTTCTCACGGTCATAAACTCTGCTCAAGAACTGCGTCTCCATAATCCGCGCGGCGCAGACATGCAGCTCGGACCAAAGCCAACCAACATGCGAGCTGAGCCACTCACTGCATTCCTAGATCAAGCTGGCTTGAGCCGAACTAGCAATACAAATATGTTCTTAAATAATAAATACTAAGATCCATCCCGCCCTAGCTGTTTTTGCCTTATTAAGATTGTTAGCAACGCATTAAGTCGAGGTCCGAACCCCACAGGGGGTGCCCTTAGTGAACGTTGCTGACGTAGTTAGTTTTTCTAGTGCTCTGGCTGGTGAAGCAGTCTAAGCCTGCGCTCACGCTAAATACGTAAATAAATTCCAAAAACTTGAAAAGAAAACCGCTCACTGCGCGCTCGCATGTCGATACGCGACTTTAGAGAAAACCGTAACAAAGTCCGTTGCGTGGTTTACGAGTTAGCGGATAACCAGACACGCGAAAAACCAATTTATTTTTTACTATGTTCACATAAAGATCTCGAATAGATATGAAAATGACTTACAAAATCCGACACCGTTTATCAGGAGTTAATGATTCTGGTTTTTCCAGGCTTTAAGCATGTAAAGTTGGTAGATGTATTTTATATTAGTAGTAGTTTGAACGTTAGAGGCCAAAAAAAAGTTGAATGTTTTCAGATAAGTTGAATGTTGCGTGTGTTTTTTTAGTTTAAATAAGATTGTATTAGTTTATCATAACATTGAAAATGTGGCAGAAATATAGTTTGAGAATAACGTCATACGGAATGTTTTTGGGCAATGGTACGTGTAATGAAGTGATGGCTGAGTGGTCCAATTATCATTTTCGTTTTCATAAGGCTGTAAATTTGGAGCCAGGCTTTCGATAGGTCTAATAAATCAATGAGATTTATGTTCTTAGTTATTCTAATACCATTTTTTTATATTACTTAGACTTTGCAAATTATCGCGACCCTCGACATCCACGATTTTGGGGTGTTCCTTTAAAGTCGCGGGTTTTAAGAGATCAGATTCTCCAAAATCGTTCTTTGAGTGCGACCTTCGACATCTCCCCTTTAATATGAAGGTCATGGGCCAGTGTTAGATGAGTGCGAGTGCGAGGGGCGTGGTACCTCTGCAGCTGGCGGTCCTCGTGCGCGGCGAGGTCGGGCGGCGAGGCGCGCGCCGGGGACGCGGCCCGGGCGCCGCGCAGCGCCTCCCACACGTCCACCTGCACCGTGGACCAATACCATTATTTTAGGGGGATAAAACATAAAAAATACACTGATGTTATTTTTCTTTAAACGTCCCCCGTTGCTAAAAAATTTAATCTTTGTGTCGCGGGGGTTTTACAGACATTCAAATCACATGAACCCATTTTTTTTTTAACACACATTTGGAACAAGCATTTGTGGATCACACAAATGCTTGTCCCATGCGGGGATCGAACCCGCAGCACGTCGCGCACTGCGGTGATTGGCGTGGTGACCTATACCACTCGACTATCCGTGCAGTCGTTTAATATTTTGCATTTTGAATGTTTAAAAAGCTTAAGACAGCGGAGAGGTATCTGGGTGTGGGGACCTGGTCGTCCTGCGTGCCGGTCTCGAGCAGGCTCTGCTGGATGGCGTACTGCAGCAGGCCCTCCTCGTCGTCGCAGGCCAGGCGGTCGTCGGGCGCGGCGGCGTCGCGGTAGGCGCGGCCGACGGCGAAGCACTGGTCGTCCAGCACGCAGGCCAGGCGCCCGCCCTCCGGGATGCACGCCACGTGCGGGACCGGCGCCTCCGTCGCGAAGATGTTGCCGAACGTTATGCGCGCGTTCAGCACGTGGAACAGGGGGATTTCTGCAGGATAAATATTAATATATCACCTTTTAACTGCGTGATTCCTAAGTAAAAGTTCCTATCTTCTATTACATATTTTATTGTCCCTAAAAAGGTTGAGATTATTTACATATTACACCTTTATTTACTTTAACTAACAAGGTAATACCAAAGTCTATAAAACCATAAAGTCGTCCGACGAAGACGTCTAGACAGTTGTGCAGAGGCGAGGCGCGAGACGCGGGAAATGCGAACCTAAACTCGTAACACCGCCGTATTAATAATTCGGGACACAGCTTTCAGGGCTACTGGGTGTTTGCTATTGTTAATATTTAATTTAGGCACATTTAAAATGGTGCATACGACGTGTGCTATCAGAGATTTCAAGTCGACATCTCGCATTTTTTGACGTGACAACGTCTTATAAATTGGTTTGCCGGGTGACACTTCAAGAAACTGGGTAACGCTCCGCTCACGTTATGCGCTCACAATGAGAGCGAGTGAGAGGCACGCGTCCCTTCCACTCGGGCATGGTTAGCCCGCCTACGAGCGAGAGAGACAGACATTGACATTGACAGTCGTTGTCACGTAAAACTTTCGCCCGTATACCGACTTTACAGGCAACCAACGATTTTTTTTTTAATGATATAAATGAGGTGTTCATTTTGAGGTTTGTTGGGGTCAGGATTACGATTTACACACACACATTTATTTTCATATCTAAAATGAACGAACATATTTTTTTATAAAATTTTATGGGTGTCTATTTCGCCTTTTTTTTTGAGGTGCTGATTACGAAAATGATCCATTTTCAAATCCAAGAGGGCCGACATTTTTTATTTTTATTTGATGTTGTTGTTGCCGACCGTCGTTCGCCTTGTTTAGCTCACTGTTTTGTAGACAAACTCAAAACATGAAAACTTTCCAGAGAATCTATTTTCATATTTTGATTAATAGATAACTACGTTTAACCTTACTCACCTATTTTAACAGGGAAGCCCGCTGGCAGTTGCATTTGAACAAAGTCCTTTAACTTGGCGAAATGTGGCGACGATATCGCTGCCATTAGGTCTAAGATCGGCATTATTTGTTCTTGCAACTGAAATAAAAAATAACATAGATACCACACATACATATATTAATCCGTTGACAATACAAGATTATGGTAATTTCGAGCTGCAGGGCTATTCGCAATGGCGGTTGTAAACTAAAGCGATAATTGCTTTATAAAAAACACTGTGAAAACACAAATTTCGTATCGTCTAACGTCGATGACCAACTAGATCTACTACAAAGTAGTTGGTCACCGACTTTAGCCGATACTTAATTTGCGTTTTTACCGTTATTTTTATTTAGTAAATATCGCCTGGATTGTCAACTGTAGATAGCGATTTGAACTGGTCTGTTGATGGAGTCCGAAGGTGGCAATAGAAACGTCACCACGAAATGATGTATCCATCGTGTTTTGCTTTGTTTGATTAAAAAATACATTTTTAATAAAAACTTATTTATCTTTTCAGTTCCAGTGCTACTCCATAACACACAATTCGAGCCAACTTGGGATTCAAAACTTTTCGCTTTTTCAAGATGGAATTGTTGAAAGCTCCATAATTATGTTACTTCTAACCGTAATTCAGATAATTATGGTAAAAACGCATATATTTTACATTATAACGGACGAGGATCGTGTAGATAACTTAAACACGAATACAGCGACTTATCTATTTATTGCACTTAACAACAAATGCGATAGACATATAATAATAATGTAGGTACGGGGCGACTCCGCGTGCGTATATTAGTTTCACTGGTTCCTAGAGCTGTCCGGCCAGAGGCTGAAGCAGTCCGAGAGCGCAGTGGACACTCGGCCGCAGTGGGGAGGCCACGCCCACTGGCTCGTCCAGCGCTGCAGCTCTGGGCCGCTGCGCGTGCGCTTGTTAGACGGCTTGTTATAACATTATAATATTCTCACCTCTAAAGGATAATCTTCACAAAGCCAGAGGGTAGCTTTAAATTTCTGCACCTTAGTGGAGACCTCCCGCGGCCTCCCGATTTCTCTATCCAGCGGTTCCGCCGAGAAGTACTCCTCCCACGTGACAGGAAGTATGGAGGATAGGTCCTCCCGAGATCTACTGCTGTGGGGCGTTGATGTCTCTTCCTGTAATATGAAATAACTGAAAATACTGCAAGGATCTAAGACCTTAAGGACTACAATGACATCAGTTTAGTATATTAAAATACGTATAAGAGTTAACTGTATTATTTTCCCTATAAAATTGGCATTTTCCACCCATGCCACTAAAACCTTAAGGTTTCTATAGAATCTAGATTTTAACGGTTTTATTTATTGTTTTGCCATTTTTGTCACCTCGCGCAGAGAGGTTTTTGCATTGCAGTAATAAAATGGTTTTCTATTCTTCTACTCTGAACAATCACGTTTTCGATAGAAATAAAAGTACGAACAGAATTGTCACATAAGAACAATAACAAGTTTACAGGGAAAAAAAAATATTTAATAATAGATTCCTATATAACATACAGGCTTGGCCAGTAGCGGCACATTCGCATGCTCAGTTTGTACATCAGGCACGTCAGCCTCGGCGAGTGCGAGCAGGCCGGCGAGCGGCGCGCGAGCAGCTCGGCGCTCGCGCTCGGCGCGCGGCACGTGCTCGGTGCGCGTCTTCGACACCAGCTCCACGTTGTTGGCGCCGAACACCTTGCACTCGTAGCCGTTGACCGCTTCAGTTTTGTCTTGTCGCCAGCCCCAGATGCCACTCTTATTTCTAAAGATATTAAGTAATTGGTGAACATGGCTTAAGGTTATAGTCTCTACGTATTCGCACCAGGAGGTTTTATAGTAAACATAGATAAGCGTGCGCATCGCTAGTAGTCTCTTATAACAAGCGTAAGCACATTTTTTGCTAACTGTACTGTTTGCGCTCGTTTACTGATTTATGAGATTTTCCGTGCGGCAGCAGACATTTATGCGAAAATATCGACGGTTTCGGTATTATAAGGGTAATATTAGGTTTTGAAATAGTTTTAATAAAACGGTGCGCTCTGTTTTAAAACTAATTTGACGATTTTACATGTTCATACTATGTCCAACAGTTCTTACTAGATATGCGCTCTCTATAGCTAAAAAAGAACGAGTCCCGCGCTAAGGAATTTAATCCTTGTGTCGCGGGGGGTTTTACAAACATTTAAATCATATGCACAAAGAACACCCAGACTTGGAACAAGCATTTCCGGATCACACAAATGCTTGTCCCATGCGGGGATCGAACCCGCGGCACGTCGCGCACAGAGGTACCACATGAGGCTGGTAGCGCTGACCTCTCGAAGCTGATCTTGTCGGTGTCCAGGTAGTTGATGGCGAGCGGCGCGGCCAGGCGCTGCTGGATGACGTGCGGCGGCGGCGCGGGCCACTCGCGCCCGCCCTCCAGCGGCTCCAGGTACTCGCACCACGACGTGCCCAGCTCGTGGTCCAGCTCCATCAGACTCGCTGTTCGACCTACAAAAGTAATATATGGACGCTAAAATTATTATTTGACCACTGCAGTCCCTTAAAAAGATGCATAAAACTTAGGTCTAATTAAAAAGTGTTTTTACACCTTCATAATCAAAGGTGAAACAGCCACATGTTGTAAGACAAAGCTACGACAAAAATGTTACCTTTTCTTTTTAGATTAATCATTAATAACACATACAACAATATTTTCAATAGAAATAAAAATACAATAATATTTTCAATAGAAATAAAAGTACGAACAGGAGGTACGTACAGAATTATCACATAAGGAAAATAACAAGCCTAAAGGCAAAAAAAATAAAAAAAATAAGAGATTCTTATATAACATACAGATTTTTTTTTTAGATTAATCATTATTAACACGTACAACAAGATTAAAATTTGTATTGAAAGGCAATTCGACTCACCCTGTCCTCTAAATATATAGGTCCTGTCGCCTCTCTGCCAGCGGTTGTTTTCGAAGCCGACGAGAGTGGTGTCGACCCGAACGTTAGCGCCCCGCTTGTACACTTTGTACGTATCGAATGGACACATTCGTGATACTAGGGGCACTGGAAAATCAAATTAATTTTAAAGTTAAATTGGCCACAACAATTTTTTTTTATTATTATTGTTTTACATAAAATTAATAAAAAATGAGGGTTAATTATTTTTTTCCGCAAATTATCGAACTATATTTTTTTATGGTTATAGAAAAATATTAAGGGCTTTATTTAAATAGTACCTACCTATTTAAATAAGGTCCTGAATATTTTTGTAAAATAAGACAAATCACTGAAGTTACACATTTATGTGTCTAAAAGTCTAAGAATCACGGACCTATGCAACATATAGCGGAAATAAGAGCGTAAAACACTAAAAAAGCTTATATTTTTTAAATTTTATAGGAGAATTTATGTTTTATCTTAATATCTCACCCCAGCTAGTAAACTCCCACTTCATTTCCACATAAAAGTCTGGCGCTAGACTGAGCCGTCGCAACAGGTCCGGTATGCCGCCAGACCGCAGCACGTGGCGCTGGTAGTCCCGCCGAGATAGTACCAGGGACAGCAGATCTGGGTTACCAGTGGCTGTGGCCTCTTGGACCGCTGAATTGGTAATACAGGACTTAAGTATGTTTTCAGATTATTTTTCTATAGTAGCCTTTCATGAAATCCAAATGAAGTTGTTGAAAGGGTACTTTTTGAAAAGTCGTTGTAGAGTTTAGTAACAACTAACATGATGTGACGTAACAAGAGTACTCCAAAATTACAGTTAGACATGTGCTAATCACGTCAAACGCCAAAACAGCGTTGTCGATGACCGATGCGGCGTTTAAGATTTTAAACTACTATACACTATTTTGATATTGTGCACGTAAAAAGTAGCCATAAACAAAAGGTTATTTTATTATATGCAAGCAAAACTCAAACAAGATACCTTCTAACACAATAGGGTATTTGATAGCATGTAAAATATAGGATGTAATCTATTGATCGCATCCGTATTGAATATAAATTTTGGAAACAACTATTTAGTCAGTTAAGAAAAATACGAGATATTTAAAGAGATAATCGACAAAGTAAATGATTTTTCTGTCACGTGATCGTAAACGTCTGTGATTGGCCGAATGGTTGATGACGCCAACTACCTGTAAACAGTTGCGTCTCAACATTAGTCAACAACCAAAGTTTACAAGCAGGTGACGTCACGATAACATGAGGCGCCATATTGTCAGGAAAAGTGTTTACGCGGGATATTTAAATAATCTATTTCGTTTATGTTTTTTCTTGCACTTTATGCAATGTAATGTAAAATATAGATTTTATATAGAGTCCTTAGATAATAATAGATATAAGTGATTAACGTAGATGAGTTTTTAAGAACCTGTCAAATAATATATTGCCCATTTATTTAGTTTCCTTACCTGTCCACCCATCCTTCTCGCAGTTAACGTCAGCACCAGCTTCTATAAGCACACTCGTCGTTTCTAAGTGTCCTAACGTGACTGCCAGCAGCAGAGGAGTGCGGCCTCTACAGTCTTTGGTTTCTAGGTCTTGTGATGTGAACTGTAAAAGTCATGAATGTGTTGTTACATAATGAAGTCGCACTAATGCAAGTATTATTAGGATTTAACATTGATTTTTTTAGGGAAATAATTTGTCTACACTATTCTTATAAGTAGGTAGTTAATATAAAGTTAATATAGTATAAAGTTAATCAGTTTAGACAAAGGAGATAATTATTGAAACTAGTCATTCCATTTAAAAAATCTTTCAACAACAAACTTTTTTAGTATTCATAAATGTTTTAAGGTAAGAACCATCTCGATCATATCAGTTTTCAAACAAAAATAAATGCATCATAATCGGTTCATTCATTTACGAGCAACAATGCCACGCACAGACCAACATGTCAAACTTTTAACACTCTTTTTTGCATTGGATCAGGTGTTAAAAAATAAATATCAATGCGGGCAGGGCTAAAGATTATCTAGATTCAAGAGAATGTCAAGATCAAGTAATATCTATTCTAGCTAGTATAGAGGCCTTTGGGATTCAGAACTACAGAGTTGTAGCCTAAGATTGGTCATACAGGACCCCTTAACACATGGGTCTATTAGTAAGCAATACAAGAATGATCTTCTGCTTTGCCTTTTCTCAAGCTAAGTTGGAGTTGGCTTCCAGTCTTACTGGATTCAGCTGAATACCGTATTTTGCGAGACTGGCTATCTGACTTTCACAACTCCTTTTGCTGGGTAACACAGTATCCCATAGTAAGACTAGTTGTTAGACAACAACATAAGACAATAATGATAATATAATACACAATAAAATAGCATTTAATATACATTGATTCAAATTATCTATTAAATTTTTATATTATATATCTTTTATTAAACATAGAGGGTAAGTATACTGCATAGTTTACACAAGATAACATTTTGTATTCTAAACCCATTGACTGCCCAGTGCACTACGGGTCTTGTAGAACCATTGTAAAACTTTTATGTCAACATTATGGCCTGTTATCAAAGGTAGATAAGATAATATACTGTGATTCATTCATGTAACATCTGATAGTATAATTTTAATGAATTGTTTTTTACACTTATTGTTATATAGTTGAGTTTGATCTAATATTATTAAATATAAAACCTAGTAAATGGTTCTAGATGTGAAATATGCTGTTGTCTTTAGTTATTTTCAATTTTCTTATTGATATTTTTGTTATGTTTTTAAACTGATTACATAAAATAATTAAGTACAAGCATACATATTATAAATAAAATTTAGTTTAAGAACACAGATACACACATATTGACTATTTCTTAGCAAAATATGTTATTGTAAACATTTACGTCCATCTTTCAATGAACCTAGATTTATTAATAGATAAGTAAACATCTTAAAACTAATTTAATAAACAACCCTATTCCTCAGCCCATAAGGTCCAAAACTCAAATACCCTAATTAACACAAATAAAATATTCTGCTTTTCAGTAATAATCAAATTTAAGGTTTTAGTGTAAGACAGTAAATAATATGTATCAACACAAACCTTATTTATTTTTAACCTTCAATTTGGCATTATAAGGATTCTCTGTAATAAGATTATTTTTATCATATGTTTGGCTTCTGATTGCCTCAAGTGCTTATGTTTGGGCAATTTAAATGTCTTAGAACTAAAAAGTTATATTTAAAGGTTAATTTAATGTTAAATTTTAATGGAATTATAGCACAACAGAATGATTCACTATTTATTATGATTCATATGTGTTATTTAAGAGATGTTTGACCTTATGTTTATATAACAATAGTTTCCCTATGCAATGCTACAGATAATACCACCATTCATGTTTCTATAACATATTATGTAGGTAATAAAATATCAACAAAAGTATTATACGACTAATGTCATCAAAAAAGTTTACAATTTGGTTTAAAACAAGGTATAGAAGTCATGGAAGCTGTGTTAACAAAGCCATTAGAACACAAACCACAATCAGTTTAGCTTAATTAATGTTCTCATTAAATAGTACTCAATGTTAATGATTTATCACACCTACGTAAATGATACACCCACTTGAACTGGATAGCCGGGAGGCGACTCTCGGGTATAACCTCAAATTACACAGAACACTTAATGAAAATATAAATATAAAGGATCTGAAATGTTCGTAACATACCTTTTGAGCTTCCAAAGCAGCCTTTAGCTCTTCATGCTGGTTATTCCACACTAACCAGTGCATTGGATAGCGTCTTGCAACATCGTCCGCTGTTAGTGCCATAATGCCAGCACAAACAATTTTATTACACAAATAAATAGCACACTAGTCTACTTCATACACATATCACTTTCCAATAATAAATAATTACTTTGAGCGTATTAATTAATTCCAATTTAAAACACAAAAATACGCAAATTTTACACTCCACCGAAAGTGTCAACGGAATAGTGTTGTCCAACGCACAGATTACAGCACGATTACAGTCACAGAGTACTTTATATATACAGTCTAACGTATGGTAATTGGTATGTATGAATGAGTGTCGAGTGACTGGTCACCACACCACAGAGTACTTTATCTGTATTGTATTCTGTATCGTAGTATTGTAAGTCTGATGAAGATACCACATTTTGGTAGTATAATATATCATTTAAAATATTTTGTGAGCGTATTGATTACTTATTCTGTGGTATTATTCACACCTATTAAGTAGAAAACACCCCCAAATACCCCGTTGCAATGTTCTCTAGGCTGAACCTTATCGAAAATGATTTAATTAATCCAAGCATAAAACCACGGATGAAAAAGATATTTATAACATTTTTTTCCTCAATTTTCAAATCGATTCCATTCCGGAATTAAAATATTCACTAAGAACAATGCTCTAAGCCAAGACTGTTTTTAAAACATACTTTAAGATTAATAATCTATGCAATCTTCATAAACGCAAACAATAATATCAAAACCTTATGAAAAAAATGGAATGCTTCAAGTTTTTATCAATATTTACGTAACGAAACAAATTATTATGCGCACAACAATAAATTTAAGTGTAAAAAATGAACAAGGTTACTAATTATTTGAAACACCTTGTTCATTTAGCCCCGGGTTATTTATGTCCTATCTTAATAACAGTGAAGTCAATATCGTCTAAGTCAAAAGAAAAGAAAATCGCAGTAAGTATCTTTTGCATGTTTACATGTTTTATTATTGTTCATTATTTTAACTTAACTTTTAACTGGTGTAGCAATTAATGGTTCAGAAGAACTAGAAAAAGTATTTGGGGCATTTTGTCCCTTCGAGTGGTACACAAGCGTTCTGCATTAGGACCGCAAATAAATCTGATAACATAACATCTGAAAAACTTAAAATATACAAAACCGTTTGTAACCATGTTTCTGTATGTCTTTACAAATTTACAAAGCAGTAAATAAATTTAAATATAAAATAATAAACAAAATATTTTTGTTTCCAATTCCCAACCAATCAAACCAAAAGAGAAAGATAATTTTTAGATCTTTTTCAGGAATGTTACGAAATTCTGAACATACCAAAGGACTCCAACCAGGAAGAAGTCCGCAGGGCCTTTGTAGAGCTTGCCAAGAAGTACCACCCGGACTCTGGGTCTCCATTCTCTGATAGGGAGAAGTTTATTTACGTAGAGAATGCTTTCAGGACATTAACTAAGCATATTACTGGTGTTAGCAGTAAGAAAGAGGTGGAGAAAATTGTCTATGATATAAGGGTATGTGTTATCAATCCATACCTAAATTTATTCTGTGTATATTGGTCTTGTTAATCTATTGCTTCTTCATTTATTGTGTTTTTGTTAGCTGTAAGTCTTCCATGAACTAAATAATTAAATAAATAAATTAGTAATTAATTATATTATAGAGCAGATTTGCATGTATGCACTTATTATTTAAATTAAATTATGAAAGGCATTTTTTTTTTCTTTTTCCATATGATGCTATGAGCAGTTTAACAAACTATTTAATCCTTACCTTTTTATAAAAATACAGCACACAGCACCACAACACAGGCAGTACTTGAGCTATGAAGGCTATGGTTATGGAAATATTTTTCAAAGAGAAAAGCAATACACGCAAGCTAGAGCACAGAAGGCGGCCGAAAATGTCATGGAACATCGTTTAGAGAAAGCAGTTGCTGCCGAAAACACTCTTTGGAAGAAAGGACAGTACTCGAAGAAACATGACATCAAAACTAAATATGGTTTTGATAGACTGGTTGAAGATCTGATCCAGGAATCCATATCTAAGGGGGAATTCGAAAATCTTAGTGGTAAAGGCAAGCCTTTAAAGAATCAAAATAACAATCCTTATGTTGATTTTACGACGCATAAGTTGAATGAAGTAAGTTATTCACTTTTGGCTATTTCATACTTACTTTATTATATAGATTCATACTATGCTTAATTTAGCATTCGCACTAGGAAAACGTAATTTCATTAGGAGTCCCTAAAGGCTTTTTATTTGGGCCACTTCATAAAATTTAAAATTTCTTGTATATTTTCAGGTGCTTATAAACAATGGATTCACACCAGAATGGATAACAATGGCTAAAGAGATAGATACGGACATAGTTCAATTAGAACAAGAAATACGCTCAGATCGAATGCCCCTTGGTCCATTTCCAATGACTGAAGAAGACACCACGAAATGGGATAAAATATGCGAAAGTAATAAACAATTAGCAATGTCTATAAACCAAAAAATAAATAAGTATAATCTAATAGTTCCCTTACTGAATAGACAAAAGTTTTACGTCGAGTTCGATAAAATGTGCGATGACATTCTAAAGAATGGTGCACATTCAGTAACCAATGAAAAAACCGCTCAAAAAGAAGTAAAAAATATTGAAAACGATAAAAATAATGATGACTTGTTTTTTACGTTATTCAAAGCTTTAGGAGACCTACTGACTTTTAAAGAGAGGAAAAAAATATCAGAAAATACTAATGAAAAATTGTGATATTGTCTGTAAATGCATATTATTATGCAATTACAGACATGAAAATGGCTAGGAAGTGAGATATGTACTTAGAAAAGTACCCTTTTACAAATATTTATTACAATAATTGAGTTCTTATTTGTCAAAGCAAATTGTATTTAATACAAGCTGTTTGTTTAAATTAATTGTAGATGCCTAACTGTGATATGTAGATATATTTTAAGTTATTAAAACACTTGGAGTATTTACAAAATATTTTATTTCAAACACACTGTAAAACTTAACATACTTACATTGTAAATGGCATTATTGGATATGCATAGAGTTTAAAGGAATATTTTAGCAATGCAACTCAACTTTTTAGGAATATACGTTATACTAGCTCTTCGTAAATTGCACAGATAGTAGTTTTGATTATTCAATCTATACATAACATGTCTGAACGTGATACTCAAAAACTACTTAATGGATTTTCAAATGGTTTTCACTAATGGATACTTGTGTATAATAGGCAATTTCCTAAAAAAAAAATATGCCCGTCATGTAGATTATTGAATTTTATTGGAAACGTATTTTTTCTTTTTTCCTGTAAACAAAAAAATTTCAAAATACTGAGAACGTAAATTGCACGTGAAGTCACTCCTTGCTACAAATTTTACCACGGCGAGGTGTCATAAGCCACTCAGAAACTTTAAAGAGCTGTATCTTTGTAAATTTTTATTGTTTTGATAAAGGAAAAAAAAATACTTGTCTAATATTTTTATTATGTAACTGACGGACTAATTAGATTTTTACTTTTTATTCCCAGTCAACATGCCTATTCTTTAATGTTTTGTCTACCCGTGCCAAGTCGGAGCGGGTCGCTACTATTCGTATATTACAAGGCCAGGCAGTCTTGTCATCTTGGAATTATAGTACTTTTTGACATGATTATTAATTACTAGCGACTTTGTTCGCGTGTTTTAGTTTCAACGGTTTTTCATTTTTGCAACATTTTTCATTTATGCTCTGCTCCTATTGGTCGTAGCGTGATGTTATATAGCCTATAGCCTTCCTCAATAAACGGACTATCCAATACAAAAAGAATTTTTCAATTCGAACCAGTAGTTTCTGAGATTAGCGCGTTCAAACAAACAAACAAACTCTTCAGCTTTATTTTAATTATTAAGTATAGATAAATAGCTTGCCCATAATAAACATACATAGTTATAAAATCTTTTAGCTGATATATTTTTAATTAAACTTTGAATACATTTGTTCAACATTCATAACGGTGACTAACAGAACAATATATAATATACTTAACTACTAATGTGATAATGTTATTCTTATATACAAATTAATATAAAAAAGAGACTTATTTTTTCAACTTAGTTTTGAAAATGATGACAATTTAGTAACAATATGCTATAGCAAAAAAAATATAGATCTTGAATAACAAACATAACTTTTGTTTATAAAACTAGTTCAATTCATGTTGTACAGTATTCCATCTCAGTCTAACCTTTGGATTTCATATAAGAATGACGAAGACAAAACACTAATGCTCCTATTTAACTAACTAGTGTTATATTCGATAGCTGCTGATTTTAAAAACATATCAATTGTACGTAGATCTACATACTTAGTAATATATTGGTCCCTATAAGTATTAGTGATGGTTCACTAAAACGTAAAAAAATCAAGTCTATTAGTGGAATTCACAGAAGATATAATTCATTTTAAAATTACTTCATTTGTAATAACATTAAGTATCGATCGATGCTTTTTAAAGATCTAGCCAAACGCCTCGTTGACACTTCGCGCGACCCAAGGGCTGGCCTTTACCTTGGACAGAGTATAAGCATTGCCATACAACGTGGCAATGTCGCCAGCCTTTTGGGAACACTCCCAGTGGATAGCAATGTGGACGATTTTTATGATGCCTTATTTTAGGATTATGTTTAATTTGGTTAGTTTATTTTATTATTTCTTTTGTGTATATATATATATATAGTATCGATTATATGATAGTAAATATAGTGATATGTTTTGCTTAGCAAGCCCTAGTGCCGCTCGTATTAACGAGGGTTATCAGTCAGATCTTTATATTTGGCCTTTTTACTTGCAAGGTATAATAGGTAAAATAGTTCATGTGAAAAACATGGGTCACTATATACTTATGTTATTACAAATGGAGTAAAACATCTAAGTCGTAATTTACATTGGTTGTTATCCTAAGAGTACCACATGAGGGTACCGTGGTGGTTGAGCCTTACTCTGCCCGTAGCAACTAGCCGCAGCGCGCGCGGGAAGGCGCGGTGTTCGGCCTCGTGGATACGTTCCGTGAGGCTCTCCACCGTGTCTTTTTGTAGGACTGGGACGCGTTCCTGTAGGATTATTGGTCCGGTGTCCATGCCCTCCTGGGGTATTGAAATAGTAGACATGTGGTCAAAGTATGGTTATATTGTTTTTTAGCTGATGAAAGCAGAGAGCTTTTTGCTAGGAAATAAAGGAGATTAATCAGGTTTCATACAAAGTTGGGCCCAAAATCGAAAGTTACTTATATAGCCGCTAAAATAATGGTTCCCTAGTTTTGGTGCCATAGTAACAAAGGCTTAAAATGATGTCCCAACCAGATTTTAAAACTTTTTTTTGTACTGGCCGGCTTTATGTCAAATGTACGAGAAATCTAATTTTTAACTTATATAGCCGCTACAATAATGGCTCCATATTTTGGTGCCATAGTACCAAATGCTTAAAATGATGTCCTAAACAGATTAATAACTTATTCAAATGTACGAGAACTGTTATTTTCGACCTTATATTGCAGCTATAATTATGGTGCCATAGGACCAAATCCTTAAAATGATGTACCAAATAGATTAATAACTTTTTTTACTGGCCTACTTTTAATTTTGGGCCCAATATGAATGGTCTCCTTTATGTTTAATTCTACATGAAAGTAGGTACATGATTTGAGGTTTGATGGACTTGTGGCTGTTGTGCAACAGGCGGGGGTACCATATGTTAGTGTAGAATACTCACATCAACAAAGTGCACGGTGCAGCCGCTCTCGCGGTCGCCGGCGTCGAGGCACTGCTGCTGCGCGTGCAGGCCCGGGTGGCGGGGTAACAGAGACGGGTGGATGTTCAGCAGGCGCCCGTACCATCTGATAGCAAGGTAACGTTACATTATATTTTATTATATCCGCTAATATAGCGGTACAGGTCATCTACCATCGACCCGAAAGGTGTTATATCCAATTTTAAGTTTTAAATTCCGCGTAGGTCACCGGTGACCGAAGAATATTTTAGTATCACAACATACCTATCAGCGTGTATACTGTATAGGTAAGTAAATTTAATATAAATCATTGACCTCTACCGTTGAAAATGGGACAGAGCAACATATTTAAAAAAAATGCAACCATCGCTTTAAATATATTAGATTTCTTCATCACAATACTAACTTCTTAACAAATTCGCTAGACAGGATCCTCATGTAGCCGGCCAGGCAGACGATATCTATTTTGTGTGCTTCTAACGCTTCAGAGACCGCGCGGTCGAACTCTTCCCTTGACGCGTAGTCTTTGTGATTGAACACCTGCAAACAAAAAAATACATTTTAACCGACTTTAAAACAGGAGATCACAGTTCGCAGGTGACACAAGCCACGATGCTCAACTAACATAGATTACGAACAAGTCATGTGACAAGTAACAACACAAACGTAAATGCTTTGTAAATAATGGCCTTATTTATAAGTCTCGACGGTGATACGCAATTGCTAAGAAACTTCTAAATTTAAATTCTCGATGGAAAAATTGAAATAAGGTGCTAATCAATTGGTAACCATTATCGATTTTTTTTATGAATAAGGCCATATATGGCTATTAAATAACCTTAAGTGTGATTGAAGACTACTGGTTGGCTGTTTGTTTGTTCCCCGGTAAAGTAAAGCATTCTCGATGGATTTAATGGTAAGGGTCCACATCAAAATTAATTAAGGTAGATAAATAAATAAATGTGGACAACATCACATACATTGCTCTGAACCCAAAGTAAGTGACTAAAGCACTTGTGTTATGGAATTCAGAGACAACGAAGGTACCACAAACACCCAGACCCGAAACAATGTAGAAAAGGGGTTTTTTACATTGACCCGGGGATCGAACCCGGGACCTCAGAGCTGGCGACACCTTTAAAACCGGCGTTTACGCCACTCGACCACGGAGGTCGTCTTCGTAGATGAAGTACATGAGGTTTAAACATTTTTCTCTAGGATAAATGTGGGAAAAATATGTAGAAGCTCGTTAGAACTGACCAGTGCCGGCACGCCCGCCTTCTCGGCCCTCGTGAGCGCGTAGGCGTCCTTGCGGTTGCTGACGACGAGCGCCACGTCCGCGCACATGCACTGCGCCGCCTCGCGCGTCGTGTCCATCAGCGCCTGCAGGTTGCTGCCGCTGCCCGACACCAGCACTGCCACCTGCAGTACGGAACTTCGTTATTCATGTGTCAAACAATAGGCTTGTGGAATTCTGCTGCAATAACTGCTGTGCTGACTTTCATTCTTTTATTAAAGGTTAATAATAATAATATGCGAATCTTTTACGTTGTAAGGTAAAATAAAATTTAGTTTCACACCACTGTACGCAGTTCCAAAGCAACTAGGTCACCTTGGTGTAGCATATGGTTTGCGACCGTGTAGAAGAAGCATTAGCCATATAGGCGGCTTATTACACATGTATAAAAAAAATGGGTTATATTTATTTTTTCGAACAGAGCAGAGCTTTATTAAGCATCTGTCAAACTCCGCATCCGCCACGGCGAAATCCATCGTCTCCGCTTCCGGTAAAGATGTCTCTGTTACAACCCTAGTACCTAACAAGATGTAAAACGTACAGGTATGCATTTATCACCTATTATAGTTAGGCACTTTTTGAAAGTCAGCCTGATTCGGTTTTATCCTTTGCCCTTCTAGTGTTTTTAGTAGGTGAGCAGAGCAACTAGTGTAGCTAATAAACACCCACCTATGACCATTTCCTAAATGCTCTGGCTGTGGAGACCAAAGGGCGCAACAAACTCTCCAGCAGCATAAGAATATTTATTACTTAAGGACCGCGTCAAATAAACAAGTACTTCTTATTTTACTGTTACCTTTTTCTTAGGCAGCAGCGGCATCCGCCTGGTGAAGTCCATAGCTGAGGCAAAGTTGTCGACAAGGACTCGCGCTCCGCCCGGCGGCCGCGCTTGGATGGTACCGATCACCATGGCGCCGAAGGCTCGAGTCACGTTCATTACCTATACAAAAATAGATTATAGTAGGTACATGAAATTGAATAAAAATCGATGATAAACCGATGTACCGGCTCGTTTTGTCATACATTCGCCGAAGGCAATCGAAACGCGAGAAAAATATAAATAAATAAAAAAATAATAAATGTGGACAACATCATACATTGCTCTGAACCCAAAGTAAGTAGCTAAAGCACTTGTGTTATGGAATTCAGAGACAACGAAGGTACCACAAACACCCAGACCCGAGACAATGTAGAAAAGGGGTTTTCTACATTGACCTGTCCGGGAATCGTAACCGGGACCTCAGCTAGCGACACCTTGAAAACCAGTGTACGCCACTCGACCACGGAGGTCGTCAGAATATACGCGTGTTGAACATTAATTGAACACTATCAACGCGTCTTACATCATTGAGTTTATATTTTGAGCACGCTCTGTGCAGCTTTTTTGTTCTAAGTATAAAAAATAGGCAATCAATCAAGTCTTTTCTTTGTATTTATTGCGTAAAAGAGATATATTTTTTAAATAATTTTGCTGTAATATTTAGATAATTATAGTTACTTGTGCTTGGTCTTCTGGAGATACGACGAGCACCATACCGATACCACAGTTGAAGGTTCGCAGCATCTCATCATCTTGTACTGAGCCAGCGTCCGCGATCCATGAGAACACCTATTAATAATTGACGAAAATTTATATAAAAAAAATAGGATTATAAAAAATGTCTGTCGTAGAAAAATCTAGTGTGTAGTTGTAGGAACTGAAGAATGGAATTTATATTCACAACTAAAATAACTTTTAAAGCGTACGCAAACGCAAGTCGCTCCCACACGCACGCAAAACAGTATTCAATAAAGGGAAATTCGCGACTTTGAAGTATATTTTACATAATGTGCGATTATGGCTCACGCGTCTGAGTGTATAAGTCTGCGTGTGGACGAGTGTAGGTGCATATTCGCGTGAAAGCTGGCGAGTACGTGTATTGCGTGCTTATGTTTACCGGGTGCACGTGCCACCAGTGCGCGTTGAGGCGGGCGCGGACGCTGTCGGGGATGACGCGCGGGATGTTGTCGAGCAGGCCGCCGCCCGTGATGTGCGCCACGGCCTTGACGCGGCCGCTGCGCAGCGCCGGCAACATGCTGCGGACGTAGATGCGCGTCGGCTTGATCAGCTCCTCGCCTATAATACATAGCCACGTGTCAAGATACTCCTTTTTACTAAGGAAAGAGCGTTATAGGTCTTTCTACAGATTAGAGTCAATTCACACTAAGATCGGCCGGCAGTGCAGTGGCGAGCAGTTTCAGTGCAAATTGTTTTAAAATTTATCATCTTCACTAGCATAGATATCGCATAGTTGTTTTAGCGACCTATGTCGCAGCTTCATGCGACTACCGGACCGGCCATCTTTCCCCACGGCGATTGCGTGCTAGCGCACAGCGCAGTATTGGTACTAGTACAACACTGTTTTAAAAAACATCGCACACGATAGCCCAGATGGCCGCACCCCTGGGTTTGACAAGCCCAGCTAAACGCTACCGGCCGCTGCTATATAACTGTGAATTAGGTCCTAATCACACGCAACTTACCAACAAAAGCAATCTGTTACTCATAACAAAATCACTCCCCTTTGCCTATAATAAAGTATAGGTCCTAAACCTCTCCAAAAGCCTAAAATGAAAAGCTTGAATTTTTTCGAGTGAAACATTTAAGTACAACATACACATTATAAGGAATAATTTCCAATATGAATCTTAAAAATGTCATAAGATGCATTTTAGGGCAGGTCTATAAATACTTTTTATTGATGTTAAAAAGTTTTCTCAGCCTATAAACAAGTTAACTTCCCTAAACCAAACTCCACTCCACATTCAATACATTTACCGACGCAATCCTGTTTTACCGACAGAACTTACCTAGAGTTAATCCCTCTTTGCTGAAAGGTGCTTTGTCGTTGAGCGTGAGTCCTGTTTTCTTCATCAACTTGTGGATGAGACTGAATCCGTTGCTGTGTACGCCGTTGGATGGGAGACCAATGATTATGTCACCTACCTGATAAGTAAAAAATATATTTATTAATGTTTTTTTATTTTCTTGTAGTCTTAGTTATATATTTGTCATTGTACTTAAGACATTTTCTTAAATAAATTCGTAATACGTTTCATGCTTAGCGCATCAGCCTTTTAGCAAAGTTTTATGGAATGGAGTTTACGGAAGAGAAGGGTTGTCCAGTGTGAATGTCAATATTTTTAACTTTAATCTTAAACTGCCTTTCAACACTCACCACACGTCGTCATAGAAACCTATACAACATATTATATTCCAGAGCTTAATCTATACTTAATATATAAAGCTGAAGAGTTAGTTTGTTTATTTGAACGCGCTTATCTCAGGAACTACTGGTCCGATTTGAAAAGTTATTTCAGTGTTGGATAGCCCATTTATTGAGGAAGGCTATAAGCTATATAACATTACGCTGCGACCAAAAGGAGAGGAGCGTAAATGAAAAATGTTGAAAAATGACCGTTGAAACTAAAACACGCGAACAAAGACGCGGGGGACAGCTAGTTATACATACCGCGATGTCATTAATCTTGGGCAGTATGTGGGATCGTTCGACAACTCCGAGCGCGAAGCCGGCGATGTCGTACACTCCCGGCTCATACATGCCCGGCATCTCTGCTGTTTCACCACCTATACGAAATCATTATTAGTGTATTGTATCAATCCTTACTACTAAGTTCAAAAATTAGTTTTACTTCAATATAACGTATTGTTACACGGGGAACTTAGAAAACACTTGAAAAAAAAGCACCTTTGTGAAATAGATGGGATTATCGTTGAGTTTTTATTATTATGACAATTTGGGCATTTTTAGGAACATCGGGAAATCGTAACAGTATAGTTGAAATAACTTTCGTATTCATAATTATTTAAAAACAAAATGGTTTACTCACTTATATCGGTACTTATAGCTGACGCGGCGGCGGTGGTGTCACCACCGCCGCCGCGTCAACTCATGATTAGCGACTCCTATTGCGTCTGAAACTAGTCAGGCGATCCCGAGAATATACGTGAGTAAACCGTTTTGTTTTTAAATAAGTATAGTTGTTCGTGACCTATCAAGGCGGCGGAGGCCTGGCGACAGCCCTCGGCGACGCCGGACACGACGTTCCGCGCCACGTTGACGTCGAGCGCTCCGCACGCGAAGTAGTCCAGGAACGTCAGCGGCGCCGCGCCGTTGCACAGGATGTCGTTCACGCACATCGCCACCAGGTCGATGCCGATGGTGCTGTGCTGGTTCACCTTCTGCGCGATCTTCAGCTTCGTGCCCACCCCGTCGGCCGCCAGCACCAGCACCGGATCCTGCATCATTGAACCGGTCTAAGAAGGTTCGGGTGGTTTAGAGCTAAGTTTAGTTTTTGAGATTATAGATATAGCAAGGTTCAATACAAAAAGGGAGGCGGACTAGATATTTTTTTAATCTTAGAATTAAATAAAGAATTCGCAACAATCTTAAAAGTAAAACTTACTTTTTAGTCTATTTTGTTCAAAAAACTTATTTTAATGTTAGTTGATTTTTGTAAAGTGGCAACACAACAATATTGTCATAATCATCATCATCATAATCATTTATTGTGAAACATAGGTAAATTTTACAAAGATGTTACATTATATTACATGTCCACTATGTTCTACCATATACATGGTGTACAAATTTAATAACATTATCAAAAAATACAAATGAAGAATTTACAGTAATACAAATTAAACTACTTAAAATTACAATGAAATGTCAATAAGTAATTAAGTAAAGAAGAAATTAGTTGTCAATAATGAATTTGAATTAATAGATTAAAATACAGAAATTTACAATAAGTGTCAATATATAATTAAGGAAGTCATGTTACATTACAGTGTCATTTATATTTAAATCATTCATAAATTCTTCAACTGAATAATACGCCTGTTGTACTAAAAATAATTGTAATTTAGATTTAAATGTAGCAGTTTCTTTCAAACGTAGACATTTCGGTAGTTTGTTATAGATTTTTGGCGCCATTGCAAAGATACTTTTATGAAGTAGGGCTGTTTTAGCGGGCACTAAATGTAATTTACCAGATCTTCGACTACTACCTACTTCTGAGAATTTTGACCAGTTTCGCTTTACAAACATTGCTGTTTCAAATATATACATAGAAGGCATTGTTAATAGATTCAGCTTTTTAAAATACGGTTTACAAGAGTCGGTGCTACTTAGATTGCATATAGCTCGAATGCAGCGCTTTTGTGCTTTAAATACTGATTCCTTACCGGTTGCGTTTCCCCAGAATATAATACCGTATCTTAACGTAGAAGCTACTAGTCCATGGTATGCTGTGAGGGTTGTTTTTTGATTGACAGTTTTATTTAACATATATAGCATATACGAATATTGGTTAAGTTTACTGCATACTTTATCAATCTGAGTAGTCCACTTCAAAGTATTTTCTACGTGTAGTCCAAGAAATTTAGTCACATCACTTCCGACATTTTTTTTATTTTTGTATTCTATGTCTAAAGCTGGTTTTTTATTTGCTTTCTGTCCAAAATTCATTATGGTGGTTTTATTCAAATTTATTTTCAAATTTTGGTTTTCCAACCAAGTAATAAGTGATGTCAAGCTTGTATTAATTTCTGATTCAATGATATCATATTTGTCATTATTAAATACAACCGTACTGTCATCAGCAAACATAGTCATGGGAAAATTCGTAGCTGACGGGAAGTCATTAATATAAATGATAAATAGTAGAGGGCCCAGTGTACTCCCCTGTGGTACCCCGTAAGTTACATTTCTCATATTAGATTTATAGGAAATCAGAGTTTTTGACCGTGGACAAACTTTGTTAATTATTGTTATTTGTTGACGATTGGTTAAGTACGATTCAAGCAAATTAGATACATTTCCTCTGACACCATAGGCGTTAAGTTTGCTTATGAGGATTTTATGGTCTACGTAGTCAAACGCCTTCGTCATGTCCATGTAAAGGGCTTGAACTGGTAAGCCCTTATCTATTCTAGTAATTATTAGTTTAAGAAAGTCATAAATAGCTACATCAATGCATTTATTTTTCCTAAATCCCTTTTGTTCATCCGCAAACATCAAATATTTTTCAAAGAACATATTTAAGTTATTATATATAACCTTTTCAAAGACCTTTGAGAAAACTGGCACTAATGCTATAGGCCTATAACATGCCACATTTTCCTTGTCATCTTTTTTGAAAAGGGGTTTTATCACTGAAACTTTAAGTTTTTCAGGGAAGATACCTTCTGTGATACATTGATTTATCAAATGGCTTAGTACAGGAGCAATTAATATAGATACATTTTTAATTATTTTAGTATTGATTTCATCATATCCCGTGCTAGCAGTGTTTTTTAATTTAATAATGATTTGATGTATGTCTTGTGGGATAGTGGGTTGCATGAACATAGTATCTGGTTTATTACCAAGAGTTGACTTGTTATACCTTGATACGTTAATGGGTTGAACCTGATCTGCATAAAAATTATTGAAAGCTTGTGCAATTTCATTTGGATTTGTCATTATTTGGTCATTAATTTTTATTCGAGTAATGCTTTCGTTAGGATAATTGTTTATACAGTTATTTATCAATTTCCATGTAGCTTTTGATTTATTTTGGGCATTATTTATATAATTGATATTTTGAGATTTTTGTGTGAGCTGAATTATTTTCTTAAGCCTTTGTGAAAGCGTCTTGAAGTTATTTTTATTTTGCTGAGTTGGACATAATCTATATTCCCATAATAGTTTTCTTTTTCTTTTGCTACAAACCCTAATACCACGACTTATCCATTTAGGTTTTACTTTAGAAGTTATTTTATATTTTAGATTTGGAAAACATAGTTTGTAGAAAAGTAAAAATATGTCGTGGAATTTATTGAAGGCTATGTTTGGATCGATTTCCTCATATACTTCTGCAAAACTAAGACTCTTAAGGCAGTCAATGAATTTGTTTATATTTTCTTTAGAATAATCTCTTCTAGTTGAGAACCAATAATTAAGTCTGCAAGTCTTTTTAACGGGACAGTGTAGTATCTGTGCAGTGTGATCCGATATTGCTAATTCATGTATTTCACTTTTACATCCCCTTATATTATGTAATATGTTATCTATACACGACCCACTAATTAAACGAGTTGGCGTGGATATTTGACATTTCATATTAAAACCTTTGAGACAATGCTGAAATTGTTGCGAGTATGAAGTTTTCCTAAGTATGTCGATATTAAAATCTCCACAGATTATACATTTTTTCTTGCTTTTAAGTGCAAACACATTAAGAATATTATCTAAACTCTTAAGAAATGTATCAAATTTATCCTTGACATTCTTACTTTGTGGAATTCTGTAGATACATAGTACTATTATATTATGGTCAGACAACTCTATTCCACAGCACTCAATTATGTGTGGTATGCTATAGTTCAAAATATTAACAACAGGCTTAAACTTTATACCTTTTCTGACCATGATACAGGTGCCACCATGTCTGGTTTTTCTAGCATAACAAGTAGCTAATGAAAAATTAGGAATATTTAACAAATTAGTGTCAGACATGATCATATTGTGTTCACAGAAACAAATAATGTCAACATTATTACCTTTATAACTTAAATCCTCTAAAGATACAGTAAATACACCTGATTTACTTAAAAGGCCATTGATATTTAGGTGTAATATGGTAATACGATCATACACGAAAAAGAGTTTCTGGTGGTATATTTTCATCTAAAATATTGTCGTCATTATTTGCACTTTTTTCGGTGATTATTGGGGAATCGTCAGTTTGTGTACTTTTTTCTACCATGATTTTGCTTGTGATTTTTTGTGATTGTTTATTTTTGTGATATTTTGTAATCTTTATTTTATAATCAAACCTAATAATTTCTTGTAATAAGTAGCGACTAATGTGAGTCAGTCGATTAGTTCTATATGGTAAATATGTACAATAATTCATATCGATGAACGTTGCATTGTTATGGTTACCACATATGAATCTTAATTTGTAGTTTAATTTATTTTCATTTAATGTCTTATTATACGGTACCTCGCTTATGAAAATATTAACACCTTTATTGGACACAATAAAACTATTTAGCTTGAATTGGAATTCAATAGGATTAATGTCATTAATTCCACCTAAAACCATTACAAAATCGCCAGTATTTAGAGTCCCAATATCATCCTGCATGCAATTCAACACATCGCACATTCTTGCACCCGGTTTCCAGTAACATGTCACATTAAAATCAGATCCGACGAGTTCTTGCAAAGTTCTTTGGAGACAGTAACCTTGTTGATCAGCTAATATTATGATTTTCCTTTTTATTTTGCATTCTTTACCAACCATTTTAGTGCTTCTCAGTTCTATTTTCTCTTCTGATTTTAAGGAGGATTTACAGTTATTATCTACACCCAGGTCATTTTGCGTATGTCGCGTGTATCCAGCTACATTTGATTGATTTGTCTCATATTGTTTATTTTGTATAGGCGTAAATGCATTTGTATCACACTGTTTACTTTGTATGGGCGTAGATGTAGTACTAAGGCTTATTTTTCGTGATCGTATTTTAGTGTTTTGTATAGCCCGTGGTGGCGTTAGACAGGTACTTGTATTTAATCCAATTTTCTTGTATATATCAATTAATTTATTAGATTTTTGTAAGTCGGATTTTAAAGTCTTGTTTTCACACAGTAAATTTTCTATTTCTTGATTTGCACTTTGAAGATCGGTGGTGAGCTGGTTTATTCGTTCTTTTAAATCATTCACTATCTCATTATCTTGTGAAGTGTTAGGTAAACTCATAATCGTGTTATCAAACAAAGATGTTGTAGTTTCATTTAGTGATGTTGACCTTATCGGTTTTCTACGAGTTACGTTTTCGTCTCCCATAATGACTTTCAAAAAGAGGTTGTTATATCTAAGGATCGAACCCAGACTTCGTACCACGCCAAGCGGTTATTAACAAACAGGAGCCAAACGTGCAGTTGGTAATTATTCTTAATTAAGGATTATGTTAAAGCCAGACTGCTTTACTACCGAGCTTCCATATATTGTGGCTAGATGGCGCTGTTTTGAGTGTCACTTATAACCTGCTTTATCGACTTTTGTATCATATCATCGCTAGATGTCACTGTTAGTTGTATTGTTGTGATGATATGCACTTTTGAATAGTAACGTTTATCAAGGTAATATTAACACAGAGATATTATACGCATATTTGTCACGTTTAACGTTGATATGTGAACTTATTAACAATAAATCTTTATAATTGGAACACTAGTTTTCGTTTTAGGCCACTCTTATTGCAGTTTGTTTACTTTTGTACCTACACATAGTTTCCAGCAGATCGTTACACTTTATTTACACTTTAATCCATGAGATAACACTAGATGTGATGATTTATGAGTGTCTGATCAATTTAGTCTATCTTTAACACAATTACATTAGATAATAGATTTTAAATAATTAATTTATTACGGAGCCGATATGACAGTTATGACAGTTCATACAGTTTTTTGATTTAGATTCAGATTTAGAGTTTATTATTCAGTGTATAATCATCCAAAGCACGCTAAGCATACCTTATATTCTTCTCCGACGGCTTTCAATTGGAAGCAGCCTCCGAACCCGCCGAGTCCACCGAGAACTCCCTTGCGAGATGTAGACCTGTCATGATTTAAAAATAATGGCTTCAATTAATAAATACTAGACAAATATTGAGCGATTACACGGATAATCGGTGTTATCAACCTCTACGCCAGCCTTTCCTAAAGTGGGCGATAACGCCACCTTGTGGGCGCTGCAGGCCTAAAGGGGGGCGGTAAGAGACCCAGAAAAATATCTAATCTCCGCTGATATAGCTCACAATAATTAATTTAATTTGAAGTTATAATGGTTTTTAATTAGTTGAAAAAATGGAGGCCCTAAAAAATAATTTATTTTCAAAGCGAGCAGTAGAAAACGTGCTATAATAATTTAAATCTGGTATTTCTTAGTGTATATTATTTAAATGTCTGAGAAATCGCCCCTCGACACTGGCATACATCAGTGCGGGAGTCGTCATTTTTATAAAAACTCCTTGATTCTTCCCTAACGTAACATTCTACAATCTTTTAGTAATATTTACTTCGAAAAACTTGACTTAGCTATATAAATTAGCCATACCTAGCCAGTGGCTTGATGAGAGAGACTAGAGAGTCTCCAGCTTCGATGTCGACGCCACTGTCCTTATAAGAGAGGGATTTCTGAGGGAAGCCGCGGTCGCCGCTCGCGTAGGGCGACGTTAAAGGATGCATCGCCTCCTTGAAGTTGTCCACTACTACTTGATGACCACCTGTGGAATACAATTATAAGTTAATACAATGATAATGTAAAAAATAAGGCACATATTATAAAAAAAAAAAGTGTGTGCGTGTAACCTTTACGCGCGATTGAAGTAAAACTTCTTTGCTTGATTTTTTCTTTTATTATTATTTATTGATGAAAGAGTAAAATGTTCCTGGGACTCTGCCATTTCATTTAATATTCACTATTTCATTTTATATTCTATTTAAAATTCATTAATATAACTTTCATATTTTATAAATACTTTCATTTGTTAAATAAAATAATTGAGAGTAGCAAATTGAAGGTTAGATCAGCACATGTCAATATAACCTTGTTATTGAATATTATAAAATGTCGCAATTGTCAGAAAATTTATTTTTAATTTACTTATTTTAAAAGTAATAAATAAACAAGTATATTTAGAGATTTTCAAAAAATTTTGCAATTTAAAATAATGTTTTTAAAACTGTTGAATTTTTCATTCACTTTGCTATTCACAATTGATCCGTTTGACAATTTGAAAATAAATAATCCTAATTGATTATGATATTTGCCACTAGCTGGCGTATAAGTCAAGAAGCGTGTAGTATATGACATATACTTACAACCAATCAGAATTATTATTTTTAAATGGCGGAAGCGTTACTTCCGTCAGAAAAAAAATCTGAGTTACTCCCTAGTCGCGCCTAAAGAAGTTTTACTTCAATATAAATTATATTTAGCGCTCGAATTTTAGGACCTCTTGTACTTACTTGCTTATCCTATCTTTTCAGATCAGATTTTAAACTATATAGGTAACGTATCATTGGGTTAATATAAAAATTATACTCTTTTTGTGTAAGTTTCTTTAGGCAATCATTCTAGTCTCAGTCAGTCTCAGATATACTATCTACCAAGATTTGCCAAGCTATTTTGTCAAGGTCATTTGTTTAAATACAAACCTACGAAACACCTATTTCATTTTAACAATAAACAGCCACGTCAAGGATGTCACAATTATTTTAAAATTATCTTAGAAAAAACATACTCCTTCAAAAAAACAACACTTCTTTGAGTGGCATCTCTTTAGTTATTCTTTTATGGTGTATTCCAACTCCTAGTCAATAATACACACCTTCCTTGCCAATGGTCTCTACAGTCCCAACGATAGCGATCTCCCCCTCCACGATGTCCAGCAGCTCCTTGGCGCAGACGGGGTCCACGATCACGACCATGCCGACGCCGCAGTTGAAGGTGCGTAGCATTTCGAAGTCAGAGACCATGCCTAGGGATAATAAACTTTATGTTAATGGACGCAAAGTTAAGTTTGTAAAGAACTGATGTTAGTTTTTTGATAATAGAAAATGTTTGGAAGTTTAGTAGAATGTAATAAAAGTTATATTTATTAGATATATTAACGTGTCGTAACTAACCCTACATTAATTGCATATTCATCAGAAATGACTAACTTCTTTTTGGGATTACTTAGTATAAATACATAATTTTAATTAGATCACTGGGGTTTGCAATTAAGCCACCCAACAACTTGAACTTATGTACAAGTACTACCGGTAAAAACACCTAGCATTTTGAAACTCGACTAAGAAGTTAAAAAATCCAGACATAAATCAACCCACCTTTAGCCTGCAACCATCCGAAGACAGGTTTGATATTGAACTTAGTAGCATCCAACTTGACCCTAATCCCAGGCGGTAGGATCCTTGGAATGTTCTCTAGGAGACCTCCGCCGGTGATGTGCGCTAGGCCTTTGATTAGCTCCTTCTTAATGGCCGGCAATAATGCGCGCACGTATATGCCGGTGGGCGCTAGGAACTCTTCCCCATAGGACTTGTTTGTGGTGCTGAAGGCTGCTCGCTCGTTGTATCTGGCGAATGGTGAGGATTAGTATATATAAAGACTGTCCTGTTGCCGGTCTAATTACAACAAGTTAAAAAAAAACTGATTTTGACTGTAAAGTGATTTAGAAAAGTTATGAAATCTTCTTACAAGTATATGCAGAATTGTAATATTTCTTATATGTAGATATGGGCAACAAACTTAAACATAACCTTGTCAGTATATTTACAAAAAATGTTAACATCTAAACACCTGCTTAATGTAAATCTAGAAATAAAAACGAGTAATTAGTTATTACGCAGAAATAGTCGCAGTGAACTGATTGTTTAAGATATCTAAAGAGGTTAAATAAAATTGTAAGTGTGACCATACCAAAGCATTAATTCTCTATGGCTCTAATAAAGGAGGTAAATATAAAAGTCAACATTTTTACCTATGTCCAGTCTCCATCATGATCTTCTGCACAAGACTATAGCCGTTACTGTGTACACCAGTAGAGGGCAGAGCTAGCACCACGTCTCCCGCCCTGATCTCGTTGGAGCGCGGCAGTTGTTTCAAGTTGTCCACCACGCCGACCGCGAAGCCGGCCAGGTCATACTTGCCGATCTCGTACATTGATGGCATTTCTGCTGTCTCGCCACCTTTGGAGATAATAAATCTAAAATTTAATATGAAAACTAAGAGGCTAACAAAAATAATTAATTTAGTACCTCTAGATTTTGATATTTTCAAAGAAACTGAATGGAGGTTTGGGAACTTTGGGAGGTTACTTTTTCAAAGAAAAAGTAACCTCCCAAAGATTTTAATTAATGTACAATGTCTAGATTAATGTAGTACCTCTAGATTTTGATAGTTTCAATGAAACTAAATGGACGTTTGGAAACTTTGGGAGGGATCCCTTTTTTTTGGGAAGTAAATGTAGGCACTAAAATAACTAAGGCTTGCCATACAAGGACTGCTCGAGCAGTTAGCCAATGATTAACATAGACGGATTGCTGGAGCTATTAACGTCAACTGCTTGAAGCTGCTCCTGAGGGTTCGGAAGGGTAACCGCGCGAAAGCACCTGGAGCTTAGAGGAATAAATAAGTAAACTATAGAGTGCGCTTATCGAGTATGAACTGGTGGCACTAGTATGGACATGTAAAATATGTATCGAAACAGAGCGCACCAAAACTATCTAAAAACCTTATATTACCCTAATAATATCGAAACCACCGATATTTTCTCATAAACGTCTGTCCTCGCACGAAAAATCACTTAAATGAGTAAACGAGCGCAGCACATGTAGATAAAAATGTGCTTACGCTCGGTATAAGGGGCTGCTAGCGATGCGCACGCTCTATGCTTGTCTATGGTTACTCTAAGTCTCTAATACTAAGACCTTGAGCCTTTCGTGCATGGCCAGCCTTAAGGTAGTTATCATGTGCTTGTTATATCTACGTATGTTAAATACTATCTAAATTAAATAATATCTTCATACATACCCAGTAGAGCACAGCCAGACAGCTTACAAGCGTCCGCGATCCCCTTCACTATAGTAGTGGCCACGTCCACCTGCAGGCGCCCGCACGCCATGTAGTCTAGGAAAGCGAACGGTTCTGCGCCCGCGCATAAGATGTCATTCACGCACATAGCGACTAGGTCCTGGCCTAAAGTGTCATATTTCTGCATTATTTCCGCTATCTGTAACAAAAATGTAAATATATTTTTTATAATGTTGTCTAACTTAAAACTCTTTGTTTCTGACACTCACAATATCCTAACAAAGTGTTATCAGGGATGAACTACAACAGCTTAGAGTCAGCGCCATCTATACCCCCAAAATGAAAATTTAAACGACTTACAGCGCCATCTACACTATCAAATCGATGATGATACCATTATTGCGCTCACCAGTTGGCGCCACTGGCGCGTCAACTGTCAAAGCCCACCAACAAACTATGTAATTTGTCATCACGTGCGACTAGTGCGTCTTGCAGTGAAATTGATAAAAGTAGCCTATATTAAATCTCACTCACTTTAAGCTTAGTACCGACGCCATCCGTCCCCTGCACTAACACGGGGTCCTTCAAACTGGGGTCCATAGCGGACAGCTGGAACAGGCCGCTGTAGCAGCCGAGCCGGCCCAGCACGCCCCGCCTGTGCGTGGCCGTCGCTATGGGCTCGATCTGTCGCACCAGCGTCGCGGCCGCGTCGATGTCCACCCCGCTTTGAAGGTACGAGAGCCCGTTGATTCTGAGTAGAGGAGTTTAGACTTTATTTCCCTGTAGATAAAGCTCATTTTTGTTTGATGACTGGAAGATTTTTGTATTATATGCACTAGTGATAGGGTTTAGCTAAATAATTAAAGGTTTAATGGCGTAATACATGCTTGGATATTTGAAGTAAGTTATAAACTAGATAATGAAGGTAATTGATAGATGAAAATCTAATGCATAAGCGATTCAGAACATTAAGCATGCATTGCAGTTTAGCTTCATTACAGCGCATGTGCACTAAACAAATTCATAACTTAACTTACAGGTGTAAAAGGTGCCATTCTAAACTAGCATTTATATTATTAAAATCAAGGTTCAGTTCGTAAAAAAATCCAAAGTTAATTTAAAGCTTCGTTCGTAAAATCAGCGGCTGTGTTTGTTTATTAGTTTTTTTTTTATTAGTCTAATAATCTTACTTAAATTATTGCAACACGTAATGTATAGGCTTCTATCTGTTTTGATCTGCCTTTTTATACACATGCGTTTCTAGTACATAATATAATAGACTATCAATTAACTATCTTATTTTATTATTTAAAATATGTATAATCATTAATACTAATATTTTAAATGCGAAAGTCTATCTGTCTGTCTGTTACGCTTTAGCAGCTAAACCGCTGAATGAATTTGATGAAACTTGGCATGGGATTAGCTTGAACCCCAAGAAAAGACATAGGGTAATATTTGCCGCGGTATCCGACACCCACGCAGGCGGAACCGCAGTTAACAGCTAGTATTTAATTACTAAATAAATGCGTATAAATTAAGGTGAGCTTACATAATTATGGCAAAGATCATTACTTATGAGTCGAGTGCTTCAGAAAAAAAAATGAGAAAAACAAAAACAAACGAACTTGAAAATAACGTTTATTTCCAAAAACAAAATACAAAATGATAAGTCGAAGTGACTCTTACCACTTTCCTTTACAAATGAAAGCTAAGACAAATGTAATATAATTAGGAATGTTCTCGAATAATGATATAACCCGTTCATGGTCTGATGTTTACATGCTGAAACAAAATAATATATATATTTTGAATGTTTGTACCTATATTTTGTTGAAAGTATGCAATGATATGAAGTGTTAGTCATGATATTACTTACAGAGAATTAAACGTCTACTTTTCTTCTGTCTTTGGATTGGAAAGTAAGTACATAAATGAGTTAAATAAGTTATTTTTTTTAACCTTTTTAAAATTTTATATTATATTCTAAACATTTTAAAAATAATGAATTGATATTGATTTGCATTTGCATTTTTTTTAATATGAGCTTAGATGGACTGAACCACTTATCTGGAAAAAAGTATTTCGTTATTTTAATTTCTATCGAATACTATATGGAAGAAAGAAGGTTGATCTGATCATAAAGTATAATAACCTGAAATAATAAAGTTTAATTAACACCCACTTAAATAAAGTTATATTTAGTATTTAGGTAGTACTCGTACTCGCCAGCAGCACGCGCCCGCCGGCACCAGCGAGCCGTACAACATGATACACGTACTTGGTGAAGGCTCTATGCGCGATGTCCTTCCTATAGTGCGCCCCGGGGAAGTCGACGAGCGCGGCGGCGGCGGTGGCGGCGGCGGCGGCGGCGCGCAGGCTGGCCGCGCGCGCGCTCGCCAGCAGCACGCGCCCGCCGGCACCAGCGAGCCGTACAACATGATACACGTACTTGGTGAAGGCTCTATGCGCGATGTCCTTCCTATAGTGCGCCCCGGGGAAGTCGACGAGCGCGGCGGCGGCGGTGGCGGCGGCGGCGGCGGTGGCGGCGGCGGCGGCGGCGCGCAGGCTGGCCGCGCGCGCGCTCGCCAGCAGCACGCGCCCGCCGGCACCAGCGAGCCGTACAACATGATACACGTACTTGGTGAAGGCTCTATGCGCGATGTCCTTCCTATAGTGCGCCCCGGGGAAGTCGACGAGCGCGGCGGCGGCGGTGGCGGCGGCGGCGGCGGCGCGCAGGCTGGCCGCGCGCGCGCTCGCCAGCAGCACGCGCCCGCCGGCACCAGCGAGCCGTACAACATGATACACGTACTTGGTGAAGGCTCTATGCGCGATGTCCTTCCTATAGTGCGCCCCGGGGAAGTCGACGAGCGCGGCGGCGGCGGTGGCGGCGGCGGCGGCGGCGCGCAGGCTGGCCGCGCGCGCGCTCGCCAGCAGCACGCGCCCGCCGGCACCAGCGAGCCGTACAACATGATACACGTACTTGGTGAAGGCTCTATGCGCGATGTCCTTCCTATAGTGCGCCCCGGGGAAGTCGACGAGCGCGGCGGCGGCGGTGGCGGCGGCGGCGGCGGCGCGCAGGCTGGCCGCGCGCGCGCTCGCCAGCAGCACGCGGCCGCCCGCCGACACCAGCGAGCCGTTGGCGCCGCGCGCCACGCCGCTGTAGAACACCTCCGTGCCCGGCAGCGACGACACCTGCGTCAGCCCTGCGCGCACACACACATCTTACTGCTTACACTCCGCCAAACAAGCGACACCAAGAGGTACAAAAGAACGCCGCTTTAAAATATGATACTTGGGTTAAACCTGCACACATATACATAAATTACAAACACCTAACATGCCTGATACGCACCTACATATGCTAACGGCTTAGTACCGTGCTAATTTCAATGATAAATAGAAATGAAGATATATAAATGTTTTAGCCTATACTGAGACACTACTGGACATAGGGCTCTTCTAAAATTTGTGTCACATAACACTTGAGAAAAAACACCCATATCTACATCTGGAAACACAGGTCTTCACACAAATACATATGCTTACCTAATAACCTATAGATTCACTCACGATAACATCAGGCATAAAAATAACATTCACGCACAAAATAAGTCAGCATAATTTCTCATACATACTTTGTTTAATAGGTAGTAACAGAAACACACATACATGATACAGAACTTCACACACGTGCCGTAATACTTAAACATCAATTATCTTAATTACAGTAAATACTGGTTTTACTCCAGATATAACTAAATATAGACGGCATACTTAAGAATTTTATACTACTACTTGCCTAGATTATATTTACACCTGCATTTCATAGGGAACACCTAATCATTTTTACACGTTAATAATATGTTTCACCTATTAAACAAACACTCTATTTTAACAAAAAATAGTCACATAAGCTGTTGTACGTAGTTTAAAGCGGCAATAGCCTAATGGCTAGGGTGACGGCCTTGTGATCGAAAGGTCGCAGGTTCGATCCCCACCCATTGCACAATTGACGTGAACCCACTCCAGATACAAGCGTATTTAGCTTGGAGGGGTTAACAAGATTGCTAGTAATGTGAAATCCACCACATTGCTAGTAAACTTTAAAAAAAAAAAAAAATAAGCGAACTGTGCACAAAACCTGGTTATAATGAAAAAAATATATATTTATATATTTTTTTGGTGTTTGTTTTTTTTTTTATTTATAGTACATACCACTGATTACGCATCCCTTGGTGTAGCTCTCAGGGTATCCTTTGGAAGCGATCACAACGCCGACGGACGATAGTTTCGTGTTCCAGGTTACTTGTAATTGTTTTAATGTACCCTCCACGCAAGCCTACAACGATAAATAAAGCTAAAATTTTTTTCATCTTGTTTTAAGATTTTTTAGACTTATTCACTGCATTTTAAGAATACGAATATAATCCATAGAGAATATACACCGTTGAGGGCTGGAGTGGTTGTATGACATAAGTGATTTTATTCAACCCATGTCAGATAAACAAATCTCGCGTATTTTATATCTAACTCCAAGAATAAAAAGTCACTTTCGCTCTTTCGTTATCACTACAAGGAAAAGTAACAATGACATAATTTTAGGAAAATTTTAATTGTACATTGGACTTACCTTCATAATTTTGTAGAGGTCTGTCTCGAGCAGCGTCATGAGAACCTGCGTCTCCGGGTCTCCAAAACGGCAGTTGAACTCCAGTGTCATCGGGCCCGACTTGGTCACCATCATGCCAGCGTACAACACACCTTGAAAGATGGAAAGGTGTGGTCAGCAAAATATATAAGCAGAATGCAGAATAGTATAGATATCAATGCTTATTTTAAGATTAACTATATCTGACACATATTTTCAGTAAACGAATTATTGGAGAATGTATCGTAGATTAAATAAAATAAATAAAAATAAAATAAAATAAAAATCGTTTATTTTCAGACAAAGAAGTCCATAATAAAATAAAATAATAAAAAGATTAGGTCAGACTAAAACTAGTTTTTCTGTTTGGAAATACTTAGTACAGCTCGGAGTCTGTTGGTGTTTACACCCTTTTTGGTTTGGAAGAGGTCTACCGCAGTTAACGTGCTTTACCGGACTTTTAAGCATGTAAAGCCGTTGGTCCTGCGACTAATCTCTCTCCAGTCGTTCGATCAGCCGTCCCATCGCTCTATGATGGTGAAGGAACAGAGAGTGTACCTGTGTTTGGGCACACACTTGTGCACTGTAATACCTCTTACGTAAATGGCTGATTTCTTTGAGATTAGCCGCTGTCTATACATCCTATATTTTATACCAATTTTTGTATTGTCTCGAATTCTAAGTACATACGGCATTTTAACGTCGTAAATTTTGCAGGACTCGGGACAGTTTTCTTCAAATCACATTCTGTGTAGACATTTACTTAATTTAAGAGGTCAGCTCTTATCTGTGGAGCAACATATTTAAATAACTAACAAATATAAGCCCCCTTCTGGCGGGGGTTCTCATGTGACCTTTAGAGCGAAAAGCCAAGCACTTAGCCGATGCGTGAACAAATAGTCAAATTAACTTAGACTAAAAGAATGTTTTGAATAATAAGAAAAATAATTAATTTTATCTTTAATTTCTGTCTGACCTATAACATAACATTAAAAACAAATCTGTCATGACGTAACACCATGTATAAAATCATTTGTATAGGTACATTAAATTAAAATTAAATTACAATAAATTTATCTATTACGGAATGCCTTGGCAACTGCAAAAGAGGCAAACAAACAAACGCAATACTAAAAAACAATTGCTATTCCATTTAAGAACAATTAAAAAGGGGCCTTATCTTGTTAACGAATGGGTGTATTATCGTGTAATATTGTTGTTAATTTAGATGATCGTGTTTATCTAGTGATGATTCTGCGTCTGTGGTTGTCATAAACAATAATGGGTCAAATGCCATTGACATACGTAATACTACGGTTGATTTGAAGCGTGACGTAAACGTCCTTAGTTTTAAGCAGTTGTTGCTTATGAAATTTCGCTATGTTGTTTGTTGATAACATTTTCACTATTAACTAATATGATATTATTATCTTATAATAATCATAATATCTTGGGACAACACACACACGGCCATCTGATCCCAAAGTACGCAGAGCCTGTATTATGTATATATTGGATAGCCCGTTTATTGAGAAAGGCTATAGGCTATATAACATCACGCTACGACTAATAGGAGCGGAGCATAAATGAAAAATGTTGCAAAAATGAAAAACTGTTGAAACTAAAACACGCGAACAAAGTCGCGGGGGACAGCTAGTTATAGATAAATTACATCCAGACACTGAACAAATGATCATGCTCATCACAGAATGGTTTGTCCTGGATGGGAATCGAACCCACGACCTCTGGCTTAGCTGTCAGGGTTACTAGCCACTAGACCAACAGGCAAGTAATCTTTTCAAATTATCAGGAACATAGGACAGTTCTTTGAATGGCTATTTACTATACAAAAAAATTGTGAGTCTGATATTCTCTTATACTTAATTTTTTATATAATACATGTTTATTTCAAACACGCTCTCCCTTTTATTTACACTAGCAATTGCCCGTGGCTCTGCCCACGTGGGTGTCGGTTATCGCGGCAAAAAGTAGCCTATTTATATTTTATCCTAAAGTAGCATATTTATCCTTTCTTAAGATCCAAACTTAACCCATAAAAAGTTTCATTAAAATCGGTACAGCGGTTTAGCCGGCAAAGCGTAACACACAGACAGACAGAGTTACTTTCGCATTTATAATATTAGTATAGATAACTTAAGTAAAGACAGACAGATATCGTATACTTTGGTCGTACTAAGCATCTATTGTGTTTTATAACAATATTATCTACCGTGACCTTTACTAAGTGTTGTTCCCGCGATGATGCAAGTTTCCTGAGCCGAATGTTACATTATAACATATTATTAATTTCGAGGGCAGTAGGAAATGACCGAGATATTTTACCAACTTCAAAAAAGGAGGATGTCATAAAAGTAAACAAATAAGAGATATATATTTTCAATGATATTATTTAGTAAAAGGTGTTAGTTTAAAATTCTTTTTTTGTAAAGAATTTCTTGGGTACTAAGTCTAAAAAGTTCTTGGGTAAAAAAACTAAATTTGAATTTTGAAAAATTATTCTGAGTTGTGGATGACAAGATTGATAAGAGCTTAAACGCGGGCGGCCATTATTGAGCATCGTGTGACGTCACATTTCGAAACATTTGTAATAGGTCAATTTATAACACGCACAAGAGTTCAAGGTGCTTTGTGTGTGATTTGACGTCACAGACGTCTCAAAATCACGCGACCGACTGTTTTGGCGCGCATTTAAAACGGAAATAAAGAAAAATGGAAAATAAAAATGTAATATGCAAAATACAGTATAATAAAATTGCCAGAAATCTGTCAAGTAGCCAACTGTAGATTGATTTAAACAAATATTTTTATAATCGATATATCTCAGGGGAGGTGCCATATAAATAAATTTTATCAAGATCTATTCATTTGTTTTATTATTTTTTTAAACGTTTATGTGTAAGTAGTTATTTCTTCGTAATACTGTGCTGCTAAAACAAGGCCACTGGATTGTGATAATTATAGAAAAGCTGATATTACGGGACAACGATTGGCCGACGATACCTTGAACCTTATTTATTTGTCAATTGCAAGTCTGTAGCTTGCATTTGTTTTTTTAAGTTTTTTTACGCAGCCTCCATCACAACAAACACTTATTTGCCTTACTCTAATCATAATATTAAGTTTTACCAAATAAAACCTTATTCTTAAGGATTAAGTTCCAAATTTGTTTACCGCCCTTACGGATAACCTATGACTTTTATTTAAAACATAGGAATTTTCCAGTTAGGCACTTGTTATTCGCGATACCGATAATATTGTATAGAATTTCTTGTGTAAAATAATTTTTCATTCGATTCGCGATAACGGGGCTGACGTCAGCGCCATCTTCAATAATATTAATATCAAATTTAACTGTCATACTTCTTTGATGTCTTCTTTGAATGTTTTCCTTTGCCCTTACATTGTAGCGAGGCCGCTACAGCAGACTAATAGATGGAAAAGTGGCTGCGGTCAGTGACCCATTTGCGCAGAGCCTTAATCAAAGTCAGTAATGTTCTAAACTGAATAAATAAAATCAATCAAATTGGTTTTATTTCTAAGCAATTTAGAAACGTCACATTCAAGTTATTACTTAGTCTGCTTATTGGCAAGCTAAGCTTTATAATCTTTGGTTAACGATTCTCGTGTCAATGTGGATATGATATAATACCCAAGATAAACTTTTGTAATTTATATTATACATTTTAAATATCGTATTGGAGTCAGTATTGGGGTTTAACATCGTGAGGAAACCTGGATTCCGACAATTGGAATCTAAAATCGTCAACCCGCAATGAGCAAGCGTGGTGATCAATGCTCGTTCCTTCTATATATGAGAAGAGGCCTGTGCCTGCACAGCAGTGGGACATTTATAGGCTGGTATTATTATTATAGTATTGGGGTATTGTGATATATTAGAATTAGACACAGTTGACAAACAAATATTGATGAGTCAATGTAATTAGCTAATTTGAGAATCAATATGTATGGAAGAGCAGAGTTTTGATACGAAACCGGTTTCCAAGATGAATCGATCAAGTGTGTGCAGCCTGCACAACGACAATAAAACGCATTGATAAAGAAGATAACTTTTAACACTAGACTTGGAATAAAAGCGATACTTAATCGCACGATATGAATCGACACAGTTTATACAATATAGATAACGGTTCGAGATGGCAGAGTGCATATTTAAGTGAACACAGGCGGTACGAACCCGTTTTCATTGGATATAGACGCTGATAAATTAGACAGATACTCTATTTATCCAATTCTAGAAGTTTACTCCCATTACTGCAGCAATGTCATGAAAAACTTAAAGAAAGAAGGAAAAGACATTAATTTGTCACAGAGAAGTGGACACAACAACTCAAAAAATACAAAAATCTATGTATATAAAAATTAATCTCAATTTCCCTTTTCACGCCATAACTTCTAAATGACTGCACCAAATCGGATAATATTTTTTATTATATTTCTTATTGTAAGGACAAGGTTTTTATATATAAAATATAAAAAAAACGTATGGAAATGTTTTAAACCGGGGCTAGTATTTTATAAATGGTGCGTGTATCAAGTATGCGACAAATAGGTATACAGCTCAGCATTATACTGGGCACCAGAGAGGCCGATCGATGGTTTTCGACACGAGACACTTGGATGACGAACAAGCCCAGAATAATAAAAATAATACGTGAAAAATAAGTTCTCTTAAACATTAAACAACAACAAAAATATTAAACGAGGTTTTGTTGATTTGACCTGGGTGTTAGATAATTTTGACACAGCTCTATAAATAATCATGATAAATACTATTTACGTCTCTAAAGTCTTCCCCAAAGGACTTGGTGTTTATAATCGTAAATAAAAAAAAAAAATAAACTCATTTAAAAAATAATTCCATCGACTTCAACATGCAATCGTTTATTTATTCTATTATTATTATTGATTATTGCGTGCACTACAATTTGACCAAGATTCAAAAGTGTTTTCCCTGTGACCTCATAGCTATAGATCGTTTCAATAAACCAGGCCGTCGCACTAACACGTATTAGCGCACATCTTAAACTCTACTGAACCAATTTTAATAAAACTTGCATTGTTCCTTAAGTTGAAGTAAATGTAAGCCGATAAGTATGGTCACAATCCGATTGAATACTTTCGAAAAAATCTGTGGACAAACTTATACAGTTTTGTATATTTGCTTAGCAGTCTTTATTTATAGATTATCATCATGTGAATATAATGCAGTTCAAATAATATTACATTCATTCGCGTTCACAAAGGTCTTTTTTTAAAGTCGCTTAAAAACTAGGTAGTTTTACTAATAATAAGTGATGATTGAAATCCACTAGGCAGTGTCTTTATGTTTACTAGCTGTTGGAAACTTGGGACTTACACGACATAATTTTATGACAGGCCTGTCTTCTTTTAACGAAAGTAAAAACGAAGATTTTTGATGAAGAAGAGACGCCAAAAAACCTTCACTTCTTTAAAGACAGTTTCTATCTCAGTTATCATGTTAACAGACTGCTTACCAACATATTTGATGCCCTCAGCCTTCAGACCGTCCACAGCTCTCTGCAGGACTTGGTCCTTGACATCCAGCAGCTGATCCGGCGTGATGAGGGGACAGGGACAGTAGGCCCCCATGCCCCCCGTGTTCGGTCCCGTGTCGCCGTCGCCGACGCGCTTGTGGTCCTGCGCTGGTGGCATCACGGATACTGTCTCGCCGTCGGTGAAGGCTAGGATCTGGAAAATGGGAGAGTTTTTGATATCCAGGTCATAATTATAAAATAATAAATAAATAAATATGGACAACATCACATAAATTTCTCTGAACCCAAAGTAAGTAAGTAGCTAAAGCACTTGTGTTATGGAATTCAGAGAATGAAGGTACCACAAACAATGTAGAAAAGTGGTTTTCTTCATTGACCCGACCGGGGATCGAACCCGGGACCTCAGAGCTAGCGACACCTTGAAAACCGGTGTGTACGCCACTCGACCACGGAGGTCGTCATATTGACGTAATTTTTATTTTTCCGAGACTACTTTTTAGTTTTTATGAGGTTTTGTATTAATAAATAATCGATATTAAAGTGTAAATGTCCAGAGAGACCAACTAAGAAGACCTGTTTACTATAGGTATCTAATTATAAAATTTAAATGGTTGTATATTAATCATCTCACCTACATTCCCAAAAAGGTAGACAAAGCTATATTGATAAACATAACGATATCAGCGAGATTCAAGAAATTCTATAATAGATTTTTCGAAAAGCATCATATAACCAAGATAATGTCTAGACCTACGTTAATATTAGAACGATAACGAAATATAACATTAAAAACAAATATGTGTACATTCAAACGTTTTTCCGTGACCTTTAAAAGTATAGCACGACAAACAACTGTGTTTTTTTTATATTCTTTATACTAATTACAACAGCCACTTAAATCATTTCGTTATCGGAAATGCCAAAAATTGTGTTTAATTGACCTCTGCTATCTCATGTTGGTGTCCATCGAGATATGTTAAGAATGTGTGGGGTACTTGTTTACGACAAATAATAATTACAAAAAAAAACACACCACTAAACTTAAATATAGGGGACATATGACTTTTTTGTTGAGTACCCTTCATGTATTACTTGTCAACCAAATAAAGAATGAGTTAAAAAAAAACTCCCAATTCAAAAACTAAAAAAAAGTTACTTACAATTTCAATACAAGAACCTCTTTAGAAATATAGAGAGAAAGAATGAGTATAGATTATTATTATTTATTTTTAGCGTAAAATTATAATAAAGATAATATAATCTATCCTAATATTATAAAGCTGCAGAGTTTGTTTGTTTGTTTGTTTGAACGCGCTAATCTCAGGAACTACTGGTTCGAATTGAAAAATTCTTTTTGTATTCGATAGTCCGTTTATTGAGGAAGGCTATAGGCTATATAACATCACGCTACGACCAATAGGAACGGAGCATAAATGTAAAATGTTGCAAAAATGAAAAACCGTTGAAACTAAAACACGCGAACAAAGTCGCGGGGGACAGCTAGTCAAAATATAAAAATAATTAAAACTCACCGAAACCTCATCTCCCTCAAGGAACTCCTCGATAACAACAGTGGAGCCAGCAGCACCATATTTAGAATCAGTCAGGATGTCATCCACGGCCTTGCAGGCTTCCTCCTTGGACGCCGCTACCACCACACCCTTACCAGCAGCGAGGCCTGAAGCCTTTACTACAAGAGCTGGGTAGGGAGCACTGAAAAGAAAATGAGGATTATCAGCTGTTATTTACATGTATTTCTAAAACATATTACAAAGTGGTGGTGTCTATGTATTCCACTTAAAAATGGCCATGGTAGTGACGAAGTGTCGGGACATGATTTAACCGGAGTATTTCTCCCTTCCTTTTATTGAAACCCAAACGTGAATGCCAAGCTGTGCTACTTTCTCATTTTTTAAACGACTTCAAATAAAGGTTTTCAATTGAACTGTATTTTTTTGGTATGTTTTTTACAAGCAAGCGGCAATTGTAGATCGATTTCAAAAATTATATATTTGTAATCGATAGATGATACCCAGAGTGGTCCCATCAAAATTTCATCAAGATCGATTCAAACTTATTAGCAAATTTACCAGGAATGTCTAAAACCAAGGTTTTTATTACATTTATGTGTAATCAATTATGTTGCACTTGAATGCGTTTTAGATCAATAGGAGATCAACGTGATCTAATCCTGCATTTAACCTCATTTATTTTAATTTCTTTACATATTCCTAAATATACAAAAAGTTTTTTGAGCACTAATTATATGATATCGATTTACTAGTGTTAAACAGGTCAATGTCAGGAAATGAGACGTTATTTTTATTTTGTTTACACGGAATCCTTCTGAACAAAAACCTTGTGACTTTGACTTATTATGTTAAACAGACCAAATCGAGAATATTCAACACAACAGGGAATCACAGATAAGAGAAACTGCAGTACCTATAAGGTTATTTTATTCTGGGCCCTGAATAGGGCTGCAGTTAATCAGAAATTTAATTTCAGATAGTAATTGTATAGGGAAGAATCGTCTGTAAGATGGAGGATCTTAGCCAGTACAAATCCGGTAGACTTTATTGGATAAGTATGACAATTAATTATAGAAACTAACGTTTTTCTGGGTATTACAATTCATAGCAAACTTAAATGGGCAGCTCATACTTCATATCTTGCTAGCAAGCTTAGTTCAGCTGCCTATGCAGCAATGGGTCGGCTCACCTCCTTCCCTCTAATGTGGCGAGGGAGGAAGTCTGATCCTTGCGTACTACTCGTGAACGTATGCTGCTTGCGATGGCTGGTCGTTCTGCAGACCTTGGGTCTATGTAGTTCATAATTATACATTCTTAGACGGATCTATCGACCTTAAACGCTTGTTTATTTTAGCGCGGTCCTTAAGTAATCTTTAATATTATTACTTTATAAAATGAGAGACAGCGTACTGCTGGGAAGTTGTTGCGCCGTTTTTTCTCCACAGCCAGAGCACTTAAGAAGCAGTGAAGGGTGGGCAACACGGGATTCTTTCTGTGTATTAGGGTGACCTTAAAAAATTGCTACTTAGTAGCCTATTTTAAATAAAGGAATTTTCATATTGTATATACTCCCCGTCCCCGTCTCCACGTATATAAAAGTTGCTTCATTACAATTCTTTTGTTAGAAGTACACAATAAGAAGTGCTTATCGCTAACCTACCTTTAAAATAGATCGTCATTTACCATATAGCAATTAACTCGTTACAATCTACTCTTTGTCCTGAGTCCATTATCGATAGTCACAGGTTAACTGTACATAATCATAATTACGTAAGGAAAACGATATATTTATCGAAAGTCATTATAATAGTAAACAAATGTAATCGACTATTTAAGGGAGGGGCTTGGCTTGCTGCGTAAATCAGTATAATTTAAATGATAGGCGAGGTTATGTGACTTTCGCGGAGACTACATCAACTATACATGATAATATGATAACCAAAACTAACTCAGTCTTTTAAATCGTTTATTTGAGGGTAAAAATTTACCAGGGATTGCATCGCAGATAGGACCATAATACGATAACTAAGTCTAAAAAATACGTCGAATAAGGTGCAGTGTAGACTATTTCATATCAGAGTTTTTATATCAAAGTAATAAAATATATTATTGTAATTAGTTGTTAGTATGGACATGCAATGGTGCGATCCACCGTACCATGACAGCACATAATCGACGGACCAAACGGACGCAAAAAATTCTAATTAAAAATTCTGAAATGTGATAAAATATCTTACGTGTTAATAAATTCCTTGGCTGCCGCCGCATCAGTGAACGACTTGTGTCTTGCTGTTGGGATCTGGTATTTGTTCATAAAGGTTTTCGACCAGTCCTTGTTGGCCTCGATCTGGGCGCCGGCTTTCGTAGGCCCGAAGCATTTGATGCCTAATGGAGTGAGACCGTCCACGATGCCATTGGCTAGTGGATCTTCTGGCCCAACCACAACGAATTCTATTTCGTTCTTTTTGCACCATTTTGCGATTATCTGTAAAACATACATGGATTTAGAAGGGAAGGAACTTTAAAGTATTATTTTTCAATTTTTATGTAGCAAAATCAATATTTGTCGTTTTTCGTTTCATATTTTAATAAAAAAGTATGGCTTCCGCACTAAGAAATTACATTTTTGTGTCGTGGAGATTTTCCAAATATTGACACATGCACAAAGAACACCCAGACTTAACAATCATTATACCACTCGGCTATCCATACAGACTGATTTAGGCAACTGGACATATTAGATATCATTTTTGGAAAGGCAATCACTCTCTCTCTCTCTTTCTTGTGTGACAACTTGTGGTACTGAGCCTCCCTTTTTAATAGACTGTAATTACTGTTTCCAAATTTTTTAAGTCGCATCTTTTTCTAAAAGACTACCTACATAAAATACACCAACAATGAGTGACACGATCTGCTTACCCCAACCTGTTACATGTATTACGCCATGTTTTCTTAGCTTATTTCGATTGACAAATGAACTTGCCCCGGCCAAGTACTGAACTTCACGATACGAAAGGCTCGGTGGGGTTATCGCGTACACGAGCGTCTATTTAAATCTATAAACATTCGTTATTTGTACTCAAGGTATACGTGTGAGTCGTAGAAGCGAAAATAGGATCTTAGTCTTTGTCTTACATAATAAAATATGAATTATCTACTTGCAATGAATTTTGATGAACTCTGGTTTCTTTGATATCTGTTCCTCATCGTCTCGAATAAAAAGGTCTATTCAATTTATGTTATCTTTGCTATTTCGAAGAAATTGTTGAAATAATATCGCGTTTCGGTAGAAATTGTAAATATCAAAGTCCTTTATTATGTTTGCCCAATTAAATCAAATGTTTACTTATTTTAGATATGTGTTATAGATTTAGTTACATAAGCTAATCATTGACCCATGTAACATAGTTTAGATAATTATAGACTAATGTAAAGATTAAGGATTTTGATCTTAGTTTTAGTTAGACTGCATAGCCGAGTGGTAAGGGTCGCCACGCCAACTACCACTGTGCGCGATTTGCTGCGGGTTCAATCCCTGCATGGGACAAGTATTTGTGTGATAAACAAATACTTATTCCAATTCTGAGTGTTCTTTGTGCATAAGTTTTGAATGTTTGTAAAACCCACAGCAACACAAGGATTAAACAATTCAGTCAGAAAGTCTTTAAAAAAAATAAACGATGAAATAAAGATGTTAGTATCTAGGTAATAAGGATGAGAAATGAAGATGATAGGTCTAGGTGATATTTAAAGACATAAATGTTGTAGTTGTATAAAAATTTATAGACTTAAATGTTTATCCAACTATATTCCAAAATCTTATTTAAATTATACTTATATAGCCTAATATTTTTGTCTTTATTGGTAAGTAGTTGTAAGTGGTTTACATTAAGTAGTTATATTTTAAGTTTAGCCGTTATTTCAAGCACAAAAAATATTACAAAGTTTTAAAAAAATAGATTTGAAACATCAGTAACATGCAAAAGATGTATACTTCTGAAATCTAATAACCCATATGACAAACAACAAATACAGTAGACTATCAAACAAGTAGTTAAATAACAATCTTAAATTGTTAAATTGAACCCACAGTGACTATCACTTTATCTCCTTGTACCTTAAATAAGTGGCCGGGATTTTTATCACTGTAGGCACACATACCCTGTTACTAACGGCACAATAGCGATAGTCTGAACAATCATACCTAATTAAAAGCACATTTCGTACATGTGACAGTAATCTAAGGTCATCGACACTGTATCTGTAAGACTAGATAGCTCAAGAAGGTTAGGGAGCATAAAATTAAACTTTTTGTTAAGTTATTTAGTAAGAGTACCTTTACACCTGTATGGAATGAATCTCTTAAATAATATATCTATACTAATATTATAAAGCTGAAGAGTTTGTTTGTTTATTTGTTTGTTTGAATGCGCTTATCTCAGGAACTAATGGTTCAAATTGAAAAATTATTTTTGTATTGGATAGTCCGTTTATTGAGGAAGGCTATAGGCTATATAACATCACGCTACGACCAATAGGAGCGGAGCATAAATGAAAAATGTTGCAAAAATTAAAAACCGTTGAAACTAAAACACGCAAACAAGTAGTAATTTATAATTCTTTTAAATAATATCTATTATATTTTACCATAATAACTTATTTTTATTAGAGTTGAAATTATAAAATGCTTTTCTATTTATTTTTTACTATAAATAAATAATAATAATAAAGTAGTATTTTCGCTTAAGATATTATATTCAATTGTGAGCATTGTAATTTTGTATTTTTGCTTAAGATAGTATATTAAATGTAGTTAAAAATAAATTACAAATATTCAAGAAATATTTTTCTATTCATTATTTTGTTATGCAAAATTAGGTATATCGAGGTTAGGTATATTATAGCTTTTTCCTTTATTTTTAATTTTAAAGCAATATGGTAAAGCTACCAGTGTGAACTCTCTGCAAGTTTAAGCTCCGGATAAGATAAGAACAGTAACTCGTTAAATAAATACTTCTTAGCAAGAGCAGTGAAAGTGTGAATATTATATTATAAATGTACAGTTTAAATCCCTACAACCCAAATTATAATAATTTTATTATTTTTCTAAAAATAAATTTTAGAAAAATAATTAGAATTTTAGTTAATTTAACAGGGTGGTTTTCCGCACTTAGCCTCTTGAGTAGGCCATTGTATGTAAATAACTTGTAAAACTGTAATAATAATCAGCAAAGGCTTTAGTTACAACTTGCTTGCTTATTAGATAAAATTATTTTAAGATTTCTGATGTCTTAAACGTTCTTATTTAAAGAATACAACAGACAAATGCAGTAGTTTTTTAGTTAGTACAAAACATTATTTTTTTTTAGAATCTAGCAAAGATATAAGAAAAATCACTTAATATCAAAGTTAGACATGCCACAAATATATATTTTTTTTCACTTAACCATTTTTTTTTCACAGTAACCTAGAGCAGCAGACTAGCACACTATTATTCATCATGTTTTTTATACTGGTCATTTTTTCTTGTTCCAGTTGTGTGATACCATCAAAAATGTACTATAAAAATAAAAAAGAACTTAATTTTATTGTTATTATTATATAACAAAAAATACAAAATAAAGTAGCTTAATTTGTTGCTTCCATGTTGACATATCTCTATCAATTATTAAATAAATAAAATTAGATCATAATAATTAGATTTTTAATATAAAATTGTTTAATATAATAAAGTTAAGTTCTAATTTACATATGTTTAGTTTCAAGTTTAAGTTAAAAGAGAAGGTTTAACAGATTGAGGTCAATTTATGAATGTATAATTTTGTTGTTATGGTTTAAAAAAAAAACTATGGAAAATTATGTTAGGTTGGTATAAGAATCTTAGCAGTTGTGTTGTTGCCCATGTGGAACAGATACCTAATATTTAAATTGTACTATTCTTACTGGAGTTGTAAGTACTTAGTACCTATTGTGACAATTATCTAGTTATTAAATAACCGACAAAATAGCCTGTATGCTGTCTTATCAAGAAACAAATAAACATGTTAGAATAAACATTGTTTCCCTTATAAAGTTCAGTTGAATTATTGTGTTATTAATAAAAATTATAAACTGCGTAAGCTTCAACTTGTATGAATATTTTTTCTAATAAGATACTTACCGGATAGTCTTTGATATCGAGCTCGACGCACTCAACCTTGTTGGTGGTCGCGATGCCGACACTCCCCGGGGCACAGTAAACTTGTTGCACAAACGGAGAATCCGCCAGCTTCCAGCAAAGCGCATGCTCCCGCCCGCCGCCCCCGATCACCAAAACTTTACCACCAGACATTACGTTGTTTACTAAAACTTAGCCTTAATGTCACGTGTCGCAAATACAAACAATTTAACTTGATATAGAAAATTCTAGCTTGATTTGTAATATTTATAGATAAAGCTGATAATAGTTAACAATCTTAGCCTAAGACGTAAATGAGTTTAATTAACAAATAACATTTAATTAAAATTAAGACCCCTCCGACTCCGACACGCGCAAACTTTTAAATGATTGACGTTGTCCGTTGTTGACGTTTCGTTTAATTGTGTGCAGCGAATAGTGGTGGAGTAGTTGAAATATCGATAGAAACACAACGTGAGAACAAAATAGGCATAGAACCATTTTATGCTAAGTAAAACAATCAGAAAAAGGCGAAAAATTATCATATCTTGTGGCGGGAATTAAAGGACAACGTCCTTTAATTCCATATTATCTTTATCGCTTTAACCAATAGTTAAGTAGGTACGACAAATTTTTGTGAGGTGGACAAATTGTCCGTCGTATTCAATTCATTTTGTTGAATACGGCTCCCTGCTTCATTGCGGGCACAGAATAATATATTCTGACGGATTGACAATTACGGGGTAGCGACGATTCTGCCAATGTCAAAGTAAGTTGGGACAACAAGTGTTCATAGAAGATAAAAAAATACAAAATCATTGATTGTAGCATCAACAAATCAAATCATTTGAGCAACTTAGAAAAAATATAATATGATAACGTCTCAATGAAATGACGTAACAGTTAGTTTATGTTAGTCAGATTGGAAACTTTTTTGATAATTAAGTAACATTTTGACAGTTTGAAACTATTTACGGCATTTAATTAATGCTTTTATTGATGTGGAATTTTATTTTATAATTAATCATTTATTAATATTAATTTAATAATATAATCAGGATTTTTCCTTTTAGAGACTTAGTGTAGTGGAACACATGATGTCGATAACTAATAGCGCAACTCTAACGTACATTTGTATAGTCGTGTATCGCATTCGATTTATCAATAATTCAATATCTTACTCAATTCAAACAAGTGCAAAACGACAGAGGTCAAACTTTTCTGTAGCACTTGATAAAATTTCATCATTATGTTAAATTAAAAGGCATAAAAGGTTTGTGTCAAATAATAAATTTGTTTAACCACATAATTTTCTTTTATTGTTATTTACCACACAACATAGTTTCTCATGTGTAGGAGTTAATGTACCTTTTTCTCATTCATTAAATTCTCGTTAAACTTAGTAATTATTTTTTCAAAGATCTACCGAATTTTTCATAGGAACCATAAAAGTTCAGGGTTAAAAGATTTAGGCCAGTGACAATTAGTTACTTTACTTCCTATAATATATTCCTACAAGAAGAATAATATTGAACTGCTAACCGAAATTTTAACATCCCTATTCCCTGTGTAACAACACTAATATAATGCACACCTACACCGATTATTTAAATAATATTCATAGTAAAATTTCATCATTTGTCTCTTGCAATAATTGTAATCCTCAAAATTTTCATAGAATACGTTATAATAAAATTGTATAAAATTATTTAATATGGTTAAGACAAATGGACAGAAAAAGACAATCCATTCGCAATTAAATACATATCAATCACTCATTAATTAAACATTCAAATATTATAACTATTCGAGTATGTAGGTAGGTACTTAGATTATATTTAAAATCTGCCGCAACCCGCAGTAGTCGCTGATACGGCTTTTGAATTGAATATAGTAGATGAGACGAGCTTTGTTTTTGAATGAGATCCATCGTACGTTCCATTACATTCATGGCGTTGAACAGATAAAAAAACGCTTTATTGCAAACAAATGTATTTAATAAGCATTATCATAAAATTATAGACTGTATTAAAATATGGCTCATTCAATAAAGAGATACCATCAGTGGAAAATTATTAAATGTAAATGTTTTTGGAGGTAGTTTAAAAACGTTAACCGAATGAGCATAATATGGAACGGTTTGAAAATGGCGAATTTATTCGTTCTTGTCATTTTGCTGTGATGCTTGCTCGCTGTGTAAAAACTTGTATTTTGTTGCTATAAAATGGCTGACACCGGACTACGTATGAATTTTGCGGCCCTAAAGAGGGCAGATCCATACGCTAGAGAAATAATCGACAGTGCTACCCACGTTGCGCTATATACATTCGAAGAGAACGAATGGGAGAAAACTAACATCGAGGGTGCTTTGTTTGTGTACAGTAGAAATGGTGAACCGTACCATAGTTTAGTGATTATGAACAGATTGAGTACGAATAACTTAATCGAACCAGTGTCGAAAGGAATAGAATTGCAATTGAAGGAACCTTTCTTATTATATCGAAACGCCAAGTGTCGTATTTACGGCATATGGTTCTATGATAAAGACGAGTGCGTTAGAGTTGCGACTAAGTTAAATTCTCTGATCAAAGAGTCGATGAAACAAAACCCCGGCGAAAACATGGCGCAAAACGCAGTATACAGTTCATCAACGCCTTCTAATGCGACCGTCGATATATTTAGCATGTTGAGCAAGGCCCAAGACGACTTCAATTCTAATAAAGGACTCGTTGCAAACAAGTGTGACTCGACACCGTCGCGGGCGCCCGACATGACGTCGCAAAGCGTTATGGACTTCTTCGCGAAAGCTGGGAGTGGAGCTGCGGCACAAATGCCGGCAGTGTCATCTCTACCCTCGCCGGGTATATTCGGGCCGCGTCCGACGGACGCGAGGGAAGTGCCGCAACTGCTGCAGAGGCTCATGAGCAACCCCGCGCATTCCGTCGAACATATAGAGAAACAACAACGCTCTGTAACACCTCAAGAGGCTCAAAGTTCAAATGGTAACATGAACTTGGATACAGCAATAAGGCAAAACTGTGGGTTTCCTTTGAAGTCTACTCCCATTGATAAACCAAATCAGCAGAGGATATCTGGTATGAAGAAGGGGCAGTTAGACTCTAATGACACCAATGGTATCATACCATTGGAGAATGAGTTGAATTTGATGCACATATCATCACCTAAGCCAACTTCACCCCTGGCCACATACTTGAATCAATCACAGGACATCAACCACACGGTAAGCTCTTTTAACGGTAGCAAATTAGAAGAGATTGGACTTTATCCATTGATTGACTCTGTGACAACTCAGCAGAAGCCGGCGCTGATGCCCCCGACGATGTTCACTACCAGTACTGGTGGGGATGTCCAGCCTTCCCCTGAGCCTCTCACTAGGAACCAGCTGCTACAAGCTTTCAATTATCTGCTGAAACATGACGCCGACTTTGTAAACAAATTGCATGAGGCTTATGTTAAATCCTTTTCAGAAAAGGCATTCTCTGTGTCATAAAATTCATTCTCTGATAAGTAACTGTTATCAACAGTTGCTGACATTTGAAGTATAAAATGTACAGCCGTAATTTGAATATAAACTAAAACAGTATAAACTGAATCTTCTTAAAAATGTTGTGTAGACCCTCTAGTTTTGTAGTGACTCATTGTTTGGAGTATTTTTAAATAAGTTTTAAACCTTTGACTGTAACTTGTACAGAGAATGAATTTTAGTGACTAATCTTCTTTTAGTTTGGACAGATGTGGAGGAGGTCCCTTAAGCCGCTACTTGTGATATTTATATTGGCTCCAGCTTAAGGTTTAATTCAAAATCCCATATATCTGAACAATAAGTACCTTCATTGTAGTTTTAACTGTTGAATTCATTGCAATAATATAATAATGTACATTTGAAAGACAATACTATGACTACTTTGACAAATACGCTTTTGTAAGAGATATTTTTATTGACTTGATGTGCTGGCATTAAAACTTCCACACTTTTGAAAAGAAAAGAAAAAAAAAACTTCTTTTAATGTTATAAGGACTGCAAAATTTTGCTATATCTTTACAAGAATTATTCTTACTCATTACTGCGTAGGCATCAGATTTTTTAGGTTTTATTGTATGTTAAATATTTTTATTTCATGTAAAATTTTGTCAGTAGCTTAATAGTAAGATTTTGTCCCTATTGTTTTTTTATCAAACTTTTCAGTAAAATTTTAGTTTCTGTATTGAATGTTATACAAAACTTAAGACTTTAATATACATTAGATACAGGGGAAATCAGATAATTTTGTTTAAAGATGTAAAATTTAGTCACTTGTTTAGGGAGAAAAAATAATTTCATAAGTTATATTTCTCCTAAGAATCAACTTTTTAAGGATGTTAGGTGTGTTGTGCTAAGCACACTGAAAAATATATAATTTCAATTGCATGAAGTACTCTGTACACTTTCCAAGGGGTATCCTATCCTATCTCCTACACCTTGAGAAGTCACCATTTCAAATCTGGAATGGAAAATGTACTTTGCCAAACTTTATTAAATCGCCTTTCACAATTGGTCGAACTTAATCCTCGGCCGTGTTTATTATAAATCACAAAACCAAGGATAAGAAAACAAAAAATGTTGATACTTTAGAAAACATAATATAAAATTTTAAACATCTTTGTGCTTCTACATCTAATTCTAAATGATGTTATAAATAAATGTTAACTTTACGAAAAAAATTGGACAACTATATTGTTGAGTGAGATAAGATTTCAGATTTTTGTTGAATATTTGTTTCTTTATAATGAGGGAGCAGGTGATTTCGACGAAAATAATTTTGGCCTATGTAATGTTGATCCTGTCCATAATTAACCAGTTTTGTTTTAACCAGTGTTTCATATTGGAAAGCTCCCGCTATCCATGACCTAAAATACTGTAACTGTAGTTCTGGCTATAATAGTTTTTGACAATTTTCAGTTAGAATGTTATCATAAAAATAGTCTCAAATTAAAGGGTTCATCGAAGCATCAAAGTTTTTCATTTTTTGTTCCTTTCACAGTGAGTCAAAAGCTTTACTCAGTTTTTTGCAATCAGAAAAGCAGCTCGAAAATTGGGGGATCCTTGAAGTCTTAAATCTTTTTCTTGTGAGATACTAATACAATTAACTAATTATCGTCAAGTTGTTATCTCAAAATAACATTATGGCGATAGATATCTGCAGGGTACCTTTTATACAAGATTAATCATATCAAGTTATGTATTTATAAAGCGGTTATTACACTATCCTAAATGTCAAAGCATTTTGTTTTATTCGCATTTATAAAGACAACAATGCGATTTAACCTTCCTAAATTCAGGATAGTATAATAGGTGCATAAGAAATATTCAAAAGCCCATTGATCCATTAATTTATAATTATAAGGCTCAAGGTTATGTAAGTGTGTTATTGAGTATTTTATTTGCCTGCTTTACTCTGTTTTTTTTTAATATACTAACGAATAATGACGGGTATAAATAGCATGGGGACCATTTTAGTGAGGTAACGACAAACTTCATATAAAGGTCGTCGGTACGGCTATTTACTAAAGATGCAGATGCTCATTATATCTCACCTTATGCTCTAGAAGTGTAGGCAAAGCTTTCTGTATATACCTTGTCAAATTTTTTAGTTCATAAACTAGCAAAGACCAGCGTTTTTCCGTTTTCGAGATTAATTTCATCACAATTTGAATTTGGTCCTCCTTTTTTGCTCTAAATCATAAAAGTTTCGGTTAGAAAATTGGCTCCTGCCTGTAAAATATTAACAAAATCAGTCTACCGTTTTGAAGAGAGCCCGGAACAAACACAAAGAAAAAAAAAAAGTAGTTTTTATTTATACGTATCGTGTAAATAACTGCACGAACTAAAAATAAATATTTATCGACATTATGAAACAGACACAAAAAGAACTATCTAAGCTGATATTTATACAGTAAAACAAGTGTTTTGTTGAAATCGATTTAATATTGCTATATTACAAATCGCTTTTTGAACTTTGAACAACCAGTTGAGACAGCAATATTACAGTTATAATATTTATGTGAACGCCAACACTGGCGTCGATGATATCCATGTTTTCTATATTAACAGTAAACATTTATCAAACTTCATCGCCATATTTAAATATTTTCACTAACTATTGCCGTTGTACACGTGAGCCTTAGAATGATAGTAACAATTTTGTTCATAGGTAATGTTTACTGAAAGTTAATGAGAATTCTAACTTTAGAAATATGATAAAACTGATATTCTTTTGGCAAATATATTCTCATTTCTTCTAATTAAAATACTTAGTTATTAGTATAAAATACTTAAAGAATACTGTTTGATAGTTGGCTAATATAGTGAAAATATTTAAATACAGCTTTTATTCATACATTACAATTTTACATGGAAATCAATGATTGGTTGTAATCAAGTCCTTTTTTCTTCATTTCGGTATTTACACATAAAGGTTGTTTTGAGAATATTTTTAGAAAAAATAACAGATAATTCTGCTTGAATTGCATTCCATACATGATATAAATTGTGCTATGCGTTTGTGAATACAATAAGGTTGGAAATATTTCAAATGTTTTGTATGACTTTGACTGGTTTATCATTATGTTCTGTGCAAATACTAATTCTTGTAATTAAAATTAAGTGAATTCCTAATTCGGTAAGCAATATATACATTTCAAGTTATTGAAATTTATATTTTTCAATACAAATGTGGATTATATATTGTTAGTGCATTGGTGTCCTATTTCACTTTAGTATGATATATATTTCAAATATCATACAAACACTTGAAACATTTTAGTACTATAATAAATAGATGGATAGATCTCTTACGCGGTTCTCAACAGAATATTACTTAATCTCACTGTTTAAAGAAATCACCCTGTAAATTTCAAAATGGGACTATGATAACAATTCTACAAATATACATTAATAAAAGAAATTGCATTGTGCCCCTGTATTCGGGATCAGTTAGTTAAAAACTTATTTATATTACATAATTTTGATTGGAACGATTTTTGAGAGCAATATTAATAAAGTTGACTAAAAATCTGGCTTTGTTTCCCCATAAACCTGTGTCAATTGAATTTGATAAACAAGCTAAAAAAAATATTGTTTGTCTTGTATAAAGCATGCAACAAAAACCCTATCCGATCCTTATGAGTATTATTCGGCATCGTACTGTGTACACATTGAATGGATTTGAGATTATTATTTTTCTCGGGTGAATATAATTAAATTAAAATAAAACTGATCAAAGGCAACACTGATCGCTCGACATAGTTCACATGTACCTACAGTTTTGTATCAAAGAAGCCGCCTGAGTGAGACATTGTTTTCTAGTCCGTATGTGTACCAGGAATACGCCTTTATTGGATCGGACCAAGTTTTTGTTACATACTGTACAGCTGACATATTACGTGATTAAATTGCAGACAATTCAAGTTACAGGGTATTTATCAAATAGAGTTGACACGGTTAAAAGTTCTGCTTATTGTACACATTATAAAAACACTGATTACCTGATATTTTGAAATTGCATTGCAAATGTTTTATTAACTACCAAGACACATGATAGTGATTGAATTTGTAGTCAAAGATTTGTTGTTATAACCCATATTTGTTAGGGTAACAGCTAAACTTCTTTCAATCGTGATAAAACATAACAACAAATTGGTGTTTTACATGTAGATATTTCTTTACTATTAGGATTAACTCAATGTTTTTACAAAGATGTAGTATGTATTAGTAGTTGAAAACTCTTAAAGATATGCCATCTAATTAGTCAGACTATGACATTCTGGAATTTCTCTAACTTGTCAGAGCAGTTTCTGTTTTATTTCACTCTTGAGAAAATATTCCAAAATATCACAAAACATTAGATATTGCTCAGTAAAACAAATGATCATTACACCTATCTCAGCATGTAAAATTATCCAGCGCGGCGAGAATCAATATTTACTTTCGCCTTTATCAATTACACAAAGATAAAATCAAACTTATGAACTAAAATTACTGCAGATCAATAAAATTAGCGTACAAACGCAATCACGATCTATAAGAGTTGACAATGTCGGTTAACAATCCGGTTGGATATACGAAGGATTTTTGCAAAAACAAATTTAACTGCCCTAGTTCTAGTCCACAACGTTTGTCGATTTGATTTGGATTTATCGTGTATACATATATGAAGGTACCAATCGTAATATGAAGATTTTATGTATTTTTTAATAAAAGTGAAAAATAGCTTTCAATAAATTTCGCTAATAAATTACTGAGTTTTTGCAAAAACACCATCAGTTAATGAGTCCTAACAGATTATCTTTTGTATTATTTCTAAAAACTATTTATCTCAACTATTTGGTTTAAAAAGAACATTTATTTCTATATAGAAACAATTTAATATAAACTAATCATTATACACGAATTAATGTGATTAAACTAAGAAGACTTGGCCGAGTCTCGACATACAATTATAACATGTTTAAAACTCTAACATTATTGTTGGCTGCAAACGCTTTATGTAACTAAAAAGCAAAACAATTTATCTTAATAATTTTTCATTATTTTCCAACACGCGTAAAGGAAACTTCAATTTTGTATATAAATTCTTTTGTAATCATTCAAAAAGTTTGCTAACAGCTATATATGAAGTTGGTTAGTTCATAAAGCGTTTATAACAACATAATCTAATCGTAATTCGTAACTGATTCGGCATACATTTGTACCTGAGAGTTATGTAACGTACACTATCCTATTGTCATCGAGAGAGGCTCACAGCGCGTGTGACTTACAAAAAACGTTAGGATGCGTTTCACTGCACATCATTCATACAAGTCAGTGTCCGCACACTCAGTGATTTGCCGATTTTTAAATTATAGTTAGAAAAACGTTTTTCTTAAGATTTCGCTAAGAACATTTTTTTTTCAATTGACTTTAATAGAACGTAATATTGTTTTTACACAATTTTCTAATACGTGATTGAAACACACGTCATAAGCCCAAATAATTGTAACAATGTCGTTGAACAAATATATTTCTTAATTCCTTTAAATTTAACAAAGCAATTGGGATCGAATTCTATTTAGGTTTATTTAATTTTGCAAATCAATCAAACATTGCTATTATTGTTAATTAAGTTAAAGTGTACCCTCACAAAATTAAGTAATATTTTCGAGGGTAGATAGATATAAATTAAATCGGCATTCCTAAATGAGCTTCTAGAAATTCTAGCAAAACGAAAACTATAACTAGGAGATCAACGTTGCGCGTTCAAAAATAGGCAAATCACGCAGACTGTCCATTAAAAAAATATATTTACAAGTTAGTTATTCCACTGGAAGATACACCACTATTTGTACCAATTTTATTCGAATCGGAATAAAATGGCTTGGTCACCGGCTAAGTGCGTAAGGCAGAGTGCATGTGCTGTGCAAGCAATCGAGAGACTAAACAGAAATAAATTTTGTAATTTAAACAAAAAACACGACATAACAACACTGTAGTATTAGTAGATTTTTATTAAAAGAATCCATATAACACATCATAGTATTTTTGTCTCAGTTTAATATTAAAAAACCGAATAAAACATTGGTACAAATAATTTTAAAAGTATTGTTTGAGCACACCACCTTATTTTTGTTCGACATTTCATATTTTGCATCTGACAACATTAGACATTTTAAAAACCAATACTGGCCAGTCACGTGGTGACGTTGTTAACGGTTTTATTTGAAAATCGAACAAAGACAAGGTTAGAAGAAAAAAAAAGTTTGTTTACAATTGCAAGCTATGATTTTGGTGGGCAGTACGTCTAGCGGTTAATTAGTTTACATAGATATGGCCAGAATTAATTCCTGTCATATTTATTCATTTATTTATTAAGTACTTTTACAAACAGTATTTAGAAGTGTTATATACAATATTTATGCTGTTCAGGGCAGTAGATCTATAAGTTTATCTCAGAATCGCTGTGTGACAGTCAATATCTTAGAACTGCTTTAGATTTTGTTGTATTTGATCACTCTAAAAACGCGTAGCAGAGGAAGTATTGTGGCCATAACTATAAAACATTACAATAAGTCTTAAAAAAGATATGATTGGATTCAGGGCTGTCCAGAATGGCTGCAAAATAAATTGTTATATACTATTTTCTTTTTAAATAAATTATTTTGATACATACATGGTTGGATCGTTTTAAACATATTTAACTGCTCACGACAATGTTAATGATTTTAAACTTGCACATTCGATAGGAGTGAATGTGATTAACGTCTAATATACATTCAAATATAAGTTCACAACACAATTCTTATTACAAATATAACAGTCAAATGTTCTCCGTATACTAGCTTACACTGTACACAAGTGAATTGTCAAATATTCACTGATTTCAATTTTGTATGTAATATAAAAAAAAGTTTTAGATTTCCGGACAGCCCTTAGTGCAACAATGAAGCCCTGTTTGATATAATAGCATCTGTCTCACGTGTTACTATACAAGTGAAAGAGATAGATCCTAAACATCAAAATGTAATGAGGCCCCACTGTTTGCTGGAAAGTGTAAATTTACCTAACTATCCCTGATTCTCGTTAACTTTAAAGGCATTACAAATTCAAGGCAAGTTGGGGAACTTATAAAATTATACATAGAAACTTTATGAATTAGTAATTTATTTACATAATTCGTGTTACTTTAAGGCGGATACATACTGGAGTGGAAATTGTTATATTGAACACATTACGAAGGGATTAGGAGCCATTTAAACATGGTACCTAAAAGCGAAACAAGTCTATACACGCTTCTCAATAAATAAATGTCATGGAAAAACTCAATGGGATTGCAAGAACGTATACTCAATAATTACTTATCAAACAAATAAAAAGCGACATTTTAGTAACTCTATAGCAATCTAAAAATGATTGTTATGTCGAGTTGTTTAGGGTAAAGCATAAAAACACCACTGAAGCTCAATTTAGGAACATCTAATAACTATTTCCTACCGCTCGCAGTGAGGCCCCACCCATTTCATTCTTGCACTTACGTTTAAAATAACACAAAAACAGCGTTTTAGAAACGCTCCACCCTACTTATGTAGGTAACTAACGGACATACACGATGTGTGTATATTACACCGGATAATCACTTTTATTTACGTAAAAACAAAACTTAAAAAAAAAATATTTAACTATATTAAATCTATATGAATAGAAGCTGAACCGCTTAACGAGTGACAAAATAATAAATAACTTCAGGAGGCCTGTGGCGTCCATCATTTGTACAAAAGCCGGTTTTTATCTGGAAATAATTAAAAATATATGATTTAGAAATACTCGCTGAAACATTCAAGTTTCATAGGTTTAATTATATTCGCAAGCACCAGGACCAAGTAAAAGCAACAAAATTAAGACTAGTTGGCGACTTAAAAAATCCTGGACCAGTACCAGTACCAGAATTATTATAATACCAGCTTTTGTCCGCGTCTCCGTCCGTGCTTGCAAAAAAATTTTTTATAAAGAATAAATATTTAACGCCTCCAAATTCCATCCAGGGTCTAGGAAGTTTTAAGTCACCGACTAATAAAATGGGTTAAGCTCAGGTTATTAGCGCGTACTGACTTGTGTCGGCGGCGTCGCGGCGGCTACCACAGGCGGTGCAGGTGCAGGTTGCGCGACAGCACGGAGCGCACGTCGTGCGTGAAGCGCAGCGCGTCCAGCACCGGCAGCAGGTTCAGCAGCGCCACGTCCAGCGGGTCCGAGAACCACGACTTGATCGGGATCGCGTTGTCTGCACACACAATACTCAACTTAAGTATTTATAAGCGGGGAAAAATGGTTTTTAGAGACGGAACTACAGGACAGACCCAGGACACGTTTGACATGATGACATTTCGATCTCTACTTGCCGGCTATACAGGAGGAGACATTTGCCCAGAGTAGGACAGTTAAAATGTTGAAAAATAAGCAAGAAACAAATACAAACATTCAAACGATGGTTTAAATGTACCCAATCCTTGAGCTGTTTCAAAGATGGAATTATTATCCCGCGATAATAATATGCCTAACTATAGCTTGGTATTCTTTCCTTTTAGCAAATTTTTTTGTCACTTTTTAGTATTTTGTTGTTACGTTTCAGTTATATAATGGAGTGTCAAAAGTATTGAATACCTGGGAAATCCCGGTAAGCGCCGGGCGAGTTATCCAATATGAACACCCTGTTGAGATCGTCGCATATAGACGACAGGTTCTTTGTGTACGAACCGTTCTCCGCCGTGCAGTGCTGTCTGTAAACGCAAAAAATCATTCTATGCAATTTTATGTACGAGTTTATTTTGTATGTAATATACATCTAACTTCAATAATTATGAACATATTTAAGTCTGTCGGGAAGGTTAAAATAAAGTGATTAAATTGAATTTTTAACGTAAGGAATAGTAATCTTCAGAAAATCATTGATTACCAAAAAAATAAAAATGACATGTATAATAGAAAGATTGTTTAATTTCAAACATTATTTCTATGTTCGTTATGAACATAGAAATAATACTGTACAATTTAGGTTAATTTAGTTTTTATTGGTGTTAAAAGTTTTGTTTGTAGTATGTATATTTGTAATGCATTTTATGAAACGGTATTGTTGCCAAGTGACACAGTTCTGATTGTGTAAAAAAATATGAACACAGATCTGGAAAAAGGATCCTTGGATTCTTCAGTAATCTTACACGATAACTTAACATGTATGTACCTGTAGAACCGCCGCCGGAGTATTCCTCTGCCGTTGTCTAGTTTGTCGGCGACCGCGGCGCCGTATATCTCCATCGACGCCGTGAACACCACCAGCTCATACCACTGTGACACCTGCGAAAAACACCACATACGGATTACCAACTGATATTTTCCCTTTTTAGGTCGATAGTCGATAGTTGACGTTTGAATAAATACTTGTGCCCAGAATGTGGCTAAGTGAGCGTCACGAGTGAAGTTTGTGCGACGAATGAGGTCCCAATAATGTTGATTTTCTTGCCGAGTTTGGAAGAGGCAATCTAATGCTGCATTTGGAAGAGGTGTCCACGAAAAGAGTTCTAAGAGGTTTCTTCGATTTCTGAATACAAAAGCGCTATCAATAAGATTACATCTTTTCTAAAAGTAAATTGCGTTTCAGGTAATTCAGACAGTGATAATTACATTATAAAGTTTATGAAAGATTGCTAGTGATATAAAATTAAAAAAAAAACTGGATTTTAAGTGTCCTTGCATGATAATACATAAGAACATCACGTGTGGTTGCGTCATGGACATTTTAATATTCACATTGTCCTAACTAATTAGTATCAAAAATAATCTGAATGTAATTGTATGCAAATTATTGTTTACACTTGAAAACTCTGGTTTTACACAGTTAACTACATAATTATACAACAATCTAATGAAAATAATCAGGAAGTTGAGATAAGCTTTATCTGTGCAATGTAATAGTCATTCTGAGTCAGTACAAAGTTATCTAAGTATTATAGGATTATAGATTGAAGGAAAATATTATTATCCTCTCGTTGCTAACTTGGCAATTAAGTTTTTTATTATTATTGCAAACTGACACATTTATTATGTATTTTTTATAGTATAATTTTATTTTAGCTTGTCATTGGTTTTATTTAATAATTGAGATTAAAATTTTGTATATATTTAATTGTATTAAGCTGCAGATATCGAAATTAATAAAATTTTAATGCAATTTCTTAACAGCATTTTTCTAACGTAGATTTTCTTTTATGCATTATTACTATGACATGATACATAAATATTTAGACTTCGAACAAATCTACATTCTCTGCGCGAAATTAGTCCCGCATCTCACAAATCAGACAAATCTATTTTCTCTTGCGCCAAATAATAACCAATATCTACTACGATAGCATAATTTATTATCACACTATTCGTTGCCTATAATCTTTTTGTATGATCATGTTCAAAGATTATCTCTGAAACATGTACTGACTTGTCTAACGTCTTACACAAAGGTCATTTCTCTTCAGACATGTATATTTACGTTGATGTAAATAAATTAATTCGAGGATCACCACGTGGCTCCTTCATAATAAACACATGGTTACCATGAGTCACACGTGTGGTAAAAGGTTTGGTTTGTGTTCAATATTATGTTATAACTGACCCAACAGGGATTATACTTACTCAATGTATTTTACAATAACCTGTAGGCTTATTCGCTATCTCCAGTTGCCAACCCGACCGATGTTTACCGGATAAAAAAATAAGTATTAAAATGCTTATTCAGTATCGGCTAACGTCGGTAACCAACTAAGTAGTAGTAGAATGTAGATCTAGTTTGTCATCGAAGGTACACGATAAGAAACTTGTGTTTTCACTGTCTTTTTTATAAAGCAACAATCGCTTTTGTTGACAACCGCCATAGCGAATAACCCTGCTGGTTATCATAGCTACAAGATAGCAAAGAGTTTATTATTATATATTGTCTATATTGTATTTATATATTTTAAGCCTTTGTAGAAATAAGTTTAGTATAAATTGCAAATGTAATTAAACTAGACGTGCCCTAAAAATAAACGCCGGAGTAAAACGTTTATAATTTTTTAACTTTGTTTTATATCAATCTAAACCCAATCTAATTTAAGATCACTATAGGTATGGGTTATTGTTTATTTGACCTGTTTCTGGGTGTTAAACGAGTTTGTTATTTACTTTGAGAAACTAAATATAGGACTCTTTTTTTATGGGATAACCGATATACAACCACATTGATTTACTTGATACTAAAAAAGCACTGCTCATGAACATCTCAAAAAATATAGGATTTGAAGATATATTTCTGGTTTTTAGGACAGGGTTGAGGTCTCCAGATCTACATCCTCACACGAAAATTATCAACAAAAAATATTATTTTCGTCGATATTAAGCAAAAACGTCGTACTTCCCCGTTAGAAACGACCCATTCGATTGCGACTAGACTAGACTAGATAGAGAGACACTACCTTTACGACATTATCATAAAACTATAAATAAATAAAAATAATAAGTTTTATTACAGAAACGTTCAGTTTTTACACTAAATCTTACATAGCGTCCTCCTTTTAAGTATAAGCAATACCTTTGCTAGGAGGACCCGCTCTCCAATAACAAATTATAAAAAGGTAAAAGTAGTGAACTAAGATAACAACTTAAGGATATATTCTAAAATAGTGTGTGTGTGTGTAAAACGAATATATAAAGTAAAAATAACTTACTATATCCAGAAAATAATCGACGTGCGGTCTTTTATGTACGAAGAAACGCACAGGGTGTTTGTCTATAGTGACTTTGAGGACGAAGTCTGGAGGAGTGCCCGGCTTGACTGTCGGCCTCAGCATCGCGTCGTGGTGCGAGTGGATCAACGTCTCATCTAGATCTAATACCAGCATTTTTCTTTTTACTAGACCTGGAATTTATTAGGTGTTCATTAGTATCATGATCGTACGTAATAGTGATTGTAGTGAGTTCAGAAATTAGAAAAAATATATATGTATTTCAAATCATAAAATACTTAATACATGTTAATAGGCGATCGGACAATTCTATTTTTAATTACTATTTCTTTTTTAAATTAAACCAACGATGAGGAAGATACAGTGAATGGAAATGAAGCGTCACGTCACTTGTGGCTACCATTTTTACCCACAAGTGACGTCAAAAGCCCTCACTCCAGAACTTTAAATTTATCATTTTTTATTGATTTGATAAAAGAAAAAAATACGAGTTTTTTTTTTTCTTTTTTTATCTATCTGGTGGACTAAATAAATATTTCCTTTTCGTACCCAGTCCGATCCCCTATTATAATTCAGATCTTATATTACAGGTATATACAGAGACAAAGAAACACATCTTGCACCGGAAAGCATTATTTAATTTTTAAACAGTAGGAAAAATTAAATATGCTGCATTGCTGCCTGCTTGCCCTCAGAAGCGATCTTTTTAAACCGCCTTGTAAAATAAGCGGTTACTTTAAATTGTTCACCTTAAAAAAGTATAAAACAAAGTCGCTCCTGCTGTCTGTACGATAAGATCTTTTAAACTACGCGACGGATTATAATGCAGTTTTCAGAAATGGATAAAGTGATTGAAGAGACAGGTTTATATGTACATATATAATACATACATATTATAGTACTGAAAAGCCGAGAAATTCAAAGTTTTTTAATGGTAAAAAATTAACCGTGCGATGCCGGGGGGGACTACTCCTATGACTTTTATTAGGTAAATAATAGTATATATAAGATAGTTATTACGTGGTATCTAACAATAATATACTATGTTCGGTCCTGTTCGGTTATCCTAACAACTAATAGGCAAACGGTTCCGACCGCAAAATGCGACCCGAGATGCACTCTGCTATAGATAGACTCTATTTAACAACAGGATAATTATATTTACTTTTAAGGAGAACTTTACATTGCAAATTTTATCATGACTTTGTACTATAAAAAAGCGTACACGGAAGGCAAGTTTATCAGAGAAAGGTACTTTAACTAGGAATAAAAAAGTTTGTATACAATTTTAAATATATAACTTAATATATTTGCAGATAATATCTGGTGAGCTGGCGAGTCACCACCTGAATATTTGATTGCATTTATATGTGTTAGTAGGCAGGTGCCATAGTTTTCCGATTTAGTTCTAATAACCAATCCACTAACATTTACCTACTCATAATTTACAATAGCTCTGTATCTACTTTAGACCATTCATGTCTGTTCTTCCATAGAGCAGAGGTGGATGGGCCCTAGTAGATGCCCCATCCCAGTTTAGAGTAAAGTTCTCAACAAGGCCACTGCGTGTTGGACCTGTGTCCCCACATAAGCCTTTCAAAGGACTGGGTATTCTCAGTACTGAGGATAGCCCATGAAAAAAGAGAGTATAAGTAATAGCTTTCAAATGTTTGTAACTTGCCTACATATATACATAATCTGGTGTAATATTTAGCAAAAATTGTATAGATTAACATTAAATTGCTAGTCATGCAGCCTTGCAAGTACAGTATAGACATTGATCCTATCAATTCAGTGTCTAAGGTCGACATGAGAAAATAAAAGTAAATTAAGTTATTCAGGCACAATTTCTTCTTTCAGACATTCAGTGCAAAACAGTAGCCAGATATAATGCAAGACTTATGAATACAACATGTGATTGACTTGATAATAATAAAAAGCCTTACAAAGCAACTGTGAAGGTGAACAAATCATTGGTTTAGTGATAACAGTGTTTAAGCTAAGATTGTAATCTTTGAGGGATGCACTCAAAATCAAATCACTGTAAAAAATATTTGTGGGAGATTTGTCCTCTGCCATGTCTGTCTGGCTGTCTGAATATGATAAACTACCAAACGGATTTACATATAGTTTTCACCAAAGGAGAAAGTCATACAAGAAGAAAATTATTATTAGTCTTAAAAACATGTTTATTAAAACTACAAAATCATGCAATTCTTAAAACCTCTCATTAAATCCTGTTTAAAGAACATTTATTTAAAAATGAAATAAAAATACCTAATAGTTCTATGTTAAAAAAAACAACTGCAATTAAATAAAATATGAGAAGCTATATGCATGCATGTTGTTTTTACATAATATTGACATTAAAATGAAGTAACCGCAAAGATTTTAGATACATAATAAGATTACATTGTGTTATTACAATGATGATGAATATCCTAAAATTAATGTAAACTAGTTATGATATAAATAACAGATAAGGCGATACACATGATAACATAACCTACCACACGTAAAATTATGGTGGTTACGAACATAGACACTGTTTATTTCAAAGATTTTCAATGAATTTCATGGAAAGAACTAATTTATGTAAAGCTATGTGATTAAAGTGGTTAATATGTAGCCTAATATTGAACTGCTGTGTAATATTGATGATCAAGGGGTCTGTTTAGGTTCAAATTTAGTTAGACGGTCTCCATGGTTGAGTGGCATACACACCGGTTTTCAAGGTAGAGCCAGCTTTGAGGTCCCGGTCAGGCTCTGAACGGGTAAATGTAGCAAAACCTCTTTTGTAAATTGACTCGGTTTTGAATCTTTGTGTTGTCTCTGATTCCATAACACAACTGCTTTAGCTACTTACTTAAGGGTTGGAGCAATGTATGAAATGTTGTCCACATTTACATTTTACATTTATTTAGAAATATAGTGTGTATGGAGTTTGAGAGTCTATTATTCAGAAGAGAATCTATTATTATACAGTGGCATATTTAGGCTGGGATTATAAGACCCTGTGAGAATACAGTAGTTAATAATTTTAAACCTAATATTTCTTACATTGCAATACATACATTATGTACAATGTCAAGCAGTTTTGTATGCTACAATTACAGGACCTATATAATTTTGGACCATAATAGTCTGTGCAAGTAAAAGTCTTAATTCTTAATTCTTTATTGTACACATAACACATAAAACTATAATAAAATAATAAATTTTATCTACATAGGCGAGCTTAACTCAAAATTGAGTTCTCTAACAGCAAATCTTTGAGTGATACGAGTGATTAAAATATCTAGTCTATCTATTATTTTTATAGACGAAACTCAGTACTTTCGTCTTTAAAAATAAGTACTATGTATAATGCCACACACATACGCATGATGTTACTATATGATAATAAGAAATCTCTACAGAAATAGTTTCTGCAAATATACAAAATCTTGTAAATTGACCAATGTATTAATATGATTATATGCATTTGTTGTGAATACAATTTGTTGCAAACAATTATAAATAATAATGTGGAAGAACACAATCTAGACTCAGGGAATTGTTCAACAACCTTACATGTTGGGTAATGGATAGCTTTTGAAGTTTGACATTTAAATGTACGAAATCTAAAATGTGCTATTTTTCCATTTTAAATCATTTCTTCAAACATATTCGAACTTATTAGACTGTGCCTCAAAAAACTTCATTAAAACACATAATAAACATCCTAACAGCATAGTAAGTGATAAGAAACATAGTAAATAAAAGGTTTGAATTAAATGTAAATATAGAAACCATATAAGTCAGCCTGTTTATGTTATAGTGAACCAAATTTAGTATCAGAAATATGCGGACGTAAAATGATAATATTTACATATTTAAGATAACTGTTATGACCGCAAATCCTACGATTTATCGATATAATATCAATGATAAAAAATAGATAAATACTCACTCAGCCTGTGTCTAGATACTGGCGAAAGTGGATACATCTCATATTTGACGGATTGATATTGAGCCAACTGAAAATCAAATGCCACGTGAGACTTATTCGTCTGCGTTTTAATACAACAATATACAACATTGCAGACATTATTATTTATATTTACCGCTCGATATTGCTTCTTAAACATATAACAAAAACAACTCCATACTTTTGATGCGAGCAGCATGAACGCGCGAAGGCCCATTTGCAACCGTTTCAGCATTTGAATAGTTTATAAAAAGATCACTAATATACAAATAAGCTTATTTTTAAACGACAGCGATTCAAACGAGATCATTGACGGCGTAATTCAAAACAAATTCAATAATAATCAACTGCCGAAAACATCTAACCCGCCATGACATAATCGACCCAATTCGCGTACCATAAACAACATAGACTAAACTAAAGACTTTTCCTTTCTCATCTGTCTATGTTACTAGTGACGTTACATTACCGGTTTTCACAGCTTGATTTCAGATACGTCACACCACGCTACGTGATATCGACATTTCATAGACTACTGAGTATTGACTACTGCGCCTCACCGAGTCTGACTTAAAAATACACAGGTATTACAAAATAATATAATGAACTAAATTTCTCACTGCGAATGTCTACGTCGTTTTTTTTTTACGAAAACTAGAAACTTTTGAATTTTAATTACTGCCTTGTCTTTAGTGACACTCGCCAGATTAAGACGAATCGGTTGACGAAGAATCATCAAAATCGGCCCCTGCGTTTGAAGTCTAGAGTGCTACAAAGGTATAAACATATATACATAAACTGGTAAACACATTACCCTCCTCGCGTCGCGCAGTCAGGTGAAAAGGAGTACTTATGCTTACAGACCACGACTCTGTAATCGTACTACTTTCACCTACTAAAAAATTACAATCAATTTGTTAGACATAATAATTTTATAAACAGATGATTAAGGTTGATTAAATTAACATAAAAAAAAACTGTCAAAGAAAGGAGAAAATAATACATGACATTTAAAAACTTATATTTTATTAAATACATTTCGCTGTTTTCATTCGTAATCAGTAATACAAAATCCTGGTCCATTAGGTGGTTGTGCATTCACGCCACGTTGATTCATACGGCAGACGTGTTCTTCTAGTCTACTGCTTACATGGACAGGTGGCCTTCCATAATAGAAATACCTAGATTTACTATCAGTCCCACTCCATAGTATTTCTGCTACTGCACTGGCCCGGGGCCACACTCTGATAAAATATCAAATATAATTACGTATAAGTTAAGTGTTGAACATTGAGTTAAATTTTAATAATAGAGCAGATGTCACTTTTACAAGTAACTTTGCCACATTACCTGCTTATCATATTTGAATCATCGACCACTTCACCCCACATGCAAGCCTCGCCTCCCACAATATTCTCTACTTTTACGTCAGGGTAAAATGCTGACACCTTTGCACGGGGATCAGCGGAATAGTATTTAGCCCAGTCTCCACCTCCACTAATATGGTCCAAGTACCAAGAAGCTGAGTAAATTACTTTGTGACCAGCATTCAGGATCTGTGTTTAAAAGAAATTAAGTTTATTGATCCGTTAGTGAGTGAAAGTAATTTTGTTTTTGTAAACTGTGGAATTTAAACTTACACCGGCCATTTCATGGGCTTCCTCGTTTTTCCACACTTGTACTATTGTACCATTTGGAAGTAATACACCTTCATCATAGACTTCCTGTAAATAATGCAAAGATCAACAGAAAGTGGCATACATAATAATGTTCATACTTACTGTAATATCATGGTCTATTTTTAATCGTTTACTAGAGCGGGTCTAGTAAATTAAACCATAGTATCGCGGGGGGTTCTACTATAATCAGAACCAGTAGTTATAGGCGTAGTGACCTATAAGCTAATATTTATTCTGTGCTTTAAGTACCACTCGGCAATCCGTTCAGTCAAAAAGTCCAATTGAACTACTCACTTGCCACACAATTGGTTTAGATCTATCTCCTAAAAGTGGGATAACTTTGTTCATGAAGTATGAGTGAAGTTCACTTGGATATCTCATGTTGTGGTCCCCCATAAACTTAATTACGTCAGGGTTCGATGCCCTGAAAAAAGTTATAAGTATTATTTATAAACCTATATTCTATTAAAAAGTAATTTACTACTAATTTAAGTTAGGGTCGGTCGAAAACCGATAGCACTCACCAGCAGTCCATTTCGACTTCGTCCCCACCGACATGGAAGTACTTGTCAGGGAAACGTTCCTGCACCTCATGGAAGAGATCCCTGATAACTTCGTAGGTAGAATTGTTCGAAGGGTCCATAGGACCTAAACCTTGCTCTTTAGTACCCCTGTAGCATTTCGTCAAAATATTTGGGAAGGCGACGCCCCAAGAACTTGTGTGTCCTGTCAAGAAAGACAAAATATTAATGTTATATTCTTATTTTCCTTCTTAAGATAATTGCTCCTTTATTTTTATTATGAACTAGCTATCCCACAGCCCGTTGTTCCACCTGCGTGGCTTTCGGTTATCGCAGCAAAAAACTAGCCTATGTCCTTTCTTGGGACCCAAACTTACCCCAAACCTAGTTTCATCAAAATCGATTTAGCAATTTAGTCGTGAAAGCGTAAGAGACATATACAGTTACTTTTACTTTTATAATATTAGTATGGATATTACCGATAATAGTATGGGTAATAAATATAAATAAACTTAAAACAGTTACCCGGGACATCAAATTCTGGAAGAACCCGGATACCTCTAAATGTGGCGTAATTAACTATTTCTTGAATATTTTTATCTGTGTATATCAACTTTGGGTTGTATGCCGCTTTACTGTAAAACAAATAAATTAAAATAGGTATGCCGAAATGAGAAATTAAATAAATGTTTGCCAGCTGCTTTAAGTAAAGTGTTAAAAAATAAAAGAATAATTAAAACATAACGATCTTGCTGTTGCACTGCCTATTTTAATTTTTTCTTTAACCTTTATTCTTCCATTAGGAAGACAATGATAAACAAATAAATGTGTTTAACATCTCCTACATTGCTCTGATCCCAAAGTAAGTAGCTAATGTACTTGTGTTATGGAATCAGAGACAACGAAGGTACCACAAACACCCGAGACAAATGGTTTTTACATTGACCCGTCCGGGATCGAACCGGGACCTCATAGCTGTGACTCGACACCTTGAAAATCGGTTTGTACGTCCACGGAGGTCGTGAAAAATGAGAAAGTTTCAGTCGGTTTTAAATAAGATGCATAGTATGTTAGTAACGGGATTTAGTTACATTGAAACATTATAGAGGAAGGATAAAGGATACCTTAAATCAGGAAACTTCTCGCTCTGGTAGGGAAAGCTCTGGTCATCAACTATGTGCCAGTGCAAAACGTTCATCTTGTTCATTTCCATAGCTTCCAGTGTTTTTAATATAGTTTGCACAGAGAGGTAATGTCTTGAAGTGTCAATAAGAAGTCCTCTGTGAGTATATTTGGGGTAATCGACGATTTGTGATACGTTAATAAACAAATCCTGAAATTCAAGAATAAATTTTAGCCAAGAATAAACATTTGTGTGATTGGATTTTCCGGATTATAGTAATGTATTCCATCATGTAAGTATGATTAAGGTGTGAAAATTTGTTTCAATTTGAGTTATCAATGAATTCTATGAACGTTTGAACTCTTGTACCTTAATAATAAGTTTATATTTAGTGGCAAGGACATAAAAAATATGTACATAGTTATCATAAATGTAAGGTAAACAAACCCAAGTATGAATTATGGGTACAGAGTCTAGAGCTAATGAAAACACATTTGTAGTACTGATGACCTCTATTATACTACGCCGGGACTGGCATATTTGGCTGCTTTTTTTGACGATCTGTTTGGGGCCCCTCCCCACGGGGTGCAACTGCCCCTACTTGTCCTCCTTTGGTGACACCCATAACATTTTATGTTTATAAGGACATAAACTGATATGATGAATGAAATGTTAATGCATTGTTTCATGGAATGCATACTCGCGATCACTATTTATTACGTATGTATTACGTATTTAAACGTTATAAAAAAAGTCTTACACTGTAATCGTCAGACAAGTAGAATAACTGAACAAAGGTCTCGAGACCTCTTAGTACACCCCATATGGAATCACTATTGAGTGTCGATACTGCAGAGATGTTGAGGCTATCTGAAATTAGAAAATAGCTTCCTCAGACGCTTTAAATTACTAATTAAATATTAATAAAACAGTGCTTGAGTGGTTCATAGACGAATTGAGATAGTATTACAAAAATTATAAGCAAATAAAATGACGTTAAAAATCCAATCAATGTAATAAATATTTTAATTGCCCATTTTACGCTTCAGAATACAGAACACAATTTTGATTGTCGTTATGAAATTGAGATAAGGTTACCGGGTAACCACCTCAACTACTAATAAGCATACTTTCGCCATTCAGTCATAAACTTTAAAATAAATGTCTTTCTATTAGAATATTTACTATTATACTAATCTAGGACACCATAGGAATAGATCATTATGGACATTTGGGATAAAAACTTAAACGTAAATCTTCTTGCTAATAAATTGTATCCTAGTTCTAAGAATACTGAAAGATTGATAACAGGCTCGGTTAAAGAAACAATATGATGTTTTACAGTTCTTTGTTTGTATTATTATCGACGATGCTTGGAAAATTTGTACAAATAAAATTACGCAAGCCTACTTAGATGTGAATGTGTCCGATATCAGAGGTCAACTTCTTATCTTAACACATTAATAATATTTTGATATTGATTTACTGAATACATTTTTCCTATTGTGCAAAATGCGCTTTTGTTTCATTATTAGGTAGTTGAATAATTGATTCTCTCTCGTTTTGTATATTTCCACATTAAAGTATATGTAAAATGACTAAAGAAACGAATAAATTTGGTAACGTTTAATAAGGGTTTTTCACGTTATACAGATGACCTTTAGATATAGTCAATCAAAAACAATATTGGTAAGCAGTTTCAAGGAACAAGTAGCTCTAAGATACAATAAACTATACTGAATCGTTTTAAAAATTAATCTCTCTTCACAAATGATACACAGTGTGAAGAAAATCTCTCCATAATTCCTTGAGAAATGAAAAACTCCCGGTGAAAAGTAGCCTTTTAGTTGTAATTCGATGTTTCGAACATAACAGCAATTGTCAGTTAATTTTAAACTTACATTTTTCGTCCATATCCAAGTGCGGGTAACGTTCACATGGAGAATTTAGGGTGATTTGTAGTTGTTGCAGCTCGCCTTTATAATTTGTGTCTGCATTCATTTCATTTGCTTGATTCAAACCGTTTCTTGAATATTTATAAGTTATAAGATGCGTATTTCTTAGAACACTGTCATAACGCTCTATTGCCGCTTTAAGTATATCGCACGTTTGGCCGGATTCCTGTGTTTAAAACGAAAAAGTAAATTCAAAAAACCCATCAAATATACTTGATTATCATTAAAAGCTAATTAGTTTATTAAGTTGACGATGTTTGTTAGTGGTCGAGAGTAGAAAGTAAAAAAAAGTGTCAAAGTTTCATCTAAACCCTATTATGAAGTATCTTATAATTTAAAATTCTTAAAAAAGTCAATGGACTAGAAGATCATTCTTCTAATCCTTCCTACCTTCATTCTTAAACAAAGAAAAACTTTAAGGTACTTACCCTAAAAGAAAAAGACAGTGCGTATTTATAATAAGATTCCTCTTTACTTTGTTGTTTCGATTTTGGCCATACTTCCCCCCTTGTGGGTGGGTATTTTGGCCCAGGTTTTATGATGTTGAAACTAGTCACAAAAATAACGCATAATGCGTGAAAAAGTATAACTTGCCGCAACATCGCTGGAAAGTTTTAGTGCCATGTACTACTCAGTTAATAGTCTGGGGTAAACTGTTTATCATTATATTGCTCAGTATGTAGATAAGACAATAGCAAGCAATTTACTCAATTACTCTTTAATTATAGCTATTATAAATAGTCGCCTTAATTTGATGTATTCATAATCAATGGTTTCTTTTATTCTACAATAAATTTTTAAAATTGACTTTAACTGAATTTAAATTCGCTGTGGAAAATATCTTTCTTTTTTTTTTTTTGGAAGAGATGTACGCAGTTAGCCTGAGCGCAGGCTTTGACTGCTTCACCGGACTTTTGGCGAGAACCTGAAAGGCCTCCAGCCAGAGCAATAGAAAAACTAACTACGTCAGCAACCCCTGTGGGGTTCGGACCTCGACTTAGTCCGTTGCTAACAATCTTTATAAGGCAAAAACAGCAAGGGAGGGCTGGAGGAAAATATCGTAATAAAGTTTATAATGTTTGAGTGTTTGATTTGTTATGCTTGCGTAATTTTTAAATATACTTGCATTTTCGCGGCAAAACGTAGCCTATGTCCTGACTTCGGATCCAAGCTTACCTTATACCAAGTTTCATTCAAATCGGTTTAGCTGTGAATGCTTAACAGACTAACAGAAAGACTGACAGACAGACATAGTTACTTTTGCATTTAAAATATTAGGATGGATAGTATGGTAGTATGGACGTATTTTTTGCATTGTTTAGCTAGAACACGGGAAATCCTTAAAAGGTAATGAAACAAATGTTGAACATCCTCTCCATTTTTTATTTTTGCTTAGATTGACAGGGTTAGTTTAAATATTTTTAAATCTAACTTGTATCTACATAATGTACGTAATTAAAAAAAATTAAAAACATTCTGGTAGATTTCCTGTTGTTTCTTAGAATCATGTTTTGTACATTACTGTACCGTAAGACAAACGGTTATATAAAAGTGATAAAATATGCGCCATATCCTTCCATAACCTTTCTTTTTTATGGTTCCGCACTGAAAGGGTGCCAACGGGACCCTAAATATAACAAACTATTTTAACTTCTTCCATATTAACTAAAAACCGTTTTTTTGCGTTGCTTAAAATGCTTATGTTACAGCCCTTTGTTTCGAGTCATAGACAATAGTATTTTTATTATGTTTCTCTTAATTAATTTTCTGTGTCACAGATTAAATTCTATGTCATGCGATTTGATTGACGTTTATTTAAGCGGGAGTTTTGACCTTCCCAATTTCCGTAGGATGGCGAATTTAATTTAAAGTGTAAGTTCATTATTTTGTTCTATTTAATTAATAAAATTTTGATTTAGTTTAATATTTGTTAAGACATAGAAAAAAATGCTTTTTTCGTGTTTAACTTTACAAGTTCATGCTTCACAATAAAAGTCATCGGCTTTTAGATTAGACTGCATAACTCTATGTCATTGAATAATGGTGAAATTAAGTAGTAAACCTATATTGAATAAATCGTATTATGGTATAGCGTAAGTTCGTACAGCAACTCTTCGCAATGGACTTGATTTACGTATTATAACAATCTTTTTCTGTTACAGAAATTTTTTATCGGACGTCGATCTTCTTCCTTCATAGGATAGCAACACGATACTGTACAGGTAGGTAAACTTGTAATTTTTTTATTTAGTTTTGTCATTATATCTCGACACGCGGTAGCGTGTCAAGCCAAGTTCAAGTAACAGAACTGACGAGAAAATTCTACCGTCCGTAAGCAAAACGAATCGTTTCTTGAATACAGAAACCGGCAATCAGTGCTGTTTTTGTGTTTAAAAGAAAAAATAAAGGTACTAAAAAAATGGTGGCAAATAAATAAAATTAAGTTAGAAATACAAAAAAATATTACTAGGTAGTACCTGCACATGCAGAGCAAACCATATAAAATAAGCGTTCAGGAAAAATAACGAAATTAAGAACTAAATAGTGACAACATTTATTCGTTTTTTCTAAAATTCGCAGTCATGTGTACCCTACCTAACCCAAAAATTACGCATATAAGATTGGTAAAAAAAAACTAAACAAACAATAACTAGATATAAGATTACAAATAAAATATTCAGAAGAAAACGTTCTTTAATAACAATCTTCTGGATTCTAAACGTAGGTAATAATCTTAACAAAGTAAAAGTATCTTAAATTCATGTAGACATTCGTAAAAATCTTTAGGCAATGCAGAAGCCTGGTCCATTCGGGGGTTGTGCGTGTACGCCTCGTCGGTTCATACGACAAGCGTGTTCTTCTAGCCGGCAGCTGACCTCCACCACACTGCTTTTGAAGTGATTGTAACGCGGTTGTTCCGCACTCCACAGTTTTTCAGCTATTGCGCTCGTACGTGGCCATACTCTGAAAATAATGAAGATGCTACATTATAGCTTTATAAATAGCTATTCTTCCATATTTTGAAATAGGTTTTTTTATATAGATAAGGGACGATCGGAAATTTTGACACACCAGAGGCTTGTGTGTTGCTCCAATGTCCACCTGTTTTGTGGGTGTAACTAAGGTGGGTAATATGTGGTTGTGGTTCAAAAAATGTTACCTACGTGCAATCTAAAGAATTGGCCACCGGCCTATGCTAGGGTTATCCAAATACGTACCTACTGATTAAATTCCTGTCATCAACAGATTCACCCCACATGCAAGCCTCACCACCCAGAATGTTATTCAGATCCAAGTCCTTGTAGTGTTTCGGTATCATTTGTCGGGGATCAGCTTCGTAGAATTTGTTCCAGTCACCACCGGTAGCTAGGTAGTCCAAATACCAAGACGCCGAGTAAATCAGTTTGTGGCCGGCTAACAGGATCTGGAGACGGCATGTTATAAAGATTAAATACGTTTTATGCAAGAAAACTCCTATATAGCGATATTTATTATTGCTTAGTTAGGTACGCCTACTACGGGAATGTAATTTCTCTCTTAGACAGGCGTCTTTAACAATGCCCCGCCGAGCATGCTTTAGCGAATCCGGGACTCCGGCAAAGGCAAAGACGGGACCGGGGTGTTTTAGTAGGTGCAAGTCCGACATATCCCCACGTCGTGCCCTCGACGTGGGTTGAAGTCATTAGATTTTCACCCCGTAACAAAAAAAAAGGGCGTCTTTAACGATAGGTGACCGCACCATATGAATGAGTTCCTAACTTACGGTCTCATACGACTTTTTTTGAAGTACTTAGATCTAAATTTCCGTTAATACCTCATCTTAGAAACTCGTTGTGTGATTTGTGTTACAAATGACGATTTTTATACAGTCAGGATCGAAAGCTACAAAAAAAAAACAAACACACACAATACTTGACTTGCTTAATACATTTGCATTTTCACGCAAATTAAAATGTTATTTTAGAACCACTTGAAGTACATACTATATGAAGACCTGTAGCAGAATACTCCTTAATCCCATCATACTTAGAACTGCTGTACAGAGGTTATACCAATTAAAACGACACCAACAACAAAATAATTTACTTCCGAACAAAATATAATCTTATAAACAATTCATTCTTAAACTTCTGTATAAACCAATCAAATCACTAAGTTCCGGCACAAAATCCAGGTCCATTAGGAGGTTGGGCTTGAATTCCACGTCGGTTCATTCGGCACACGTGTTCTTCAACACGAGAGGTAATGTCCAAAACACTGGTGAAAATGTAGCGAGGTTCTGGGGCCATCCAGAGTAATTCGGCCACAGCGCTTGCTTGCGGCCAAATTCTGCAATTAATCATGCATTCCTCAGCTTATACCTAATCAATGATATCTAGAAGGTGAGTTTTTGCCTAGCTTGGAGATAATTTATGGCAACATATTTTCATTAACCTTTTCCTCAGTTGGATCATCATCATTGTAGCTTTGCATGCATAAGCAATCTGTGTTACTTTTATAAAAGATACTTACCGACTAATCACATTTGTGTCGTCAACCACCTCGCCCCACATGCAAGCTTCGCCTCCTACAATATTGTTCAGGTCAAGAACATCAGTCGCAATAAGTTGTCGTGGATCGAGGGTGTAGAACTTGGACCAGTCACCGCCACCTTCGAGTTTGTCCAGGTACCAGGTTGCCGAGTATATGACTTTATAACCAGCTGCTAGGATCTGTGTAACCGATTGTGTTGGTGATAGTGTGTTACATTAATAATGCCTACCTATAAACACTGATTTTCTTTGTGTGGAACATCTGGACACTAATTTAGAGCCTCAAATAAAAAAATGTGAGACTGGACCGCAATTTTGAGTTATTTTATGTCAAGTAAAATTTTGCTAAGTAGGTAGTAGGTAGTAATTTTGTCATAGTAATATTTAAAAGCGTGTGTCTAAAAAGTAGGCTGCCCTACTTTTTTTTTTGTTTTTTACAGTATAATCAAATATAACGGGAGTTTATTTGGGACCTATTTGGAACGTCTAATTAATACAGAAGTGTGCTACACGCTGAACCCCTCACCTCATCTCCACTTGCATTAATTTGCTACTGCGCAGTAACTTGCCTTATGACTAGAGCCAACATAAAGTATTCTAATATGTTTTCCAAACCTGTTTAGGCACTGTGTATGGATACCATTTAACCCAGTAGTTCTAATATTTTGTAATTTCCTACATTATTGATGTACTCACTGGGATCATGTCTTGTGCTCCAACAGTCTTCCACACTTGTACGATAGCATCGCTCGGTAGTTTTACACCTTCATCGAAAACTTCCTGAAACATCATTGATGTGTTAATTAGGCGCTTACATCAAACCACTACCCTAAATCCTAAAAACTAAATGTTGTTGACGATTAAAGATTTTTACATACTTGCCACACAATAGGCTTTGACTTCTGTCCAAGTAGAGGAATGACTTTAGTCATGAAATACGCGTGTAGTTCGCTGGGTTTAGTCATGTTGTGCTCTTGCATAAATTTTACTAGATCTGGGTTTGAGGACCTGAAAATAACGTAAGTACTAGTAGTTTTATTATTTTAATTATTTGTTACGCATTAACGCATGCGGAGCGAACATTTGTAATTAAATACAAATAGGTACATAATAGAAAGAAAAACTTAAACCTCAGGCAGAACTCGAACCTGCGACTACTGGCTTGAGTTAAGTTATTCTATTCTATTATGTATTTGTATTTAATTACTAGTAGTTTCTGCATGTAAGCTATAATCCTTTGGTAAGGGGTGGACGGGGTCACTTCGTTGCCTACCTAAAGAGTGTTTATGAGCAAAAAGGAAAAGGTTTTTTAAACAACAAATAAGTACTTGATTGTCTGTATCTATGGGCACATTGCCAGAAAAGTAAACACATTGTGTCATTTGTTTTTACCAGCACTCCATTGCTACTTCGTCTCCACCAAGATGGAAGTATTTGTCAGGGAACCGCTCCTGTACTTCTCGGAACAAATCGCCGATAAGTTTGTACGTAACGTTGTTTGTTGGGTCCATCGGTCCCAAGCCAACTACTTCTCCGTACTGGTAGCATTTTGTCAGGATCGACGGGTAGGCTACGCCCCAGGATCTTGTGTGTCCTGCGAAAAATACAAATAAAAAACATTATACTTCTGATCAACTAGGCTTACTTTTGCAACTCTTATTTTTCTTTTTCTTATAAATTATCTAAAAAAAAGTGTTTTTTTCGAAAATACTTTAAGAGTTTAGCTTCAGTAAAGGCGATTATATTGTAAGTTTCAAGTAAGCCTACATTAATACGAGCCATCAGGTTTATCAGAAGTGCTATTGTGTACATCTAGGTCAAGTAGATGCATACGAGGCAATTTTATAGTGAAATTGCTCAAGTGATTCTTTACAACACAAGTTTCTAGATTCTAAGTCAACATATGGGTATTTTTTTGGTACATTTTATGTACTTTTCTAGGCCATGGTAAAGAACTTCATCGCGTAGCTTTTTACGCGAATAAATTTGAAAATTCTGGCCAATTTGCAATTATTCATAAATACATCGATTGTCTTTGTTGAATAATGTTTCTTTGTTCTTGTTTTTTTTGTTGGTTTTTATCTTCCAGTTTTAGTATTGTACCCACTTCACGCAGTTTTCTTTTTTACCGAAAGGTTGACTGGCGGAAAATGCCTAGTGGCATTAAGTCCACATTGTGTACCATTTTGTACATAAAGTTTTAAATAAATATTGCAATAATCAGTAGGTATGTGTATATCCCCTCATATTCCCAATGATTCATTAGGGTATAGGTAATTAGGTTTCAGGGAAAAATGAAACCCTTTGTTCGCTGGAGATATTTCGATACGATTAACAATGGTGGATAAAGTGTGACTAATATTTTGAAATAGTTTTTCCTTTTACAGTTTGTAGGTATCGCCTAGGAGTTAACCACTGAGAGATAAACTTTGGTTGTTTGTGGAGTAAACAATGGTACTAGGTATTTTTAATGTGTCCGTAAATAAAATATTGGTTCTCTATTACTTACATGCCAGTAAATTGTAAAAACCGTTTTGAAGGAAAGTACGTATGTACCAAAGTTCATTAAATTTCTGACTGTTTTATTGTGATAAAGGTTTTCAGAACGAATAATTAATTGTTTCCTTTGAAAATAATTCGCTTAGTCTAGCGTTCTAGGTATTTATAAAATGAGTAAATGTAAACAAACATTTCACAATCATATCAGTTAAGTAATGGATACTCTATCAGACAGCAAATCGTTTTATCTAAGGTCACTACAAAGTGCGTTAGCATAGTAATCTAAAGGGTTTTAACAAAGAGATGTTATTGATTGGAAGGTGTATAAACTATTATCTTTCTTTATTACGAACAAGTGATGATAAATGCTGACCTATAAAGTTGTATCTACTGACCTTTCTACCTACGATTTATAATATGCGCAATATTTGCAATGTAGGTGCCTAAATTTATTAGCACATAATGTGTAACCATTCTATCAAGTGTCTTTTATGATTACTTCATTATGATCAGGCTCATCAGAAAATTCTTCATTTTTGCCCATTAGAGGCAAAGGCCATGATAGTATAATCTATTTAAATTATCTGTTACGCATTAACGCATGCGGAGCGAATATTTGTAATTCATACAAACAGTGGAAAGAAAAACTTAAACCTCAGACAGGACTCGAACCCGCGACTACTGGCTTGACGCGCTAGTTGAATTAACACATTGTTAATCAAAGTCGGTGAGACCAAACGCAAGATTAGTTCACTAGATATCGCATACTAAAGACGTAATAAGTGGAAGGAAATTTTTTCTTTTCTTGTTTTTAAAATTGCGGTAATTATCAACCTATACTTTGAGTATAACAAGGAAGTGTTAATTAATTAATCTATGTTAAAATCGAAATGTATTTTTCTCAATATACGATTTTTGTAAACATGTTAATTAGTACATGGTATATTTTCCTTACATTAAAACGATAACACAATCACCTACCAGGCACGTCGAACTCGGGAAGAACGCGTATTCCTCGATCCCGGGCGTAGTTCACAATCTGGTTGATGTTTGTTTTAGTGTACACCATCGAAGGATCATATGCGCCTTGTAAACTGAAAGAAATAAGAGTGGATGTTAAGTATGTACCTACTTTAAAGGTGTCTTTCAAAGCCTCACAGTCCTATGACCTGTTTCTCATTCTACTGCCGCCTTTGACTATGTTGCAACATAGTTAAAGGCAAATGTAATACCTATTTGTGATATTACATAATATACTTCGGTTTAAAAATATTTGGTTTTATATTATGCAGTTAGTTGGATTGGTTTTATGTTAGTTAGTTATTATTATCTGTAGTAGGTACCTCAATTGAGGGAACTTCTCGCTTTGGTAAGGGAAGCTCTGGTCATCAACTATGTGCCAGTGCAAAACATTCATCTTGTTCATTTCCATAGCGTCCAGAGTTTTGAGAATATTTGCCACTGTGAGGTAATGCCTCGACGTGTCAATAAGAAGCCCCCGATACGTGTATCTTGGGAAGTCGACGATTTGTGTTGCGTTGATGAGCACGTCCTGCAACCATTCAATGCAATACAATTTTCGATAAAGTCGTGAATACAATTTAGCAACAATCGCGAGATGTCCCAGTGTGAATGCACAACTAACACAGATGCTATCTTTTTAAGCGAGTTAATGCTCTCAGGGTGAATATTGTTACGAAATCATTGGTAATAAGGATATATGCAGTCGTAAGGATAGTTAAAGAAGTGTCCGATGTGGCAAATGTGTTGTCGACAGGAATTTGGAGGAAGATTAATCGAAAAGTGGAGAAAATTATGTAAATTACAAAAGAAAGTTGAATTAGAGAAAGCAATTTTCGCACATTGATATCCGGAAATGGAGCCGGCAGACTTGTGTAAAAACTTACTTTGTATCCGTTAGTCATGTAGAATAACTGGGCAAAACTCTCCATCCCCCTCAATATACCCCATATGGAATCACTGTCAAGTGTCGATACTTCAGATACATTGAGGCTGTCTGGAAAAACCATGATTTATTATTAAAAGCGGAAGATTTGCAGTCATTAAAATGCTCCCTAGGCATATGAAAGAGCGCATAATATTTTCAAATTAGGTCTGAAATTAATTCCTGATGAACTAATTGCTACCTTTCGAACGATTATTGTTGTACTTTGAAAGATTTATAAGATTTTAATTTTATCTTTCAGATCCTACCTTGTTGTATGTAGTATAACGAACAGTAAGCTTAATAAAAGTAGGCTGTCTGACCATTGAAGATTAAGGAAACACGATTAATTGGCGGCCTAATTATAAAGATAACATAGCAAAACATACATTTTTCGTTCATTTCCAAGTGCGGGTATGCCTCGCACGGTGCTGTTAGATTTATTTGCAGTTCTTGCAGCGACCCCTTGAAGTCGGGGTCCGCGTCGGTAGACCGAGCCTCGACATGCTTCCATATCTTCTTCGAGTGTTTCCAGGCTATGTGATGCGTGGTTCTCAACACATTGGTATAACGTTCTATCGCAGCTTTTAATATATCGCATGTTTTTCCTTTTACCTGATAACATTCGACATTGTTAAATAAAGAACAAAAGCTTTTATTCCGGAGGGAAACACGTTCGAAAATAATAAAGGCATTTTTTTTAACTTAAATGCTACTTTTAAATGTACCTTTGTGGTATAGGTATATCCAACCTAGTATCTTATTTAGCACTAGCTGTCCCCCGCGACTTTGTTCGCGTGTTTTAGTTTCAACGGTTTTTCATTTTTGCAACATTTTTCATTTATGTTCCGCTCCTATTGGTCGTAGCGTGATGTTATATAGCCTATAGCCTTCCTCAATAAACGGACTATCCAATACAAAAAGAATTTTTCAAATCGAACCAGTAGTTTCTGAGATTAGCGCGTTCAAACAAACAAACTCTTCAGCTTTATAATATTATAAGTATAGATTTAGACCTATGAACATTTATTTTATATTATGCATTAAAAGTTTGCGCGAAGATTTTAATATGGACTTAAAACTTTAATTATTAAGAATTAAGTACCTATTTAAACTTTCGCGCAAACCTAAAACCAAAGGACCCATAAATATTTTCACCTAATTTTAAAAGTTTTTTTTCCAATTAACCAATTATAATAATATTCTTTACGGATCTTCTACATAGGTATAGCATTATGGAACCGCGCAACTAGAGTCATTAACGTTTCAAAAGTGCCTGAAAAAGCTTACTTGAAATAATAACATTTTGATTTTACGACACGAAACAAAATCGGTTTGATTTTGTCTTTGCGCTTCTTAAAATGTTTGATTTCTAGGACCATATAATAAAGGGAACAAATACTGAGAGGTCGTTACTATGAGTACCGGTGAAGTAAGAATCAGAAATCTGCCATGATCGGAAATTAAAAAAAGAGGCTGGAGCGGTGCCAGTTTTTCGGCAGCTCTGAAAGAGTTAAGTATTAATACTTATTACTTATTAGATTTAAGCGCCCCACTGTAGGGCCAAGAAAATAAGTTTAATTATTTCTGTCAATGAAGATTTTGTTGGTAATTTCTTGTTAACTTGAACTTTTTTATAAATTACAAAATACGAGCAAGTAAGTTTTTATTAGAGCCTCCCCCACCCTTCGTAAAATAATCCCTAACAGCTATGATTAACTGATTCTCTTTCTCAGAGTAGCGCTCTCGGCCATGGCTACCACATTAATTCTGAGGTTGGTGACACTGGTGCGCCCGGATGTGGATGATGTTGTAACCAATATTCTTAGAAAACAACACAACAGCAATAAAAAAAATTCAAAGAAACAGGTTGCGATGTTGTGAAACCATGAAAGTAATAACTTTCTGAATTCATTATCGGAACTCACAATCAATAAATTTCAAGACCTTCGCCTTTCGCGGACGAATGTTTTATTATTTCTTCAACGAAGAACAATGTTTCCCTCGACTGTACCAATGAATAAAATCGTTGTTACTTAGACTTATTTTTATTGTTTCAACCAGTGTCTTTTAAGTAGAACGAGAACGTAAATTGAGACAACATTGTTTGTGCAAGTGCTTTAGAGGCCAATAAAGAATGGACTTCAGTAATGTGCTAGCATAGAACCTCCTTTAAATGAGATGCGTGACCTAAAAAAAATATAACAATTATCTTTTGTTCCTTGAGTAACTCGGGGAATATTGAAATACCTTGAACCATACGTATACGTATTACTTTTAAAAGATATTGACCAAGCTTCTTTTTAATGAAAAATAATGGTCTGTTAACGAAGTAAATTACGAAATCGAGTTAATGGCACTTTTGATTTTAACTGCGATTAACAATAGACTGAATAAGTTCATTGTACAATACTCTAACCGCAATTGTAGGTATAACGTATATAATACAAACTCAAATGAAAAATAAACAACGTTCAGCATTTTTATTTCGCATTCGATTGTATTAAAAACTAGCAATTATAATTGCATGCATTGCAGATAAGCTGAAGTTTTATAGAATAGTTTGTCGAACTAGCCTAAATTACCTAGGTACCTACATAATGGATACTTTTATTATTATAAGTAATATACCTTACCTTTAGCAGATGCGTATGGAATTTTTTAATATAATTAATTTTGATTTTTTTTTTTCACTTAAATTATTTTGTACTTACTACATAATTTTAAAATTTAATTAATAAATAAAAGTAAAAATAAAATAGATTTAATTTTAATGTTTAGGTGTATGATAAGGCTAATGAACGAAAGAGCGAATAAGAAAATCAATACTTTCAACAATTTCCAAACCTGATGACTACTATGTATTTCGTAAATTATGACTTTATTTACCAGTTTAAAATGCCAGAAATAAAAAGAAGCATTAATATAAAGCCTACTGTATGTTTTTGACTTACCGTAAATTTTAAAACTGCAGGTGCTAATTTATAGTAAGTACGTTCTTTTGTTTGCTGTTGAGGTTTTGGCCAAACTTCCCCTTTTGTTGCTGGGAAAGCTGGGCCTGGTACTACAATGTTTAAACAGGCCGCGAAAAATACGCAAAACGCGTTAAAAATTATTATGCGCCGCAACATTTTCGCGGCAAATTAATGGGCTATCCGTGCGACTTGGCTGACAGACCGATGTAAACTGTTATTTATAATTTGGGTATTTGTCATATATTGCCATAGATTGATAAGAAATAATAAATTGTTAACACAACATTTTAATGTATGACTTGATGAATTCTAGCTATGCCCATATCGTGCCCGTTTCATCATGTATTAAGAATGATAACATAGTAAAACATAGGTTCAAACATGACAAACAAAAAATGTAGGGTTAATAAAAATACGTAAAAGAGGTTTAAAAAAATATAACTATAACTCAAGAAATTATTTTCTGTTATAAAATACAGTATTTTTTTGCAGAAATAATTATGTAAGTCTGGATGACATTAAAAATTATTCTGAATAGTTTCTGTGTTGCTAGGTAAAATGGAAAAAAAATAATTTAATTATCTGTGCATCAACTAACTATTGACGTTTCATTTTGGGGGCGGGTAACGAATCGTCATTATTGTAGCGAATTTCATAAAAAATGAGATAATTTAGCATATTCATTTAGTTCGAGTATAATAATATAATTTTCATAACTAATGTTACTATCTGCGGTTCCGTAGGTAAGTTTGTACAGCGTTAAATTAAGTTAATCAATTAGTATCATATCTTGTGTCTTATTGGCCGTATCCTGTTCTATTGATTCATAATCAGACCCAAGTTCGGGTGCTATCTCTGCCATTTCTTAGTTGATATGTGACGTATATAGAAACAATATTGGGGTAGATTAGGTTTGTGGAAGACTTAAAATGTGTTTCTTTGCTTATCTTTGACTACCCCTTTGGTCGAATATATTGCCTTGGTGGTAATGTACGATCTTGTGTTGTTTTTCCAGGTCTAATTCAATATGATTGGGGGCCTATTCGTGTACAACCACAAGGGCGAAGTCCTGATCTCGCGGGTGTACCGCGACGATATAGGACGGAATGCCGTGGACGCGTTCCGTGTGAACGTGATCCATGCGCGGCAGCAAGTCCGCTCGCCCGTCACCAACATCGCCAGGACATCCTTCTTCCACATCAAGGTAACACTTGTTTGACTAGATCTTTGCTGTAACTAATAGGACACTACATCTAATTCCATCTATCCAGCTTATTTGTCTTCTAACACACTGCAGTTACCTTACTTAGAAATTTTCTAATTGGATACAGGCTGGAACAAGATTAACTCTATGCTCTTTAAATAAACCTGTTTTTAAATAGCCTGCAAGCCAGTTAACATAGCTGGTGATTACACCAACAGCTTTTTGTACAAATTGTTATACTGATGAATAGCTTGAAAAATCTGAAAATGAGGATTTGTTGTCTAAATGAGGAAGAGTAAATAATGATTTTTAAATCAGTTGGAATATAACTTAAACTAAATGATTTTACTACTCTATGGCCTAACATTATAAGAATGTGTTAGATAACACAGTTGACGAGGATAACTTTTAACATAATTTATAATTTTTCATTAGCGTGCCAACATCTGGCTAGCAGCTGTCACCAAGCAGAATGTGAACGCTGCCATGGTTTTCGAGTTCCTCCTCAAGATCATAGATGTGATGCAGTCGTACTTCGGCAAGATCTCTGAGGAGAACATCAAGAACAACTTCGTCCTCATCTATGAGTTGCTTGATGGTATGCATTTTTCTTAATTTTGTAAAAGCTCTGAGGTCCCGGATTTGATCCCCGACCGGGTCAATGTAGAAAACCCCTTTTCCTACATTGTCTCGTGTCTGGGTGTTTGTGGTACCTTCATTGTCTCTGAATTCCATAACACAAGTGCTTTAGCTACTACTTTGGGTCAGAGCAATGTATGTGATGTTGTCCACATTTATTATTGTTATATAATTATGGTATGGTCACTAAGTGAAGATTTTTACCTCAAAACTCTATGCACCATAGATTTATATGATTTTGAATGTATCAACAGTAAGGAGGTAGTAAATAAGGCTGGTGTGTTATCCTTTGTCTCTCTTTTGTAGCTACAGGCCACTGAGTAATTTATTAATTACCTGTTACAGCATTACTTAATAGCTACCAGATTTAAAATAAAAATATTGTCAACACAAGATGGTATTATACTCACTAAATTATAATGATTTCGTTTTCAGAAATCTTGGATTTCGGCTACCCACAGAACTCAGACACGGGTGTCCTGAAGACATTTATCACCCAGCAAGGCATCAAGTCTGCCTCCAAGGAGGAACAAGCTCAAATCACATCCCAAGTATATAACTTATTTCTTTTTATGTATTTCACATTATTATACTTTGTTTTCAATCATACTACTACACAAATTGCATCCTTGTAGTTCTTGTAATCTCTGACAACAGTAATATAATGGCAATGTAAAGTTTCTACTTTTGTTCTACATACAATGTCATTAGCTAAATAATGTACTATTAAAATCATTCAATTGATACATAGTATTATAGTTATTATAATATGAACTGTTTATTTATTTAGGTGACAGGGCAGATCGGGTGGCGTCGTGAGGGCATCAAGTACAGGCGCAATGAACTATTCCTAGATGTGCTCGAATATGTCAACCTGCTCATGTCACCGCAAGGTACCTAACTATTATCTAAACTTCTAAAGTAACGTGATACATAGGGTTGGCGACAAAGGTATAGAAATATGACTATTCTGAAAAGTATTGAAGAAATCTATCAATCTTTTTCTTCCCTCACAAAGTGAACTTTCCATACAATTTATCAGGAAAATATGTATAACATTTTTAATAGTACTTACACCCCAATTTGTTTATGGAACTGATAAGCAACAGAGTTTAGGTTTCGTTTTAAAATTGATTGGCAGTTTTATAGATAAAACTCTAGTTATGCACCAAAACAAAGTCATATATTTGGTATCTCGATGAAGTATAATAAAAATAAATGTTTTGGATATGTTTACATAAATATTTATAAACTGCCTGGTGCTAGACTTTGTATATATATATCAGATGATGTATGGGTTTAAAATAAATACACAATAATTTCATGGGTTTCTTAAAACTTGTTATAGATAAATATCCTAATTGTTGTTGTATATTACAACTGTTTAAAAAAACATTTGCAAATAACTGTCTAATTAACTGATATGCTTGTCTAAGTTTTATTATGATTATGTAATGGCATGAAACAGTGTTGTTGACCACAATCAGAAAGACACAAATAAAATTGTAATGTTCTTTTGAGGTAGTGTTTCAAAGTATGCATATATCTATTTACAAAATCTTAAAATAAGTAGACAGTAGATTTTAGTTAATAGTAACTTAACTTCATCAAAATATTATTTTATATATTTGTGATGAGACCTGTATTGTATGTTAACCAGGTCAAGTGCTGTCTGCCCATGTGGCTGGCAAAGTGGTGATGAAGTCTTACCTGTCTGGCATGCCAGAGTGCAAGTTTGGAATTAACGACAAGATCGTCATGGAAGCTAAGGGAAAAGGCAATGGTGAGTGACTTTGTTAACATGGAAATTAGTATTAATTTTCCATTATGATTTTTTTTAGCAAAAGCCCTAAGCGTTAAAATCCTAATTTAATATGGCAAAATACTGAAGACATAACATTAATTACCATTCACTCCCAAAGAAGTTAATTTTAGATCATTGGTAGACTCTAAACACCAAAAAGAGGGTTCAAATCAAGTGGAGGTAGTGCGGCGATCGGTCGCCGCTTGGGGTTTGACAGATTTGGCTGTGACGTCATGCGCAAGGAAGTGATATTACATCTATACTCCTTTCCCTTATAAAATAAAATGATATATATATTATTATCAGGTGGCATATCGGGCAATACGGACAGCGACCCGGCCCGCTCCGGCAAGCCGGTGGTGGTGATCGACGACTGCCAGTTCCACCAGTGCGTCAAGCTCAGCAAGTTCGAGACGGAACACTCCATCTCATTCATACCGCCGGACGGAGAGTTTGAGCTGATGAGGTTTGTTACATACCTATTTACAAAGTCAGATATTGCTGTACTTAGTTGAATACCTAATATCTGAAAACTTGGTTGGCGTTAAAAATTTATTTGATAAGACTAATTTTATACAGTAAGAAAGTTGTAGAAGTGAGTAATAGTGTTTTAAGAATATCTGCATGGAACAAAAAACTATGTAATGCATGTTAATTTTTTAGTTTTATGTATTAGCCTATTCCACAACATCATTGGTTATCTGTAGGGTTGTCAAGAAACTTCAAAAGACCTGGTTATTAAATGAATGTTGAACTCGTGTTTAGTCAAACTATGTATTTTCTACTTTGCTTTGTTCAGTGGTCTCTCTTTTATCAGTCTATCAGGAAGTGTCTGCAGTTGATCCTAAAAGATTGATGCAGTAAATATTATATTATTTTTATTTTTGTCAACAGATACCGTACAACAAAAGACATATCCCTTCCCTTCCGCGTGATCCCCCTAGTCCGTGAGGTTGGCCGTACTAAGATGGAAGTCAAAGTGGTTCTGAAGAGCAACTTCAAGCCCTCGCTGCTCGGCCAGAAGATCGAGGTGAAGATCCCCACGCCGCTGAACACTAGCGGCGTCCAGCTGATCTGCCTGAAGGGGAAGGCTAAATACAAGGCTTCCGAGAATGCTATTGTTTGGAAGTGAGTTACCTGGACTTTAGTTAGAAAATATCAAATTGCTACAGTAGTAAAAAAATCTCTATATAAAAAAAAGGAATATAGCATAGCATTAGCATATGTATAACAGACCATCAGTTAAGACCGGCTAGACCGATTTGGCTGTGTTTGTTTTGATCATTGTCAGAACAAAGTTTGTTTGAAAGAAAATTTTCAAAAAAATTGCGAGAAATATCAGTAACTAGCTGTCCCCCGCGACTTTGTTCGCGTGTTTTAGTTTCAACGGTTTTTCATTTTTGCAACATTTTTCATTTATGCTCCGTTCCTATTGGTCGTAGCGTGATGTTATATAGCCTATAGCCTTCCTCAATAAACTGACTATCCAATACAAAAAGAATTTTTCAATTCGAACCAGTAGTTCCTGAGATTAGCGCGTTCAAACAAACAAACAATCAAACAAACAAACTCTTCAGCTTTATAATATTAGTATAGATAAAAATGGTATTTTTATATGAAAAAAATCGATTGAAGGTTCCTATATATATTTTTGTATAGAATGATAGGATGACTGTCGGGTCAGCTAGTTGTTCATTTGCATGTTAAATGCGAAACTTCAAGGTATTCCTTTCCAAAAACCAAATATAAATCACATTTTTTTTCACTCAGGATCAAGCGCATGGCAGGCATGAAGGAAACCCAGCTGTCAGCTGAGATTGAGCTGCTCGAGACGGACACCAAGAAGAAGTGGACGCGGCCTCCCATCTCCATGGGATTCGAGGTGCCCTTCGCACCCTCGGGCTTCAAGGTAACACTCAAATTTAAAATCACAGATAGTTCGGCTGTATCCTAATATTACAAGCGATCAGAAAGAAAAGAATATTCTGCAATAAAAAAATAGTTTTGAAATATGACTTTAAAATGAAATTTTGAATAATATGCTCAACAAGGTTGGTGAAATAATAAGTGAAAGAAATCCAACAAATGTCTATAAATAAGTATGTAATATTATAAATAACTCTTTTAACTACTGATAGTTATATAGCTTTTTAATGAAAACTTATTAATTAGATTCAGCTCACTCACAAAACCTGCCAGGTTTTTATATTAGACCAGCGGTCGGCAACCTTTTGGCAGGCAAGGGCCACAAAGTGGCTAACTAAACCAAACGCGGGCCGCATTTGTGATATAAACCCTCGAAACTAAACTATACGATTTTTTTTTTCTAGGTAGGAGAGGTAGTTACCTATTTGACGCATTAAATATGTTGGAAACAGGTGACAGTTGATTACGAAAAAAAAAACGTTAGGGCACTTTTTTTTAATTTCGGTGGCTGTCCTAATTACTTGTCAATGTGAACTGCCTCGTACAAAAAGAACTATTGTTAGTGTAGCTAAATAGTAACTTTTATTTAAACCCTGAATAGTGATAGTATTATCACGAAGTGATTATATATTTTTATCTACCCAGGTAAATAACTGGCAAGTTTTAAATACATCTGTCCCAGAAAAACCTTGCGACTTTCGGTGGCTAAATGTTTAACGCCAATATTTTTTCATAGAACCTCTCTTACTAGCTCGCCTTTCGTGCGCTTTGAAGGTACGCACCAGTACCACCTAAGTGTTCGTAGTAGAATGAAATGCGCAGCTGCCTACGTGTTCCCGCCAACTATTTAAATTTATCAGTTCGGTGTCATGGAACAACATATTTCTCATTTCCTTTTATAGATATAACTTGGTTGCCAATAAGTGGTTGTAAATAAAATTACAAAATACTCGTGAACGCCTAATAATACTATGTTTATTTGTGTAGTATTCATTACACCCTATTATAAATGGTTTTCTTGTAATTCTAATTAATGTCCTTGTTTTTTTCATTTCTGTGATATCATTTCGTTGACTTGGTGGACAGTTTTGTCCACCGAAATGATAAAAAGTCCACCGGAGTGACAAAAAATCCCATTTCGGTGCATAATTATATCATTTCGGTTGGTAATTGTTTCATTTCGGTGTAAATACAGGCCAGCTAGAGATTTTTTCCCTGGTGGGAATTTGTATGGGCTTTCCACCTTGGGGAAGGCAGGGGCAAAGTTCTTACCGGCTAAAACCACCGGAGTACTTGTCTCTACACTTTACCAGGCGGTTAGTTTAGTTGCTAACTACGGCGGTCTCATTTCTTTGAAGTGAGGGAGAAAATACAGTTTACACCCATTTGGTTCATTGAAGAGGCACACGGAGGCACTAAAGCAAGTTTCTAGCGCTGCATTGCCCAAGCACCAAATTTATTTGTTTAGTTTTGGTACCTACTACAAACAGTTATTCAATTTTATATATTTATTTAGGTAAGCCTGTCTGTTCTATAAAAGACAGGCTTACCTAAATAAATGAAATGTAGATTTTAATTTCAGTGGATAGGTTCAAAGTAAGTTATTTGATTTCGGTGTCCGACTGATTCATTTCGGTGGCATCAAATTTTAAACACGTATATCTCATACGTTTATTAAAATATCTTAACGCCTATAAATTCTCACATTAAGGACATCAAGAAAAATAAGAAACTTAACTATAGTTTCTTAATTCTAAATAAAGATAAACTCTACTACAGTAGCGTTTGTGTAAAAGAGTAACATGTCATACCAGCCTATAAATGTCCCACTGCTGGGCACAGGCCTCTTCTCATATAGAGAAGGAACGAGCATTGATCACCACGCTTGCTCAGTGCGGGTTGGCGATTTCAGATTCTAATTGTTGGAATCCAGGTTTCCTCACGATGTTATCCTTCACCGTTTGTCAATGATGTCTTAGAATAATTAAGAAAGTACATATAACTTTGAAAAAGTCACATTGGTACTTGCCTGTAGTGGGTTCGAACATGCAACCTTGTGCACACAAGTCCGTTCATTGAACCACTAGGCCACCACGACATTTAAAAAGAGAACAATCATCCATATATCCTTACTAACTTTCGCGTATATAATAAAGGATTAGTATTGATTTACAAAACTTTCAAGGGCCGCAAGTAAGACGCCCGCGGGCCGCAAGCGGCCCGCGGGCCGCGGGTTGCCGACCGCTGTATTAGACCAATAAAGAAAATGTCTGCGCCGACCAATCTAATGTATCTATGAAATTCTTTTGTGTTGTTTTGTTAAAAGTTATTTTAATTACATATTTTATAATGATCTAAAATTGTTTCACAGGTTCGCTACCTCAAAGTATTCGAACCCAAACTGAACTACTCGGACCACGATGTGATCAAATGGGTGCGCTACATCGGCCGCTCGGGACTCTACGAGACACGATGCTAAATATACGGGTACAATGTGAGTACACTTTAACAAATTGACTGTGTAGTGTTTACAAAAAGGTGCGTACAAATCAGAGGCAGCCTCGAATTGAGGCACGCACGGCTCGCCTCGCATTTAGAATTTGTTTTTTTGGCCGTGCTCAAAGGTTCCTTGGTGCGCATGCCTTGCGTAATATGGACGTGTATCCGAGCTTGTTTATACAACACTAGGTTGGTTTCATTCGCTGATGATATTTGAACGTAATTTGTTGAAGTAAATTGCCCACCTTAAGAATACCGATTCTTATATAAATGTTTCATCCACCATTGAGGTGGTTTTATGATGAAAATAGCAGAAGCTGTTCCACGCCATATTGTGCGGCGTACAAAGCGAATGCGCAACTAAGCAGCCTCTGGCTGAGCGGCTCTAATTCGTATGCACCTTAATAGGTAGTGGCGCCGATTCTGTTCACAAACTAAATCAAAATTAAAGTATTGCTTTTCTTTACTAGCATACAAGTTAAAAAAAAGACGCCGTTACAAAATTTGTATGCAATTTTAGCTGAAAAATATACGACGGCTTTTATTTATGTTTGCCTTTTTTATAATTTTATACAACCAGACACAATTTAAATTATTTCTTTGGGGAGCTTAATAGATCATCACTTGTAAATATTTTGCAGTTTCATTTCATATTTAATTTTACTTATGAAATTTGCAAACCTCCCTTTTTTGAAGCCGGAAGCCTATTTTGAATAGACATTAATCATAACACGTTTTTCAATGCACCAGACTATTTAACTTAATAATATTTTTTTACACTATTTGATGCATAATCATACTATCTAAATTAACGACGATTTATTTCATATTTCATTCGATAGATTTTTTTACTTCTCAGACAATCGTTCGTGTTTTTGACATTATGTTAAGCTCTTTCCGTCCTGTAAGCAAGCAATTTGACTGCACGTATAGCTGAGTGGTCACCACGCGAATTGCCACTGTGCGCGATGTGCTACGTGTTCGATTCCCGCATGGGACAATCATTTGTGTGATCCACAAATGCTTGTTTTTAGTCTGGGTATTTTTGTGCATGTGAATTGAATGTTTGTACAAACTCAGAAAAGAGAGTATTATAACTGTTTTGCATTTATGAATTCGTTCTCCACTCCGTAAGACTCCGCCTACTAAATATTTCTGAAACAGCGCCTTAATAGCAGCCTAAGATTGCCTGGAAATGTCCTTATCTAAAGTCAATCATCAGACATACAGGTTAGAGTAAGTTATTTCTAGTATTTATTGTACATTGATTCATCTAGTGATGTTCATTTCAGGATCTGCACAGTGTTACGGCAAATGAGACAACGGACATAGTAATGGCGTGTTACATAATATATTTTGTATATAATTTCATATTACTCACACAAAGAGATTCCTTCAATGAGTTCTATTTTTTTATTTTTCAACTAAGTATAGAATATTTTTATGCTCAGATACCTATGTATGCAGGTACATACGATGTTTTAAGTAATTGCAATATTTTATATTCTTATTATTATGAGGCTTATGAATTAAAAAGACATTTATTAATTGTAAAATTTATTTTCCGTTTTGATATTTTTTCTTAAACCTTATTATTTATTTTGAAAATCATACAATCGGTTAATATATAGTTTATCCCATTGATCACTTGATTAACTAATTTATTGTGTAATGCTATGTTCTAGCAAGAAATTAAGATGATGAAATGTTGAAATATAAAATGTAATATTCTGTAGAACATAATATATTATGTATATTACTATTCAGCACGATATAACTAAAATGAGAGTATTAATCTAGCCTCCTTACAGTAAATATGTACATGATATACTTATTGAATCTCATACGATTATGATCACCTATCTTATACTGTTCCGCTTGTATATTTCTCCCCGAAACTTTTTGCGTATTAAGATTTTCATAATAAAACTTATACTTACTATTGTATCATCTAAATGTAGTTAGTACATTTGATATGTGACACGAAATATTCCAATGTCTATTTGAATCACCAATGGTATTGAAAAGAATATTAAAAGAAATCAACTAAGATAAACATATATAAATCCTTTTTGGTTAAGCAGAAAACGCCTTAAAATATTAAGAAAATAATCTATAATACGCAAAAAGTTAGTGAGATAACCATTCCTCGACATTTTTATGCTTTTGTTTTTAAAATATATATTATGTATTTAGAAAATAATATATTATATTATATATTCTACATTTAGAATATCACTATAATATGAAGTTATGTAATATTAGGTAATCAATAGTATTAAATGTTAGAATTAATGGTTAGGGATCGCTTGCAGATTATGTTGCGTTGACTGATAATATCTAACTAAAGTGTACATACGTTTGTTTTATAAATAAATGTATGTCAGATTTGTTTGCAATACCGAACACCAGCAGGATTACTCTTGAATTAATTTGAATTTCCAATACAAGTCCAATACAAAATTAACATTAATCTAGCAGACGTGTCTGCCATGATTCAGCATTCCTGAAAAAAAATTCGATGACGCTTATTTCCTTCTACGCAAACTAAATCAAAATTCAATCATTGCTATCTTTTACTATCATACAGTGTGAGAAAAGGACAACAATGGATAATAACTAACTTAATGTCAAAGTAGTTTTCGCCTTTAAGCATCACTATTTTTAGCGTCGTCTGTCTTTTTCTTATACAAGTGAAAAGATACCGATGTCCTGAAACATGTTTAGTACGTGTTTAACAGGATCAGCGCCAATGTTTTGATTCCAGATAGTTACTCCCAATGGACACATAATATTGAAACAATTTGGCGCCAATCTTAAGTTCAAGGGAACGAAACTTCACAATTCCAATGTCATTCGGCCGAAATTAAATACAAGAGTATCTCCCAGGTTTACCCAGCAATGGATGAAGCCGTACTTCGACCAATAAACTTCTTTATTCATTGTCTGGGCCTTCACAGTCCCACATAATTTGCAAACGATTATTAGATTCCTCATTATTAGACTATGAATGAACGGCAAGGATTGGAATACATCTTTTATAGTTCAGAAGTATCAAAATTGTTCATGTTAGCTTGCGTGCGACGAAACTGTTATTTATTGACGTTACTTTAAGCTTAAGTCCGTTAAGACTTCATATGGAAAAGTAAATGCTTTGCTATTTTGTATTTTAACTTTATTATGGTGTAATTTGGCAATAAAAAATAAAATTGACTGATTTAAAACATTACAAAAGTTTTGTTTAGTGTATCGTGAATATTCTTCTCCAGTGTTCAGTTTCTCTGCACGCGAGTGTTTATGCATGCTGTTATAGGGAATGCTTATAATGTATCGTGTTACAAAAACAATGTACAATAAATGGTAAAAAAAAATGCTGTTTTTTCATTCAATTTGCATAAGAACTTTAGATTAATCGAAAGAAAGGAATAAGTAAATTAAGCAAAGGTAAGGACGGGACCGGAGTGTTTTTAGTCGGTGCGAGTGTGACACATCCCGTGCCCTCTGCGTGAGTTGAGGGCATTAGATATTCAACAAAAAAAGGCATTTAAACTTCGTGTTTCGCTCACATCTCAACGTATAGTATTGATTTTGTAATAGGTGATTAACAAACCAAAAGGCATTAAACACACAATTAATATTACTGTCTAGGCTCCGGCGTATCGCGGTCTATTTTTCCTAAACAAGGTTTGTTTTTGAATGCGAGGCGATGCCGGACTGCCGGCCCAGTGACGAGTGTTTGTGTTTGCCGGCAATCGACCTACGCATGCGCGCCGCCCGCGCTCCTTCAGTACCTAACCTCGAAAAATTAACCACTCGCGGCGCGTACAGCTCTCGCGTCCACCGTCGCCGCCCGCCCCACGCACCTTCACGTCAAACCGTTCTGTTTACAATATTACATTAACACGTGCCCACGGATTTCTTTTTGGCCGACGGTAGGGTCACGTGAAACGCCCCGTATACACACAACAGCCCACCGAGAGGAACCACAGCGTCTCTGGTGCGTATTTTTTACTTTTGATGGTTTCTTATTTGGTGATAGTGGGACTTCGTGCGTTTTGATTGGCCAATTCTTTTTCTGTGAGTATGTTCGTGGGCATGTTCGCAAATTTTCTTCTATTTTTATTACCTATGTTTCGAATGCAATTATTGCTTTTTATTTTATAAATACTGTGCGCGTGTAAACACTTCGCAATTATTTAACGTCAATATTATAATTGCCTTTCAATGATGGCATACAATTGTTGATTTTGAAAGTTTAATAAACTTTCATCGTGTAGACCAGGCTTAATAATAGGGACTTTAGAGTTCTCATTAGATCTAACTTTAACTATGTCGAGTTTATAGTTCAATTCTTTATATTATAATTTGATATTAATAATTTTATAACAAAACTTTTTTATTCCAGTAATCGATAATTTTTTTTCAAACATTATTTAGCTTTGTAATTATTTTCTTGTTACATCCGTTTCTCTATACTTAAATCAGTTTACACAAACCAGTTTATGTGACTATAATGGGCCTGTTTCCTATTTTTTTTTTAATGTCCGTTTTGTAGATTAATGAATTTTATTGGATACGTATTTTTTCTTTTTTCCTGCAAACAAAAAATGATCAAAATACAGAGAACTGAAGTTACGCGTGACGTCACTCCTCGCTACGATTTTTAGCGAGGCGTAGCGTCATAAGCCCCCACTCCGAAACTTTAAAGCGGTGTATCTTTGTATTTTTTTATTGTTTTGATAAAAGAAAAAATAAGTGTCTAATATTTTTTTATTATCTAACTGACGGACTAAATAGATTTTAACTTTTCATACCCAGGAAACATCCCTATTATCTTGTGTTTAGGTATTCGGACATCATTAAATGCTGTTTTAGTCCATGTATAGGTACTAGCAGGATGATGGGAAATAATAAGAATGAAAACACATACAATAATTTATTGATGGTAGTAGTTGTACACATGCAGAAAAGCGTAAGGTAAGCGTTTAGGAAAAATAACGAAATTAACATAAATATTCGTTTTCTTTCTAAAGTTCACAGTAATGTGTACCTAACTAACCCAAAAATAACGTATTACGTTTAGTAAAAAAAATAAACAAGGTCCGCCATTGTAGGTACCTACATAAAAATAAAAAAGTACATAAAAATAAAGTATATAAAAAAGATAAATTATAAAAAAGTTCACAAAGTAAAAGTATCTTAAATTCATGTAGACATACGTAAAAATGTTTATGCAATGCAGAATCCTGGTCCATTCGGGGGTTGTGCGTGTACACCTCGTCGGTTCATACGACAAGTGTGTTCTTCTAGCCGGCTCCTGACCTTCATAGCGCTGCTTTTATTGTAATTGAACTGCGGTTGTACCGCACTCCACAGTTTTTCAGCTATTGCACTCGTACGTGGCCATACTCTACAAAAAATGAAGTTGCCAGCTATCGCTTCCACTTTTTGATATAGAAGTTCTTTTAATATTTCTATATTAAAGAAAAATTCTATATCATACCTATTCTATATTTACAAATGGTAAATTAACAAGACTAGAGGTCTAAGAGCATTGTCGACCTAACTATGAAACTCTGTATTGTTAAAAACATTTTTTAATATCTGCCATAGCGGTAACTAGAATGTCCACCTGTTTTAAGGGTGTCACTAAGTTGGGTAATATGTGGTTGTGGTTCCAGAAATGTTACCTACGTGCAATCTAAAGAATTGGCCACCGGCCTATTCTAGTTATCGGTTCGGTATCGGTTATCCAAATACGTACCTACTGATTAAATTCCTGTCATCAACAGATTCACCCCACATGCAAGCCTCACCACCCAGAATGTTATTTAGATCCAAGTCCTTGAAGTATTTCGGTATCATTTGTCGAGGATCAACTACGTAGAATTTGGTCCAGTCGGGTAGAAGATAGTCCAAATACCAAGAAGACGAGTAAATCAGTTTGTGGCGTGCTGACAAGATCTGGAAACGGCAGGATATAAAGATTGCATTATTTCTACTTCAGGCACCTATTGCTTAGTTAGGTGGGTGGGTGTAGCCACCACGGGAACACGATTGATTTATGTGAATGGGGCCTCTCTCTTAGACTGTCTGTGAATGGTGAGTGCAAAGATAACAACACAATAGGTGCCTGAAGTTGGACGTCGGCGACCCAGAAACAGGTGGCGGGAGGACCTACAGTCATGCTGCGAGGGTTGGTTTGAGATGGCGTGAGTTAGAGAACTATGGAAGGACTTGGGAGAGGCCTTTTTCCAGCAGTGGGACAGCTTAGGTAAATAAAAAGAAAAAAAGGTAAGCGCCCCCTACAAACTAGTCCCTATGTTAAGGTCTTTTAGAAACTCGTTAAGTGACTCGAGTTAAAAATAAAGGTTTTTATAGGCAGGAAGAAAAGTTGCAGAAAAAGAACAAACACTATACTTGACTTACTCATGTCTCATTTGGGCGCAAATTAAAATGTCACAAAACCATTTGAAGTACTGTACGAAGAGCTGTCGAAGGCATACCCCTTTATCTTCCATGCTTAGAAGTTAGAACTACAAAGGTAATACCAATAAAACAACAATAACAATAAAATAATAAATATAATATGCTTCTAAACATAATATAATCTTAAAAACTAAAACATTCTTAAACTTTTAAATTAAAATCACTACGTTCCAGCACAAAATCCAGGTCTATTATGAGGTTGGGCTTGAATTCCACGTAGGTTCATCTGGCACACGTGTTCCTCAAGTCGAGAGGTAATGTCTAAAACACTGGTGTAAGTGTAGCGAGGGTCTGGGGCCATCCAGAGCATTTCAGCCACCGCGCTTGCGTGAGGCCAAATTCTGCAATTAGTTATGCCATTCCTCAGCTTATCTAATCAATGATATTAAGATTGCCTAGCTTTGAGATAGTTTAGAGCAACATATTTTCATTAAACTTTTCCTCAGTTGGATCATCATGATTATAGCTTTTGCATATAAGGAATCTATGTTACTTTTATAAAACATACTTACCGACTAATCACATTTGTGTCGTCAACCATCTCGCCCCACATGAAAGCTTCGCCTCCTACAATATTTTCCAGGTCAAGAACATCAGTCGCAATCAGATGTCGTGGAACGAGGGCGTAGAACTTGGACCAGTCACTGCCATCTTCGAGTTGGTCCAGGTTCCAGGTTGCTGTGTCTATGACTATAACCAGCTTCGAAGATCTGTGTAACCGATTGTGTTGGTGATGGTGTGTTACATTAATAATGCCTACCTACATACACTAATTTGCTTTTTGTGAAACATTCGGACATCAAGATAGAGACGAAATGAAAAAAAATGTGTGGCAAGACCGTAATTATTAGTGGTAATTTGTTTTTATTATTTCCGTCAATTTAAATTTAGCTTAGTGAGTAATTTCACCATACTAATATTTAAAGCGCGTTTCTAACTTCTAATTATTACACAAGTGTGCTATGCGCCGAACCCCGCAGCATACCTCCCCTAACGCATTAATTTGTTACTGCTTAGCGACGTGTCTCACGACTACAGCCGACAATGTTTGATTCTAATATGTATTCCTGTGTATATTGAAATGCAGATCAGCACTTTAATTGATATGAGATATTGCAATTTAAATGTTGTAACAATAACCTGTAATCCAGTAGTTTAATGTTATTATCATTATGGATGTACTCACTGGGATCATGTCCTGTGCTCCTTCAGTCTTCCACACTTGTACAATAGCATCGCTCGGTAGTTTTACACCTTCTTCGAAAACTTCCTGAATCATAATTTAAATATTTTGCAAAACAAAAAGATGTTGACGAATTGGAATTAAGCATTTTACATACTTGCCACACAATAGGCTTTGACTTTTGTCCAAGCCGAGCAATGACTTTGGTCATGAAATACGCAAGCAGTTCTTTTGGCTTGGTCATCTTGTGCTCATTCATAAATTTCACTAGACCGGGGTTTGATAACCTGAAAATAACGGTAGTAGTGTTTACATGTAATCAATAAATAATCCTTTGGTAAGAGATGGATGACACGACATTATTTCGGTGACCATTCCTTTCCTAATCAATCCGAATTCCTTATTCGCGTTTGCATTTCGGACTAATTTATGCAATTTTTCGGTACACTTTGTGACTAAACTATACCAAATTTAAAATGAACTACGCCGTTTTACTTGGTACGAATCCCTACTTGGTGCGGATTTTGAATTGCTACGAATCCCTACTTAGTACAGATTTTGTCTTGCTATGAATCCCTACTTGCTACGGATTTTGACTTACTACGCCGTTTTACTTGGTGCGGATTTTGAATTGCTACGAATCCCTACGTGGTACAGATTTTGACTTGTTATGAATCCCTACTTGCAACGGCGTTTGACTTGCTACGAATCCCTGCTTGGTACGGATTTAGACTTGCTACGAATCCCTACTTGCTATGGATTTTGAATTACTCCGGCGTTTCACTGGCTACGAATCTCCTTGGCACGGATTTTTACTTGCTACGCATTTTAACTTGCTACGGATTTTGACTTGCTTCTAATTTTGACTTGCCACGAATTTCGACTTGCTACGAATTTCGACTTGTTACGAATCTCTACTTGGTACGGATTCTGACTTTCTACAAATAATAATAATAATAATTAACACCTTAAGAGGCTCTCGTTAGGCATCTGGGTCAAGGGTTTGATTCAGAAAGCGGTACTTCTGGACACGGCGCGTATCGTGAGGAGGTTCCTCTCTCTGGGACCCTAACCACCGGCAGCTTGAACCCTGTTTCCGATGCCGGTTGAAGACTGTATTTTATATTTTTAAATGTATGTTTTTTTTTAATGTATATTTAAAAATGTATTTTATATGTTTATAAATTGAATAAAGGAAATAATAATAATATCTTGGGACATCTCACTCACGGTCATCTGATCCCAAACTAGGCAGAGCCTGTGCTATGGCAACCAGACAACTGATAAACATACTTATAAATTTCTTAATACATACATATTATAGATAAATTACAGCCAGACACAGAACAAATGATCGTGCTCATCACACAAAGATTCGTCCTGGGTGGGAATCGAACCCACGACCTCCGGTTTAGCAGTCAGGGTCACCAACCACTAGACCAACAGGCCCGTCAAACAACAACAAATGCCTACTTCGTGCGGATTTTGACTTGCTACGAATCCTTGTTACGGATTCTGACTTGCTATGAATTTTGACTTGCTACGAATCCTTGTTACGGATTCTGACTTGCTATGAATTTTGACTTGCTACGAATCCTTACTTGTTACGGATTCTGACTTACTACGAATTTCGACTTGCTACGAATCTCTACTTGGCACGGATTCTGACTTTCTACAAATGCGTACTTGGTGCGGATTTTGATATGCTACGAATCACTACTTACTACGGCGTTTGACTTGCTACGAATCTTTTTAGTACCGTTTTTTAATTGCTACGGATTTTAAATTGCTACGGATTTTACTTGCTACGAATCCTTATTTGTTACGGATTCTGAGTTGCTACGGATTTTACGTTTTTATTTTATGGTACGGATTTTGACTTGGTACGGATTTTGACTTGGTATGGATTTTGACTTGGTATGGATTTTGACTTTGTACGGATTTTGACTTGCTACGGTTTTGACTTGCTACGGATTCTAACTTGCTATGAATCTCTACTTGGTACGGATTCTGACTTTCTACAAATGCCTACTTGGTGCGGATTTTGATATGCTACGAATCACTACTTACTACGGCGTTAGTCTTGCTACGAATCTTTTTGGTACGTATTTTAAATTGCTACGGATTTTGACTTGTCACAGATTTTGACTTGCTACGAATATTTACTTGGTACGGATTTTGACTTGTTACGAAACCCTACTTGGTACGCATTATGACTCTGTACGAATCCTTACTAGCTACGGATTTTGACTTGCTCCAAATCTCTGTTTGGTATGTATTCTGACTTTCTACGAATCCTTATTTGCTATGGATTTTGACTTGCTCCGAATCCCTACTAGGTACGAATTCTGACTTGCTGCGGATATTGACTTCTTACGGATATTGACTTCTCACGGATTTTGACAAGCTGCGGATTTTGACTTGCTACGAATAATCTGCACTTGGTATGGATATTAACTTGCTATAAATCCATACTTAATACGGATTTTGACTAGCTACGAATTTCTGCGTGGTACGGATTTTTATGTAATAGGCAATACTACAGAGCAGTTTGATTCTATGCCTATCAATTTTGAAAACGCGTCCTTAAAGTGTGTTTAGGAGCAATAAGAAAAATGCTAGTTAGACTACAAGTAACACTTATGTAATGAGAAAAAAAGTGGTGAAATATATGAAAAACTTTCACCTACATACGAGTGTATCACCACAAAATATGACCTGCTAAAATAACCTGGTTGTCTGTATCAATAGGTACATTTGTATGAAAAGTAAACACATGTCATTTGTTCTTACCAGCATACCATTCCAACTTCGTCTCCGCCAAGATGAAAATATTCATCCGGGAACCACTCCTGTACTTCGCGGAACAAATCGCCGATAAGTTTGTACGTAACGTTGTTTGTTGGGTCCATCGGTCCCAATCCAATCATTTTTCCGTACTCGTAGCATTTTGTCAGAATCGATGGGTAGGCTTCGCCCCAGGATCTTGTGTGTCCTGCGGAAATCAATGAATAAAACCATGAGATTTATTTGTATGAATTAAAATATTCCATTTCAGAGTTTAATTATAGGAAAGTCTATTATATTGTAAGTTCCAAATAAGCATAAATTGATACGAATCATCAGGAGTGCTATTGTGTAATGTGCTTTTAGGCCAGGTTGTTCCATTCAAGGCATTTATGTATTGGATTCAAGTGAATAATCTTGACAATAATAGATTGCAGATTCAAAGTCAACACTAAAGTATTTTAATACATTAGTAGTACGTAGCCATGGTAAAGAGACCTTTTTTTTTTATTGTTTGGGCGGGGGATTCCTCTTTGACACCCGCTCACTCGGGGGAGCGAACGGGTAGTGTCAGACTCTTACTGACTAAACCTGAACCGCCGTGCTACGTCATCCGCGTTTCGTGTTGGTGCGTGGTAATGCATTGCAATTCGTCATGCACCAACCGCGGGGTCCGCCGGCCAATAGGGTTCAGCGGATCACTGTCGTGATTGCTTGAAGACCGACGTGTAAAGAGCATCGGCCTCTCCGCCTCATACTGGAGCCACACCCGTAGCACGCAATGCGGCCCCCCGTCGTGGGTCCTATAGTTGCACGACGGACACCCCCGTGCCCGTCGCCTAGGACCCTAGTTAGGGCGGGAGAGCGCGCTCATGCGCGGCCCTGCGCCGCCCCACTCGACGTATTTGAGGCGCGTCGGGGTCGTCCTCCCGAACGCGCTCCGCCGCCTCCTTCTGGGACATGACCGTCTCGCAGAAGGAGGACAGCGCATTCCACGCTGTGCGACTGCTGAGCGCAGCAGCGACAACAGCCGACAGCGCGGAGACGTCTACGCCCCGCAGCGCCGCCCGGAGAACGGCGTGGGGCGCGGCGAAGGCGGGACATGCGGCCAACGTGTGCAGTGTGGTGTCGTCACCATCACCACACTGGTGGCACGCAGTTGTCCCTTCCCTCCTAGCGACCAGACAAAGGCCCCGTGCCCGGTCAGTATCTGCGTGAGGCGGTAGGTCAAAACACCATACCGCCTCTCCACCCACGGTTGGAAGTGTGGACGGATCGCCTCAATGGTTGCCCGTCCCGCCGTCGGTCTCGCGAGCCGAAGCTCCCAATTCCGCATCGTGACGAGACGGGCCTGCCTTCGCCAGATTTCACGTTGCCTTGGCAGGGCGTCGGTACCCCGGGACCGGAGCTCGGTGCAACGGGTGTAAAGGTCCGTTAACACCTTTGCATCCAGATCCCAAGGCGGTGTCCCAGCCAAGACACACGCGGCTTCGTGACCGACGGTCCGGTAGGCCCGGACGATTCTGTTGGCAACAGCGCGCTGCGAACCAAGTAGAACCGCCCGGTTATCGGCCGTCAGTTTGTCACTCCAAATGGGTGCGCCGTATAACGCACCGTATACCCCGCGCGCATGGAGTGACGGAGAGAAAGAGCGTGACCTACTGCCGCTACTCGAAATAAGTTCGAGACGCCAGCAAGTCGCTCACCACGCGGCGGTCTGTACAGAACCAGACCCTGCCTTCTGCCCACAAGATGGTAGAGTGGGCAGATTCACCGCCCGTCGCCGCTACCCAGAATACGTCCGAGACGCGGACGGGTCGCGATGACCGGCCAGCACATGACACTGACTGATCTCGCACGACAGCTCACCTCACCCGTTCCCCCTCTCGCGGAAGGTTAGGGGGATAGAGCACGACACCCGCTGCCGCTACTCGGAATGAGTCCGAGACGCCAGCAGGTCGTCCGCCACGCGGCGGTCTGGACAGAACAGACCCCGCCGTCTGACCCATAGAGATGTGGGCAGACTCACCGCCCGCCGCCGCTACTCGGAATACGTCCGAGACGCCGTCGGGCCACGATGTTCAGCCAGCAGTTGACACTGGCCGGACTCGCCGCGGCTATCGCATCCTCAGGCTGAGGAGCGATCCCGCTGCTGGAGCCGTCCGCGCCGGTTATACCGGTACCGCACATAGGGACGCGCCCGGTAGAGGTCCAGCCACCCCTCCCCGCAGGATGCACCACTCCCGCGGGCCCGGGATCACGTACAGACCTGATTTAATAATATTTATCTTTGACCAACTCGCAGCTATTTGCAATACATCGATTGTCTAGTCTATAGCTTAGCTAACAGATAATATAATTGCTATAATTAGTAGATGTATGTCCACTCATTTTCCAAATGATTAAATAGGGTATAATTAAATTTGAGGTAAAAAATAAACGCTTTATTCTCGCTGGAGATATTTCGATTCGATTAACGATTGGTGGATCAAAATGTTACTAATACTTACCTATAGTTCTACCTTGTATGGTTTGTATAGACTTACCACTACTAGGACCTTTTTTTAATGTCTCTTAAAGTTACATGCTTTATTTATTTTGATTTATGAATAATGTGCATATAGTATTCTAGACATTAATAGATATTTAATATGCTTTATAAAACTGAGTCCTGTATAAATATTGGGGCTGTACTCTACCAGTCAACAAGTCGTTTCATCTAAGGTCACTACAAAGTGCGTTACCATTGATCTGAAGGGTTTACTACAAAGTGCGTTACCATTGATCTGAAGGGTTTACTACAAAGAGATGATCTTTATTAGAAGGTGTACAATCTATTGTCTTTTTTATTACGAACAAGTGATGATAAATGCTGACCTATAAAGTTGTATCTACTGACCTTTCTACCTTTTTATATTATGCGCAAGATTTGTTATACCTCATGTATTTAACCATTCTATTAAGAATTCTCTTTTATGATTTCGTACTCAATGCTGATCGGTAAATCCATAACTTTTCAGTACTTCTCTAAAAGCCTAGGAGTAGACCGAATGAAACTAAAGGGTACTTTTGAGATGATGGTACGTGCGTACTGTGGTTCCACTCAAACCAAGGAGCATTACCTACCTACCAAGAAGACCTAATGTTTAAATTTGATTGAGCGACAGAAATATAAATGTGTTGTGATGTTATTGTATGGTGTAAGAATTGTATAATTTTTTTATGGATCTTGGATCTGAAATAAAGACTTTTATAATTATTATTTATTAATATTTCCTTTAATATTATTATTATTATAAAGAGCAGAAGGAAAAAAACTTGAAAACTTATTATGGGGAAATGAGTGGTTTTCTAAAAATTAGTTACCTAAAATTATGTTTAGTCTGAGTAAATACGGTCTGTATTTAATCAGACTAAACATAATTTTAGGTAAACCCAGTGTATAACGAAAAAAATTATTTTTTTCACATATGATTCTTGTAAACAAGGTAATGGGAACAGGGAATTGTATATTTTACTTATATTAAAACGATAAAACAATCACTTAACAGGCACGTCGAATTCGGGAAGTACGCGTATTCCTCGGTCCCGAGCGTAGTTAACAATCTGGTCGATGTTTGTTTTATTATAAACCATCGAAGGATCATATGCGCCTTGTAAACTGAAAAAAATATGAGGGGATGTTATATACGCCGTTTAAAGGTGTCTTTCACAGCCTTGCCGTCCTTTGACCTTATTAGGTTTTTCTAAATCATCTGCCGCCTATTACTTTGAGGCCCAGATAAAAATATACAGGAGTTTACTTATTATACGTTTAAAAATATTTGGTTTAATATTAATCTGTAGTAGGTACCTCAATTGAGGGAACTTCTCGCTTTGGTAAGGGAAGCTCTCGTCATCAACTATGTGCCAGTGCAAAACATTCATCTTGTTCATTTCCATAGCGTCCAGAGTTTTGAAAATATTTGCCACTGTGAGGTAATGCCTCGACGTGTCAATAAGAAGCCCCCGATATGCGTATCTTGGGAAGTCGACGATTTGTGTTGCGTTGATGAGCACGTCCTGCAACCAGTTAATGCTTTTACAAAATTCTATTTCGATAAAGACTTGATTACAGTTTAGCAACAATCACGAGATGTCCCAGTGTGAATGCATAAGTAACCCATATGTTATCATTTCAAGAGAGTTGGTGCTCTCAGGGTAAATAAATAATAAATAATATCTTGGGACAATTTACACACAGCCATCTGATCCCACTAAGCAGAGCCTGTATTATGGCAACCCGACAAGCGATAAACATACTCATATATTTAAATACATACATATTATAGATAAATAACACCCAGACACAGACCAAATGATCATGCTCATCACACTAAGATATGTCCTGGGTGGGAATCGAACCCAAGACCTCCGGTCTAGCAGTAAGGGTCACTAACCACTAGACCAACAGGCCAGTCGAATGAATATTGTTACGTCTCAGCGAATATTGTTGTGTCTGTATTAGAGAAGGTCTTGAGGAGCACATCTCTTTAGTCTTTTAAAAGTATGGTTTGGTTGTTTTCTAACTTTTCACGAGATCATTTTCGTTAAAACTAGCAAGATAGAAGGTTATCTGGATATGATATGTAGTCTTATGCAGTCGTAGAGGAAAATGGTATAAATGAGTGTTCGAACTCTTGTGTATAAACTTACATGATATCCGTTAGGCATGTAGAATAACTGGGCGAAACTCTCCATCCCTCTCAATATACCCCATATGGAATCACTGTCAAGTGTCGATACTGCAGATACATTCAGGGTGTCTGGAAAAATCATGATTCATTAGTAATACCAGAAAACTGGCAGCCATTAAAATGCTCCCTAGGCATATGAAAGGGCGCATAATATATTCAGATAAGTTTTGAAATTAATTCCTAAATAAGATTAATTTCAGGCCTAATCATAAAGATAACATGGCAAAACATACATTTTTCGTTCATTTCCAAGTGCGGGTATGCCTCGCACGGTGCTGTTAGATTTATTTGCAGTTCTTTTAGCGACCCCTTGAAGTCGGGGTCCGCGTCGGTAGACCGAGCCTCGACATGCTTCCATATCTTCTTCGAGTGTTTCCAGGCTATGTGATGCGTGGTTCTCAACACATTGGTATAACGTTCTATCGCAGCTTTTAATATATCGCATGTTTTCCGTTTTACCTGATAACATTCGACATTGTTAAATAAAGAACAATGGTTATATTTTAAACGGATTTTTATTTTAATTAATAGGCGTTTAATTTAACTTAAATGGATGTACTTTTGTGATATAGGTATATCCAACCTACCTACATATATATAAAAGTACTCTGTGCCTACCTACTTGCGTATCTTACTAGTAGATATTTGGACCTGTCAAAATTGCTTATAAACAATTTTTAATGCATTGTATCAACTAAGGCTTACCACATTTCTGGAATAATAAGTACTAAGTAGGTCTAACTATTTCCAATTGACAAAGGTCCCATAAAAAAATCCACCTAATTTTAGTGGTTTTTTCTTGTGATGTCCAATAGATCTATTAGTTTAATAGTAGTATGGTTACGACGCGAAACAAAGTCGGGTCAATATTGTATCTGTGCTGTAAGATATTTTTTCCATATTTCATTTCTCGGGCCGTACATTAAAGGGATCAAATACTGAGAGGTAGTTTCTTTGAGTAACGTCGACGTGGGATTTGGGCAAATGCCACCCTTCGTAAACTAATCTCTGTCTATGACTAACTTGTTTTCTCTCTCAGAGTAGCACAACAGTAAAAACGGATGGGACGATGACAATCGTCCTAGATATTCCTGGTCGATTTCGGTCATGCCATCTTTAATTCTGAGGTTGGTGACTCTCATGTACAAGTGCATGTGGCTTATGTAACTTTCTTAGAAAATACACAACTTGAGAAACAAAAAGAAAGTGTTTGCGATGTTTTAACACCAGAAAAGTAATAACTTTCTGAATTCATTATCGGAACTCACAATCAATAAATTTCAAGACCTTCGCCTTTCGCGGACGAATGTTTTATTATTTTTTCAACGGAGAACAATAATTCCCTCGACTATAACAATGAATAAAAGCGTTGAAATTGCCGATTTTAATTTAGACTTATTTTTATTATTTCAGACAGTGTCTTTTAAGCAGTACGCGTACGTAAATAGAGACAACAGTTTGTGCAAGTGCTTTTAGCTCTAACGAGTACCTACTTAGATAATACAAAAGTCCTATAAAGAATGAAATTCAGCAATGTAAGCATAGGACCTCCTTTAAATGATGCGTGACCTAAAAATATTTAATCTTCAGTTTCTTGAGTAACTTGGGGAATATTGCGATACTGCCTATACTCGTATTACTTTTAGAAGACCACATATTGACTAAGCTTCTTTTTAATGAAAAATAAGACCTGTTAAAGAAGTAAATTACGATATAATTAATCAGTAGGGCGTATTTTGAAGTATCTATGAACGTGCGCCTCTGTGGACAGTAGGCCTTAATGGCTCTTTTGATTTTAACTGCGATAAACAATAGATTGACAGAGATACGTAGATAAGTTCATCGTACAATAGCCTAACTTCTTCTGCCTAGCCTATTCTCAAGCTATGTTGGGGTCGGCCTTCAGTCTTTCCGGATTCAGCTGAATATCGTATTTTACATGGAGCGACAACCTATTTGACTGCCACAACCCATATTATTGGGTAACACAGTCACTCGATTCCAGGGTAAGACTGGTTGCCAGAATTGTAATGACGTCGACAGACTACCAATGATCAACGTATGACAGTCGGGACCAACAGCTTAACGTGCTTTCCGAGGCGCGGTGCGAATAGCCTAACTGCAAACGCAATTATTGTAGGCAGTTCGTGTATAATACTCAAATAAAAATACGTTCAAAATTTTTAATTCCGCCTTGTTTGTTGTTGTCGATCTAGACTCAATTGCATACCTAGATATTTAATTTAAGTAAGTATATATATATATATTTATATACTTTGATAGGTAATTACTACAAAATTTTGATATATATAAATCTATACTTATCTATACTAATATTATAAAGCTGAAGAGTTTGTTTGTTTGTTTGAACGCGCTAATCTCAGGAACTACTGGTTCGAATTGAAAAAATATTTTTGTATTGGATAGTCCGTTTATTGAGGAAGGCTATAGGCTATATAGATCACGCTACGACCAATAGGAGCGGAGCATAAATGAAAAATGTTGCAAAAATGAAAAACCTTTGAAACTAAAACACGCGAACAAAGTCGCGGGGGACAGCTAGTTTACTTATAAAGTTGTGTACGATTAGACGACCTATGAACAAAAGAGCGAATAAAACAACAATACTTTTAACAAGTTCTGAGCCTTATTACCACTTATTGACTAAATTGTTAGTTAATTCACTTACCAGTTTAAAGCCAGAAATAAAAAGAAGCATTAATATACAGCCTACTGTATGTTTTTGACTTACCGTAAATTTAAAAACTGCAGGTGCTAATTTATAGTAAGTACGTTCTTTTATTTGCTGTTGAGGTTTTGGCCAAACTTCCCCTTTCGTTGCTGGGAAAGCTGGGCCAGGTACTACAATGTTTATGCTGCGATTCCACCAGAGAGATGCGAGGTAGGTAAATGGTGTGACGAAAGCCAAAACTACCCAAAATGTTTTAAAAATCATTACGCGCCGCAACATTTTCGGGGTAAATTATTGGACTATCCGTTCGACTCGACTGACAGAACGATTTAAACATGAGATGCTTTACGCTGTGATTTATGTAAACTATATAGTATATTATCTATGATGTAAACTGTTATTATAATTTGGGTATTTGTCATAAATTACCATAGAGTGATAAAAAATGATAAATTGTTCATATTTTATGTATGACTTGATGAATTATAAGTGTAAACTCGTTTTTGAACCATTGTGTGTGTGTTGGTTAAGATTTGCTTTCAAACATAAAATGTGTGTTGGAAAAAAAACCTAATAAAGGTATAACACTAGTAGGTAACAATAATTTTTTAAGGTCTTTTTCAGAGAAGAAATACTGTATTTTTAAAATAAAATAATTTTAAATTTAAATAACATAAAAAAATATTTTGATATTTTCCAGTGTTGCTAGGTAAAATGAAATAAAGGCAATTAGATATTATGATTATCTGTGCATTAACTATCTGTTGACGTTTCATGTTTGGAGCGGGTAGCGAATTTTAAAAATGAGATAATTTAGCATATTAATTTTGTTCGAATATAATAATAATATAATTTTCAAAACTAATGCTACGGTTCCGTAGGTAAGTTTGTATAGCGTTTATTTAAGTTAATCAATTAGTAGGTATCAAATCTTATTGGCTGTATCCTGTGCTATTGATTCATGATGAGCCCAATTTGTTTATTCATATCGCTGCCATTTTCGAGTTGATATTTGATGCTGGTTTCTCACGGCGCGTGAGATAACGAGTCGTGCCTCGTCCGCTGAAACTGTGAAGGCAGTGGCTCTGTGCGACGCGGTATGGCGCCGAGCGATCTCGTGGAGGCGCCGAGCGCGCTTGTGGAGGCGGCTCGGCACGGTTCGTGATATAAGCCAGACTCTAGAGTATTATTATTATGTGGATTTTTTGCATATCACGCGCCGTGAGAAGCCAGCATTAGGTCTATTATTAGAAACAATATTAGGGTAGATTTTTTTTACCCCTTTGGTCGAATATATTTCTTTGGTGGTAAAGTACGATCTTGTGTTGCATTTCCAGGTCTAATTCAATATGATTGGGGGCCTATTCGTGTACAACCACAAGGGCGAGGTCCTGATTCGCGGGTGTACCGCGACGATATAGGACGGAATGCCGTGGACGCGTTCCGTGTGAACGTGATCCATGCGCGGCAGCAGGTCCGCTCGCCCGTCACCAACATCGCCAGGCCTCCTTGATGTGGTCAAGGTAACTCCTGTTCAATTAGACCTTTGCTTAAGCTGGTGGGACAATCTCCTTTGATTTCAATTGTATTCCTATTTACTTCTGTAATCACAATCTGGTTTAACCTTAGATAGGTAGAATTGGGTTAAGGGACAGGATGACTCAATATGTGGGAGGCTATGTCCAGCAGAGGACTGAAAATTGATTGAAAAACTTAGGCAGGCTTGTTTAAGGAGAATACAAGGTACAAGCCTGGTGATTGTACTGAAATACCTATTTGTACATATTTAAAAAATTAAAAAATATTGATATGCCAAAGATGAAAAAAAAAAACGAAAAGGAAGAGTAAAAATTAGGGCTGTTTAAATCAGCTTACTGTCATATCTGCTAACAATACCAATGCATTTTCTCTGTCCACAGCGAGCAAACATCTGGCTGGCAGCCTTCACCAAGCAGAATGTGAACGCTGCCATGGTGTTTGAGTTTCTCCTCAAGATCATGAATGTGAAGCAGTCGTACTTCGGCAAGATCTCTGACGTCGTGGTGGCGCCAACTGGTGAGCGCAATAACGATAGGCCTCATTAAACACAATGTTACATGAATATAGGTATTGTTCTAAAGAGTGCCCCGATAGTAAGTTTCATTAGAAATACCCCAATATAAATTAAATACGTCATGGACTGAATGATTCTGTATATCATTGTAATATAACTGAAAGGAAGTTTTAAATGAAGCCGAAGTTATATCTCTCTCTCTCCTGTAGCAGACCAAATAAGTATAAGATTTATTAAGCCGGCTTCCTTCAGTGCACGATATCGAGGGTCACTACGCACGGCTAAAGATCATATATAGCGCACCATGGTTCTCCTATGGAGTGCCCTGGTCCGTGTAGTTCTTGAAAATCAATCCCATTTTTAATCGACTTAGGGTATGCTTCATCTCGCAGTGGATTGGGAAGGACGGGTGCAATCGCCTCTGCGCGTTCACGGACGAGTCTCTTTTCATGGAGCGTGGTGCAGGGTGATCTGCGATATCTGGCTTTACATGTTACGACATCAGCAACTGGCTGTTGTGTTGTAAATATCCATCATTTAAGATGTAATAACAAAAAGTAATTTAATTTATATATTTTCAGAAATCTTGGATTTCGGCTATAATCAGAAGTCAGACACGGGTGCCCTGAAGACATTCATCTCCCAGCAAGGCCAAGGAAGACAAACTCAAATCCCATCCCAAGTAAATAACTTATTTCTTTTGTTTTCTTTGCGTTATTATATTTTGATATAAGTGAATGAGATTTAAAGAGATCTAACTATAAGTTTGAATGAACATATTATGATTTATGTTTCTGAGTAAATCTTCTTCTTCCTGCCCTTTTCTTAATTTATTTGGGGTCGGCGCACAATGTTTTCTCCTTCCTTTCCAGTCTATTACCCGTCATACTGTCATTCACTGGTTTTTCCCTCATATCATCTCTGACGCAATCGATCCACCTTTTCTTCGGACTTCCTCTGCCTCTCCAACCGTCAAAATCTAAACTCATCACTCTTTTATTGACATGCATTTCAACCCTCCTCATTACATACTCATACCAACCTAAGCGTTTTAGTTTTAGTTTTTCTGTTACACGTGCTTTCAAACTTTCTCTAATATGCTTATTCCTAACTTTATCCATTTTCGTCACTCCACACATCCATCTTAAAATCATTTCCGCTAAATTTAATCTTCTTTTATCCGTCTTGTGCCGTGTGTGTGTCATGTTTATATATGTGTTTCTTAGTAAATAATGTATAATTAATTTTAAACTTTGAAATTCAGTCTATCACGCAAACACTTTAATTATTTACCATCTATAATATAAATTAAAACAAATATGTAATGAAATAATGCTATCTTTATTCAGGATCAAGCGCCTGGCAGGCATGAAGGAAACCCAGCTGTCAGCTGAGATTGAGCTGCTGGAGACGGACACCAAGAAGAAGTGGACGCGGCCACCCATCTCCATGGGATTCGAGGTGCCCTTCGCACCCTCGGGCTTCAAGGTAACACTCAAATATAAGCATATAATATTTGTGAAAGAATCATTCAATGAAAAAAGTACAAAATGGAATTTAAAAATAAAATGTTATATATATGCATTATAATTAAACCATTTTTTAAAAGGTTATGAAAAAAGGTAGCTTACGTTTTTGTTATGAAATAAATAACTTCCATATTAATGTAGCTTTTTATCTCATCAATCAATTATTAGAACTCATATAACATGGTTATTAATTAAGTTTGCCAAGTGTCAAGTTAAAATCTACGCGTCTCAACAGAATATCATACAAAGAAACAAAAAAATATACAGTGTCATTAAAAACCCAATTTATTCTATTTATTTTCTAGAATCAAGTTTTCTTATCACATAATAAATAAGTATTGTTTCACAGGTCCGCTACCTCAAAGTATTCGAACCTAAACTGAACTACTCGGACCACGATGTGATCAAATGGGTGCGCTACATCGGCCGCTCGGGACTCTACGAGACACGATGCTAAATATACGGGAACAATGTGAGTACAGTAAAACAGTTTAACGAATGAGGGTGTCTGGTAATTTCAATTTCAAAATCAATCACGGCCTTACTTTGAGGCGCGTACAGCTTGTCTCTCATTGGTGAAAATTGACAGATGAACCACATGCGAGACATGCAAACATACCCTCACTGACTGTCTAGTGATTACACAACATATAGTGTCGCTGATTCTGTTCACATACTAAAATAAAACTAAACTGCTACTTTTGTCTTATAACACATACACATACTATCACACATCGCAAGAAAGGAAAAGTGGTACAAAGCTTGTATGAAATTTTGGTTGGAATTGAATACGACGCTCTTATTTAAAAGGTAAAAAGATACCGATACCCTCACATAAAACAAAAGAAACTTAGCAAAAACAGTAATTCCGATAGTTACCTGAATATACATATTACATACATAATACAATATACAATATACAAAATATTTGTTTGGAAACTTTCATTCATTTTCATTAATATACAATATTACATATCAAATTGAAAATATCTCTTTCTGAAATCATATATGGATACACAGAATAGGAAAAGTGTTGAAGAGGAACAAGTATGCTGTTTCTTGTCTCTTTAAATGACATATTGTTATAAAACAATGGCGCCTATTACACGCTGACACCGTTTGAGTCCTTGTTAAACTTAGTGCTTAGTAGGCGAGAAACTGGGTAACTACTTTATTTATCATCATGTTTTACTTTGCCTCACTCTTACTTCTATTTCTACTCGTACTGCGTTTTGCAAACACTTACATACTAATTTCGTACATAATTTTTACTCTAACCCCAAAAAACTCACATATGCGCAAACATTTCGAAAAATGTTTGCGCGCTTTGATGTCTGTTAAAAACTCGACACAGCGTGGAAATGAAATCATTTGCAAATTCGCACGAATACGCAAACCCACAAGTGTAGGACTTGTGGGTTTGCGTATTCGTGCGAATTTGAGTGACCGGCAGAAGGCTCGAGACAAACAGGCCTCCGACCACCGCTACAGCCACCGGTGACCAGTGACAGCGACTTAACACACTTTTCATATATTTCGTAGACGCGACGCACACGTTAAGCTAGTGGCGCCCACTCGCTACAGCAGACAAATATATGGAAAAGTGTGTTAAGTCGCTGTCTACCGGTGGCTGTGAGTGTGTCGGTAGCTCGTGAGCGCCAAGTCTTCATCAATATAACGGTCGTTAGTTTAAGTGTTATTAGCGTTTTAACTATTAGACGAATGAGTAAATCAAAACTTCCGAGTAAACTACACAACAAATTGTGTAGGTATATAGTATATAAAGTTAACTGTGTGTGTAACAAAATTCAATATTGGATACTGTTGACGGACAAATAACATTATTATTAATAGCAGCCTTTGATTGCCTAAAAATGTCCTTATCTATAGTTAATCATCAGACACACAGGATAGAGTAAGTTCTTCTAGAATTTATTGTACATTGATTCATCTAGTTATGTTCATTTCAGGATCTGCACAGTGTTACGGCAAATGAAACAACGGACATCGTAATGGCGTGTTACATAATATGATGTAATTTGGCAATAACAATTTAAATTGACTGATTTAAAACATTGTACAAAAGTTTTGTTTAGTTTAGTTTGAATATTGTTCTCCAGTGTTCAGTTTCTCTGCACGCGAGTGTTTATGCATGCTGTTATCTATAGGGAATTCTTATAATTGTGAGGTCCCCACTATACTATGTACTTGTATGTAATCATAATCCTATATAATCCAATGTCTTTAGATTAATAAACCAGTGTATTCTCAGCATTCATCGTGTTTGATTCCTTACACTCGACCCTTACCGTACATGGCGACCCTGCCATGCGTAATTGATACCGCGTAGAGCTCGACGGAGCAAAACCATATTTGGCATGGTATTCAAAAACATTAATACAGTGACTACCGAACTTTGTAAAAGATGCAGAAACTTAACTATTTTATTGTGAATAACACGTTTTGTCATATAAGAAAGTATTGTGCTACAAAATGGGAAAAACTCAATCACGTGAAGAAGTAATAATTGCGCAAAATGCTGCGGGCTCCAATCAGGCCACTGTAGACGAGTTACGACTCCACTTGAATACGACTAATATCATTCTAACCATTATCGCCTTAATTATAGGCCTTGGATTGATTTTTCTCGTGTACCGCATGTACAAGAAATGCCATAGGCGCTGGACGCAGCAAGAAATTAGTAGAAGTAATATACGTCGGTCAATTTTTCGACGTGATCGTCCAAGTGAGCGGAAGAGCGACGGCATCGTGTAACGTGATGTTTAACCAGCGACGAGGGCGACATCAAAAATAAATAAAATAATACAAACTAGTGCGGTTTTATACAAAAAGTGCTAAGTGTTTTCTGTGAGAAATAATAAAAATAGCTGTGCGCGTAAACATACTTAAAACAGACGTAGATATAGAACATTAAAGTTATTTCGTTCGTGCGTAACAAAGGCGTTATAGGATCGTGTAAAGAAAAGTGATGAAAACTTTTGACTTTGTATAATGACTGTATGTCAAATATAATAAAAAAAATAAGTAGTTTTTTTTATTAATATTAACGTAACCTAATACTCGAAATAAATATTTAATATGTGTGTAACAGTGTGATACCAAAACATGACGCATTCCGTGAACTCTGGTAAGTTATGTCTCAAACATTAGAAGATTTGTATAAAAGCTTGAAAGCTGTAAGACAATATTTAATTAAGATTGGTCCTAATAGGCGCCAGGGGAACATTTTAATTCAGAAGTTGAAAGAAGCAAGCAATCTCTATAATAAGTACGAATCTTTAATACACACGTTATCTATAGATATAACGGAAGGAAAGGTGAGTTCCGCTGACGCCGAATTAGTGAACAAGCTTTCTCCGAATATTCAAAAATTGTATTCTGAAATAGAGCAACTTTGTTCCGAAGGTGATTGTGGTGTAAATATTAGTACAAAAATGGAATCATTTAATTTAAAAACCGCGTTGTCTTTGTTACCACAGATGACTGACGAGGAATCGAATACAAAAACTCTGATAGATAACATAGAATATTACTCATCTGTCTTAAAAAATAATGATTGTAAAAATGAGTTGATTAGATTTGTAATTAAAAGTAGATTGTCTCAAAGTGCCAAGTTAAAGTTAAATTCAAATTATTTAAATGTTGACGATTTAATCAAAGATATGCGTAAAGAGCTTTTACCTCAAAAATCAGCCGCTTCTATCCAAGATAAATTGCATCGGATTAGACAAAATGATTTAAAAATCGAAGACTATGGAAAAAAAGTATCAGAGATGTTGGTGGAGCTTACGATTTCGCAATCTGAGGGCAACTCGGAGAGTTTTAATCTCTTGAAGAATGTTAATGAAAAATTTGCCATCAAAAAGTTCGCAGATGGATTGCGAAACCGTAGGCTCAGTACGGTTATTGCAGCCAGGAACTACAAATCCCTCAAGGACGCTATACAGGCTGCCAAGGAGGAAGAAACTGAGGAACCTTCTACGTCCGGTGATGTCATGGGTATGTACCAAAATAATTCTGAGCCACAATTGTTTTCTAGAAGAGGTCAAAATCATCGTGGGATAAGAGGCGGATACACTCGAGTTTTTTCAAATCAGGCTTATCGCACCCCAAATACTCGAGGTCAAGCATACAGAGGTCAGTCGTTCCCTCCACAAGGCACGTCCATGCGAAGAACTTGGCAACCAAGAGGTAGGTACAATAATTATCATAACGGACGCGGAAATCAGTGGATAAGCAATGAACGTATGCGTGTCGCGGATACCGAACAGTCAGATAACGATGAACCTGTAAATTGCATTACTGAAAACAAGTTTTTTCGTGAATAACGATAATAATTTTATTTGTGCATCTAACAGTAATAGTTGTTGGATTAAATTATTCGTAAATAACGTATCATATTATTGGTTACTCGACACCGGCGCTACTATTTCGGCCTTAAAATATAAATATGCGCTCGAACAGAATCTCCCTATTTATAACGAGAAGATTATCATAAATGGCATAGGAGGCAAAGTCCAAGCAATGGGATATGCATATTTACAGTTACAAAGCCATAATCATTTCTTTAGTCACAAGTTTTATTTATTTGATACGTTGCCTTGTAAGGCACATGGAATTATAGGACAAGACTTTTTAAATAAACATAACGCAGTCATCGACTTTAAAAACAATAGTTTAGCTTTATGGACAAGTACGAGTACTAAATATACTTTGCCTTTTGTGTGCGAGAATGAAAGTAGGTATGAAATATCAGCCAGATGTGAACAAATACACTACATAAAAACAGATCTTAGTGAACAATGTGTGATTTGTTCCAAAGAATTAGAAGAAGGTGTTTTCTTAGCAAATTCATTAGCCACTCCCTGCAATGGACTCATACCGGTTAGGATTTTAAACACGACGGATAATACTGTAACTTTAAAGAATATCGAGCCAACCATTCATAAATTGAGTGATTACTCGATTTGTTCATTTAACGCCACAGATAAAAACGCTGACCGGGTTAAGCGATTATTTTCACAACTAAATTTAAAACATTTAAATGAAGAAGAACAAACTTCAATTGAGAATTTGTGTGCTAAATATGCAGATATTTTTTATTTACCCGGCGACAAGCTGTCTACCACCGATATTTACAAACACACAATTACATTAAAGTCTAATGCCAATCCTGTCTTTACAAAACCATACCGGTTACCTTACTCACAACAAAAGGAAATTGACGTACAAATTAATAAATTATTAGATGATAATATTATAGAAAAATGTAATAGCTGTTGGTCGAGTCCCTTACTATTAGTACCCAAAAAGATGGATAGTTCTGGTCAAAAGAAATTTAGATTAGTTATTGATTACCGGAAGTTAAATAATTTGATTGAAGACGATAAGTACCCTTTGCCGAATATGACTGAAATATTAGATGCCTTGTCAGGTAGTATTTATTTCACACATCTAGATTTATATAACGGATTTTATAATGTTGAACTAGAAAAAGATAGTAGGAAGTATACTGCATTTTGCTCCGGACAGTACCAAATGGTGCGAATGCCTATGGGCTTGAAGACAAGCCCAGGCTCGTTCTCGCGCATGATGAACATGGCATTAGCAGGGCTTACTTATGAAAAATGTTTCATATATCTGGATGATTTAATTATATTTGGAAAAAGCTTGGAAATGCATAATAAAAACTTACAGGATATCTTTGAACGATTGCGTAAAGTTAACCTTAAACTAAACCCGGAAAAATGTGACTTCTTGAAAAAACAGATTCTTTATTTAGGTCATGTGGTTTCCGGTGATGGAATTTTACCAGATCCATCAAAAATTGATATAGTTAAAAAATATCCTTCACCGAAAAACCTTGACGAACTAAAAAGATTTATTGCATTTGTAAATTACTATAGAAAATTTGTACCCAACTTCGCAAAATTAGCTATACCTCTAAATCATTTATGTAAGAAAAATGTTCCCTACAGCTGGGATAGCGCATGTCAGAAAGCTTTTGAAACCCTGAGAGACAGTGTTATTTCACCACCAGTTTTGCAGTATCCAGACTTTTCGGAGCAAAATCAGTTTATTATACAAACAGATGCGTCAAATTATGCTATAGGCGCAGTTTTATGTAATAGTGACCTTAAACCAATAGCCTTTGCTAGCAGAAGCTTGAATAAGGCGGAGAAAAATTATCCAATAATTGAAAAAGAGTTATTGGCAATTGTGTGGGCTATAAAACATTTTCGTCCATATTTATATGGTAGACCATTTAAAATTCAGACGGATCATAGGCCGCTAGTCTATTTATTTTCTATGAAAGATCCTTCGAGCAGGTTAATGAAGTTTAGGCTTCTATTAGAAGAATATAATTTTAATGTAGAGTATATTAAAGGTACGGACAATGCAGCAGCAGATGCGTTGTCTCGCATCAATATAAGCATAAAAGATTTAAAAGAAATGAATGACAACATATTGAGTATTATGACAAGGGCGCAAAAACGTAAACAAACGCCACCTACGCAATCTTTAGTAGATAACGGCTCCAATTACGATTGGCCTGATCAAACAAAAGTTGTAGAGACGCATATCACACCAAAGGATTCGACAGAGCTAGTGTTTATTGAAAAGGAAAAGTTAGATCGCATGAGAAAGTTAAAGAATATTAATTACGAAAGCGCTACATTTTGCTTTATTCTTGATAAAAATACCATTTATATTAAATATAAGAATTCTCCATCACAGATTACGCCAGCCGAATTTGTGAGAGAACTTGATATGTTTTGTAAACAAATAAGTATTAGCGAACTGTATTTTATTGTTACTAAGACAAACGATATTTTTGTACGGAAATTATTACAAGAGATAAAACATTATACTAGCAGAACTATACCGCGGTTATACATATTAAAAAACGTAACTAGGATAGATAATAGAGACGACCAAAAGGTTATATTGAACGACTTTCATCTCTTACCCACAAGTGGCCACGCGGGCATGAGACGTATGTTGAACAATATAAAGAAATATTATTTTTGGTCTTGTTTGGGAAAAGATGTCGCACAATTTGTGCAACGTTGCGATAAGTGTCAGAGAAATAAACATTCTTTACCGATAAAGGAACCCATGGTTATAACATCAACAGCCAATTACGCATTTGAGAAAATCTATTTAGATCTCGTCGGGCCCTTAGATCGAGATAACAACAATTACTCCTATATATTAACGCTTCAGTGCGAGCTTTCTAAATTTGTTGAAGCCTATCCACTGACTTCCAAGAGCACAGTTGAAGTAGCTGAATGCTTCGTTAATAATTTCATTTTGCGGTATGGGATCCCCCAGGCCATTGCGACTGACAGAGGAACGGAATTTATGTCCCAAACAATGAAAGAGGTATGTAAACTTTTACACATTAATAAAATAAACTCAACGGCATATCACCATCAATCTCTAGGTGCCCTAGAGAACTCACACAAACATCTAGTTTCATTTCTTCGTATACAATGTGATAACCATACCGAAAGTTGGAGCAAATGGTTACCATATTGGTGTTTTTCATTTAATACATCGGTTCACAGTGAAACTAAATTCACACCATATGAATTGGTGTTTGGGAAGAAATGTTCTCTCCCTAGTAATTTAACTAATAATGTCGAGCCACTATATAACTACGATAATTACCCAATGCAATTGAAATATCGTCTTCAATTGACACAAAGAGAGGCTAGAGACAATTTGCTTAACGGTAAATTACATAGAAAACAAAAATACGATAAAAATAAGCGACCTGTAACGTATAACCCTAATGATTTAGTTTTAATTAAAAATGAGGTAGGTGGTAAATTAGATAGCTTATATTCTGGACCATATGTGGTTGTCAGAGACATAACACCGAATGTTGAAATTATAAAGAACAACAAAATCGACGTTATCCATAAAAATCGCACTAAATTGTATTATTGTAAATGAACATAATAGTATCTATACTACTATAACCATATTTTTGTAATCAATAATGTACTCGTATTTTGTATTGTATTCAATGGATTCGAATTATATCAAAATGTATTATTCTCTTTTTCTAAGGGGGGAGGTGTGAGGTCCCCACTATACTATGTACTTGTATGTAATCATAATCCTATATAATCCAATGTCTTTAGATTAATAAACCAGTGTATTCTCAGCATTCATCGTGTTTGATTCCTTACACTCGACCCTTACCGTACATAATCGTGTTACAAAAACAATAAAAAAAGTAATAAAAAAAAAAATGTTATTTTATTCAATTTGCATAAGAACTTTGGACTGACAAAAAGTGAACTTTAATTTCAAATAATATTAACTGGAAAAGTAATCTAAACGACGTGAATATTCTGATTATGAAAGTCGGAGTTACGAGTAGCTTTTCCAGTCTTGTTATGAAATACTGCGATAGGTACCCAGTAAAATGGGTTGTGTAGGTCAGATACCATGCCATGCACTGCCCTCGCTGTCCTCCTAGCTAGGAGGGAGGTCATGTCGGGCCCGCCACTAAGCGGGCAGTCGCCGGGGGCGTTATGGTGTTAAGACTCCGGTTGGACCCGTAACGCCGCCACTAAGGCGAAGGATGGCACCAGGTGTTTTGCCGGAGTAGTCGGAGCCTTTTTAAAGGCTCTGGAAGCCCGGACTCTTGCATCTCCGCCCCCGTGGGGATGCAAGGCTAGCTCATAAATGAGTTCCACCTGCAAAAAAAAAAAATGTAGCAGTCGCGTCATGTAAAATAAGAAGGAAGGAGGAAGAATAAGAAGTTTAATACAGAACTTAGCGCGAAATGAAGGGGCGAATTAATTTTGCTCTTAGTTCCGTAATAAGGCTGTAATCCAGGCTAGGCCTAGCAAGGAGGTAACTGTAAAGTGAATAATGATTATGAATGTACATTAGTTTACGTTAAACTTGTACATTAGTATTTGACGACTTCTGTGGTTGAGTGGCGTGCACACCTGTTTTCAAGGTTCGATTTCATCAGTTTAGTTTCGAGGATCGAAACCGTGATCGGGTTCGATCCCCGGACGGGTCAATGTAGAAAACAACTTTGCTACATTGTCTTGGATGTGGGTGTTTGTGGTACCTTCGTTGTCTCTGATTCCATAACACAAAGTGCTATATAGCTGCTAAATTTGGGTTCGAAGCAATGTATGTGTTGTTTCCACATTTATTTATTTATTAGTATTAGCTAATAAAAATAATAATATAAGACCTCTGCCCCGCACTGGAACATTTACAGACCGTACTCTGTAAATGTTCCAATGCGGGGCAGAGGTCTCTTTTCATATTAAAAAAAAGGAACGAGCACTTTAGGTTTCGTCTAAGAATACCGAAGACAGAATGAATACTAAAAAAATTACTGCATTAGTTAGGATTTGAACCTAGTGCTTTAAACGATTCCGGTCAGGAACTTTAGTTGGTACATAAGTTTAGTACTTACCTATTGCAAGTTTCACTACTGCGGACTCTTTGGGTCAGCAGTAGCGACATTTGTCTTTGGGTATGTATAAGATACTTAGGTTACAACCTACCAAAAGTAGACAGAAGAAGCCTACGCATAATTATCTATGATGTAAAGCTTTCTTTTACACAATTCCTTTATTAGGTGTAGTAAAGTATTTATGCTATATTTTTATACAAAACCTTTTTTTCATCATTAATATATCAGCCTATTCTGACCACAGCTGCACATAGGCTTCCCCAAAGATCTTTTCTTTTTTTTTTTTTAAAAAAAAACGCATTCTAAAAAAATATATTTTGCATGCTTACGACTACGGGTCCCGGTCAGGCTTGAAACACAAACTTATAAAATAATATTAAGTCGATCGGCAACATTCTCCTTTCGGCTTCGTACTGAACACGCGTGGCTATCTGTTATTTTTTTAGTCTTTGTACAGGTTCATTCTATTATGATAACGTAGCGTAGGTACAAAATGTAATTAGCTTCTCAGGTACGTATCAAGCTCTTAGGAATAAAGATTTACCTTTAATACGACGCTATCTTCTTTATTTCATGTTTCTCTAATTATAAAGAGCATTTGTATAATAACTTTCGTGAGGAGTATTCATTATTATTTAAGACAAAACTGTTTACCAGTTTGTTTGTCAGTTCGACTCGCGACACCACCGCCGCCGCGTCAGCTAATGATTAGGGACTCCTATTGAGTCTAAAACTAGTCTGGCGATCTTGAGAATATGTGTGAGTAAACCGTTTTGTCTTAAATAATTATAAAGGGCATAATAAATGCTTGTATATTATAACTCAACAATTAAGCCAAATGTCTCACAAGCAGCCAGAACTCACAACCAGATCATTATTATGATTAAACACTGCAAAGTAATATCTATATATATTTAAAGCAAGCAAGAATAAACGTTTGTTTGTGAAGTACAATTAAGAGTTTCCAGTCTCTTGGCGCGGCGAGTTCGTTCAAGTTTGATATGAATTAATTACAAGGCGCTGCTGTGGCGGTATTAGTTACAACTAGTACCATCTAGGGCATACAACGCTAAGTTTGTTTGTTCCTCTTGATTTCCTTGTAGGACTGGGGCCATAGAACATTTGATAAGACCGCGGATTTTGTTGCATTCAAATCGGGTTTAGGCTTTGATTTGTCTGCACCAGTACTGTGAGCCTAGCTGATTTAAAAGCTTCTTCTTCTGCCTAGTCTTTTCCCAAGCTATGTTGCGGTCGACTTCCAGTCTTACCGGATTAAGCTAAACACCGTATTTTACATGGAGCGACGGCCTATTTGACCCCCACAACCCATTTTACTAGGTAATACATTATCCCAAACTAAGACTGGTTTTTAGAATTTAACGCCTGTCAAAGATCAATGTATGACAGTCGGGACCAACGGCATAACGTTTTTTTCGAGGCACGGAGGGGTCTCGGTATGTTTACAAAGGGTCACCCATCCACGGATCAAGCGCGGCGAGCGCGGCTTACATTTAGCCACGAGCCACTCTGCTGATTTAAAAGCTTGTGATTAAAAAAACATTTTTAATAAAAACTTACCTACCTAAACTTGTACGAGTATAATGTGATGTTTGCTACGATGGATTGCCAAAGTCTACCTAGAAACGAATTATGCTTAAGACGGAATAGGTCCTAATTCTTTGAATCTAACCTTTCGGATAAATTTTAATGATAAAATCGACAAACAGATTTACTACTAGGCTTTACAAATAAAGTTTCATAAAAATATATTACATAAAAGGTTTAATCTTTTACAGAGTAGGCATCGAGTGTTTCGTAACTCCATCAAATCAAAAACATCAAAAAGAAATTTCTTTAAACGGTTCAAATATTCCGCTAGCCGTTCCAAATCAAAGTAATGAAGTAGGAAAATGAAAATATAAAATCATTTTCGTTTTTGCAAACAAATCTAGAATCGTTCGCAATGCAAGGGGAAGATTCAAGATGAATATAGACAAAAAAGCCGGAGGAAATCTTAAGATTTGCGACTCCACTGACTTGTAAACGGTAAGGAGGGTTCCGTACATATTCCTTATGTAAATCCCAGATAACTTATGGTGAATATTGTTCTATGATTTTGTTTATATTCGTCGGGGAGATGAAAACACAGTAGTTCAAGAATTTTCTAACATTTTTTGTTTGAAGATTGTTTTCTTTCATTATTTATTTGTTTACACGGTTAGGCTGCGAGCGGAATTTTAGTAATAAGATTAAAAAATAAGGAATAAAGAGTAGGTGGGTGAAATAAGAGTGGATGGTTTCCGTACAAGTCTTTGTTTTTGTTTTTGAGAATGAAAGACGAAAACATACTAATATAGCTGCTTCCAGACAACATGAGAAGATGCCACCAGAGTGATGGTTTACTGTAGGTAAGTAAGTATTATGTAACTATATTTCAATTTACTAATGATTTATTTTCAATTTTAAATATATACAAACTTAACTATATATACACTTAAAACAAAACTAATCTCTTAACTAATTAAAAACTATTAAAAATGGCCTCAGTGAGTAAGTATTTAATTAGAATTATTTAGATTATTGTTATGAACTAGCTGTCCCCCGCGAAATTGTCCGCGTGTTTTAGTTTTAACGGTTATTTATTTTTGTAATTTTTATACTCCGCTCCTTTTAGTCGCAGCGTATATATAATGTTATATAGCTTAAAGCCTTTTTCAATAAATGGGCTATCCAAAACTGTTAAAAAAAACAAACAAACAAAATCTTTAGCTTTATATATTAGTATAGATATAAAAGTCAAATTTTGAAGGTTGTGTTTCGTGTAAAACTATTTCCAGAAAGTTTATATTCTGAGTGTATGATGACAATTTTTAGTGTAAAATAGTTTTTTTAGGTTATGTCATAGTTATAAACGGTGTTAAATTTATAGTATTATCTGTTTTTATTTCTAACTCAACAGCTAAAACATTGCTGAAAATTGAACCAAATCCTGGAAGGTAGATTATGAGCTACTCGTAAAAATGGCATGCACCGTCATAGATGGTTCTAAATGCAGTTCTGTAAAAGGTGTTACTTACGTATACTCTTCATAAACCAACCAAGTTGTCTTCAGAACAGTGAATATGTTTTACGATGCAACACTTGGATAGTTATTTAGGCTCTTATTCATACACATTCCTTATATGTACAACTAGCTGTCCCCCGCGACTTTGTTCGCGTGTTTAAGTTTCAACGGTTTTGCATTTTTGCAACATTTTTCATTTATGCTCCGCTCCTATTGGTCGTAGCGTGATGTTATATAGCCTATAGCATTCCTCAATAAACGGACTATCCAATACAAAACTATTTTTTCAATTCGAACCAGTAGTTCCTGAGATTAGCGCGTTCAAACAAACAAACAAACATACAAACAAACTATTCAGCTTTATAATATTAAGTATAGATGAGAAGTAATTTGGGAAGCATGGCTATATATTTTCCATGTTGTATGATGTACCTACCTATGTATATACCTAAATGATTTTCATTACTTATTTTTGACTTATTTTTAAACACCGACGTAAAAAGAGGGGTGTTATTAGTTTGACGTGTCTGTCTGTGGCATCGTATCTCCTAAACGAATGGACCGATTATGATCTGAAGCTGGCGTGACCGATATGATTCTTAGCTATATTTTATAAAGATCTGTTTAGCATTTTAAAACAACTTTACTATTATAAAATCGTTTTTTTTTATTTTTATATAGTTTTATTAGTTAGCGTGCCAAAGTCATACCAGTTATAAGTTTAGAATTAAATATTTAAACGAATCTATCAAACATGCCTCAGGGAACCCTAAAAATAATATGCAATTCGATGTAGCATGATGTTGCAATCTCCACAATAATAGGATCTGTTTTAATCTTCGGTCGGGTCCATCGACCTAGGGAGGCTGACGCTGGCGTCTTCGCTTCGAGTGCTAGGCACGCTACATCTCGTATCGATAAACTGTGGCTTATAATATATTTGTATTGTGTTAAGTATATTAGATTTATTTACCACAAACATTGATTTTCTACCGTTGGTTGTACTAGCTTTTACCCGCGATTTCGCCCACGTGGGTGTCCTTTCTTGGGAGCCAAACTTACCCCATACCAAGTTAGAAGAGAAAGCTAATGACAAATTAGTTTAGTTTTTCGATTGGTACGGAGGTAGCTTATTGAATAATATTTTTGCAAATCCAAATAGAATATTCACTTAAACCGTTAAGCAAAATGTTAAGTTTAAAAGAACTATATAGGTAAATATAAATTAAAAATATAATAAACTCTCTACCAATTTTTTCCTCAATTTTATCGAGACAAAACTAAACCATTCCAAATCAACTGTACCAGTTGTAAAAGTAAGGAATATTCGATTGCTATAGAATTATAGTTACAATCACCAAAGTTTTGTGACCAAATATCTTATGACTATATAAAGTATGACTCTTATTATCATAATTATCTTCACAGATCGCCAGCTTCCATCAAAAGTAATATACCTACCAAAGCGTGAAGATAGATTATCTCTTGAAATAAGTTATTTGTGTAAGGACTTTAGAAAGATGTATTACAGAGTTTACATCAAGTCAAAAAGAACTTCATAAATAAATGAAATGAATGAAATTAAACAATTGAATGAAACTAATCAGTTGGTACCTTACATCGTCAAACGCATAACATAACGAAGTTCATCCGTTTTATAAAGACTAATGTAAGTTAATGCTGAGAGCAGTGATGTTGATGTTGTATTTATTGTTTTAATGAAATTATTTGTTTCACAAATTGTAACTAATACAACACAACTAATTGAATAATTATTGAATAGCTGTAGGTACAATAGCTTTATTTTACCCGAATAAACATACATACTTACATTTCAGTTAAATAAATGCTTGTAAACAGCTTCACTGAACCGGTTGTAAAAAAACTAAAATAAAATTAATATTTCTTGTGCAATTTAATTAGATCATTAAACAACTCCATCTTTTAATACTAAAACTAACCCTTTAGACAAGTTAAAAATAATAAAAAACCTACCTAAAATATAGTCTTTGTCTACAATTTATTTAAATATAGTTAAAACGATACTATCGATAACACGCCATACCTAAAATCGACTAACCAAACTGAAATCGATGATCGAACACCTGTTAAGAGTCCTCCGGCGCTCTCATTGACTTATTTGCAGTCGAGTGCGCCGCGTCCGCTGCACTTCCCTACCTTATTGAAGAATAGAAAATGCTTACCTGGACATCTTTGATTGATGACTTAACTAAATGCACCTGAAAATGCACCCAATAATAGTTTAACTTTAGACGGGCCTGATGGTCTAGTGGTTAGTGACCCTGACTGCTAAACTGGAGGGTTCGATTCCCACCCAGGAAAAATCTTTGTGTGATGAGCACGATCATTCGTTCTGTGTCTGGGTGTAATTTATCTATAAAATGATTCCATTTAGAAATATTTATGTATGTTTATCAGTTGTCTGGTTGCCATGGTACAGATTTTGCCTAGTTTGGTATCTAGTTGGGAGATGGCCGTGTGTAAAAATCTATAGAATGGATTTTAAATTAACGATTGCATAAAGAATTTGTCTGAATGGGGAATTCGAATACCCATGTTTATTGCACTTTCATCGGAATTTGTGTTACTCGATTTTAGTGTAGCGAGCTTACCATGAGCTCGTTAAACAGGACTGATTCCGTCGTGCAAGCGAGACGCTGCTACGTGCAGTGTAGTGCGCCGTCTCGCTTACACAACGGTAACAGTACTGCTTTATGAGTTCATGGTACAGGTACTGGTTTTTAATCAAAGTGGAAATTTACACATCACTTCACATCACATCGTCTAACAGAAAGATCGTAAGAGAGTTAATAAGTTCCCTGATTTAGCAAGGTTATATAATCTATACTATATATTATTACTTATAATAAATCTGTAGAGAGGTCAATTCTGTACATCAAATATATTTTCAAAATAACTATCAGGGGGTGATTAGTGATCGATACTGATGCCAAAAATGCAATCAGTAAATTTTTTGTCTGTCTGTCTGTATGTTCCTTATAGAAACAAAAACTACTTGACGGATTTTAACGAAACTTGGTACAATTATTCTTCATACTCCTGGGCAGGTTATAGTATACTTTTCATCACGCTAAAATCAATAGGAGCAGAGCAGTGAAGGGAAATGTTGGGAAAACTGGAGAAGTTACTCCATTTTTTAAGCTTTCGTTGCGTATGCAGCCTTAATGGTTAAAGCTACATAGAAATCATGTATGACGGAAATGTTCTACATAAAATTATCTAAAAAATATCCTACAACAGCATATGTCTATCTTTTATGGTTGACTCACAATAACACATGTAACTCCCGATAGCTTAGCAGTTCGGAGCTTTCTGATAATATTTGTTTACTCTTACGTTTATAATACTCTCACTCATTCCTTATTTAAAAAAGTTAACATTATTACCTATTCAATAAAAAAATAATCATAGAAATCGGTATAGAAACACCAAACTTTTACATGAAATACGATAATAAGCCATCGCGCTGTCGCGCGTGAATACTGAATCGTGCTAGGTTTAAGGAGTATTTTTGTGTAACGTGACATATTATATTTCCCTACTAAAATACGAAAATTAATCTGTCTGTTACATCAAAACCACTGAACCGTGAGGAAGGACATATGCTACTTTTTTACGAAAAACGACGGAAACGCGGACGAAGTCGCGGGCAAAAGCTAGTTATACAAATAAAAATCCAATCGATTTTCCACATAGGTAGTTCGTCATCATTCCTGTAGTCCATGTGTCCAGGACGATTCACAGAAAAAACATTTTAAAAACAAAAACCCCGAACTAAGAACAAAAATATTTTTAAATGATACAAAATGTTGTCCCTATACTTGATCAAATCTGTAGCAGCCATATTTTTCCACCTAACCAAAAAGGAAAGTTTTCAATCAGTTTCCCACGTATGTATGTGAGTATTAGGTATTGTAGTAACTAGGTAAGGTTGTGGTAGTTTTCTGCGATCCATTAATCACCAGAGGGACACTTGAAGCCTACCCTCCGTCAGATAACTAGACAGCCTTGAATGTCCAGCTGATTATATTAATTGGTTGCTATCTCATCGCTTTATTGCAGATTGTAGGAACGGTTGCTAAGGTCGACTCTTGGGGTTCGTTCACTGGTAGATATTTTATCCTAAGAATGTTTTTTAGATTTAAGGTAGAGATTTCTTTGTTACCAGGCAAGTGTAAAGGCATTATTTACTTGTTTTGTCCTTTCCCTTTTCTAATTTAGATTATGCTCTATGAAGACCAGTATTTTTGGGGACTAACATAGGCGTAACTTTTTATCTTTGGCATGGTTTTTGGAAAATATGGATGTTATGATAATTTTGCTCTTGCTAATCAGTTTCTTGTCTCGTAAACCCACATAAAAAAACGAGTGTGCTTTAGACCATACGAGTGAAGTAAAACTTTGTTATATACGAAACGTAACTGGCTATGAGAGAAAGACAAAGAATATGTGTGCTTGCACCTCTCTCTCTTGCCCCTACAGTAATATGCGAAACGTACCTCTCTTTCTATTTTCACTTACTTATATCTCCCTGCCAACTTCCGTTCGATTCGCCCGATCACACTTTTCGTAACGCTTTCGTCACGCATCCACCAGCTTTCTCCCCAAGTCAAGAGTGCGTAAAGAAGTTTTACTTCAAAAAATTCAATTGCTTAACAATTATGTCTGGAAGTCAGTGAAGTTGTTAATAAGTTTCTTTTAGCATTATACGTATAGATGCCACTTTAGACCACAATATTAGTCATGTCTATGCGATAGTCCTCGTTGTCGTGAGTTAAAAGTTTTACCTTTCCTAACTATACAATGTAACCAACAAACTATGTAGGAAATAAAACTCCTAGAGAATTCAACGTCAACAGAAACAGCGTCATAATGAAAGTTTGTGCTACACGTGTTGGTGCGACAAAGTTCTAAACGTTACGATACCGACGTGACCGCGAACTCTGAACACCGGTCGCCAGTTGCAACTTTGTCAAAATAACTATACATTCATGGGCTAGCTGGACGGAGCTTATTAAATTAGGCTATAGGATTTCAAGCATTAGTATAAGATGGGAAGTTGCTTAAATGGTTAAGAATAATAACACCAGTTTTCCTTAAAAAAACTGTGTTTCACATCTGTGGGTAACGTCGGCCTCTTTCAAGTTAAGCCATAACATCCGGTCCTCACTCTTCCGCATCAGGTCCGCCAAAGCTAGCTTTTTTAAGACATACATGGATCCTTCTCTTAACAACATTCTATTCTCGAATTAAAAGTCGTAATTGCATGAAATTGTATATTTTTTAAAAATTTCCCCATTCGCACTGTTTCATATCTAAGGCAGCAATTAAGTACTCTTTTTTTTTTCTTTAAAAAAAAACGACTCTTGTACTAAGGCTAATTAAGCACTAAAGCTATTTATTGCTATTTCTTGGCAACACTACCTTAGGCTAAAAACCCACTGATTATCGCATCAATTTTAATCAGCGAAACATGAAATGTGCGAAAAATGTGCCTGTTTTAGTTAAGAGCATTAAGTAATACATACGAGCTTTTTTAAAACATAATATGCAAGAATAAGATCACAGCGAGTGCACTTCCATCTTATGTAAATCCAAGTTGGTCTTTTCCTTTTGCGTTTCAATTCAACAGTTGTACTAAAATAGTTTCTCGTAAGTTCTTTGATGCGTCTCAAAGGACCACAATACGCTTTTGATGTTTCATTGGCAGGAATATTCGCTTTCTTTTATAAATATTATTATTGGAACTACGTCGACGTGGTCCTGGCGACCGACGAAGCCAGCTGCTTTGGATTAAAGTCAGGCCAGGAACAGTTACTTTTACAATGTCCAATGTACACCGACTATGTTATCTGTGCCGCATAGTTAGTGAAGGTAACGTCTCTTTACAATTCGACATTATGTAGGTATTTTTGTCGAATTTAACGCATGCTGTGTATAAGTACCTTCAATTCATCAACCTTATTTTCCCGTCCGTTTACCATAATACGTACAAAGTATACATAAACACGTTAGCCATCATTTGGTGTGTATAATTAGGTAGGTACATTACTTATTATATCTACCCACACATTAGTATGCAGTGAGCGATTTATATTGAGTAAGTAAAATCAAGGGGTACCGTACCTACCTACTTACCCCCCTAAAGGCTGAAAAGACGTATCCTGTACCTACTAAAGACATTTAGTGAATTCCAATACAGCTGCGGGTGGTAAAGAGGCAAACGCGGGCAATTCAACCTTCGTGGCAATAAAATTTTCTACAAAACGAGTGTGCTACCTTCTTTTATATGTGTTCTCGTAAAAGGGCTGGTGTTCGTTTAAAAAGTAAATTTATTTCCTCCGCCCCTACTTGTTAATCTCGTTAAACTTGTACTCGATAGTTCAGAGGCGGCCGCTTCGTGTTTCGCTTGCATCTCGGCAGATAGTAATGATTTTGTAATAGAATATTTAAGTACGTGATTAACAAACCAACAGGTGTGAAACACACAACTAATTTTACCGACTGGGCCCCGGCGCCTCGCGGTCTCCCCCTCCTAGACAAAGGTTTGTTTTCGAACGCGAGGCAAGACAATGCCGGCCCAGTGACCGAGTGTCGGCGATCGACCGACGCATGCGCGCCGCCCGCGCGGCCCGCGCTCGCCCGCGCTCGCCCGCGCTCCGCCAGTGAGCACCCGCGGCGCGCACAGCTCGCGCGTCCTCCGCCGACGCCCGGCCCACGCACCGTCACGTCAAACACACAATACTCCGCTAATGCGTTCTGTTTACAATATTACATTAACACGTGCCCACGGATTTGATGGCCGACGGTAGGGTCACGTGAAACGCCCCGTATACACACAACAACAGCCCACCGAGAGGAACCACAGCGTCTCTGGTGCGTATTTTTAACATTTGTATGTACTTTAGTGGTTTCTTATTTGCCATGAGTAGATAAGGGTATTACAGCCGCTGTCTGTGTGAAAAACGCCTATAATTGAGTAACGCGAGGATATTTAATTGATAATGTTGCTAATGTCAGTGTCATTCCACGTGTCATGTAAAATAAATGTCAGAATCTATGGAACTGTGCGATGTTAACCAAATCTAATATCGTTTACCTGTCGGCACTCGCACTCCATGAAATTCTGAGAGAATTGATACAAAAAACAATTTTATTTATATTTTAACGATTTTTTGCTGAAAAATTCGAGTGCTACGCCTGAATAACAGGTTACATTCGATATTTACTTAGCAAATTGGACTCAAGGACCAGGGTAGAGTTTCATCAATATTATTTCAGTCTACCCGGTAGGATATTTAATATAAATGGAGATCCTCCTGATAATATAATATTATTACGTTATGCCGTGTGGTGTTTTCAATGATTAGGTTCAATGGTAGAAGAAATCAATAACGTAGCTGAACTTAGTAATTTTTTGTCACGAGAGTGTAGTTCAGTTAGCTTTTGTAGTAAAAAATTCATTCACATTTGGGTTTTAATTCAGAATTTCGACGTTTCTCGATTGTTTTAAACATACAGGTACATGAAAAAAAAGTATTACTTACTTGAAAACTGTAGATACCAAAACATAATTACATTTTAATAATATAAACTGCCTGTTATCTAATCGATAAATCCATTCAGTTTCCTGATAAAACTGTTTAAATAGATGTTGATACCTATACAGAGATAAGCAAATCAAAAAGACTTACTTTCCTATTAAAAGTAAAAATATCATATCATTAGTAAAGAAAAAAAAGTGTTTTTTTTTAATATTCAAAAGATGGGAACGGAATTTCACCGTTACATACAGCCAGTATGGCCACTAATGCCATAGCCAGGAATCTTCGATTTTAGTTTTCCTTTCATGAGTACCAGATTACTTTCATAGTTATAATATTTAAATTGTATATCTACATTGGGTATATTCCGTATATTTTCTCCGAAAAGGCTGTTTTAGCATGTTGGGTCTATTCGATTTTCTACTTAAGTATCGAGAATTTCTGTCTTTGAAATCGAAAACCGTGAGGGAAGGGAGAGGGAGACAACTTACAATATCCGATTTCAAAGATGGAAATTTTATATTAAAATGTATTTAGACAAAGAAGAACCTCACATAATTTACAAGTCGGTACTCAGCAAAAAAAAAGACGGGTTTGATACAGACGATCCATAAAATATTGACAGCTCGAATTAATATACTTATAATCAATTATCCTGTAAAATAATCCTTTAAGTAACGTTGTATTTAATAAGACATCAAATCGTTTTCTTATCTGCTATTGAGCTGATTAAAAGACACTATTTGCTGCTTTTTAAGGTTTCATAATATTAATGTATGTAGGTAATATAAAATATTGAGGTAAATGAGTAAAACTGTATGTTTATGTATTATGTTTTAAGAGCACAATTCTCGGGATTCGTACAAATCGAATTACGGAATGATTATTTTTTCAGGTTTTTAATCTAATCTGGTTCTTGTCTATGCCTGTAGTTTGTATTCTTTTTCTGCTTTCGGTAAATGGAAACCAAAATTTAATGAAAACTAAATCTATTTAGATAAGATTCGTAGATTATCTAAAAAAAAATAAAGGTTGAGCTTCAGATTTTCACTGCTTTTTTCTGGTGTACAAAAAATTAAAAATAACTAATTACTAAAGCATACGTTGCTTTAGTTATAAATTGATAAGGGAAGCGGTTTCTGGCTAATATTTTTAAGTTGTTTACCCTTTCAAACTTTCATCCTTTCCATATAACTTCTTACCAACCTAGAAGCACAAGGAACTAGTAGTTCCAACTCAATTTTCAAGAAATTACAACCAGTTTAATTCCGCCCGTTTTTAATCCGGGAAAATTAACGCGATTGACCCGGGACCCGGCGAAAGGGTTAAGGGGTGGCCTCGATATATACGGTTAAAATATTTGTCCCATAATTGTTCTGAGTTTCGAGAAGGGTACGTTTGTCGGTTGTTCCCATACGTTCACAATAAAAACCTTTGGGAAATGTTCGAGAAAGAATTTTGGAGTTTTTAAACTGTCTCGGAATTTGGTCCGTCATGTAGCAGATGAGATTGTCTTTTATTTTTGTTGATGTGTTCTTGATATCGTAATGAGAGATCGGATTAAAAGATTTCTAAGCATCTAGAACAGTCGAGCCTTCCTGCTCGAAATGGTACATACTATAAAAATATATTCGGTTGGTTAGTATGCGCTAAGGATTACTATAGGTTCTTCGGATGTGTAAAATCACTTTGAGACACTTTATATTGTAAAATAATTATTTTCAAATTCCGTTAAAGTCGACGAAAAGACAATGATTTTGAATTCTATTAAATAAATTTCTGTTGTCTTTTTGATAAATTTCACATTATAATCTATTTCAAACACACGTGAAACGGTATAAAAATACCTAACGCTACTAGCCATTTATAATCCACCTCCAAAATGAATCTCCTGCTTCTTAAAGCCGTATTCTATTAAGTTTTCTCATGTTAGCCTTCACAACAAATTGCCGACGCTCCCCATCCGTCCGTAGGTCTTAATCCGGATACAGGCAGTTGATGGCACACGTCCACATATCTAGCACTTAGCGAGAGATGCGAGCCAACACATCTTATTAGATGCTTGCTTTTCCTTTTAAAATGTTAGGGGTTTATTCGTGGTTAATTAAGTAGGCGAATTAGAAAATATTTTATTTCGTGTTTAAATAGAACTATGGTTTAGGTTCTGGAAAATAGTTGATCTAATTAAAATAGCGCTCTAACAAGGTTTGGAAAAAAGATTGAAATAACCATAATCTTAACTAATTTATTTAGTAACTAGGTGTCTCCCGCGACTTTGTGACATTTTTCATTGATGCTCCGCTCCTTTTGGTCGCAGCGTAATGTTATATAGTTTACAGCCTTCCTAAATAAATGGGCTATCCAACACTGAAAGAATTTTTCAAATCGGACCAGTAGTTCCTGAGATTAGCGCGTTCAAACAAACTCTTAAGCTTTATATATTAAGTATAGATTTATCTAAATTATTACGTGCTTATTAAACACACATTAAATAGTTGTGTGATTATAAAATGTTATACGTGCGTAGGAATTGGCAAGATACACCACATATAATACTAACACTATATTATGATTATCATATTGAAGGCTCGACTAGGGTTAAGCAACAATTAATGTTATTAATAGGCGGTATATGAACGGAAAATTTAATACAAACATTAACCTAATTAAAAATTGAAAACTATCAAACTAGTTAACGTTAACCGAAGCTCTGGTGTGTCAATATTTCTATTTACTGTTAAAAATTCGTCGGGTTATTACTTGAGTAAAATATACCTACAATTATAAAAAAGAATCTTTGGTTTGTATTAGGAAGCTATTGGCCCCAATTCTGTTAATCCCACACTTAACTTATTTTAAACTATCGGTATCTTTTTCACTTGTACACAATTAGAAAAGGACAGACGAAAATTAGAACTGTCAAATTAGTTTCGATTAAATTCTTATACAAATCTACCGACTCGCAGAAACGTGTGCACTATAACAAAGTGATATTTAAGGTGAAAACTAGTTTGACATTTCTAACTTAGTTGTTATCTGTTGCCGTCCTTTTCTCACACTGTATGTTAGTAAAAGATGCAATATTTTAATTTTGGTTTAGTTAGCGTACAAGGGAATCGGCGCCATTGCCCTAAATGCCTTCTTCACCGTTATACTATAATTATTTCGTAAATAATTTTGGGTATTTTTTTTTCAAATTAGTTAAACTTAAAGGAAAACGTAAATATTTGTGACAAATAATACTCTGCTATCTAAAGGGCAGGTACAATAAAGAATTATAAAATAGATAGATAAAAATCAAATAAAAAATAAAGATAAGATTAAATAATAATATTTGGTAACAGTCTTGATGTATGTACACTTTAACATCGTGTTAGTGATAATTATACTAACCAATGTTTTATCACATTGTACTTTACAAGAACCTTCGAGAAATATGCCTTTAAAAATAAAAAACATCGTCTAAAAATACTTCATTTAATAGTATTTTAGTGAACCATACAAAACTTTATCACTTTGACGTTATACAAAGGTTTTTATCATTAGAATCGCGTTAATCGTTCCTCTTATCTTATTGGCTTGATAACACTCACTTGTGAATATATACACACACATATAAATAATGTATATTATGTTTATAACGCTTGAAAATGTATGTGATTTAGTTTGTAAGATATTTACTCAGTTTACAATCGATTAGGAAGAACATATTAAGGAAAATCGTAATTAAAAAATTGTTAAGTTTTGGTTGGTGTCGGAGTAAATTCATGTGTAAAATCACGTATTAAATAGTTGTGTAATTAAAAAAAACGATATTATATTAGAGAGAACTTGGATTGAAGTAAAAATCTCTATACCTAAAATATCTTAAATACTATGTTAAATATGTAATTCGTCGCGTTTTAGTTTTGACGTTTCAGAGTAATTTTGGCGTTAGCGTCATGAAATTTATGTTATGTGTCGAACTGATCGAGGCTACTAATTTTGTAACAGTCTGACCAAAAACATTTAGTCCGTTTTAAAACTAATAATAGTCACTGTTAAGTTCTCATTAGAAAAGCAATTATTCGTTAAGAATGAACTATCAATTCGATAGTGATAATTTAAACAACAAAGCTACTAATTTATTCCAGTAATCGGTGAATTCTTCACAGACACATATCTTGTTAACTACTGAATTGATTTTAGTGAAAGTTACATTGATCTCAATCTTATCTTGAAGCAAACGTAAGCAAATAAATACTATTATCATAATCCGATAACTAGTTCGGAGAAAAATAAATGTAGGTACTTGGATAAAAAGTTGCATATTGCTATGCTAGAATATAAGGTGAATAAAAATAAATTGGGGGTAAATAGACATAAATTTAGAACAGGGGAACCTTATGATATGTCGCATTTTTTTTCTATCCTTTTCTGTCTCTCTCCAGGGCAAAGGCAAAAGGCAAGGCCTCTCCACCCTCCTTCCATCTCTCTCTGGTTAGAGCTGTGCTGAACAAACTATTTTCAAAAAGTTCAGTTCGTCCCGCCATCTACGTCTGTACCTACCGCGATGTCTCTTGCCATTTAGAGGGACCCATTGGGTCGTTAGTTTGGCCAATTAGTCGTCTTACATGCGGGAGATATGTCCAGCCCAGTTTCATTGTACCGTAGTAGCTTTCCCAGTGACGTCAGAGATTTTTGTAGAGTAACCGATTGTTGTATTCCTAACTCGCACGCATATAATGTGACATAAAAACAGCTTTCTTATATTTTTAATAGTTAAGAGTCCTTTTTTAATTTAATACCTTTTATCTGTAAAACGGGAAAAAACACAATTCCCTAAGGTAAATATTATGTCTGGGAGACTCATATAATATATTGTTGAATTCAGTACATATCTAATTTAATAAAGTATGTTTTACGAACATATTTTTAGTTTTGCAACTACTAAATTGTAATCTACGGAAGTTATTAAGGTCAACTAAGAGAAGTAGGAGTTTTGTGGGCGTACGATAAGCTAACTACGTGGGTTATATACAACATAATATATTATAGTGATTCTACTAAATATAGTATTTATTGCTGTTCTGGAGTTTAACATATTTGCGTCGTATTTATAGTCTATATATTCTTCGGTATACATACTCTTTGACAAATGGCAGATTCATCCAAAGCCACATAATTTTATTAATGACAGTTCTTCACTAAGAGAAAAAAAAATTAAGTAAACTGTCGAGTGCGCATATCAAGTATGTACTTTAGACACATGAAAAAAATTGAAAATTTACTGTCTAAACAGAACGCGCCGTTTTATTAAAACTATCTCAAAACCTGATATTACCATAATAATATCGGATCCGTCGATATTTTCGTATAAACGTCTGTCGTCGCACGGAAAATCACTTAAATCAGTAAACGAGCGCAGTATATTTAGCTAAAATTATCATACGCTCGTCACAAAGGCCTACTAGCGAAGCGCGTACTCTATACTGGTCTATGTTTACTCTAAGGTTCTTCCATATAAACTCTGTCAGACGTCAATTATATTTCACGAATATAAAATATCTGTCATTAGTCTAATCAGTCCTAAGTAATAGAGTATTTTAAAATGGATTGAATTACTCTTAAGATTGTTTCACAATTTCTGTTAGTTTTGGACTTCGCCTAAAAGGCCCACTTGAATAATTCACTGCTGTATATTATGAAGCAGTGTGTATTGTTTTTCCGTGTTTTAGGTCGTAGAGTCATTTATAGAATTCACATATCCCAGGCCACAACAATACGTTAAAACTTTAATTTGTAAAAAGTCGTGAATGTTGAAAACCAGTTTGAGTAGGAATATAAATCATGTCCAAAGTCCTGATTTTTAACACTAATTAACACCCAATCATATCGCCATGATATATGTAATTTCTTAAGATGATTAAAAAGTGGACAAGTGCAAATCTGACTCGCGCATCAAGGGTTCCGTAAATATTTTGCTGATCGTCATGTTTAATTCTCCAAAAAATAACTTTACTGTGCAGTTGAAAAATGCTCTCTTATCCATCAAATTCTGTCCAATCAGACCCATCCAGAATCCATCAGATCCTGACCATCAAACTTCTAATTGTAAATATAAGTTTGTAATCGCAAAAACGTATTTTTAAGTTACAAAAATACTTGTGACGGACATAGCATCGTGCGGAATTAACTCCCCTATAGGTTTTGAGTTCTTCGGAAATGTATGGAAAAACAACACCAAGTATTTTTATTGTTTAATTCTGTTCACATAGAAGCTTGAATTTTTAATTTCATCAAGGGTCCATAAACCATAACAGAAAGTAAAATCCACAAGACATGATGACCCCGCTTCCTGAGGCAAAAATTCTTGACAAACGAACAACAAACAATACAAAAGACAAAGTGATCCTAAAAGATTTCCTATTATCCTTTTGACGTACAGAACCCTAAATATTACGCATAGATTAACTTGTTTGTTGACAACATGATGATAAAAATGTAATTAATATTACAACATAAATATCTGTTGTGATAAAACAACATAATCGAATTTATAATTTCCGTCTTTAAAATTAATCTTCTTTTAATAAAATAAATATTTGTCAATTTTCCTCTTCTCCAATTAAACAGTTTTTCATGTTATTTTGTTCGATAAGTCAACATCAAATATTCTATTTAGTCATTAATTTGTGATATAACTAGGTATAAAAAGGTCAAAATCTATTTAGTCCGTCAATTAGGTAATGAAAAAAAACAGACGTATTTCTGGCTTTTTTAATAAAAAAACATTAAGTGAATAAAGCAAAGCGTAAATACACAAAACGATTTAAACTAGGGGCTAAAGACATCATGCTTGCGTCCAAAAGCACGAAATTGTAACGTCATGTGACATATCTATACTAATATTATAAAGCTGAAGAGTTTGTTTGTTTGAACGCGCTAATCTCAGGAACTCCTGGTTCGAATTGAAAAATTCTTTAATCTTTAATGGATAGTCCGTTTATTGAGGAAGGCTATAGGTAATATAACATCACGCTACGACTAATAGGAGCGGAGCATAAATGAAAAATGTTGCAAAAATAAAAAAAACCGTTGAAACTAAAACACGCGAACAAAGTCGCGGGGGACAGCTAGTGTAAAATAAGAAAGAATACGGGTCTAATATTTGTTTTATATCTACCTGACGGTCACTAAAAATAAATTAGTCACCTACCCTATTCCAACATGCGTAATTTATTTCTTGTATACATTACGTAACAATTGTTTTATCGTAAAAATGGGCCTAAACTGACACGCGTCAGATAAAGACACAGTTGTGTCTATTTGTAAATATTTACAAGTTGACAGTAATAAATGTGTTAGTTAAACAACAAGACAGAGCTCGTAAAGGTTGGTTCTTTGATCTTGTAAACAATGATGAGATAAAATGAACTTTATTGGTAGTTATATTTTGGAATTTTTTGTTATATTAGTCTATTTTGGAGAGTATTAGATCTTGTACAGACAAATCTCGTTTTTTGGAGACTACAGATGACACGTAGCCAAGAGATGACCTTACATATCTACCTAAGTCAAAATATATTTTTAATTATTTTAATTATTTGTTACGCTTTAACGCATGCATTATTTGTATTTAATTACATAATATATTTTTAAGAATAAATTCTTTTATCAATCATCATCGTCAACTCAGCCTTTTGCGGACCACTGCTAGATATAGGCCTCTCCCAAGTTACGCCACAACACTCGGTCCCCCGCCATCTGGTCCCACCCAGCTACCTTATTCAGGTAATTTCTTTGTAAGTTCATCTATTCCTTTACCTAAATCCAATGCCTCTCTCACTATCAATGGATATTCGTAGCACACATGAGCAAGCTAAATAGTTGAGTTCGTAACCACCAGTTACAAGTGCGCCCCTCCCACTTCACGCATTCCTGTAGCTACGGCGTAGCGCTACGCAAACAATACCGTAGCTGTAATTACTATATCGCAGCAATTCATTGTATGTAATGCTCAGTAAAATTCAAATATTGTTGAATTACTTTATTGAAATTTGTTGGCATATATTAGAAGAATAAATGAAAATATGAATAAGAATATTTGGTTAACTTCAAGTGGCTCCTTCCTGCTTAAGACTTATCTATACATATTATAAAAAAAGTCCCCCGCTGACTATGTCTATCTGTCTGAACGCAATAAATTCAAAAACTAGCGAACGTATTTTCATATGGTTTTCACCAATTGATATATTGATTCAAAAGGAATTTTCTTACATATTTAGTATTACAAATAATTAAATTATCCTATTTCGTTTGGAAACTATTATTTACTTAAACTTTCTATGATAGAGGCTGCAAAATTTTGATTTATTAAAAGCATAGTATCGCTGGATTTTTAAACTTTATTAAATAATTACTTAACAATAATTACACGAATAAAAAATCAATTCCATAAATAAGCTGGCCTTATCAATCCATACGCAACTCCTTTCAAAAGCACAGATAATACAAACCCACAGATAAAAAAAAAGCATTGAAGTGTTATCAGTGATGGGTCATTCGCGTGACAGCCAACAGTCACCAGGCTTCTCGGAACCTGGGCCTAGGAATCTAGATTAAATATAGACTAGCCTTGATTTCAGGTAAATCGGTTTGGCTTTTTGTTAGAGTGTTTATGTATCGACGCTTCAGTTGTGTTTTGTTTAGTGAAATAAATAATTGACGGTACACGTTTGTATGTAAATACATAATGAACCTGATGAATGTTTGTGGGTTAGTATTTTGGACAGTGATGAAAAAATTTATATATAATCATTACTGGCCTGTTGGTCTAGTGGTTAGTGACACTGACAGCTAACCCGGAAGTCGAGGGTTCGATTCCCGCCGACGACGTATCTTTGTGTGATGAGCTATGATCATGGTTCTATGTCTGGGTGTTATTAATCTGTAATATGTATGTATATAGAAATATATAAGTATGTTTAATAGTTGTCTGGTTGCCATAATACAGGCTCTGCGTAGTTTAGGATCAGATGGCCGTTTGTGAGTGGTCCCAAGATAATATATTATTATATTAGTTAAAAAGCGCCACAAACTCCCCAGAAAGATTGTGGGACCATGCATAAAAAGATTTTTTTTTCAGGTCAAACCGTTTATCGTAAAAGGTTTTAAAAATTCTAAACTATAATAACAAGGTTTTCTCGACATCATCAGATGTTATGTACTCCCCCTAATAATACTAACGTTATAAAAAGTACACGAAAAAAGTTTCAATAATTTTAAACATTACATATATTACACAAAGCATTTCATATTTAACAATGACCACTAAAGCAGCCTTACAAGCATTAAAATAAAGTTCAATTTCCTGTAAATTAAATTTATGTATGTTTTGTTGAATACCGACTCAACACGAGCTGTTAATGCAAACATGTTTTAGTATAATCGGTTCATTTTATGCTAGTTTTTGTTGACCCAGCCCTGACCGCCGAAATAGGTATTTTGCGTGTTTAATTTAATAGTTGTGAGTTAGTTTAACTGAGATGCTAGTTTCCATATGTTTATTAGTTTTTATATTGTGATTGCAATGGTACAAAGGCGAGTGAGATACCAGAGGTAGAGAAAAATATGTTTTCTGGTAATCGTTAAAGGCCAACCTTCAAAATTTAGTTATTTATTCATTAAATTTAATTTGCGTTCAGCTACTTACCGAAATTAAATTAAAATTGAAATGCCAAATAAAGAATTTTATAAGATTTGTAGTTGACCCAGCAAACGATATTTTGTCAGGGCTATCCTTATCACCTAGGGGTATAAAAAATAGCCAACGTCCTATTCCTATATACAAAGACCAAACAAACAAAAAAAGATCAAGCCGTTTTGGAAGAGTTCGACAACAAACACTATGACACGAGATTTTTATATATTAGTAGATTAATTGTATAAAGTTACAATTTAAAATAGGCTGACTTTTAGATGTCAATATTAATTACTCTTCTGTTCTAATAAAAAAGAACCACTTAGAAAAAACACATTCATAAAATTTGCTTTTAATTAATTAATTTTATTAAATAGGTTCACCAACGATTGTTTACACTTAAATCTTAAACTTAGATAACATATGAAACAAATGGGTAACAATGCAACAATAACTTAAAGACATACATCTATAAGTAACTAGCTGTCCCCCGCGACTTTGTTCGCGTGTTTTAGTTTCAACGGTTTTTCATTTTTGCAATCTTTTTCATTTATGCTCCGCTCCTATTGGTCGTAGCGTGATGTTATATAACATAGGTTATATAACATCACACTGGATAGTCCGTTTATTGAGGAAGGCTATAGAGCCTTCCTCAATAAACGGACTATCCAGTACAAAAATAATTTTTCAATTCGAACCAATAGTTCCTGAGATTAGCGCATTCAAACAAACAAACAAACAAACTCTTCAGCTTTATAATATTAGTATAGATGACTCCTTTGTTTTACTCCACAAATATATCAGTCTCCAAACTTCACAGGCCTGACAACACATTTGCCTTTAACATTCCAACCTCAAGAAGCTACACTCAACCCACTCCACTAACAGGACCAAAAGGAAATATAACTCAATCCACACTTGACAGTTCCGTGTACTACAATTAAGGCTGGTGATGGCCGCCTCGCATTTCAGCCAGTAATCACGCGGAATCGCATTTGCCTTGATTGGAAGTGTAAATAGCCCAATAATGGAGAATCAACACTCGGTATGTAATCGTCCTACTGTAGTCACGTGACGCAAATTTCTGTGTACTGCTGGCCATGTAATATGTAACAGTTAGTGTCTCCTTAAATTAGTTGCGTCTTCTCTTGAATCAGTATTACAGGTTTTGCTAAAAGGAGTTTGGTTTCTTAATTATTCGAGTTGTTTGTAAGCTTTCAGCCTCGAGTCTGCTGATTTAATAGTGTCCATGTTTTTATTTATTTGTTTGTTTTTAAATGACATGTACAATATAACAGTTTTCTTTAAAACTATTTTATTTTTCTAGTTCATTTAGAAGTCTGATAATGTCCAAATTGACTTCTATTTATTTTGTTTTTATTATTAAAAGTCGGCAAATGTCATAATTGATAGTCGACATCCAATCAAAACCATTTGCTTGTTTATATTATACAACCCAATCGTTTTTGATGATTTAAACTTTCTTTTACACAAATTTTAATACATCCTCTTTTGATATAGGTATTTTGATTTATTTGAATTTAAACTAAATTAACTTGTGTCTCCCAAACACTATAAGTTTTTATTTTCAAACTTTCTATTATATAGTTAAATACAAATGTCGCATACGTCGCCCTAAGCACGTAATAAGTAGAAGGAAAGATTTGAATTTCCAGGCAGTGGCCTCAGTAGCTTAGTTGGTAAAGCGACTAGTGCCAGTAGTAGCTAGTTCGAATCCTGCCTGAGGTTTAACTTTTTCTTTCTACTATTTGTATTTAATTACAAATATTCGCTCCGCATGCGTTAATGCGTAAAGAATAATTAAATATAATTCCTATTATAGCTTTAGTATATATGTACAACATCTAAATACATTCTCATATCTCAACCGAATCGTTAATCACGGGAAGCTCATGTTTTCCTCAAATTAACACGATTCTATAACATAAAGGTACGTGTATAAAGCCTTCTTGGGGAGGCTTCAAAGGTAACTTAACTTACATAAAATAACTTGGAGGGAAGGGCGTGTCTCGTGAGTTTAGAAGCCTTCTCAGATTATATTGTTACAATATTAAAACGTGGATTCACGTGTGTTCGTCGAGATATTAATTTATGGTTGATGTATTAAGGAAACCGTTAAGTTTACGTGTGTGATATTTTGGCTGTAGGTGTCTGAACAACTTGAACAATTACATTCTAAAAAGGAACGTGTAAAATACTTTAAGTTTTAAAAAAAATTGTGTCGTTAGCACGGCAAAAAAAATACTCGGTCCTACATTTAAAGTCGTCTGTGATATCTCAAGTGAGAGTAAAACAAACAGTGTTTATTGAAAATATGTTTGACCAAGTACTTACTTAATGTTAACTCGATTTGAAAGTCATTGAGAAACGTAGTTAGGGCAAACTATTTTAGTAGTATATTTATTAATACACTGTAGGCAGGTCGGTAGGTGTCGTGTACAGTTGCACTTGTGCAGTTTGTGAATGACCACTAGAACTTAATTCGTTTTTTTTAAGTAACCCTAAAATACATTGTATGCATTTTATGTCTTGATTCTAAATTCTTGTAAACTCGTTCACGGGTTGCGTTACAGCTGAACTAGGAGCCCCGTTTCACACGTTCAGAAGTTATGATCCCTTTAGCTTATAACACGAATATTATTTGATACTAACTTAGATTACTTTTATTTTGTTTTAAAGTGTAACTTGTATACGTTACTTTGTTGGTCTAGTGGTTAGTGACCCTGCTAAACCGTAGGACGTGAGTACGGGTCCCATTCATGACAAATCTTTCAGTCTTTTTATGGGTTAAGCTCTGATATAAAAGATTATAGGTTTACCTCATTCTGTCAATATTTATCAAGAACAGTAATGTCATTGATTATATTCTTGATTTTGAATCTTTAAGTTATTTAATAAAGCGTACCTTCCTACCCACCTTGTCTTCACATTTCTAGTAGGTTCCATAAAACTTAAAAAATAAATAAAACAAATATCTTTTTTACCCTTAATTTCAAATTAACACTTTGCACGCCGAGCCGTAAAAAATAAATTGTTTGGCAGACATGGTGTTCAAATACAGACTTCAAGCAGCAAAAAGAGAGTCCAAAGTTAGTCATAGTTAGAAAAAAAGCTTTATAGTAACACACTCATGTTCCCATGAAACAGTAAAATTGAACTGTCAAAATACCAAACTGGACAGACGGCGCTTCGCAGTAAGGGGTTAAAAGGACATAAAATACAATACTGTGCTTCATATATATTCTTGGAGCAATTAACACCCCATGCAGCAAATAAAACTTTATGAGTGATTCACACTGAGGCTTCGTCTTCTGGAGATCCTACGTGAGAAACTGGGATCTATCTTTAATGATATGTGTTAAAACATTGTAGATGTATAGTGAATATTGTTTTTCATTTGAGTCTTGAGAGTAAAGTTAACCGATGAATTATTATCATCAAGTATATTTTCGAAAGATATTTTGATAATGTTATAATAGTATCTTATTGATTTATTTTTGCGATAGAGTGATAATTTTGATTATATATTTTACTAGCCCGCCTCGGCTTCGCACGGGAGTTGTGTAATTTTCAAATGATGTGTTTTTTCTTTCTTTTATAAATACAAGACAACACAACTAAAAAATAATTAGCAAAATTGTTCTATTCCGTTTACGCGTGATGACCAAGGGAAATAGAGATTATTTTTTATTTTAATAGATAGATAAACTTTCCATCATTACCTTTACTTGCTTATTATAAATTTAACTTGCTAACAATATATTTTATTTGTGAAAAAAAAACATCTGCTGTGCCTAACCACCTTTTTCACAATCGTGTTCAGTGATTACCTCGAATAATACGAGGTTAAAAACACAAATCTTTAACGCTAGCAACCCGTTTCATAAAGCTGGGAGCCACCACAACTTTTAATTTGATTTCCTACCATAAAACACTATAATAAATTTATATCCTGCTTGATTTTACGACCGGAGAGTCATTTATTCCGTCGCTAGCTGTGTTAAATAAAACATGATGTATGCAAACCTTTAAGGTCCGAAACGTTTTTAAAGCTGTTCGGACGTTCGCTGAGAACAGTAACTTGGATGACGAATGAGGTGTTATACCATTTATCACCGAAACTAGGCTGTAGGTAAAACTACAAGCATTTCGAATGTAGAACGTTTTTCTTTTAAAAATAATTAACTTGTAAATAAAATCACTTTTGCATAGCGTAACCTCAGGGCAGCTCCGCTATTCACTCGGTACAGTCAGCTATTTCGTGTAATGGGAACTCGCACGCTAATGTAATTGAGAGTTTTTTTAGTTTTCCCCTTTTAAAATGAGAGAAACTGTATGTTACTGAGGTTAGGACGGGAGGCGGCCGTTTTGCACACTGTAAATATATTCTGAATGTGTTTTTTGTGCCGATTGTACATGTACATGCTAAGACTGTTTTATGAAGCTATTTGGGCTCGTTATTTTTGTTTATGGAGAATTGTTTTTGGCTTAATTAGGATTTACACGTCCGCTATTTGACTTTTCTATAGGTAAGTAAGCTTAGGACAAAAGATTTTGATTGTTGATATAACATTTCGGTGTTACCACTACTTACTACTTAAAAGTTTATTAGCAAACACAATCCAAATAGGTGTACCTACTTGATTTTACAAGTATGATTACAAAGGAGTTTCCGTCCGTAAATAGTTTACTATCAGATACAATTACCGATTAGCTACTGATTAAACTGATTTTTGATATTTGATTTGTTTACTCTGATAAACCGTGATTTAATTACTTGAATTCAAATTAACTACTGGTTTTATTTTCATGTGTAGCTTAAATTGACTGCACGGATAGCCGAGTGGTATGAGCACCACGCCAATTACCTCTGTGCGCGACGTGCCGCGGGTTCGATCCCGCATGTTCCCGCATGATCCCGCATGATTCCAAGTGTGGGTGTTCTTTGTGAATATGATTTGAACGTTTGTAAAACACCCCGCGACACAAGGATTAAATTCCTTAGTGCGGGAGTCGTTTTTTTTTTGAAGAAAAAAAAAACCCTTTAGCTGTTAAATAATTCTGGAAGCTAAATACACTTCGCCTTAATTGCAAAACATTGCATTTATGATTACACTAGCTGTTGCCTGCGACTTTGTCCGCGTGTTTTATTTTCAACGGTTTTTAATTTCTGCAACATTTTTCATTTATGCTGCGCTCCTTTTGGTCACAGCGTAATGTTATGTAGCTTATAGCCTTCCTCAATAAATGGGCTATCCAACACTGAAAAAAATCAATCAAATCGGACCAGTAGTTCAAACAAACAAACAAACTTTTCAGCTTTATATATTAGTATATATAGATATAGAGCAGAGGTCTTATTGAAGTCAAAGGTACTAAATATAATGTGTTAGTTAATATTTTATAAGGCACTATATTATTAATTCTATAAACCCCCGAATAACTAACAGATTTAGACATAATTTCAGCCTAGCAAGTATAGTATATAATACTTTATTATAATGTTAATGGAATGTCAAGGCCATAATAGTATATCGAAAGGGGCGTAATATAGCCATTAGGGCCATAATACCCTTAAGGTTTGTCGTACATTTTGTGATGGAGACATACTCTTCCATAGCCAGCTTGTATGGGACATTTTATGGTGTTATTTCTGCCTAGCCTTTTCCTAAGCTATGTTGGGGTCAGTTTCTAGTCTTATAGTAAATAGCTAAATTCCTTCAACTCCACAACCCTTTTTACTGAGGAACACAGTGCCCCAAATTAAGACTGGTTTTCAGAATTGTAAGAAAAATTGTGCCGAGTACCATCAAATTTTTTGCCGTAAGTACACTAACTATACACGCTACACTCGTTTTCTGATTTAAGTGATATTCCATACGACGAGAGAGTTTTATGAAAAAATATCGATGGTTCTGATATTATTAGGGTAATATTACGTTGTGAGATAGTTTTAATAAAACGGTGCGCTCTGTTAAAAGTAATTTTACGATTTTATTTGTTTATACTAGTGCCTACAGGACATAGTCGATATGCGCACCTTACAGATTACTTGTTTTTTCTCTAAGATTTGGATACATAGGTAGATATAAATACAAGTACATTTCTATAAATATATCTCATTCCTATCTATCCCCTTGTGAATACAAGCGCCTGAGTAAAATACCCGATCGCATTACAAATCGTCATATACCATTTGAAATTGAACATAAATACCAAGTGGTAAGGTATAATTTTACTTGTCCTGGACATAGTAGGCGTAGGACGTAGGCTTGCTGAAATTTCTAATATAAGTGTAGGTTCAAAAAGGTTAAACGAAGCCATGTCTTTAAAACAAACTAACCTTTTTCAAGGGTATAACCACGCCTTGATATGGGATCGTATCAGCAGAACTGTACATACTTCATACTACCTATATTATATTATGTTATTATTTACTAATAGCTGTTGCCCACCGCTCTGCCCGTGTGGACCTCGGTTATCGCAGCAAAAAGTAGCCTCTGTCTTTTCTCGGGATCCAAGCTTGTCCCATACCAAGTTTCATTAAAATCCGTTCAGCGGTTTCGCCCGGAAAGCATAACAGACAGACAGAAAGAAAGACAGAGAGTTACTTTCGTATTTATAATATCTCGCATGCATTTTCCTTAAAAAAAAAGCTCCTAGATTGATTAATGAAAAAGGAACATTATGATTGAGTATTACAATTTGTTAATTACTTTTGTCAGAACATATTTTGATAGATCAACACAGCTATGATCAAAGCAAGGCTGTTTGATCAGACGAAAATACATTATCTATGCCAAAAAAAAAAAAAAACAAAAAAAAATACTTGGAGTATGTGGTAATTTTTATCTGCTTGTACCTACTTCCAAATAACTAGATATGTATTTTAATCTGCGAAGCGAAACAATCCAAGTAGCATAATCAAATCCCATCATAACTCATAAACTTTGGCATCTATTATTTAGTTGGTCTGTGGTTCCCTAGTGCAGTCTGTCATACTAATCTATTATTAGTAGATAACACTCAGGCCCATTGAGAGTACATGGCAGGGGAGGGTACGATTGAAGGGCCAATATGTTGTATATGGGGAAACACACTAAAATATTAAGTACTAATGTTGCCATTTATAGGTAAAAGTCAATAAACATACGATTTTTTATCATATAGGTACGAGTAGTTTACACTTTACGTCATGCCATAGTCAAATGTAGGCTGAAAACTTTTACAAAGGATGCTCAACGAAATTCTATATATTATTATATCGATGGCCCCACAGAATAAACGTGTAAGTCAAAAACCACAACTTTTCAGGAAAAAATAAAAACGATTAAACTTGAATAACTTTTGTTTGGTAGTATATAGGTTTAAACAAATTATATCAAATTAAAGATAAAAAAATATATTATTACATTAGATATTTATATTTTTTTTAACTTAAACGGTTTTCCGACAATTTATGAAAAACCATATTATATTTTTATTCTTGTGAATTTCTATGACTAGATAACAGTAAACTTTCATTACACGGTTATTCGTGTAAAGTGTCAACAAACAAAAACGAATAATATTGTATTACACTATTATTCGACAATAATCAAGTTTCTTTAATACCTAGTTACAAGCATAAGCACGGTTGTTTACAGTAACTTACTGTATTGTTTGATTATTGTAAAGATAAAATGCATTTATATCACTGTTCATAAGATCGATTCTCATTTATGTAATGTACTTTTGTTATTGCATGGTGTAATAATGTAAACTTCATTAATTATGTGAAAGGGTGAAATTAAACGAAAAAGGTTTAATAAAATAAGAATATAATCAAGTAACTATCTACTTGTATAAACACTAAATAATAATCACAATTTAAATAACTTAAATCTCTTTCATCATTAGGAAATAGCTAGCTTCAACTGATAACAAAAAAAAAACCGAATCATATCGTAATCTAAAATACTTAATCTTCCTCGTCACTATCATTGGTCTGAGGACCCTGTTGCTACCAGAGCAAATTTCAGTGCTTTCATACGTTTTTGCCATACCTATTATTGGAATCAAAATAACAGCTCCTAAATGAATTTTAGGATCCATTCATGTTAAAATTTTATCCGTGGTGCTTGACAACTGGGCCTAACTCAGTTGTCTTATCTTTTCTTTGCCTATGGCCTATCTTTTCTTTTTGTCTCCCGCTTGCAATTGAGGGAAGTGGAAACTATTTTTTCCGACTATAGGACTATAGGAGGTATTTACTATTTCTGATTAATTTCGTTGCGGGTTCCAAGACAGTCAATTGTTGTCCTGGGACACACCGAGCTTAACTGTTTCTGTGGTATTCATTGGTTATCATTGTAGATCCTGGCTTACAGGAGTTGCAATGAAGGGTATGTGTGGTGGGCTAGTCCCTATAAAAAAATATCATTGGTGACAGAGATCGAATTGTCCAAAGGAACTAAGTTTCTATAAAAAGTTTGGTAATGGTCTAGTATGGCTCCTGAATGACACAAACTTATCAAATCCTTATGTAAAGGAAGAGGTATATACAAGTCTTAAGTTTTCAGGATCTTCAGTAGGTACTCCTCGCCGCCTTCTTGAATTAGATCTTACTATGATTCGCATCTCCCGTAATTCGTCTTCAAAACTATACCTGAAATAAACTGAATCAAGATGCTCGTGAGAGAATTTACTTCTTTTATTTTACTCCAGTAAATTTTATCGCCGTTATGGCGTCGCCGTTATACCGTTTATTATTGTTTTATGTCTTTAAATACAAATATCTGGGTGCTTGGGTAAATGAAGAATGGAACTGCGAACAAGAAATTCGGACCCGGATTGAAATTGCCCGAGCAACCCTCAAACGGATGGAGAATGTTTTGTGTAGCCGTAAATTATCCATAAAGCTCAGAGTGAGAATGCTACATTGCTACGTCTGGCCTGTGGTCTTGTATGGTTATGTAGCTTGGACTCTAAAAGCTAGCACTCAAAGATTTCTCGAAGCCTTCGAAATGTGGTGTTATCGTAGAATGCTACGTATTAGCTGGACACAGAAAGTTTCCAATGTGAGAGTCCTCCAACGCGTCGGGAAAGACCGGCAATTGTTGCAGACCGTCAAAAAAAGGAAAGTTGCATATCTGGGCCACGTCTTACGACAGGATCGGTATCAACTCCTTCAGTTGATAATGATGGGCAAAATTCAAGGGAAAAGACGCGCTGGACGGAGAAAGAAGTCTTGGCTACGCAACATCCGCGAATGGACAGAAATCGCCAGCGTAGAAGAACTTTTTCGCTTGGCGCAGGACAGGAAGAAGTTTGCTGAGCTGACGGCCAACCTCCAGTAGTGGAGAGGCACTTTAAGAAGAATGTCTTTAAACCAATTCTTCCCTTTTATCAGCTCTTTGAAATCTATAAAATTATTCTGTGTCATTTGTTTTACTTGGTATTTATGCCCAGTAACTTTGGCATTCTCTATCAGACTATACATTTGATTGGGCGTGTAGGAGGCAATGCAATACTTTAATTATAAATAAAAAATATTTTAAAACTTTCATTCCACAATATTATGACACATTAAGAATAAAAAATGTATGCTTTATTACACGAATAAACGTGTAAGCTGCTATTATACAAAGTCGAAGAAGTGCACAAGTCTTCTCAAAAGTTTTCTCGTTTTAGCACGTTTATTCGTGTGAACTCGAGGACCTAAAAAGCGTTTAACAATAGCATATACTTTTATACTTGTGATAAAATTCCATGATTTTTCCCTAGAATAAAGGAATCAAATGAAATAATAGGCGTATTTTGAGTCAAAAATTTATAAAAAAAATTTAGAAGGTGCTGCATAGGTCAAAGAAACGAAAAATGCAACAAAAAAAAATTTGTGTAAGAGCTCTTGCACGTTTATTCTGTGGGGCCATCGATATCTATTTATGCTTAGTGTAATAAAACAAAGTCCCCCGTCGCGTCTCTCCGTCTGGCTTTCTATCTGAACGCGATAAACTCAAAATATACATAACGGATTTTCATATGATTTTCACTAATGTATAGTGATTCAAGAAGAAGTTTTGTGTGGTATATAATTAATTTAATGTATTGTATTCCTGTGCGACGTCGGGGCGGGTAACTAGTATTTGTATAATCTTTACATTAACAAATATTACAATACCATGCATTAAAGAGACCAGTACATACCTCTGTATATAATACGGAGGTGTTGGTAGCGGTAACGGTATCAGTATCGCGAATTCAATTTCCCTTCCCATCTCAAAAAAACCAACGCGCCTAATTCGGCTAAAGAAGTGATCACTTTAAAAAAATAAATAAAATACCATGCTTGTCTTAAATCCGGATAACTACCGAATTCTTAACATTACGTCATTATGTTATACGTATGAAATCAAATAATTTTTTACATATCTCACAACCAAAAGTTCTACACCTTTAAAAATTCAATCGACTTCTGTAGTTTAGGTCCACAGAATCTTTTGATTCCTATATCAGGGAAGATCACGTCAAAATCTCAACGGCTTTCAATTTCATCTTGTGGACGTCGCTGGCTCCTGTCATGTCATATGAAATACTCTCGTGTTATGTTTTACTTTGAGTTACTGAGCTCTGTATTTTGTCTGTAAATCTGTTACTAAATAATGGTCTCTAACTATTTTGTTACAGGATTTTGTAGAGAGGAGTTTTTAAGCTTTTTAGTTTGATTAATTTATAGCCGATACCTACTACTACCTAAATAGTTGTTTTTTAATATGGACCAAACGGAAGGTATGCGTTTGAAAGTATTTTATAGGACGACATGTGTTATAAAAGTGTATTTCAGAACAACTTAATCGCTGAAGTGTTTTTGAAGCATAAATAACAAGTGAAGGCAGATTATTCTTACTAAAAATAAAATAGACATTATTTTTATTTCAATAGTCAAACAATCAGTATTAAAACCAACAAGGAGTACAACCAAACTATTTCCCACAATAACAATAATCTGAAATCTCAATACCGATACAGTCTGACCCTAATTACACAACATAAGGGTAACGCCCACATAATACGCCAGCAAATTGTTACACCAACTTAGATTGTACGCATAACTTAGACACGTCTACTAATATAATGGATGATCCCCCTCCGCCCCTCTGAGCCGTCGAAAATATCACAACATTAGGCGGTTGATAAATGATGGCACATAAGGAAATAACTGGTACATGCGAGCGAGATAGTGTCAGTATGACGGGAGAGAAGGTATCGGTGGTTACTTAGTAATATTTCACACATTTTTTAGTACTCAATATGGCTGGGTAAGTAGTGAAGAAGTATTCAAGGCTATTTGGGTGAAATCATACTGAGTCTGAGAAAATTATTTGAATACTAGCTGTGTTGCGCGGTTTCATCTGCGTGTTGATGAAAAAATGAGAAAATGATGATGATGAAAAGTAGGCTATGTGTTAATTCAGGTTAAAAACTATCTATATACCACATTTAAAGCAAATCCGGTAAGCCGTTTCATCGTGATTGAGTAAGAAACATCTATCCATCCATTCACCTAAACTTTCGCATTTATAATATTTGTAAGATTCAATATTATTTTCATGTAGTTTCTAGATCCTATTTCCTTTTACTGAGATATCGAAACAAAATGAATTTTACAAATATATTATAATTCCTCTTCATGACAAATATACTCATCAACAACCATTCCAATAAATTCTGAGTATAACTCAATTATTTAAACGTGCGGAAATTAAGGTCGCCGTCAAAGGATTACGCGGCTGGTCTTTTGAGACAAAGAAGTCTCAAAGGACCACATTAGGACCTTAAACCAGGATCAGGGTTTGAGACGGGACACACTAAACACCGCAAACATTTTAGTCAAACAATAAATATTTCCGCATAAAACTGACTCGATATTACCAGAACCATCACGTGCGAAATTGGAGCATGTATTCTACCTACCTCTAGGGAATTCAAGTGTTGTACGATACAATCTATCCTCCGTATTCTACGTCACGACCCATCTGACGTCATCAATGGCTCGGGGTATTATCATCGCCATTGTGTGCGTAATACCCTATTATGTATACGACTCGCTTGTTTAATGACAAAGGCAAGACCAATCTCTATTAAAATGTAGATCTTGTCTGTACTCGTACGGATTTTGGGGCGATGATTATGATCGAAGATCCTATTACGTATCGATATATTGTTCTTTGATCGACTTATGGCCAGTTCCTATATTCAGATACAATTTGTTTTGCTTACGGGTGGTAGCATTTTCTTCGTTTTGCTTCTAGAAAATTCTACCCTCCGTTAGATAAATGAATCGTGTTTTGAATATTGAAACCCGGCAGTACTTAAACCGTGAATTAACTATTAATAGTTAATACTCATACTTAATTCTTTACTTTTATTGAAACATAAGTTGAAACTTAATAATTTGCAGAAAAGTCTTGATTCAGATTAAATTTATCGTTTTCGTTATTTATCGTATACTTGCTTTACAAATTTCTATTGTCATTTTACAAAAACGCACATAAGTAGTTTAAAATTCATTAAATTCGTTTTTGGTTGAGTGGCAGATTCAGTATACTATAAAGGATTTATTTAACAATTTAAATATTCAATTCACATCTCAATCCTAGTATTTGCAAGCTTCTATTAGACTAGACTGCTAATTAATTAATCTCGTTTTCCATTTTCTTTTCTATAAAAGTTTATCTTTGTAAGACCGTTTGAAGCGTATCTATGCCTGACATTAGGCAAGTTTGGTTTTAAAATTTGTACAGCATCACATACCTACATTACTCTGAACCCGAAGTAAGTAGCTATAGCACTTGTGTTATGGAATCAAAGACAACGAAGGTACCACAAACACCCAGACCCGGGACAATGTAGAAAAGTGGTTTTCTACATTGACCTGTCCTGACATCGAACCCGAGATCTCGACACATTGAAAAGCGGAGTGTACGCTAATCGACCACGGAGGTCATCAAAATTATGGTAATATAATTAAGGCGATCAATAATTTGATATGAAGTCATGATAGCTTAGTATAAGCAAGCTTTAAGATAATGTAAATTTGTCTTTGTACATTTTCTGTACAATTTCATTTATTTTTAGAAACTTTGACAAATTTAAAGATATTGCATATTAGTCACGGCTGTCACACTTTTTCTTAAAATGGATTTTAAACTAAACTTTTAAAGAAACCCTATGTCCGAATGATTGTGAGAATAATTAAGTGATGGTTTAAAATTATATTTGCAACATACTTAATCATTATACTCAGGGCGTGTAAACTATTGCGTATTGTCATAACATACTAAGTGTTACCCCGGTTTCAGCCGCGTGATTGCCAGTTATCGCGGCAAATTATAGTCTATGTCCCTTCTTAGAATGAAAGCTTACCCCATACCAAGAATCAGCAGTTTAGCCGTATAAGCGTAACAGACAGACAGACAGAGTTACTTTCGCATTTATAATATTAGTATGGAATTGATTATCTATACTATTTTATAATATTATAAAGCTGAAGAGTTTGTTTGTTTGTTTGTTTGAACACGCTAATCACAGGAACTACTGATCCGATTTGAAAAATTCTTTCAGTTTTGGATAGCCCATTTATTGAGGAAGGTTATAAGCTACATAACATAACGCTGCGACCAAAAGGAGCGGAGCATAAATAAAAAAACCGTTGATACTATAACACGCGGATAAAGTCGCGGGGGACAGCTAGTAGTAGATAATAATAAATAACCATGTGGAGTACTGCTTAATGTTTTAACACGATATCTTCCAGCCTTACTGTATGGCGTAGCTACAGAGGGTAACACATTATAATACCCATATTTTGTTAACGACCTTTCTATCCCATATAAAAGCCGATATTAATGGCGAATAGCCAAACACTTTATGTACATTTATAGAGTGATTCTCTGGCTCTATGAGAACGATGTTCTAGAGAAAGATCTCTCTAGTTCTTATTTAAAAAATATTATTATTATTATTTTTTTTGTTTTTTAAAAAACGACTCCCGCACTAAGGAATTTAATCCTTGTGTCGCTTGGGGTTTCACAAACATTCAAATCACATGCACAAAGAACACCCAGATTTGAAACAAGCATTTGTGGGTCACACAAATTAGCATCAGCATTAAGTAATACTTAATTACTGTAACATTTTTGACTTAAATTTTGATGATAAAGATTTTTGTTTATAACTCTTATTATGATAGCTAATGTACCAATTCTAACTTAATATTAGCAAAAATGCGAGAGTTAGCTCAATATGAGGAGTATGTGAATCTAAATATATGGGGTTGCTTATAAAATCTATAAATTTTTTAAAATATATGGCATTTAATCTAATATACATATATATGTATAGTTTGTTGTTGAAACGTTACTTCGGAATTTGTTTCTATATTTAATTCAAGTTTTTACGGTAGACCAGCAAGTCTAACCTCTGTCGTTGATGTCTAAGAACAGTAGTGTTCTATTACCAATAGGTGCAGCTTGTCCTTTGTATAAAAGACGGTTAAATAAAACACCACAGTTTAAAGAAAACGTATTTATCCCAACTGCAATAAACTCATCCCGCATTTTATATCTCACATGTTTAAAAATGTTGTTTATCATCTCGGACCACATGAATGTTGCATAATTTTGAGTGAACTTTACGTTAGATTTATGGCCTTTTGCTGTGCTATTGAGTTGAGTTTTAGAAGGAGTGGAGTGAAGGCGATGCAGAAAGCTGGTTTTAATGGAGTAATTAAACGAAACTGTTTAAGTTCGGTATGCTAAATGTAAGGACAGAAGCTGAATGGAACTGCATTGTGCAATGCTTAACGTTAAGATCTTGATTTAGTGTTATGTTGCTCTTTAATAGTTCTTTAATGAATCGTTAAACGTTACTCTAAAAGTCAGTTTTCAGTTAATGTTTTGTTATGCGGTAAATTACTTGTGACTAGCTTGAGTGATATTGCTTGAATTATTTGAGGAACCTAGATTTTTTGTGTTTGATTATACAGAGTGACCCGGAAATCATGTCCAGAGGAGGAGGACACTTACTCTACGGGTACATCTTATCGTAGCCAATGCTCAAACATGTGATTGACACACTGTTTAGCTAATTTAGAAAAAAATATGGTAATATATTGCTACTCACCAAGGCAGAGTGAGCAGAAAGGTTATGGAAGACGGAATTCGGTTAAAAATCACGAAAACGTCTTATAACTAGAAAACTACAAACAGTTGTGGAACATACTTGGGGCTGATACGGATACCCGATCGTCCATGCTTTTTGAAACACCTGCATATTTGGCTAGTTAGTAAATTCTTTTTGAGCAGATGATGTCACAGTATGACATAAAATACCGTAATACTTGCTTACCTTTTGAGAAACGAAACTATTTAGCTAACAAATATTTATCGTATTTTTACAAAGACACTTAAAAACTCCATGTTGAGCATAAGAATAAAAATCAACGGCTCATAGCAAATGGATTACCAAATGTAACGTGTGAACGTATCTAAGCTTAGGTATGAACGCTCGTTTTAACTTTACCGTCTTCTTATATCAAAATCTCGTCTTGGCGGGGGCACAGCCGTACCCCTAGATTCCGACGATTCAACGGTGGTTCCTAATACTCCATCTCTACTTATCTAAAAGGTTATTTGAAAAAGGTGAATGACAGATACAATAGTCCAATAGGTAATGAGTTTTATATCCCTAAGTTTTTATTTTGGTCAATGCCCGTTCCTTATTTATATATATATATATATATATATATATATAGTACCCTAGTTTATTTACGACCAACTTATCAATTCATTCAATTCATTATTATGTTAGCAAAATATCGTGAGAAGATCTGCTCCTTCTTTAAGAGATGAGATTTCGCCCTCCACGTAATAATTATTCTTAGAAAAACGACGTTATTTGGAAACATCTGTCTTCATTTTCCTTTACATTGCATTTACTTAGGTACCACTATTTTCTCTAAAGTTTAAGTCTGAGATAGAATATTCAATTCCAAAAGCTTGCGCGAGACAAGCAGTGAATTCATCACCATTTCGACGACGTTTAGTATCGATTTCTTTACTTTTCATAAAAAGAAATCGAATTGAATTATTTTCTTTTCGACCAGACACGTAGCGTGTTGCGACTGCAAGTCTGTTTTGAGGGCCCCGAGACGCTCAAATGTACATTTTGGTTTGATTTAAACATATTTACACATTTAAATGTTTGACGAACCTTTTAAACTACCTGAGTAAGTGTGTAAATGATAAAAATGCATTTGAATCAAACCGTTTGACCGTCTCAGAGGCCATTTTTTAAGATTTTAAACCCCGAATACTGAATCTCAACTTAACTTTAAGACGTTCTTAAATCTATCTGTCGCTACTTTACACCTTAAAGTGACAGAGACAGCACGAGACTTAACGGCGACTTAAAATACAAAAAGTAAAAACTTTTTTTATTTATTTTTTATTGTGTTACAGAGCATTATAATAGAGAAGTAACATTGCTTTCCATTCTTCGTTTTACACACGTGCTGCAAATAGTTTAGATAAAAAGAAAAGAAAATCGCGATAAAATCATTTCAAAATAGTTTTATACCAATGTGTTAAAACACTTAAACCTCAGACAAATAAAAAAGAAAAATTCGTTCGTTTTTCAAATACAACGTCTTACAAACAAGTTAGAAGAGCGGCTCATATTTTTCGCTGTACTTTTTGTGTAAACATTTTTCAAGACTCCGTTTGACTTATTATAAACCATCCTAACTCGTTGGTTAGTCCTCAAGGGATTCTCGTGCAGTGTTTTAAAAATATACGCAAAATAAAGATAAAAATGGTGTTTGTTGAAAAAGTTGAGAGTTGTTACATGCCTAATGATGTTTGTCACTTAGTAAATGGATATAGCGCAAACGTAAATATTTTTATTTTATTTTAATTGCGCTCTCAAAAAGGTGTGACATCCGAATGCTGGATTAAATGAGGTATAAGTGGAATACAACGTACAGCGTTTAGTAACGCGTTAGATACATTTTTGTAATATGACATTGGATTTTATATTAAAAGGTTTTTTTATGTGATAAAGCAGTTAATTAAATTTATAACAATATTGAATTCACTCACTCTAATTGAATAAACTTGATAAATGAGTGTACCGTTCTTCTGATTTTCTTCCGATCCAACGAGTTCATTGAGTTGGAGCACAGGTAACAGCGATTACGTAACGTCTCGGCATAGACGGGCCCTCGAATCCAACATAATGTCATTGCTTGTCTGGAAATATTATTTAAATTACCATCACTCAAACTTGACCGAATTTCCTTTATAAATAAAGGTGAAAATATGCTGCGTTCCCCTTACGGCCGCCCGCGCCACCCCCTTTTACGAGCCAAGTCGTAAACCGGGTTGCGACGGCGAAATTCTATTTTTGAAGTTTATATAACTCCGCGCAGTCGCCCCACGCATTTGAATCTGGAATCCCTTTGTTTAGAAATACGTTAAGCGAAATTAAGTGTTGTTCTTTTTTTGAAGCTTCCGTATTTACAATAGGATGTAATGAATGGCGCTAGGTGGAGTATAACGTTTTAGTATCATAGCTGTGTAAAGTCATGTTTGTGTAATAAATTATGCAAAATTGACGCGGCAAAATGCGTTATTCAAAGACCTATTTTTTGTTTACGTTTATTTTGCTGTGAAAAAGCCGATGTAGACATAATGGCAAGACTTTTTGTGGAACGTGAAAAGTTAGAGGGAGTTTTAGTGGCAGGTTATGAATTTAATATACCCGCTTCGTGTGAGTTAGGTATCTTCGTAATTGTGTTCTTTTAGCCTCAATAATATGGTATTACGATGATAGATTTTTATTGAATCAGTCTTACAAACGTTCGTGCTATTCTGAAGCGAATTAGCTTCGATTGAATTAACTTTTCGACTCCAGTTTTATTATTAGGGTCTCCATGGCGATGGTAAATTGTAGTAAAACTTTATTTTCTCTATTTTTGTACTACAATAAATTTTCCTTTGAACTTTCGATATTTAAGCATAACTTTTTAACGATTAGAGTTATACGCGTAAATTAGCGTTACAAATTTATCTCATGAATAAGTGTATTAATTTATTTCTTTATTGTACACAAAAACATGCTTATTCAATTATTAAAATAGGCGGCCTTATTGCATATGGCAATTTCTTCCAAGTAACCATATACATAAATAAAACAGAATATAAGAACGGATACGAAAAATAAAATATATATTTGTAATAAAAATATTAAAATTAATCTATACAATAAAAACCTTTAACACTGTTAACAGAATAAATTCTCTCATCAAGCTTTAATACAAATTAATAATTTAAAAACGGTAACAGAAAAGAATAATTCCAAAATTCACTTCCTTTAACATTCAATTTACGAAATAATAAATATGAAGGTTCTCCGTAAGTAGTACCTGGGAATATGTCTGATTTATAACACTAGTCTCGGCTGAAACAGAGACGTATAGAGTTTTATCTAGCCCTGACAGGCACGTGTGCTGATTCCTCATGTTATTCTTACTGTACAGAGCAATCTTAGTTTTGGAATTGCTTGAAATAGTTTGAGATTAGGTTCAAAACTTGTTTCACTGATCTAGCTATAGAAAGTACACACGAATGCACCTAGCTTTATCCGAAAAATAGGGTAGGTACACAAGAAATAGAAATTGGATGCTTACTAACTGTTAATTAAGAAGTACATTTTTGGGATTTATTAGATACGTTTCTTGAAAAAAGTCGAGTTCTTTAAACCATAATAATTCCCACCTAACAACGAATGACCCGACTGTTTTTTGATCTTTACTTGTTGCTGAATTTGTTTCTGGTAAGCAGAACAGTTAAATATAAGGAAAATATACGAAAAAAAAATAATATTAATAAGAAATGTACTTTTTATTTTTTTTATTGCGAAGGAAATATTTTAACAACTTTAATTACTTAATTGAGCAAACACACAACTAGTATGTGAATTTTAAATTTAGTTTCAGTGTTATTCTGTCTTTAACAAGAAGAACATCATTAAAGAACACCTCTCTGTTCAAGAAGTTATACTTACATACAAGCTACCTTAAATCCCAATACACGTACATACAAGAAAAACTTTTAATCCAAAGTACCAAACAGGTAACATAAAAAAGGAAACATATTATAAACATCAAAGAAGGTTTCAATAGAGAATAGCCGAACGAAGAGAGGAATTAAAAAAAAATCTCGAACGTAGAGCTAAGATCATTTAGAGCACCCGTTTAAAAAATAAAAAGGCACTTTTACACCGGTAGGATGCAACAAACGAGGTATCTTTTCATTACCCTGCCGGACTGAATCAAAATGGCCGATACTTTTTTTTAATACAGGTATTTAGTGTATGGTTTGTTTTGATGGCTTTTTATTTTTTTTAACTGACTGTGTGTGTGTACCTGCGTAAGTAGTTCACTTTCCTATAAGATATACTTTTTTGTCATTTTGCAAATTTTAAAAATTAATTTGTTATTCGGGAAGGAAATAAAAGTAACAAATCAAAATTCATGCAAATCAGTCCATCTGTTCTTGAGGTATAAATGGTGTAACTAACCCGACTTTGTTTTATATATAAATATTGAAAAGTTTGAAGACTGAATATTGTACACCTACATTAAAATTAATAAATGTTGTTATTTTGTCTACTATGACAGATAATGTCACATCGTGTCCCACTGCTGGGCAAAGGCCTCCCTTTCCTCTTGCCACACTGTTCTGTTGACCGTTATTTGTTGTCACTCCTTCTTGTACGTCTAGTTCATCCCTCCATCTCCGCCTGGGTCTATTTGGAACCCAGTCCGTAAAAAACTATATACACACCAACAGTTAATATTTATCTTTTTTATCGTAGTATGTTTTCAAAATTAAGTGTAATTTTATTCCTTTCAAAAACAAAAGCAAAAATTCTCAATAGAATAACTAGGTTATCATGAAAATTTTAGGTGATCAAATTATAGTTATTTGGTTGATGTATCCATATTCGATCACATTATAATTGCTAACATTCAAAGTTCAAGGATTTCAGTTGAATACAACAAGCGAATTCCCCTCATCTTTTTATTACCCTGGTATTCGACCTGATTCAAAATTGCCACCGTTACGTTTAAATATTCATGTTTGTTTTAATTTTATTGTTTGTTTTGGGGAAATGTCGTATGTACTTATGTAGGTCGCTTCCTGGTTTTTTGGTTTGTATGTGTGTATGAATTAAAGTCATGGTTATTACTCTGGTTATTTTTTGGTCTCTAGATTCATTTGCCCAACAGCTTGCTCGAAAAAGGCATCCTAACAGGACAAGCTTAAAGGACAATATTTGGAGATAAAAACACAGATAAATAGCCTGTAGTAAACTACAGGCTAGTCAGTGACAAAATTTCTAACTGACCGTACAATTGGATATTTAAAAAAAAAAAAAGAATCGTTTAAAAGAGACAGAACACGCGTCATCAGCTAACTAAGAGCTTATAACTTTTGTATTCGTTTATATTTTTTTGATGTTAATTCGCAGTTCTGCTTCAATTCAATACTATTATTACAAATATTTGTAATAAATAAATAATTCGATAGTAGTCAAATACCTAATACAACAAGGAGATAAGTTAAATAAACTACAATCACTTTTATGATAAAACTAGCTGTGCCCGCGAAAAACTTATTTAGTTATTTTTGTTTTGTAAGTAGCCTAAGTAACTCCTTTTTAAATGAGCTATCATCCAATGAAACTCCCGTCAAAATCAGTCCAGCCGTTCCAGAGATTAGCCGGAACGAACAGACAGACAGACAAAAATAGTAAAAAATGTTATTTTGGTATCTACTACCTGTACAAGTAGTAAAAAACTGTTATTTTAATATTACAAACAGAAACTTCAATTTTAGTTATTTGTATATATGTATAGATTTATCTTTCACTTAAATAGTTTCTCTTACTCAAAGCTGAAGTCAATCCGATCGTTAGTTCTGCTCACTCAGTTAGTTAAACAGAGGTTCGGCTGACGTACGGATGGGTGCGTCATTGATATCATATTAGACTTCCGTTCTTTCACCGTTACTGACGAAAAGGTTTTTATGTTAAACTAGCCTTTGCTCGCGACTTTTGTCTTGAATATCTCAAGGGAATTTATGTTTGCAATAATATAATTAACATAAATATGTTTTATGTATGTTTGATTAGTGTTTTGTTCTACTTTATAATAATTTAAAACAAGTCTTCTTTAGAGAGTGACGTCACTATTAATATTCCTTCTTTGACATTGCTTACACCGAATACAGCAAACATGATGATTTTTAAATGGAACTATTACTAACTTTACTAAAATACAACGGATTTCATTTTTAAATAAGTTTCTAATAAACTTTCTGCAGCACTATGTTGCCAGTTAAGAAACGTATAAGCGATTTGGACGGTGTTACTATTGTGCAAAATTTGAAGTTTTTGGCTGAATGGAGCAGATATGTTGTATAGCTTAATAAGATGGCCGCCGACCGATCCCATCTCGCTGAGAGCTAATAAACTTGTTTTATTATATCTTTATATGCTTAGCATCGGTTTTTAAACTTTTATATTGTAACTTTATTGCACTGTGATGTACCTAGATGGAGGTTAAGTATATTAAATTTGGTTTTGCTTAAAAAAGTAAAAGTAACCATTATTTTATCATTAAGGTCGATTAAGAATAGTTTTAAGCATGAAAGATATTTTATTAATCGCTTGGATAGTCTTTGTATATATAAACAAAGCTTTCTACGACTATTTTAGTACCTTCGTTGTCTCTGATTCCATAAAACAAGTTTTATAGGTAGTTATATTTTAATAGCTTTAGCTATTGACTTTGGTTTTTTTTTTCATTTTTGTAGTTTCGTTCAGAGCAATGTATGTGATGTTGCCCACTACTATATTTTTATTTATTCTTTTTATTTCTATTTCGTTAAATTGTGTTTTCGCATAAAGTAATTTATAACACTTTATCAAACCTCTAATAATCTTAAGCCTACGCGTGTTTAAGTAACATACATTAAAGTAACTTGGACATTTATAGCGGGATTAATAACAACTATGCAATAAAATAACGCTTGTAAACTTTTGCAAGTAAAACCAAAAAGTAGTATTCGTTGACGTTCAGACCAACGAAAGTAAAAAAAGTTGATAAGCCCCCATTTTTCTTTGAAGACAACTGAGCAAAGTAGGACAGTGTAAAAAAGAAACGTTCACAACTCGTCGAACTACGATGCTCACTGTCCAAGTTTGACAAGATATAGATATAGCTTAGGGACCCTTATACATCAGTCTTATAAGAGAGACGAGAGAGAGAGAGAGATATGTTGCCCTATTACAAAATGGTCCAAATCTTTAAAAAACTTGAAATAAAATTAGCTTATTCTGTTTACTGACCACAGCGTAGCGTCAACAAAAGGAAAATAAGCGTAGCGTATAATTTTTTGTATATATATACTATATACTAGCGACCCGCCCCGACATTGCACGGGTAGCGCAGCAATATAGCCTATGTTACTTTGGGATAATATAGCATTCTAATGGTGAAAGAATGTTTGAAATCGGTACATTATTTTTAAGTTTGTTCGTTACAAACAAAACTACAAATCTTTCCTCTTTATAAAATTAGTATTGAAGTATAGATATACAAACACAGATTTATTTTAATTTTGATTACTAGTATCGTCACCGTAAATTTTCACTTCACGAATAAGTCCCAGCCATTGCTAGCTAACAAGCAAAAGTAACTGTTGTGCAAGGCCTTATACAGTTGGACTCCGGTCGAAATCTCTGTAAATAGTACAGCAACATCGCGAGCGCCATGTAGACGCCCCTTGAGAATTGATACTTTAAGTTTGGATGTGTGGGAGATGCCTATAGTACTGGCAAAGTGCATACGAACTAATAACATAAATTTAAAAGTAATTTGACTGTAGTTCTGTGGATTTGGACGTTCATTTTGATAAAATTTTATGGTTATAGTACCTACTCTAGCTACACGAATTACTAAAAAGTAAAATGTTTCTTTCCTGTCTGGATTACCGGTGTAATTTATGAAAATTAATAAAATAGTTAATGCAATCATCATGCATCTACTTACAAAGATAATATTTAGGACAATTTACTTTAGTGTATTCATTATGTATTAAGTGACGACCTTCCGTAGCAACAAATAGAAGGTATAGTTTAAAATCTTGATAGTCATCCGATGTTTATCTTATTTTGTAGACAAGGAAAAATATCAAAAAGAGTACACATCACTTTTCAAGATGGCGGCCACATAGGAAAACATGCTGAGTTCAAAGATTAATAATACAATAAACAAAGAGGAAGTAGGTTTTGGCAAGCTCGCCTGTTTCACTAATTCTATGGAGCCATGGGAACATCTATAAATTCTTAGTGCATAGCTAGAATATCTCTGAGAATTAATTTTTATGATTTTCGGTACTAAAGCAAGGGAATTGTATTGGATAGTTAAGAGTTTGTGCAACTCGATTCACTCAAATATTTGAGACACTTTACATTTGACTCGCGTTTCAAAGCTTCCGTCTCTTTGATGCTAAGCTTTGAAATTTATTCTCCAACTCTCAACTGCTCAGTATATTCGATCGTAAATCGCGTCATTTGGACGGCTGTCAAGATAAGCCGATCATAGACAGCGAATGCAGTTCCAAACTGCGAACTGAATTGACTGTTTTCGTCGTAATGTGTCGAGAATGGTTTTTAAGCAAACAAGGTGTTTTCGGAGAAACTAATCTATGAATGTGAGTGGCCCCTATTTTTGGCAACGGTTCCTTGCGCCGTGATAACGACGGTGCATATCCGTCAGCTACCCGGCGCGTCTTTCGCTTTCAAATTTATTTAAGATAAATGTGATATGTGATAAAGACTATAAATTTTGAACAATGCGTGGATATAAAATATAGTCGGAGGAATTCGGATAGGCTCACTTTATAGTCAGACATAATGTTTCTAGTATCTTACAAAGATTATTCTGGGTCTTACTTTTGAATTATGGTAGAGATTTTGATACTTTGTTTTTTTGATATTTTGTACGTTGAAAGTCCGTCACTGTCACGAAAATGCTAGGCCTAGCAATTCTGAACCATCTTCCGTATATACAAAGAAAAATATCAACATAAAAGCAATTTGACCTACAAAATAACCTGAAATCTCCAGGTAGCCAGCGTATCCTCAGAAAGAAACAACATGAATCTTGATTTCACTAATCTCAGAAAATGGGAAACTCATTTTCTTGAAAAGATTTCATAAAATGTAAAATACAATACGCTTTATTTACGTATTTTGTTAATACCTTAATCAAAGTATCTGAGTGAGGTAATCTTTATTATTTCTATGTATTTATCTTTAAATAAAACTCGGGTTAATTACACCATTTATAACTCAAGAACGGGTGGATCGATTTTCATGATCTTTGATTTGTTGGATTTGTCTCCGTCCCGAACAGCACAATATTTATCAAAATATTGATAAAAAATCTAAATAATGTCTTACGGGAATGAGAACTACACTACCTACTTTCACTACACAAAGTACCAGAGCTACAAAAGTACGTGGGCAGTTGTTTTTACCTGTCATTTAGATATTTGGTAAATAGAACCCCACGAATCCCACCCCTGTTATGCTCTCGTAGTTTAACAGAGACCAGCCTAACAAAATTTTATCTCCAATTCCACAGCAGGGCAAAAGTTTCTCTAACTGACTCTACTGACAATATTCGTCCAAATTACTATGTAACAATCCCGCGATGGAGCCATAATTAGTAATAATAATAAATTATGCCGATTGGACACTATATTTAATACTAGCTGTCCCCCGCGACTTTGTTCGCGTGTTTTAGTTTCAACGGTTTTTCATTTTTGCAACATTTTTCATTTATGCGCCGCTCCTATTGGTCGTAGCGTGATGTTATATAGCCTATAGCCTTCCTCAATAAACGGACTATCCAATACAAAAAGAATTTTTCAATTCGAACCAGTAGTTCCTGAGATTAGCGCGTTAAAACAAACAAACAAACAAGCTCTTCAGCTTTATAATATTAGTATAGATTTGTAAATGTATATATATTTTTTTCATGTAGTATGTATTTGAAAATGTATTTTATATGTATATATACAGAGAAATAAAGGAGATGTAATAATCTTAATATGCAAAGTTTGGTACAATACTTACCCCCGGTTTCTAAAGGCTGATCAATGTAATCTGTTGTTAAATCAACTGATCACGACTGATTGGTTGACCAAAAAACTAACAACTAATTTTAGCGGTTAACATGAGTTCTGACAGGTGATTAACTAACTAACTTTAACTTTTTGTGTTGATCAGACTTTTATTAACCGGGGGATAGTCACATTAACTTAACAGTTATCAAATTGTAAGCTCACGCACGAAATGTACAATTTTAGTGTTTCCCACACTAATTAATTATTATTATTTCAATTAACAAAATCTGACTCTGAACAATTTCGTCTAAATTACTATTTAACGATAATGTGTTTCTATTTTCGTCTTCAGAGATACGGGCGACTTTGTCTAAGTCTACTCAATACCGTTAATGGAAACTTTGTCCTGATTCCTGTTATTTGGCTGCGTTCTGTTCCCATGCCAAGGTTTGTAGGTCAGGTCAGGAATACCAGATAAATAAAGTTTTCAGTTTACCGTATCTTATGCAATAATAGCAAAGCAGTCAAGTTCCGCTAAGTGTTTTTGGAATAATATCATCGTGTTTGTGCAGCTTTAAATCAATTTTAAATGGTATTCAGAAGTCGTCTTAAAAGTTCATCGATCTCTCTGAGACTTCGGTAAATAAGTTTCGAAGTCTTAATGCATGACGGTTTTGGTTAAATTTCTAAGATTATAATTAACTTAATGGTTAAATTCGGTTGAAAAATGAAAGATTTAACAAAAAATGGTTTGCTAAAAGTAGCTGTTCGTAGTAAATGCAAATCAAACTTATGTTAAAAGCTGGGAGAATATTGGAAAATGTAACGTTTTCCTCCATACAAATTATCATTGACATAGTTTGCTTCGGGAGTCCGCAATCACACTTGATATTGAAGGGTCGAGAATACCCCACTTAGCTGTCTTTGGGTCCATACGAGGACAACGGACTTCAAACTTATGAGGAGCTTATAAGGCAGTTTCAAGATTCTGAGCTTGTATGGTTCTTGAGAGTTGTCTAAAAAAAGTATGAATATGGTGGTTTGAAGGGTCTTTAAATTTGATTTACCATAGCTTCATTTGAAATCAGTAGTACTTGAACCTTGTCAGGACAAAAGTTTATTCTCAAATAGAAATAGGATAATCGATCATTAAGTTTGGTCAACACATGCAGTATCGAATCAATTTAATTAAATTGACAGAATAGATGCTGATGTCTCTTAAATATCGAAAGCTATACGCGCAATCCGCAAAAAAAAATATATATTACAATCTTTAATTTACATTTTTGCAGATAAATCACTAGTTTTAGTAGTAGATAGCTTGTCTCACAATACAAAGCAAGTAGATGACCTAAATAACGCTGGAATCAAATAGCTCGCTATCTGAATTCAAAGTTAGTGACGCGGAAAGTTGATGTGCGCGCAAAATGAGGTGAAATGACGATGTATTGGTTTGTGGTTTGCGTCAACACGTATTACTCTAATTGATGTTCAAACTTGCAATACAGAATTTTTATATGTGTAGGGCTTTATGTGTAAAAATATATTTAAGCAAATTATAAGGATACAATACAAACTTAAAGTCAGTTCTTAAGCCGACTCCACAAGGTTTGCAGTATCACGAATAACTCCGCACGGCCGATGACCACGAATTATTTAAACACGAGCTTATTTAAACCGACTTAGGGTATACTTTAAAACGCGGTGGATTACAACGGACCGGGGCAGACGCGTCTGTACTTTCACGGACGAGCTGAGTCCCACGGTGCGTTGTTGAAAACTGTTCCAAAGCACAAAACCAAAAGTACAATTAATAGACCGTATTACATACGATCAGAAAAGTATAATGAATGTGATTGACATAAATGCAATGAGATTACTGGTGTTGAGTATGTAGCAATAGTACTGTTATCGATAATTTCATAAAAAATTGCACTAAGCACAGAACAAATAAAAAATAGAGTAGAGCGCTACGAAAAGTTTTCCTAATTTATTTCGTTTGTAGAAAAAGTTGTTCTAATGAGAACCCTGGAGCATGGTAATCAGTTTGTTTATGTGTTTCCGTTCGCCTAGTTTTAACTAATCTCGTTTTAGCCTTTTTGAGTCGATGTTGTTTTGTTTCTTGTTTAGAACTCAATGAGGTAACAATACTAATTGTTGAATTGGACGGGAGACGAATGGTTCTTTTAATGGGTTTGTAAAGTTTTTTCTCTACATACTAAGATTTCAGGTACCTACTACTTAATGAATACATCACAGCTTCACATAAAAGTGGAAAGTCCTATAAATCTAATATTATATGATGAAATTTGAAATAAATTGTTTTTTGTAGGATTTTTTTAAGTTCTCGCAAAAATATTTTTTTAGTAGCTAAATATAACGAGAGTGGGTTTTCATAGGATGTAAAAAAAATTATTTCCATCTATCTAATCAAAACAAGTAGAAATAATATAGAGCGAGATGTGTAGTACTTTTTTCTTCCTCTTTAAATAAAAATATATGCTGGTATGGTAATTCGTAGACAGCGTGAGTTGGGTAGATATTTTTGAAAATTAGAATTATTTAAAATTCTTGTGAAACCAAACATTAGGTACAAGACTTTTTTTAATTATTCTATTTATAGGTAGACTTTTCTCTTTTTTATTTAATATTCTTTCTATTTATTTCTAATAGTTATTTCTATTTTTTATGAAAGATAGAGTTTGTTACATTTTAAATTTCTGTAAAAAAATAATAAAACTGTTTGGATTAGAAATATGGGCAATAAATGAAATCACATATGTGTTTTGTCTTTGCTGTCAATATTAAAAAATAATAATAACGAAATCGGTGCAGTGTTCAGGTAAAAAAGTAGAGTTTTCATTTGGTATAAATTCAACAAATTGCTCCGTAATTTTATTAGTTTGAATTCTTGAACAATAGAAAGCGACATAGCACACAACGATCAAACAATAAAATTAATAACTTGAATCATTTTTTTTTAGTTCTGTAGACTAGTACTATATATTGTTTCATTTATTGCCTGCATGTCATATTCATACTGTATACCACAAAAAGAGTGTCAACAAACCTATCTTCATCCAGATGGTACCCCAATATTCAAGTTCTCTATAAAAAATACGATATTAGCCAAAGATGGCCGAAGACACCCGAAATAACCCGAAGTCACCCGAATCCCTATTAACCGTCCAAACAGCACAATTATTACATTTTGAACAATATTGGTTCGCCGTGACGTGATTATGTGAACTCGGGTTCCATATTTGAATTTGTTTCGGGCCAGTAATAAAATGGTACCTTTTTTATATTTATTTTTATTTCGTACTTCGTAGGTTCTTATTTACACTATTGGATACTCTTTTGAATACTAAAATGGTGCTGCTGTGATCCGTTTTATACCAGAACTTTGTATCCATAGAAATAATAAAGGACAAATTTTTAAATAATAGCAGCATTTTCATACCAATAATTTTTATCCATTATATTTTTCGGGAAACATAATTTCATTTTTAGCCTTTTTAATAAAACTCGTTCTAGACTTGCAAAAATCAGTTCCGGTAAATATTATTTACATAAATAAATCATTCAGAATCTATAGTTTTCAGTCCCTTATCAAATCAACAACGCCTAGTAACAATAGATCTTACATAATATTATGTAAAAAGTTCAGAAAGAAAATCTGGTCTAGATTTTCTAGTACCTTTGCATGTACAATGTGTAAGCATCACTCATACAAGGCGTTTATAAGAGCTTATAGTTGCTCTCAGTGAGCTAAGGTCAATGACCGTGAGATCAGACCACCCGGGGCGATGACCTTACTGCCTAGCACCACCCAGCCATTATACAGGCGTGCAAAATTAATTCACAATTATTTATTTTATACACGATATATTTTTTATTAATTTTTTGTCTGTGCAAGTATTTATGTAGAGTTGTAGACTTTATATTTTTATATAGAGCTGACAAAAGTATAGTCATATCTAAATTTTAGTATAATGATAATTAAAATATCATTATTTATTCGTGAAAAAACATTAGCAAAGGGCATTTGAAGAAACTGTCTTTGAACTGTTTATATTTGAACAAAAAAAAAGTATTGTGTTTAATTTAAAAACAGTATTAAAAAGTAAATAAACATATACAAACTCAACTATAGGTTATACAAAATAATTATAACCATTATTAAGTTTTCAATCCGCTAAACTAAGTGTACACGGATCAAAGTTCAAGTTAAAGTAACTTTTTATGCTGACAGATGGCGCCTTTTATAGATGTTCTCAGAGAAAGACAACTAAATGAAAATTAAATGAACCTATTATTGACTACCATAATTAAACTCCACGAAAAACACCTTAATTACTATATCGGTAGCTTCCATTAATTTTATATTGTAATAGTAGGTTAATTATATAAATATTAATTAAAAGTTCATTTCAAAATATCCTTTTTTTTTTTTTTTTTTTTTTGTTTGGGCGGGGGAATCCTCATGGACACCCGCTCACTCGGGGGAGCGAACGGGTAGTGTCAGACTCTTACTGACTAAACCTGAACCGCCGTGCTACGTCATCCGCGTTTCGTGTTGGTGCGTGGTAATGCATAGCAATTCTTCACGCACCAACCGCGGGGTCCGCTGGCCAATAGGGGCCAGCAGCACACTATCATGATTGGAGACCGACGTGTAAAGAGCGTCGGCCTCTCCGCCTCGTACTGGAGCCACACCCGTAGCACGGAATGCGGCCCCCCGTCGTGGGTCCTATAGTTGGACGACGGACACCCCCTCATTTCAAAATATCCTGCTTAATTTTTTCATCTGATTTCTTCTCGCAAAAAATGCTAAATTCAGCAAAATTTTGGACTTAATTACAACAGAAGCAAATTTTTCAAGAATTATGAGTTTTCATTTGACCATACATACAGTCGACGAGTAGAGCTTTTACCAGGTGGTCTTAAAAGCGCTTTTATGACAAAGCAGTAAGATTGATTTTCGAAAATCAAGGCATTCAACCGTACAGTCACGAAGAGAAGTGTTTTTCTTCATACGCTTGTCCAGCCATTACGTCATCCAATTCTTGACCAAACTTCAGAAGTTTCCCACTTCACCAGTGGCTTTTTATGCTCCCATTCACAATTCGGAACAGCGATAAATATGAAAAGTGCTAAACTTTTATCAAAAATATTTTTACGTCGTAAAATCTTGGTAATTTTTTTGTAGCTGTTTTAGTTTGAATTATGTTAATGGAATGCCTTATCCAACCTTTATCGTGTTAGGTGCTAGGTCTCTTTGTCTATAATTTATATCATGAGTGTATTTATTCGGTCGGGTAGGCTGTGGTATTCAAAAATGGATACTCAGATTTTATAACAGAAAGATACCTTTCCAAGTTGTTGACGAAGCGGCACTTTTAACTTTGTTTTGAAGGACAAATACGATTTGCCAGCTTTTAATCCTAATTCCTTTCCTTTTTCCTTTTAATTCTAGTATATTTTTCTAAATACTAGAATACATTTAAAAGTCGTAATTATATCCTTATCACTAATAAAATAGCATAGTTAATCATAACCTCATAAATTTTAATCCTCTAAGCAAGTAATTTTTTTAGTAGAGTTTAATTTTTAATCATTTAATAAGAGAAAAACAATACAGAAAGATACTTTGTATTGTATAATAATAAAATATGATTCCAAACGGCTTGTATTTTATTTTTAATTTACAAATTAGGAGTAAAGAACGCTATTAAACATTCAGCCTCTGTTCGAAGAGTTTCATTTCAACAGATTTTTAATACGTAACCTTATTCGTATAAGCATCTAGAACAAATGAACCGTTATGTAAATGAATGTAAAAAACAATTAATTATCTGTTAGTCCGTGAAAAAACGAAATTTAGACTTGGACCGGTAAGGCTTAATACAGACATGGATTGGACATTGGCTGACTCCATATGTTTAAAAAAAAGTGGCACTTCGCAGTGGCATAGGCATTGAAAAATTACAGGCCCAGAGGGGTCTCGGTATGTTAACGAATGGTTACCCATCCACGAACCCACCGCGGCGAGCGCGACTTAACCTTTACTATCAGTCAAACCGTACGGCCTACATTAAGCCTAACATTACTTAAAACTACCTTTATAATTTAAAAACAACTATTAGGACAATCAATTACAATCAAAGGCATATTAAGTTTATTCGTGGAATAAAATTGACGTCTGACAGAGTTTGTATGAAAGAACTGTCAAAAATTAAAAATTACTACACCAAAATTATTTTAAAATTATCTGGCGTTTGAAAAATCAGCTCTTCGAAGTTATTTGCCTACAAATCCATCCAAGCCCTTATACTAAGCCCTCAGCTTTCCTCCTCATTTGTTTAGGCCGTTTAAATAAAGAAAACGCGAACTCGTTTTTAAAGATTACCGGGTTCCGTACAAATTCAACTGTTCACCTTTATTCGGCTTTACCTGTTACCAATATACTGTTATGCTCCGTAATTAGGTCAATAGGAATACAGGTTTCTTTTAAGCTATATTTACGATTATTATTTTTATAGTCTTTAATCGGCGTATTTGTATTTTTAGTTTAGTATTTAAGTTGTAAAAATATGGAAGAAGAATGGGCTATCGTTATAGCGCTTACCAGTTGGCGCCACTGGCGGGTCAGTTGTCAAAGCCCACCAACAAACTATGGAATTTGTCATTTTTGGCCACGGATTTGCTAATGGTAGCCCTCATAAGAATTTAGGTTATATACAAAAAAAAAGCTGATGTTTTCCTAGTAGTGTATTTTAATGAAACATATTTTCTAAGACACAGCTTTCCAAACGAAAGTCATTTAGTTACTCGCCCTAAAATGTGTTCATAATGTTTTAAGTTGTATTGTACTACACTTTTTTTTTATTTGCGGCGTCTTTTTTTTACTCAACTTACAAGAAAATAGTATAAAACCATCTTTAAAAATAGAAAACCAATCTATCAGTCATAAAAGTTCCACTATGAAGTGTCCTATATTTTTTGTTGTTCAAGATTTTGTAGCTCCTACATTCCTAGGCCGAAACTTGTACAATGACAGACCGGTAAAGTTATACTGAGAGCCTGTAGGCTTAACTTTTTGATATACAGCCTTGTAGCTCGTACTTTCTACTGTTCGGGTTCTTAAGAAATATAATAGGCTCTTCTTTTTTCTTTTTAAAGTTTGGTTTAGGTCGTGTTTTGAATTTTTGCGTGTAGTTCTTAGTCGTGGTTTGAATCTAAGTGTTGTTTTAGGCTTACCTATATTAGAATATATTTGTGTTAAAGATACTTTAGTCTGTCATCTTCTTTTGAATAATTTAACATAATTTGTACGTTTACTTAGATATATTTTGTTTACTACTTATACGTAAAAAATTAAACATCCGAATGGATAACCTTTTTGGGAAACGATTAAAAAGTAAAACTAAACAATGAATTAAATTAAATCATATTTTGTTTAAGGTTCGTATTTATAAGAATTTATTACTTAATTGCACAAAACAGCACAACTTATAAAAAAAATGTGTCGATACTCATATTTTCACAAGATTATATTATGTTGCTACGCAAAACCGCTACGAAAGCGTAGCAACCGTAGCTCTTTCGTAGCCCTATTTACCAGAAAACAAGTCAACCGTGAATCAAACATCGTTTATAGACGTCATAACTTAACTTCCAGTCTAAGATAACAGGTAATAAACTAAGTCGTCTCAAAACCGTCAACAAAACCAATAAAACTGCGAACAACTAATCCGCATGTCTTTAAAAACTCGTAATTTACGAAATAAACTGTTCTTCCGTTCTTTCCGTTTGTTTTCGGGAGATTTTTTATACGTTAGTCGAGAACTTGGGTCATTAATTCGGGAGAGCGCACCTGTCTGTAATAGTACCGAGATCCGACGCCGAGATTTCGATGTAACACCCCCACTTTCACTAGTTATCGCGATTTCCCGGAGGATTCTGCGCCGAGCTTCAAATTGTCACCAACAACAAAAAAAACAGAAGTTCTCATCAAGTCATGGTAAATAACTTTTCTATAAGATCTGCATGTTATTTCTTAGAAGCAATTTCTAAAACTACAGTTACTGTAGAGAAGAATAATTGCGAAGTATACTTTTTTAAAGATTATTTTTATTACATAACTAATAGAAACTTCATCACGCTTAGTAACTTATGCATGACACTTTAAAAATTGATTTCACCTAATCTAACGTGGCACGAAACGGAAAAGAAACGTATGTTCGTTTTATTGTCTAAAATAGAACAAAAAAATTATACACCAGACTTATAAAAAATAAAAGTGTGAAATAAATCAACGATGAAAACAGTATACAGCATTTTTTATCGCAGTTATGTTAATGAGATCGTTTAAGTATGCGCCTCACTAAATCGTGTTGACTTACATACATTACGCACTGTCATTTAGTCGCCGGCAAAATGGCGACCAAAATATGGAGTTAGCTACTTCGTCCACCATCTACTAAGTACTAGAACACTTATTTTAACTGTCATGGTCTCACTATAAAATAATGGTTGACCTAATCTACTGCTTAAACTAACTAATACAACGAATATACATCGATTATAACACAAATAGTTGGTAAACAACTATGCAGTCACAATAACTTTAACAAATCAGAACTATTGTTATTTGTTATTTGTTACGCACTAACGCATGCGAAATGAATACTTGTACTTTAACACAAATAGTAGAAAGAAAAAATTTTAAACCTCGGGCAAGACTCGAACCTGCAACCCACTGCATGAGGTTTAAAATTTTTCCCTACTAAATATATACTTAAATAAATTTGAAACTTGTTTTACAAAGAACTTTTAGTACTCAATTATTCGAGATATGACGTTAAAAAAATAGGCTAATCTAGACTAAGCTAAGAAACTTCTAAATTCAAATTCTCCATACAAAATTAAAAAAGAATCAGCCGGCAGTGTAAAATGGCTCTTAAAATATGTCGTGTAATTCACTTAACCTTCGGTTATACCTGTACTGTGGTGCCGTTTACTAGGGATAACGTTCTGGGTATTTGTCATTTTTGTTTTGTTCGTTTTCTTCATTTTCTTGAACTTCGATGCCTTTGCGGCGTGGATATAATATTTCAGTTTAAAATGCTGAGCGTACAGTAACTGTAGTGGACTGTGCATTTGCCCAGTCTACTACTCAAGAAAGATCGATAATATTGTTTTATTTTTTGGCAAATAGGCGGATATTGTTATATGTATATTTTTTTATAGAAGTTATAATATATGTTGAGTACCGTATTTAAATACTTATGGTACTATACTCTGTGTGCTGAAAGGTAGAACGCTGAGAAAGGTGGTCAGCCATTTGGTCAACCATTAGCATTAGTTGACATTATATTTGATAATATATTCAGTTGAGCAGGCTTTTAATAACCCCAGTTGGCATACAAATGCCTTACCAAACTAACTTAGATCGTTTTTTGTGTACATTAATATATTTTAATGAATTCTACGCCTAATTGTCGCTCGTCAGCCTAGGCCGACAAGGCCCCTCTCAGCCGTAACCAGCGGTAATAGCTGGGATTAGCCTTTGTTCTAAGGCCGGCTTCAAGACTTCTAAGGATAAAGCCTGAATATTTTATACGGTCATATCGCCCGGTACTATTAGTAAGGTCTAGTTTTTGTAACCTATAACAAATGGGACGAGACTTAACTTGAAAAGATGACAGAATTTTAATGTAAATGTATAAAATATTAATTTTATATATATTTTTTTATTAATATCGATCAGTAATTGCCAGATTGGTGGAAAGCGGAAGAGACTAAAATGAATTGGGGAAGAGTGCCCAGCAGTGGAATACCAAAAAGTTTATATAAAAACAAATGGATATTTATATTTAAATGAATATCATAATGCTTTTGTTGAAAATCTCATTTTCGAATTTATTTTTAAATGCCCTGTTGATGCAGGTTTTAAAGGCAGAGATTGAAGATGCACTATATAAAAGATAACATTAGAACTCTCATCTTTCCGTCTGTTAAAAACCAAGCAAAAATGCTTAGTGCTTCTCCTTAGCAATCCTCTCAAGAATATCTTACTTTAATTAAACAAAACATAACATAGTGAATTAAATTATTAAGTAAAACAACATTTTGATGGTCCGTCCGTTTCTTACTAGCTAATTAATGCTTATAACTCATTTCGCGAAAATAACTTTCGAACTAATTCGCCCCAGTATTTAGGCCAAACTTTTGAATTATTAAACTTAGTACGGCTGTATAATGACGTTTTTATAACTCACATAGTTTGGTGGTTACTTTTGGTGAGCTCGTAAACACGATGTCACGAATGTAGGCTGTTTCATATGTCGCGAAGTGTATCTACAAGAAAACGGATTTTGAGTTATAAATGTAGAGCGGATAAAGAATTGTTCATAGTTGATTACATATAAATGAAAAAAAGGAACCGACTTCAATTAATTTTATATGGGATCACCTCTGACGTAACCCTATCGATGACAAACATAATTTTATGAAATCGATTTACAATTGTCGGAGATATCGCGTAACACACATAAATAAATTAAAAAAAAGTTAAAATGTAATGTTCATTTTTGTCTCGTTGGCTATCTAGTATTTTACCTACATTATGTTGTGCTTAGCTTCCAGTTTCCACGGATACCGCTGAATACCGGTATTTTAATATGGACTTAAGGACTATCTGAAATTCAGTACCCAAAATCCCTTTAATGTAGCCTAATTTTAACTATAACTTGGCTAGTAATTTATGCGATAATTGACTTAAAAAAAACAACGTATCAATTTGTCGGAATCTTTGTTTTTTACTATTATTTTATGTATGTTCCTCGATTACCCGATAAAGCCTGGAACGATGTGGAAAATTATTTTTTTGTTTGAAAAACTTAACTGAGACTTCCCAGGTGGCCACATGGTCATGGTCAGGATCTGATGATAATATCCCACGAAAATAGAGGGCAACGCTCAATTTTTATAGGCACATACGTGTTTTTAGTTTGAAATGATTATCATATACTTTGAAGTTGTCGTCGTGAACGTATAACATTCTGATGTATCTTATTACAAACTTTCATAAACTTAACACCAAGGAATAACTTCAAAAGTAATCCTAAACACGTGTATAAGCCCACCTACTCGGACACCCAAGCCTCACAGGGGACTCTATTTGCCTCGTAAACTTTAAATTGCGAAACAGTAAAATAGCTTCTGAACGTCGAGAGTGCCATAGACCATAGCCTCCTCTCCAGAGTGCCATAAAGAGGGACCGTACTTAAAGAGATTTGGCATATCAGGAAGCTGCCAGAGTAATATGACTGTTTGGTTATCAATTTGCTAATTGACGTAGTTATTTATTTATGCTAAAAGGAACAGTGGAGAATCTTTATTGGTTACTGCCTATTGAGTACCAAATAAATTTGTGATATAAAGTGTTATAAAAGAAGGAAATGAGCGTTTAAGAACACCAAAATGAAAATTACAAAACAATAAAAAATAGGTACAAATAGGAACAATAGTAAGGTAATAAAAATATTAGACACGTATTTTTATTTTTCAAAATAACTGAAAACTAAGGATATAAAGCGAATCAAAGTTCAGGTGTAGGGCCTGTAATACGTCAAACTACGACATCGTGACGTCATGGGATATTTCAAAACAATGTATCTTCGTAAGTTAAAAGTTGCGAAAAATAAAATACTTGTCAAATATATTTTATTTATCAACATGACGAACATTAAAAAGGAAATAGATAACTATTTCTATCCCTATTGTTTACCAAATACAGCAAACGCGTAAACAAAAATGAACCCTAACGTCCTGAAAATTGCATTTACTTTTGTTTGCACCTTACATTATATACCATGGTCTGGTACAAGTCTTACAGTCGGATGCGATGCTCAGCAGAATCTCGTTGTTCCCGCCGTCACGTGTCTTACTATCAAGATGGAAAACAAAATGGCTGCTATCCTGTGTTAAATCATTCATGCTACGAGCTTCACTAGACGTCTGTTTGAAAAATATTTACCAAACTAAAATGCGTTATTTTCAGTTAAAAGAAAAAAAAAATGACTTTGTACCGGAGACTGGTATTAAGCTAATATGGGACAAAAACTAAATCGTGAACTATCCTGAATAACATTCGTAATAGTACATTATATAAGGACAATGGCTCATAGAGATGAATAGAAGAGGAAAGGATGACTTATCCCTAGTTTCCTGATCAAATGATCTAAGCAAAAGACTAACTACTATTTACACCACTTTGAATTTGATATGTTTGAGAAAACCAGGGACTGTTCCTGAAATAAAATTAAATACATAAGAGCTGATTTTTTCCAACGCCAGAATTTTTTTATAAAAATTGACGTCTGATAGATTTTGTATGGAAAAAACTGTAAAAAATTAATCCTTGGATAAAATTTTCTGGCATTGAAAAAATCCAGCCTAACTTTAAGATGATGATGTTTACATGTGAAACTAAACATAATTATCAAAAGCGTTCATAACATCGTCCTGTAATAATATAACATGGAATAAATTAACTGCAATTATAGTAACCTCCATAATTGCAGCTTAACTCTCGTAGTAGGTGTCTATTACTACCCGTGCCAAGCCATTACTTAACGTATTATAGTTTATTAGCGTTTAGAGACCTCATGAATGCAATGAGGTTGAAATACGTATCATGTATCCCTCAATGGAGGTACGAGTTACCTTCATTCCAAAAAAGACAATACCGGATCGTCTATTGTCGATCTTCTATTATTTTTCACGTCTTTATTTTATTGGGTATTATTAAAATCTTTAAGTTTACTTCTTCTGTTTATCCTTTTCACAATTTGGCTGTATTGGGATGGCTGTCAGATTACGGGATTTAGCTTGGATACCAGTATGTTATATGAAGCAGTATGTTACTGGCTTTCTGACCTCCACAACTCATTTGAGCAATCTTTACCACGGTTTGCTAATCTAACAATTCCACGTTTACTTTTTATTATTTGTTCTCTTTTTTGTATTTAATTGTCACATGGACTACTTGACTTAGGCTGGATTTTTTCAACACAATATCATTTTATCTGAAAAATAATTTTGAACTTTTGACAGTTCTTCCATACAAAATCTGTAAGGCGTAAATTTTATTCCACAAGTAAAAATTATCTGGCTTTGGAGAAATCAGCACTTAGTGTAAAGATAAGTCAGTAAACAAGATTGGCATTGAATTTGACCACCAAGAGCACTTCGGTTTCAATAAGTTATCGTTGAGGTATGGTCAAGGCTCTTTACTTGCAACCAAGGCTGTAGTCTCAAGCATTGCCTTGGGTGCAAGAAAAAAGTTTATATCATAAAAACAGTAAATTCAATACTGCTTTCTCCTACAAGGTCAAATGGGAGGATATTGAATTAGCAGTGACTGGCTCCGCAGATATTATTTTATCAGATTGACGTCAATCCGTTAGTAGTATCTTGATAAAAAAATGATATATTTGCTGTTAATATTGTGAAACATAAAGTTTGGCAAGTTGTAGTGATTGACTAGCTATGGTTTGCGGCTTTGCCTGTGTATACCGTAAAATTTAACATTTTCATTAAACATTTTGGTTTCCTTGTTTTTGTGTGATACTCAAAATATAATGAAAACTTATATTTTTTTGTAGGAAACAAATTTCTTAGAAAAACTGATCCCATTTAATTTTTTCCTAGAAATTCGCTTTACATACAAATTTTACCTCATTTTACATTGAATTTTCATAAACTATTTTTGATAACGCCTACAACCATAGGTATAGAGCCATAGTTCTATTGTGAGTAGATAAACAGTGGGTAAATATATTATTTGCGTATGTACTTGAACACAATAGCATAACCTATGAAGTTGGCTAGTTTCCCTCGAGAATTGTCACCGAAATTGGTTCAGAGAGGCCATTAACCCTAGCCTCACTTACGTGACTTTGTCTAAACAAAAGATTAATGTTATGTAACGTTATTTGTTAGAACACTGTGTCTAAAATTAAAATAATAACTTATTATTCTTATCACAACCCCGAACAAAACACTCGTAATTTCCTAAAATTCGCACAAAATAAACCAACAATATAAAACAAACTCACCATTAATTATAAAACAAAACATTATTCATTACACACGAGAACGGTTGACTCACAAAGGGGGTAATTTATACCCCTGTTACCGACGAGATCAAAATACAAACGTATATATCAAACTTCCTACATTATAGAAGGTATAATAGGAGACACTTTACTGAGGCAATAAGCCATAAATTTGTCTAGTATAGACTATTGTTTTACGCACGTAGGTAGCACGCAAGGTCCCTAAGGAGAGGCCCGTTCGATACCCAGTAACATTAAACTCCTAATTAAACTGAAACACGACTTAAGTTTTTATTTCAATTGAATGTCGGTCCCTTGTATTGTTATACTGATAGTTGATTCAAAATTTGAGATATTCAGTTTTATTGGGGTCGGGAATTGTTTGGCGTTTTCCCAAGTGGGTTGGGTATTTGTAAATGCGTGTTTTTGTTCTGATGTACTACTTTAGATATTTTAAATATCTAGTTTTTTTATTATTTTATTGCGTTGTTAATTAAAATATGAAAAATTATTCCCGATTACTATTGGTCATGCCATAACTTCCGAACGACTGTACAAAATCGGATAATTATTTTTTTGTTATGCTCCTTATAAGTAAATATCCGTAAGGACAAGTATATAGATAAAAAAGGTCTGTAAATAGTTTGAAAATCTCACACTATAATAAAATAAAAATACTAAATGCAATTTAATCTTTATTAACCTGTAATCTATAAACATGCGATTTGTAGACAATAAACAAATAAAATACAATTTTTGAACCTTGAATTTGGAGAGATTAAACTTGACCACAGTTGAGAAACATGAAACTAGTCAAAAATGCCTCCCGCATTGGTGTAGTGATGGGAAAACACTGTCTTAAAATAAATAAATAATCTATACTTTAATATTATAAAGCTGAAGAGTTTGTTTGTTTGTTTGAACGCGCTAATCTCAGAAACTACTGATTCGAATTGAAAAATTATTTTTGTATTACATAGTCCGTTTATTGAGGAAGGCTATAGGCTATATAACATCACGCTACGACCAATAGGAGCGGAGCATAAATGAAAAATGTTGCAATAATGAAAAACCGTTGAAACTAAAACACGTGATCAAAGTCGCAGGAGACACCTAGTAAAAACATAAAATGAAGAATCAAAACTAAAATTAAACAAAACTCCATGCTTCCATACTTACCCATTACACAATAATACTTAGTTATACATACATTGTATGTTAAAAGGGGTCGGTATAACTACTTTGATCTTACAACCCAGTTCTGCTTCCACTTTATGTATGGTTTATGGGTAGTTTGGTAATGTACCGACGTGGTCTTCAAGTTTCCCTGTAAAACTTCCTTCAAAGTTATGTTCAGTATAGTTAAGTTAAAAGATATTCGTGTTTATATATATAGTACAGAGAATTTTAAAAGCTGTTTTCGTCTAATGCAAGTTATTACTCTGTACTTAGGTAGAAGCAGTATCTCAAACATGTTTACGCATATCCGTAGCATCCTGTATAATGCTAAACGCTTTACTAAAATTTATATACAATTTTAGTAAAGCGTTTAGCATTATACAGGATGCTACGGAAATGCGTGGACGTGTTTGAGATACTGCTTCTACCTATAAAACTATAATATATAAAATATAAAACAAAATAAAATATTAAATATAAAACTTTTTTCAAGGTAACTATAGTCAATTCCCAAAAAAGAATTATAAAATTATCGTCAGCTGATCAAAATTAGTAGTGGAGATCCAATTTTTATTTTTGGTTTAGAGTTTACACAGGAGCAAGTTGTTCATTTATATGAGCAGAAGCAGTATTTCACCCTGTATAATAGGACGAAAGCAAACCTATGGCGAATTAAACAATTTTTGTAAATCTGTATTTATTCTTGGCTTCTCCTAGCCTTTGCCTAAGCCGTGTCGGGGTCGGCTTCCAGTCTTACCCGGTTCAGCTGAATACCGTAATCGACATGGAGCGGCTGCCTATTTGACCTTCACAACCCATTTTACTGGGTAACACAGGATCTGGGATTCATTGAATGAAATTGTGACGGCACAAGATAAGTGGATAAAAAAAACAGTATTCAATGATTTCCCTTCCTCATTGGCACTCTTATCTTATTACCGTAAGCACAATACAAATGAAGGGTAGATTCACAGTATTACAATATTACTGCCGCTGAGATGTAAAGTGCCAGCAAATTACCGAAACGAATTATTCTCAGGAACATCTTTGCAAGACGGCTGTCCGTTTCAGACTATTATCCTGGAGATAAGACTGAATAGCGCCAGTATTAGGTGTCTTGAAAAAGCTAAGCGACAGCAAAATTTGTACATTGATTGCTGTCAAATTACTAATCTAAATAAATCGTATTACGTATCGCGATAATGTACAGATAAGCAATAGTTGTGTAGATTTTACTGTCTATTGCTGTCGCTTTACTTTTGCAAGATACGGAATAAGGCCGCAAGGCACGTAGCAAATTGTGTGCTGTGTTTGGTTTGGTGAGTGTACTTGAAATATTCATGGCTTGGAAAATTAATTAGGTTTGACAGAGTTGAACACGATAATGTAATGATTTTGTTTTTGTAACGGAATAATTATTAAAGTAAAAAAAGACATGGTTTAAAAAATGTGACAGCTGACTTTGGAGTATTTTCTATTGTGAGTTTGCTTGTAAACTCTACAAAATAAATATAAAATACCCATTCAGTTCGTAGTTAGAAAATACAATTTCATAAAAATTGATGTACTCAGGCGAGCTCAACTCAGAATTGACTTCTCTTACAGCAAACCTTTTAGAGACAGATAGATTAAAACACAAAAAAAAAACACAATTACTGGAAATAGCATTTTTTTTTAATAATTTTATCGTTAAATTTTCTGTAACAAAAGAGTACAAGTCACCATTTAATGAGGCTTTTGTCAATATCGACGTTTAGTAACGTTGCGTGTGTTAAAGAACCAACTACATTAAACAATAATCAGTTGCGTGCGAGCCCTGCGTATAATTTATAAACTTGAAACAAACACTTGGCACTTTATTTAACAAAAGACGGCTGTCGTCAGGCACGTGTGAGCCCGTCCTTATAGAGTCTAACAACATCAAAATCTAGAAAGTTTTTAAAGGAAATATGTGAAATTTAATCCAGCCCGTTTCTATACAATTTTTTAAGTTTTTATATTTTTTTTTCAAGCCATTATGTTCATATTTAATCTATACTAATAATGTTAAAGTTTGTTCCTTTGAAGTTGTTAAATTATGAAGTTTAATTAGATGTTTTTTTGGTCTTTGAATAACTCATTTCTTTAAAATGATATTACGTATGATAATGTTTGTATGTAATGCGATTCTGTGTAAGGTTTATTGATAATGTTGGTTACTTTGGTTTTTGAATCTGTATGCTTTGGACCAAGGTTTGAATTATATTTCGGTGGATCCTTAATTCACTAATAAGTATGAATATAAAATAGACGGCCTTTTTTAAAGTTAGACTATGAAATATAAAATGAAGGAAATATTTGTTTTAGAACATTAAACCCAACTTGCACTTAATATGTTTTATTAAACTTTCAAGCGTCTCGTAAAGTCACTTAACCGCAACTATTGTGCACCAAATGCTTGTTTTCCTCAGTTTTATAACAACTTACCAAAACGATTGTTTAAATCCCGAGCGAGTGTTGAATACAACGGCATCGTGTGTAGCCCGCTTTATATTCTCAGACTTGACAAATAGGCACTTGGCCGGTACCATCACGTGTTTCTCCACTGCCGGCGACATTAAACTCATAAGTTTTATTCTACTAAAATTGGACAGCGATAAATTCAAAACGGACCACTGGCCACTGCGAGTCCGTTGTAGAATTTTGTTTCAATTTTTATTATTTTAATGGTGTGGAACGTTTTTGAATTGGTGTAATATCTAAACCAGTGAGTTATACCATTAGATTCGCAATTGTTTTTATTGCTTTTTCTATTTATGAACTACAGCCCCACACAAAAGTTGTTTAGTAATAATACTTGGAATAAAAACTGTGCTAGATATCTAGAATAGAATTAATATGTTTTTTATCTTCACACTAGACTAAAGTAATAAATTCGAACATCCTGAGAACAATTTAACTTCCAAGAAACGTCAAGACGATCGTAAATCATATCTTTCTTCGTGATATAAAAAGCTAGCCGGCAAAAATTTCAGTATCTAAACAGCGATCGCGTAAGAAGATACTAATGATCTCGCGTTGAGCGTGACGCGGTGCCGGCAAGAAAGGGCGTGTCGGGAACGTGTCTGCAAGAAACGTGTCGGCGGCTGTGGAGAGGCGCACTGTGCGTGACCCGGCGAGACCGCGAGTGACGTCACTTAGCCGCCATTATTCAAGACGATGTTTATCTGTTCGCTGAGGAACCAATACGATTTGAAGAGTTTATCTTTATGGCTGCGTATTAATTTTGATGGAGGGATGGCCGTGCCGGGCTAGCGGTTGTTTAACGTTGTCTTGGTACTTCGCTGTTGGGAATATCAGTAGAACTTCCTTTGAACCAACTAAATGTTGACATAATTAAGTCTACTAATATACCGCATGGGATAAGAGTTTGTGTGATCCACAAATGCTTGTTCCAAGTCTGGAGTGTCACAAGGATTTAGTGCGGGAATCGGTTAAAAGAAATATTTTTAGTTTAGTATTTATATCTCTATATATTGTAGTATGCGTTTTTCTATATATCTGCTATATAAATTTAGTTATACATAGAGAAACCGATTAATTAATTTTGCGTGGAAGTTTACAAACATCAATCGCCAGGAACTGTTTTATAAAATTGTTGAGTATTTGTGAGGACTATTCATAATTGTTTAGAAATATTAACGGTTTACTCACGCACATTCTCGGGATCGCCCGACTAGCTTCAGACTCAATAGGAGTTCCTAATCAAGAGCTGACGCGGCAATGTTTCGAGTCGAACTCATGAATATGTTACACAGAATACTAATTTACACAGATTACTAGGTTACACAGATGGATTTAATGAATTAAGTTACTATTCTTGGTATCCAAACAAAGATCTGTGCTCAATATACGTTCAAATATGTTTCTCCAACATGCACAGGCGCTGTGTCTAGATTGTAATCGTTTAAGTCGCTCTGTCGGCTAAAACAAGTACGAACGCTCGCCATAGGTTTGAAAGCAGTCGGTAGTAGCTTGGTGACATAATTGTACGAGACTTCGAGTCAACTTCTGAGAAAGTTTGCAACAATTGATAAAGAAAATCACTCTTATTATTAAGGAGTTATAAATTTTCAGTTAAATCAATTACAGTAGTTAGGTAAATTGGATTCAAGGGGCTAGTTTATCGCCTTTGTAAATCGATTTTAATGTTGTAAATTATTAATGTATTGGTTACAATAATGAATGTGTTGTAGTTGGCTATATAATAATAAAAAAAAAAACATATTTTTATTTAGTTTTAAACAATAATTGTCGTTAGACTTAATCATTATTATATAACTATAAATTAAAAAAATAAAGAACATTTAACAAATTTTGTTGATAAATTTCCGATAATTTACAAAATGCTAAACAGATCTTTAAATTATACCTTAGAACTATCTCGACCACGTAAGAAATTTGTAATTTAAAATAAAAAAAATCTAGTATATTATGTACATATAAAAAAAAAAAAAACAAATCATAAACGGTCCATTCGTTTAGAAGTTAAAATGCCACAGACCGACACGTCAAACTTATAACACTCTTTTTTTTGCGTCGGGGGGTAAAAATAGTAAACAAATAACTGTATATAGATAACATAGTAGGGTGCTAATTAAGCTTTCGTCTTTCACTCAACTCTTCAGCCACCAAAGTACTTGAAACTCTCAACTTCCCTTCCCAAAATAAAACAATTGTATAACAATTTAGACTCACAACGCTTCAGTATTCCTTAATCGGGAGTCACCGAGCGACTTTACCCAAACTCGGCGGTTATCTATGACGGCTGGCAGAAAACAATTTCACTCAAGATACACAATATCATTGCCACTATGCAGGTATATAAAGAAGGCTCAACATGTATTGTAGGCAAAATTATGAAGCTGGAAATAAAATGAAAATGCTGTGGAATTTAGTGACGCTACAATAGTATTGATATTAAGAAGATTTAACTTGCTCACGGAATTTCACGTAAAAAAAAACAAATATTTTGTTGATTCTGTGTCCAGCATTAAATAAACCTGTTGCATCATCTTATTTTTTTTAACTTGATTTTATAAACGACTTAATTTTTTTTTTGATAAAAATCTAAATATATATTATACTACTTAAATATTCAATTATATCTTTCAAAACATGTCTGCTATCTTAAATCTACTAAAATGTTGAACCAACTTGCTTATGCTATTAATATACTTACTATCCTAAATTTCGTTAATTTTTTTAGGAAGACTGAGTGCGATGACACCTTCCCAAATTCATGAACAACTGAATTAAGGATAGTGTAATAAGCGCATTGCCAGTAAATTAAAGATTATTCCGTATAATTCCACCATATTTGAATAAATCAAAAATATTTATTATTTATTTTTAATGTAAAATCTTGACTTGCGCGAAGTAAGCCTACTGATCTCACTTCACAGTGACAGTATAGTAGTTCCTACGGGAAATACAAACTCGCACAGAGTAAAATATAAGAGATCGTTTACATTCTACGGTGTATTTAACTGGGTGTGCTATGGCGCGGCCATGGTGCGTACGTGAAAATATAATATGGAGTATTCATGTTTCAAGATTGAAGGTGAATTTTATTATAAAAACCATTTTTGAGGTGTAGATTCGGTTCATATCTTTTTTATTTCAAAATAAAGTCACAAATATTTTCTATTAAATATCTAATAAAAAAACGAGTGTGCTTTAGGCCGACACGACTGAAGTAAAACTTCTTTATATACGAAACATAACTGGCTATGAGAGAAAGAAAGAAAGAAAATGTGTGCTCGCACCTTTCTCTGTTGCCCCTACAGTAATATACGAAACATAACTCTCTCTCATTCTATCTTCACTACCTTATATCTCCCTCTCAGCTTTCAGCCCGATCACACTTGTCGTAACGTTTTCGTCACGCATTCACCAGCATACTTTCCAAGTCAAGCGTGCGTAAATAAGTTTTACTTCGAAAATATATCTTCAAATTTAAACAAAGAAAAGTTCCCGCAATCTGTAGAATAAATATTTGGCATTTCTTATGCATTTGATATCTTCGAAAAGATGTCACACACAGATCACAAAGATTTTAAGTTTGGTACATGACATTTTTAAGTCTCTGTAATTTGATACCTATTTATTTGGATCTTATTGTTGAATAGCCCAACCTAACATATACTTAACTAGTTGTCCCCCGCGACTTTCTCCGCGTGTTTTAGTTTCGACGGTTTTTCATTTTTGCAACATTTTTCATATATACTCCGCTTCTTTTGGTCGCAGCGTAATGTTATATAGCTTATAGCCTTCCTCAATAAATAGGCTATCAAACACTGAAAGAAATTTTTAAATCGGAATAGTAGTTTCTGAGATTAGCGCGTTTAAACAAACAAACAAATTCTTCAGCTTTATTTATTCGTAAGTAAGTATATAGATATATGTATTTTGGAGTTAAATTTTAACTGTTACCATAGCAATTTACCTTTTAGTATTAACATTGCTGCATTTGTTATGTAGATCACAACGATTGCTTAAACTCAAACAGTCACTAGTTACTTCACAATAGAGGATGTAACGTTTTTCGGATAATTTGAAGGCGCGTCCGTATTATGCAAGTAGGTTGCACGCGAGCGGTAGTGCACCCGTGCCCTATAGTAAAACATTAACTTGTACGCAAGTTATATGCGTATAAACTACACATTGAAAACTAATATAAAATTAATGACAGAATGGTTTTTCGGTTCACATAGAAATAAATAAATGATTAGAATATTAAGAAGAAATAATGATTTACTAAAAAGACTCGAAAAAGGGTAGAAGACAGATAAACTGTAATTTTAGTGAAGTCACGTTATAATCATCAGGGTTTTACTCTTGAATGAATTTTTATTCTAATACAATGCCAATTAAAAATTGTTATTTAGTTCGCAGGCACTCAAACAACACACAGCACAGTTCCTTCTACTACCAGTTTTTTTTAAGAAATCTGTTTGTTTACTAAACTAATATCAATTTAGCATTGGCATTGTTTTTAAAATGAAATTAATTGAAGAGTATGGACACAGTCTGCAGTTCAATGGGCCTGCGCACCCTAATTTGTAATACCCTTTCAATAGTGACCAAAAGGAAGTCTGTGACACTGATATCCAAGACCTCTCACTCCTCTCTAAATTGTCATAATATGTACATATTATAAAACAAAGTCCCGCGCCGCCTGTGTTTATCGCGTTCAGACAGGAACGCGATAAACTCAAAAACTACCAAACGGATTTTCATATGGTTTTTACCAATGGATAGGCTGATTCAATCGGATGGTTTTTGTGTATAATTCATATTTTGTTAACCCGCGCAAAGCCGGGGAGGTCCGCTAGTATGTACAATAATGACTAAAGATGCAGGCTTATATTAAGCTATTTACTATATCCTCTCTCATAGTACGTAAGAGTCGAGTATCATATATAAAAAAGATCCGAATTCGGCTATTAAAGTAGTAATAACTTGAATAAAGCTTTTTCGCCAATATTTTATGTGAGTTATAAATGTTAGCAGCTGCAATGATGTCGACAGACCACAAGCCGCGAACATTCTTGTTCGCTGCGAGTCGGTTAAGTTTTTATCGTTTTGTTTTAAGGTGCACGTTTATGTGTTTGGGTAATTGTGGGTTTTATGCACTTCTTCTTTACGCTATATTTTATTTTCTTTAAAGCCGTTTTCTTGGATTTTAGCCTTTCTTTAAAAAAAAAAGTTTCAGTAAATATTCAATTTGCTTTAATTATTAATGCCATTTTAGTCGTCGTCAGATAAAATGAGCATGATACACGGCCGAGAACTTTGCTTTTAATCCCTTGCTAAACCCCAGATATTATTATCCAAGAAATAATTATGAATTTCTGACAGTTCTTTAATACAAAATCTGCCAGACGACGATTGAAACTATCAAAATTTTATTCCATGAATAAAAAATATCTGGCGTTGGTAAAATCAGGCCTTAATGACATATTATAAATAATTTAGTACCTCTTAGAACATTTCCTAATTGAATTTTAATTAGAAAATTATTGGCGCAGTGTTTTCACAAAAAAAAAATCTTTAAAAATGTTATATATATACAAAAAAAAAAGAGTCCAAGCATTTTTAGCAAAAAGCTTTTCTATTACAATTTTATTCAACCGTATTTTACTACAGACAACGTTATTTTTACATGCAACAAAATATAATAAGAACTTCATAAAAATACCTTCTTGTACCCGCAGTTGTAGTATATTATCCGTAAAAATAACGCCAATAAAAGCGACGTGCGCGCCCATAAAAACTGTTCGTATGTTTTTATAAAGCCCGTTTCGGGGACCACACGTCGTTGGAATTCGGGACACTGTAAAAGTCCGGAAGTTTCGGGAATCCTAGCTATTTCGACGGAGAAGGAATTTGTTAGAGCCGGCGACACAAGCGCGTTTTATTGGGCTACCGAGTTTGTCAGACAAAGGAAAGTGACTGGGTACTCGGTATTTTTTATTTGCAATGGAAAGTGCTCGTGTATTTGTACGTTTCGGATCGGTTGTTTGTGACGTTTTTACTTTTATTACGTTTATCCTAGACTTTCTGCTGTGTTGCGTTTGCTAACGCTAAAAAATATACGAACACTTGAAGAGAACACAGATGTAACTCAAGCTTCTGTGAAAAGGTCTATCAAGGTCCGAATAGAAGAAATTCTTACGAATATAGACCAATTTATATTCCAAACATCCTTCTTATATAGTAAATCAAATCCTATTTTAACCAACTATCCTTGTGACTTCATAAAAAGACTTTTTTTTTAATCTAAGATCTCAGATAATACTTATTGCTTTTAACACAATAAATATTTATATTTGAAATGAAACTGGTAACACCTTTAAAAGAGTTGATAAATATTTTGAAATCGATAGACAACATTTTTACATTTCAGTGATCTAAAATAATGGTCGCAAACGAGACGCCTTCGAGGTCGGGTCACGTACTGGTGGCGATCACTTGAAATGGATGCTTTAATACTGAACTGAACCACACTTTGTTATTCTATTAAATTATACGAAATATGTATTCTGTAGAGATGTGCTGTAGATCGTCTGCGACAGATTTTAAGTTTGACTTAACTGTGATGTATTTATTTATTGACTGTTGTTGTATCGCTCAAGTTTAAGAATACTGAAACGTTAATCAGTTTTAAGTCGCCGTTAACTCTCATGCTGTCTCTGTCCCTTTAAGGTATAAAGTAGCGACAGATAAATATTTAAGTAAATCTTAAAGTTAAGTTGTGTTTCAGTATTTGGGGAAGTGTTTAGTAACGAAAGGTATTATATTTATAACTAACTGATTCTAAATAAAAGGTTTGAAACAAAATCTATCTACTCAGTTGTATTTTCGTCTAATGATTATCTATTATTTTCGTCAACTTAATTTTATGAGACAAGTATCTCTCATCTCAGGTATCTCTGTCACTAACGCTGCCAATTTGATGGCTATCATCAGATATTTATTTTTATTTACGTTAGTGGAACTCACGTTACGAACATATGGTACGGTGATATTTGGCATTCGTTGTCATTATAATTCTGACAACCAGTCTTACCATGGGATACTGTGTTACCCAGTGATATGGGTTTTGGAGGTCAGATAGGCAGTCGCTCCATGCAAAATACAGTATTTAGCTAAACCCCGTAAGACTGGAAGTCGACCGCAGCATAGCTCAGGAAACGGCTAGGCAGAAGAAGAAGATGTTAGTGGAACTCAATCATAATCCCTACTAATATTATAAATGCGAAAGTAACTCTGTCTGTCTGTCGCGTTTTCAAGACAGATATATATACACAGATAGTCTAGAGTCTGAGGAAGGATGTAGGCTACGTTTTGCCGCGACAACCGACATCCACGCGGGCGGAGCCGCGGGAAACAGCTAGTATTATAACGCATCAAAAAGCGTACAATCGCAAAAGTTGGTCGTTTAAAATAAAAACACAAACGTATATTGATTTAAAACTTGTCGGCGCCATATATTTCAAAACCAACGAAGGAAAACTACATATACAACTCATCACATAGATGTTGTGTCTGTGACGTACAGAAATTAATTTTACGACCAATCCCCATGTATGATTCAATTTAGTTAGCCAATTACATCACGTTGATAGTTTAATTTTTGGCCAGTGAGGTCGGCTGTAAGCAAGAATTTTATGGATAGCATTTTATTATTACGAGTGGTATTATTTTTCTATTAAAAGTATTTTAAGTGTTATCGAAAACAATAAACAATGGTTTAATTACAAGTAATTTAAAATAGTGTATAATCCGAAAGATATATATTTTTTTATATATAAGTACATAAGTTTAACAAAACCTAATAAAAATCGAACTATTACTGATACGCCATTTTTGTTTGGCTTTTTATTATTTTCAAAACATTTTCTAAGTTTATATAATTTTTAGATCCATTGTTGTTGAGCTAATCTATGATATTGGAATTGTTGATATATTGAGATGAACGTGCTCCCATCAGATTCTTAATTTTACGGATGGTTGGATCGAATTTGGCTGATGTTATGATAACAAATGTTCAATAAGATTGACTCATGTTTCTGAAATATGGTAAACAAACTCTACATAAAATAAATAAGTAAATAGCTATTTACATATTGGGAGTGTGGCATCTCTCATCCCTAAAACGAAGGCGCACTTAATGATCTGCCCAGCATGCCCTACCAGCTGCACACGCGAGGACCTGTGCAAGGCCACGGACAATGCTGTTTCTGTAGCTGAGTACTGGTCTGGATAAATTTTACTGCTATTGATTGATATGCTAAGAAGAAGAAGAATAAGAATGAAGGAATACGCTTATGGCCTAATTAATAAAAATTTCGACTGCGATTAGCGATTGCTTAGCAGATTCTATATTAAATTTTTCTATAGAGAATTCAAAATTAGAATCTGTTAATCCGTTGTTAAGCTCCATCGCAATTTTTATTAATTAGGCCATTAGAGTATACTTAGGCAGGCATAGAGTGCGCGCGTCGCTGGTAGCCCGTTGTGCCGATCGTAAGATTTTTTTTAGCTGCAAGTACTGCGCTCGTTCACTGATTTAAGCAATTTTCCGTGTGATGATGTTTGTTGTGTTTCCGTGTGATGCGTAAATATCGATGGTTTCGATATTATTAGGGTAATTTTAGATTTTGTGATAATAGTAATAAAACGGCGCGCACTGTTTTGACATTAATTTAACGACGACGCTTGTTCATACTGGTACCCACAATTCATATTTTGTTAGGCGCACTCTATAGTGTACTTATTTGTACTCTAAGTCCATACGTTTTTAATTACATATATTATAGCAAACGGAAATATTGTCTCACTACAAATACCTCCTTTCACACAAAGAAGGAATGAGCATTTATAGAAAAATAAAAAGACTACGAATGCATGTTTCCTCATGATACTGTCCTTCAGCGCTAGTAGTTTATCTCACCGCTCTGTAGTCTGTCACAATTCAAAAATACTCTTTTATTTACATTCTTAAACATTTTATCACCGAAATATTTTCACACACTCGTAATACCTTAGTTAAGTAGTAAATTGTTTAATTATCTTTTATCTCTGTACGATAGCAATGACCTACTCGAGTCAGTATTCGAACGCGTGGTCGCCATCTTGACGTTTCAATTGTTTAAATAGAGCGGGAATCGTAATTCGAATATAAAAAAAACACGAATATTTTATGTTTTAATGTTTTTTTTTAATGTGTTGGTGATAATTTCGTCAACCGTTGTTTTGTTTTTTTTGGACTGCAGTTTTTTTATCTGTATAATTTAGTTTGACGTCAATGTGACTCATTTAGATTAATTTATAGCACTTGTGAATCGTACGATGATTATTTATATTTAATTTGTAAATGTTTTCTTGTTTTTGCGGTATCTTTTTTGTCGTCGAAACATTATGTATGTAAGTACTAAAAATTTTATTTTATCTATTGAATAACATAATAAGTCGGTTTGTTAATCGGTTGTAATCATTCTAAAATATACCTCGTAGAAATAAAACTACTTATTAAACGGATTCTATCGCGATTTACTTTGATTTTAGTTTGCGTAAATCTCACAATCTTGCATTACATAATATCTCGTAGTTTAATATACGTATAGTATAGAAAATTGTTGAAGAGCGCAGTGTGTATATGATTACAACTGAAAACATTAGTCTATTTTTGAGAACTCTCTAACATATGATAGAATATTTAACTGTTACATGTGACATGCTAGCACGTGACTGTAAAATGGTCCAGAAAAATGTAATTGCCGTTGATCGACTCGCTAAAGAAAAAAAAAATTACCTACATGGTCAAAATCCGTTCTCATTACAAAAAGTCCTATGCATAAGATTTAAATACGGGTAAACTTTGTATTAATTTCTAAACGTAATTCGATCAAATTATAATATTTAATCATAATATTTACTCAAATAATAATTAATTGATAACTTGTAATAGTACTCCCGACTAAAAATAAGGAGTCAAGTTTGACCTCATTTGTAAGTAGCTTATGTCGATATTCTATCTCAAGTATTAAATAAATTATGGACATATCAATTTCGCCTACACATGATTTAGCCAAAAACTTATTTAGCTCGATATAATACTGTATTCAACCCTAAAATCAAGTTGTTTATACCGTTTGCCATCTTGAAACATTTTCAATTATGCCATAATCCTCATTAGCGTCTGACGTCATTCAAAGGGGAGCGTGAATAGTGTTGCCATTAAACAAATTGATTATTACGTAGTGTTGCTCTATTGATAGCTTGATAATTAAATGGGTAATCGATTAGTTCTATAATAGATTATGTCGATGAAATGTAGAGTGAATTTATTTAATTTCTTTTAATCTTCGTATAAATAAAATAAATGGTTTAGCGTAATTTGTTTTTGCATTTATTTTAGACGATTAATTAAATACACAGAATCTGGTTACTGCTAGTTCATATTTTGCTTTTTTTTTAATACAAAATAGTTTATTTTGCGATTTTTTCTTCATTATAAGTATCCTTGAGATATATTACATATTATAATAATATTTTTTATGTAGACCTACATACCTGAGATAAAATATCTGGTTCTCTTGATAAAATAATAATGTGTCTTTCTCAGTGCAAATACAAATAATGAGAATACATTTAAGTAGCTCATCACTGTTTAGTTAAAGATAATATAATTACTTTTATTAATTACTATATTTTGTCTTTTAAACACTGTGTTAGATGTCTTTTATTAAATATATCCTGGCTGGTAGAAACTTCATAAAAAATAAGCAGTGTCTTTGTATCTACTTGCTTAGTATAATTATGTTCACATTGTTGGTCTGTTTTGCATTAGAAAAAAATAAACAAAAAGTTGTTAATCAAAAGAGGAATACAATTTGACACAAATAGAAAGTATTCACAACTTTGCAAAGTAATGTTGCAATTTATATTTGTTACTTACAATGACTATACTATAATATATAAATTTCATTAATATTATAAATTAAATATAAAGTTCATTAGTCCAACTTGACAACATTTTGACATTTACCAGCGCGATCAGATTTTAAACGTCGGTAACTATGATGGTAACATATTTTGTGTATATTTACATTGGTTTCTTAATACTAGTTGTGCGCAAGATCATTCTTATTTCTTTTTTTTTACTGTACGTCGATAATTATTTAGTAATTACTTATAAATTGTTGCGAGTTTAAACATATATTGCAACGGCAGTGTCGGGTTAAAATATACCAAAACTAATTTATTTTTTTTAACAAAAAAAATCAAACATATCGTAAAATTCTAATTCAAAATCATTACCCCATTAATATCATACGCACGGAACATACACAAAAAGCTCCAGAATAGGTGTAATATAAATGATCATAACGATAATTTCTACATGATAGGCTTCGTAAAATATCCCGAACTAATACCGAGGCCTCACGTCCCAGCCAATCACGTGCGGGCAACAAAACACGGTTATCTAATATGCATTTTATTGTCGACTGTACAAGGCGCGACGAAAACTGAAGCGCCAACCTATGAAATTCTTGGTAGCGTTAGCAAAGCAATTTGTTTGTTAAGAATGGATATTGTTTTGCGTGATTATTGTTTTGTGCGTTATTTTTATTGCTGTTGTTCTTATTTATTATAAGGTTCATTCGTGTTTTTGTTCAGTGTAAAAGAAATATTATTAATATATAGATTTGTAATGCTGTAGTAATGTAGAGTTAACAGCTGTATTTTATAAATATTTAAGTGAAATGTTTCTAAGATAAGCAACAGTAATATAAACCTATATAACAAACTAATATCTCCAAACTTTGTAGTCAAACGGTACACAACAAGTGGCGTAGCGGGCGTAGACCACAAGTCGCGTAGCCGCGTAGAGGCCTACGAGCGTGCAACTTTGATGAGAGTCGTAGAGGCCACATGCTACCGAGCCGGCTTATTTGTTCTTTCAACTTAGCCGCTTCGTACTTAGCGCAGTTTCGCTCTCGTGTCAAGTATATTGTGACAAAGACGGTCAGATGTGTTATGTATGGAGAGTTCGTTATACAACATCTTAATTTGGAATTGGTGTCATGCTGTCAGAGAGTCGGACGGGCGATTTGTAGTGTTGCTTTTTACTTTTTCTAAATCATATAATTGCACATGAAATATATATGATAGACAATTAACAGGTGTTTATTACGTAGAGTAGAATAGCCGTTACCCACTCTTACTTTTTTTAATTATTTCACAATTATGCCCAATTCCTTAGATTGATGAGTGAGGTTACAATTAAAAAAAACATTAGACAGTCATCGTGACTGGCTCAAATAAACATTCTACTACATTTAATACTAAATAAAGCTATAAAACATAACTTAATAAAACAACCATAACAAATAAAACGTTGATACGCCTCTATGAGTAATTGTTATAGAGAATTAAGTTTTGAGTCCACATTACAGAGCAGTGGTTCACTTAGATAAAAGGTTTTTGTTCTGAAAGTTATTGTTGAAATGTATCAGGCAACAGCTTAATTATTTACTCCTACAAACATAAATTCAAATAATAACTGTTAAAATTCGTTGAAGTTTTTAATTTAATTTTTAATGAATTTGTATTTTGATTTATTCCATTTAAAATTATTACTTACAACTATAAAACTAAAAACTTAAGCTATGCCAAATCTTACACTTATAATATAAACTTAATACTTAAGTTTTTATTTGAGTTCCTAATTATCTTGCTCAGTGTTTTACAAATATTTTTAACTAAGGACAAAAACACACCGATATATTTCATAAATTTACAGAGATTCTTGCAAAATCAACAAAGTTGAGAGTACATTTGTATATACCTATGTACATATTATAGTATATATGTATCAATTCCCCTTGTGTAGCAGCTGTGCCAAGAAGCTATCTTAGTTCAGCGTTTTGTAGAGCATCGTCAGCAATGCAGCGCGATACAGCGAAAGCTCAATGACATTGTGAAGGTTTTTAGTGTCGAGTATATTATCTTGTTTTATTTAAGAATCAAAACCTAATTATACAGCCAATTTTAACCCGAGTATGTAAGGAGAGTGATTAATGCGCGCAATTATAATCAAATTATAATTGCGCGCATTGAAAGAAGAAAAGAAAATTGACTAGCAGTGAACCCCCGTTTCACTTGCCTTTTTTCTGCTAAGGCATGTAAGGTGATATTAAATAGCCTTCCTTAAGTATAGGGGAGCGGACTGGGACAAGGAAAGATATATTTAGTCCACCAGATATATAAAAGAAACTCGTTTTTTTCTTTTATCAAATCAATGAAAAGTGACAAAGTTAAAAGCGCTTTAAAGTTCTGGAGTGGGAGTTTGTGACGTCACTTGTGGGTAAAAATTGTAGCCAGAAGTGACATTTCCATTCACTACAACTTCCTCATTGTTGGTTTCATAAAAAAAAAAAAAGAAAAAATATGTGTCTATTACTTTTTTTTAAATCTATGTGACGTGTAAATAAATAAAAATAGTCCGATCCCCTATTGGGCGATCAAATGCTTTTCTCTAACCCGACTGGTAATTTCAGAATTTTTAATGTACTTTCAACTCAAAGACGTCTTAGACGTATTCAAGTCCTTATTTCCCAAACAAAATACAAGGGCCACACTCAAAATCATTACACGAAGTTACACACAAAATTAAGAGATACTTGTCTAACGCCTTTCTCACAAAGTTTTTCCTTCAAACGAGCCTTCTGCTCTCGCCTGCTGTGTTTGAGTTACGATTAGCAGCACGGCCCGGAATCTGACGTGACGAGACTTTCAAAACGGATTCCACTCTTTGGAGGATAATTTACCTATTCTTTTGTCAGCTTTGCGTACGGCCTAAAACGCGGGCGGTTTTATTAATATTACACGTAGGGGAACTGCTAACGTCTTTGTAGGACAAATATTTTCTGGTCATATTTCGGTTAAAATATGGTGTTGATTATGACTTTGTTTCACAAAGGGAGTAGGTGCAATCTTTCGTATATCAGCTATGATCTGCTTTCCCTCCACCTCTGGCAGATCTTGCGATGCAGGGTTACTCGACAAGCGTCTAGTGGCAACTGACCGTGCTTCATGACTACAACTGAACAAGTGCCTCATGTTATGACACTGACATTAATTGTACTCTATATATGTATGTGTGTTACCTAAGAGTTACACACTTATACAAAAGTATTTGTTAATATTTATTATTAGGACACAATGTGAATCTGTTTGTATTCCCGATATAAATAAAGAATAAACAAACACAAGAACAATGTCTTCAGTCTATTGCCAGATGCTTAAATAATGTTATATAGCCTAGAAAATATATTGTAGAGAATAGTAACCCTTAGATTAACCTTTTATTTATTTAAATTATTTTTCTTTGTCTCCAGCTACCACCTAAACCTCGCGGTGTGTTATTCAACGTGAGCAGACAGGGGATGCGCGCTTGCAGCTGCTAACCAGCCAGCGTGGCGGGGTACGGGCGGTACGCGGGCGGCGCGGGGGCGTACCATGCGCGTGCGCCCGCCGTGCCGCTCAATGCCAGTGAGTATAATGAAGAATTCAATCGTTTTAGTTCTTTAATTCAACAGTTGTGTAATACCTAAGTTAACGATGCTGTGTTCATGATTGAAGACGAGATTGTTATAATGAAAACCAACCTTTATTCCAAGATATACAAAGGAAAGGTTTTTATACGTTATTTAATCATCAAGTATCTGAACATAAAATAAAAATGTAGTTACTTGCTCATAACTAACTAATGAGGTAAGTTAGTTAGGCGTTTATTATACACTAGCGGTTTAACGCGGTTCCGCCCGCGTGGAAGTCAGTTATCGCGGCAAAAAGTAGCCTATGTCCTTTCTCAGGCACTTGACTATCTATGTACCAAATTGAATTTAAATCAGTTCAGTAGTTTTGGCCTGAAAGCGCGACAGACAGACAGGTGAGTTACTTGCGCATTTATAATATTAGTAAGGATTTAACAGAAAACTATTTTTTTTAACAAATTGTGTGCATTGCATTTTTAATGAATCCTCGTACTCGAAAGAGTATTATAAATAGACAATGATCATCTTCTTAGATGTTGCAAAGATTAAGAATCAAACAATACAAAAGTGCTTTTAACTCGCATTAAAGGAAACGGGTATCATTCGCATCCTGTTCCATTATCAACTACTTTCATATGTACAAAGACGGAATTACGAACACAGTTCTGTTTTCCGGTACATAAATAGAAATAGATTATTTCAAGACTATTTTTAACAAATATGTGCCAATTTTATTCTTATCTCCTCACAGCACGTACTTAACTGTCCATATCTTAATTTTCTACCTTACTTAATAATTGGAACCTTCTTGATGAACGTTAGTTGATACCGCTAGCATGTTATATACAGAAAACTTATTTTGGAGAAAACCGTTGATTTGGAAGCCTCATGGCGGACTAGCTGCGCCTCGCGGTTTCACCCGCGTGTTGATAAAAAATGGTGATAATGATGATTATTAAAAGAAGCCTATATGATAATTCAAGTAGTAAACTATATAAGTGCCAAATTTGATTCAAATCCGTTCAGCCTTTTTATCGTGATTGAGTAACAAACATCTATATATTCATCCAAACATTAGCATTTATAATATTAGTAACATTTATAGATATTTTTTATTCGTGGAATAAAATTGACGTCTGACAGATTTTGTATGAAAGATCAATCAAAAATCAAAGTAATTCCTCGGATGAAACTATCTGCCGTTGGAAAAATCGATTATCATGTTAAAAAAAGCTGCAATTCCACTAACATTACATACATATAAAAAATAACGTACTCTTTTACGTCGGTTAAAAATTAAAACGTTACAACTAAACAAATAGAATGTGGTCAAAAAAGCAAGCATGTTTGTACCGCGTTATTCTGGCATACGTTGTCACGAAACCGCTCAAATCGGTTCGTGACCCGATTCAGAATCATGACAAACCTTCGCTACGTAATAATTAGGGCTAAAATGATTGGGTGTTAGCAATTAGGCCGATTGTATTGAGTTGTGTCAACAGATGTTTAGCTGTCGTAGTAATAAATACTAACAATATATAAAAATATTTTTATTTTAAACTGCTCTAAGGCTGCCGAAACTGCTCGAGCTGTCGATCGCTCTCGTATGTCACGTGAGCCTCCCGCCCGCTTGTATTTTGTTTCGTCCGTCCGTGTGCGGACTTCCCATGCAGTCGCTACCGACTGCTTCAAGCAATCCGTGTACGCGGGGCCTAAGCCTACATTTATGATTGATTGTGTTGCAGTTCTTTTTGTTCGTAACTTTTTAGAAGTATTTATATTTTAATTTTAGTGTAAGTACTTTCGAGTAAGAGGTAACGATGACTTGGTAAATGGAGTGTTGTGCGGATTTCGTAAAAAATTTGGTTGTTCAGGCTGTATTGGCTAGGAGTCGGCAAGATTAAAGTGTGACCATTGCCATTTTATAGAAGCAGATATTACAGTTTATGTGTACCTGTACATATAAAAAGTTGTAAGATAATTAAGCCATAAAATACATTAAACGTACAATACATAAGCTATGTAAAATATATTGTATAAGTGACTGTTTGTCTGTCTGTCGCTGTTACGCTTTGACGGCTAAACCACGATATTTTTTTAATTACTCCCTCTAATGATATTATTACTTGTCCCGCGGGGGGTTTTACAAACATTTTATTCACATGCACAAAGAAAACCCAGACTTGGAACAGTCATTTGTGGATCACACAAATGCTTGTCTCATGCGGGGATTGAACCCATAGCACGTCGCACATAGTAGTAATAGGCGCGGTGACTCGGCTATCCGCGCAGTCAAAAACTAATATAAAATAAATTAATAAAGGACGTTACTGTCCAAAATATGATAGCCCATTAATACCAGTTATATACAATTGTAATTTAAGTACATAACGTTACCATTTACAAAACAAAACCCCCGACCTAATTACCATATATCAATTGTGATTGTAGACAAACGCATAGTATCGCACGTTTCACAATACATTGCGTATTTAGTGCGGGAGGAGGTCGCTTATACTCGTATTGTACCAGGAATGTACGATATTGTGCGAGGATTTTGCGGCATTTCAAATTATCAGCTTGATGTATGGGTAGGTCGTACGTCGTATGTGAGCTATTCATCGAGTTATTATGTCTTTTTGTTTATTGTTTGGGCAGTTTAATAAGTGAAGTCTCGTTAAAGTAATGGTCATTATTTGTATATACATGAGAAAGTAGTAGAGCAGTGGTAAGAGGTTTTAAATAGAGAGAGGAAATCAATTAACGTAAAAAAATACTAGAAAATTAAACTACAACATTATGAATTTAGGAACAAAAGGTAAAATAATAATACCGGCCTTTAATGTCCTACTGCTGGGCACAGGACTCTTCTCGTATAGAGAAGGAACGAGGGTTGACCACGTTTGCTCATAGCGGGTTGACGATTTAAAAATGCAATTTTGGAATCTAGGTTTCCTCGCGATCTTTTCCTTCACCGATTGTCAATGATGTCTTAGAATAAGTCAAATGAATATCTACTTAACAAAAACGCACAAATATTTAATAACTTTTTTGTACTTGTAATTTACAATTGAAAAATATTTTTAGACAAGAAAAGAACATGAGAGTAAACATTTTAACGGATTCTCTATTTAACGTTTTAATTTATAAAATATTTCTTAAGTTATTTTAGTATACTCAAACGTTTGTGTTAAATATAGTTTGACGTTTTAGTAAAGCTTACTTAAGTTAGTATTTTATTTTAGGGAAAATTAAACTCATGTTTTCTTTAGTAGTTAGGAATGGATGAAAAATATCGAATCAAGCTGATACTATAGCTGATATTTTTTTATCATTTGTACGGCGGCCATGTTGTGTTTGACGGACAATTAATTGCGCAATTATTGGCAATTTTTTTTAAAAATGATGTCAATGTATGCAAAAGTTGTGTAAAAAATGCCAAGCGCTGCTCAATTTTAGTTGCCCTTGTAAGCTTAACTTTAAGATATTTAAGTACAGCATTGGTTTTATCTACTACGAACAATTTTCAAGTTACATACTTATTGTTACATACTTATAGTATGTAACTTGAACAGTTAGTTATAACTAACTGTGTCAAAAATGGTTGGTAGTTAAAGTTTTTATTTGCTATGTATTTTTACTCGTATTGTGTTACCTAAGTTAAAGACTAATCGAACAGCATTACATAACATAATAGATTAATTTAAGTTACTTCGACACTTAGCTCTCCGTTCACAAGGAAATCGTTTTGCATGTGAGTTGTGACATTTTAGCATAAATTTGCATGCAGCCTGTACTGTCGAGTAAATATTTTGTGATTAAACCCTACAAGTCAGCTCGGGAGAATTAATATGCAGCACCTGGTTTAGAAGCGATAGCTTTTAGGTAACTAGTGGACGTCTTTGTAAACTGCCGACAAGTATGAGGCATGGTTTAAAGTGAAATTCATGGGTTAAGATTACTCTTGCAATAAATTTTTTCGTTTATAATGATCTTGATTAATATGCACTAAATAAAATTAATGTTGGCTATTGCTAACTACTAGTTTCATATCTTGCATTGACTACCTTAAGATTATGTATTTAGCTGACAGAAGAAAAATGTGGTACATACAAAGTCTGGTTTAGAATACATGACATAATTAAAATTGCACATTGTCTCCAATCTATTTATTATATAAAATCTGTATTATAAATAAATAAATAAATGTGGACAACATCACATACATTGCTCTGAACCCATAGTAAGTAGCTAGAGCACTTGTGTTATGGAATTCGGAGACAACGAAGGTACCACAAACACCCAGACCCGGGACAATGTAGAAAAGTGGTTTTCTACATTGACCCGGCCGGGGATCGAACCCGGGACTTCAGAGCTGGCGACACCTTGAAAACCGGTGTGTACGCCACTCGACCACGGAGGTCGTCATAATTATTATAAATAGATCATTGAGATTGTAATTTAAATAGTAGTAGTAGCAGTACTCGATTATGGTAAAAATAGAGAATATTATTGTTTATAATAATCTCTTTCCCTTAGTCATCGCATCACTCGTGAATGGATGGAACATTTTCGCTAATTCTATTTTTGTTTTAATAATTGTGAGGAAAAGGAATTTAAAAAAGAAGAAAAAATTAGTACTTCTTTAAATTATAAAATTGAAATTAGTGTTATTAAAATTAATATTTAGGACACAATTGTAGCTATCATACGATCAAACGCACATACTAAATAAACTCGGTCGTGACACTTTCTTGTTTCGCAATAAATGTCCCACTCTCAGCAACTCGTGTAAGAACTCACATACACTCGATGTCCGAGTGTATAGTGTATACGAGTGTATAGTGTCGGTCTAAATGTAGCGTTACTTACATGACCCACGGTTCACCCCAAAGTGGTTCCCGCGGCAGACATAACCAGAGCCACTCAGCAAATACATTTGAATTTATAATTACTTGAGTAACGAGTGACAGGTCAACGATCTGACGTTTTGGAACATTAAAGTAGAATAGTGCTTGAATCACAGATGTTTTAGTGGTTAACGTTTTAAGATATGGATATTAATTATTTTGATCTTTTTATATGGTGTTTTTTTTACTGTCATACGTCTTCTATTTGTTTCTTATAAAGTGTCAAAGAAATACCTTTAAAAGCCACCTGAAGTTGTTCACAAAATTGTGTGCGCGCATTGTAAAAATTTACTCTCATAATTTTTCCCTAACGCGCCAAAAGAAGTATAAGTTCAATAAACAAAAACTCACTCTTTATTACCACGCTACAGCCATACATAATCCCAATAAACTGCTAATCACACCATCGCATCAATCATGCCACAAAAACACAATATTTACATAACCCTCTGTCGAACATTGATACCAGAACATAAATCAAACTAATCCACGGTAATCTTATTATGTAACGTGGTTTGAAACCTATGGAAAATCCATGGGTTTTTCATAGTTTCGGATTAACCAACCTAGGCTTTGCGGTTAAAAATGTTTAGTTAAACTGGCTGTCAATCAGTATTGAGTTTTATTTTTTTGAAATTATGAAAGACTGTGTTTAATTTTATTGAAGAATTACAAAATTTTATGGCAATTGACGGCACTAAAAGTACCAAAATGGTCCCTAAATGTGTTACCAGTAGTAAAAAAACAAACAATCTTTATCCTTTTAAGATGTTTCTCGATATGAATAAAAGCCGAATGTACCCTTTTTTCAATCAAAGATGGCGCCAACCCCGCCCATAGCGGAATTAGCAATAAATTATGTAATATCATTTTAATTAAATAATAATAAATATAATCCTTTATAATAGCGTAGGCAATATTAATTACATAATTTTATTTTAAATCTAAATATTTTACCATTTATAACATTTAAAATAATTAGAATACTTTTTTTAAGTCTACAATCGTCGTCTTTGATCAAGAGAATTTTATTCTTTGATTACACGTCCGACATTTTCCTTAAAGAAAAAAAAAAAACAATTAGGTAGGCCAAAATTCAAACGTACACAGTAAAGAGTATTATTTAATTATATTTTTATTAAAGTAGGCTAACAAATTTTCAGTAAAATGTATTTGTTTCTAAACAACTTTTAGTGCTATGTAGTAGAAAAAACATTTTTGTTAGCTGACTAGGGCCAACCCTTTGAATATAAAAATACAACTCAAGGCTCTGATTAATATTGATGTTATATTATCAAAAGTGTACCAAATATGCAATTTAAGTTTTCTATTAACGTCACTTAGATCTAAAATCGTCTGACAACTCTAATGCATATTATATTTTTTATCCACGTCTGAAATTTTAAAGAATCTCGTAAGTTAACGGGAACGGATTACGTAAACTCTTGAACACATTTGTTGATTTAGAAATTGAACGAAGTTGGCACGGGTCTTAGGGCTTTGGAAAAGATTCCATCGAAGACATTCCTCAGGATTTGTGTACTTTTGAAGCGGAGAGCTCACAGCAATCATCGTCATTTGAAGCTGGTGTAGTTTCTAATGAGGCTGGTATATATTGAGTAATGGATCTTAGTACCTTAAGTGGTTGATCTTAAAAATGTTGCTGATTAAATTGTTTCGGATTTCAAGCGCAAGTCTCATTAAATTTATTTCAACAATTTCAAGTCACGAAGCAAATTTGGTTGAGTCCTTTTGAGTTTTCTGTTAAAAGCAAAAAATAGTTGGTATAATTTCGATGAAAATTAGGTAGGCAAAGTAACAAAATCTATCGTGCTGGCGAAAATAGAATTAACAACGCTTGTTCTTTTTAAAGACCCGTTATTTCCCAAATTACGTGCTCATTAGAACATTCGAGAACCTTGATCAGTATTTGTCCAATAACAGCCTATTTGTTACGCTCTACCCACGCGACCGATGTAACAAGTCAAAACCTACTTATTATTAAAGCCTTTGTGAAAAATATATTGCGTCATCACTCAAAAATACACCTTAACGTAGCACTATAAAGTCCAAGATGTTTTGTCAATAAACAAGTATTTTCATCTATGTTCGAAGTGACCAAATATTTTTCTTTCAACCTTTTTTGTTGAGAAAAGAAATGGAACGTGTTTTTTCATTCGACGTTCCAGTTTTATTTAGTGGAAACAAGCGTTAAAAGATTTTTATTTATAATAATTTGGTAGGCAATGGTGGAAGAAATGAGTCTTTTTAAAAATCGACGCGATTACCCGACGAGGCGAAAATTTGAATCTGTCGAGGAAATTGGTGCTTTTTGAATGTTTTCTCTTTTGTAACGATGTGATGTGTATAGATGGCAATGGACAGAATACAATATAATAATATTTACTTGCTTACTGGCCATTATCAACAATTGTTTTGTTAACAACTTTGCCGAAATGTTTGCCAGAATACTTTTGCTTTGAGTAGATTGTTTAGGATTTACCAAATCTATTGTGTACTTTATCTTTTTTGGAAGATGAAATTTTGTTTGAACTGACTGATAAATTAAAAACAAAAACATTGGTGCCTTGATTCTTATTCCTCATAAACCATACCTTTTCCAAGTGGGAAGACTACAGGCGTATATTAGAATTTACTTTATTGCCAATATAACACATCCAGAATCCGGCCAATACAGGTCAGTAAAGGGTCTCTTCACAATAGATATCTGTCGTTAGTAGTGACCAGGAAACCTTTGATCCTATGTATGGCTCTGAATGTTATAGACGGTTTCCTATTTTGTGACCACGTACACCGTGACGGTACAGTCCTTTTGATATTTTTGTTGCCAAGTTCCGATGCCTGTATGAAGACTATTTGTAATTCAACATTCAAGAATTTAGTTCTTTGAGGATTAGGGCATATTGCCTTTTGGGCATTAATAACTTTACTTAGTGGTGTGTAACTAAAATTATGTTACTGGCGTCAGATTTAAAAGTTTTGACCTATTGTTGGTGGATATCTCATGAATCAAATAGGATGGAAGATAACTAACGAAGCGGTCATTAGCAATTTCCCCTTTTAATATTATTAAAACTTAGATTTAATACAGGAAATTGGGTCCGAGGTTAATCTCCTGATAATCAAACAAAATTTCACATATCATTGGGTTTGAGTACATTTTATATCCATAAGGTCGTTAGTTGGACGCGTCGAGCCGTAATAATTGAATTACGCTCACGGTTATACAACTAAGTTAGTGTCAAGAGAATGTAGACTCTATGTATTTAACAAATTGCATTATTTCGCGTGTCAGGACTAGGATATGTTTCTCGAGCGCCAATAGACGCTTTTGTTATATTTTCATCTTCTTCCTTTATTTTTATGTTGGTTTAGTAAATCTTCGTTCACTTATGTTGAGAAGCGAGTTTCTTGAAGATACGTGCGGTTTTTTTCAAAGTTTACTTGAAAATATAAAAATTATCTACAATAGCTTAGTAAATATGATAATGTTTATCATTTCCAAGTCCTAATTTATTTATTATTGTAGCCAGTACAACCCAACAAGTAATTTGAAATTCATATCAATTTCATTAATACAATAAATCATCGCATAGGTACTTAATTTCGATACCGTGTTTTTGTACTGTCTAATATTAAAATCTATTTAAGTATACTTGCTTATTCAGTATTGAACCTTACAATAATGATGACGATGTAAAAGTTATTAACAGACTTCAAAATGAGGAAGTTCTCAATTTGAGGGTATTTTTTTTGTATGTTTGCTAAGCGATATCCCCAGCGATTGTATATTGTTTAATTTTTTTTTCTTTGTTGTTGTGGTCCCTCTGAGATGGTCCCATATAAATTTCGTTAAAGTCGGTTCCTTTTTACATTAGCGTGTGTAATTTGACGCCTGTAATGTCACATTGATAATTTGCTTGACATCTTTGTGAATGTTTTGTGTTTTGTGAAGTTATTATGTTAAATCTATCTTTTACCAAAATAATCATAAGTTTCTGCTACAAAATTAATAGGACAGTGGCAAAAACATGCTACAGAGATACCCCTGAGATAGGTTTGTCAAGGGATTTAACTCGATAACTCGTTTCTGGGGGCCTGTCAAGGTTTTGGGGCGGAGTCGGCCTTGTGACGCCTCATACGAGTAGTTCGGTTATTTGCTAATGCTACCTTAGAACTATGACATTAGCCTATTTGGTATTTTGAAATGGAGTGGAGATTGAACTTTTGTTTGATTAGTACTTAAGAAGGCGAATAGGCATAAAAATATTGAGTTATATTTAGTACCGAGTCAGTCGCGGTAGACCCAGACGTAGATGGCGAGACGAGCTAGACTCCTTTGATAGCTGTTGGTACAGCACAACCTTAACCAGAGAGAGATGGAAGGAGGAGACCTTTGCCCTGCAGTGGTACTGAAATGGTTAAAAAAAAGTACCGAGTCTGCCTATTTTTTCAGATGCTTGAAATATAATAATTTAATTACAAAGACTGAACGCACCTACAATAATTTTATGGTGTAGTAGTGTTTTATGGATGTTGATGCGTATTAAGGCATGAAGAATTATAACAAGATCTTAAGCTACGACCAACTTTTTTTGATCTTGCAAATATTCCTCACACACGTTCCGATCATTAACCAACTTAGCTATTAACCAAAAACAATTCTACCGTAAAGTTTACTTACCATAATAGACTAGGTACACAAAAAATGTGATGTCCCTTTTCCATATTAATATTCTTTACTGCAAAGTGCCAAGGTCCTAAAGCCAATGGGGCATAATTCTATGTGTACCCTAAAAAGGGCCGGATATCACCTGAACGATCCCGATAAGGGCCATTTGTTTTACCGAATCACCATACAATCTCTGGGATATTAATGAAAGATCGATGCCGAAAAAATACAAGGCCTTTTTAGGCGTTATCAGGCTCTCTAGCCAAGTGACATCTACAAGCGTTAACTCTGATCGAATAGCTCAAATGTATGGAAGTGACAAGTGTAAGTCACGTGACTTATCGAAATGAAATGTCATTTTCATACTTTTAATGTAATTTTATCGATTTTTATCATCGACAACGCTTGTAGAATCTGTTGGCTACAGGGGCAGGCTTGTGTCTGCCAAAAGCGTATTAGTTAGTTATACTATTTTGAACGGATTACATGTCAATTTATTACTTACCTAAAGTTATATGCCCGAAATTTTTATGCCTTTGCAGGGATCATGATTACCGGAAGGTTGTATCCCGTGACCTTGATCCTTGCAAGTTATTTTAATGTATGACATTCGCGTCATTAAAGTCCCACCAAATGATACCACAGCTGGGCAAGAGTCTATTGGGCAATATTTAGGAAGTACCTTTATACAATGGTCTCCATACTTACTTTTATTTTTTCAAAATTCGTTGTTAAATTTGCGAGCCTTAGAAATAATTGGGTAGTAACACCGTTAAAGTATTCATATTTCCTTGAAGTCCCTTGTAGGGAACGAGCCTATTGATTTTATGAGCAAAAACCCGGGCTGCTCCTAAGAATATATTAACGGAACGAACAACTAATATACTGCCTAGTTACAAGGGAAAATAATATTTTATAGTCGTATTACAAAGTTTTTTTTTATCATTACCATCAGCTATGTAGTAGTTTAACTCGACAATTATGTTTTTATTACCGAATTATTTAGAATAAATTAATAATCCTTACTAATATTATGAATGCAAAAGTAACTCTGTCTGTCTGTCTGTCGCGCTTTCACGCCAAAACTACTAAACCGATTTAAATGAAATTTAGTACACATATAGTTTAGAGCCTTCAAAAGGACATAGGCTACGTTTTGCCGCGATAACCGACATCCACGCAGGCGGAGCCGCGGGAAACAGCTAGTAATATATATTATAATTATAATAAAATTAATAAAAAGGGCTATCGTTATTGCGCTCACCAGTTGGGGCCACTGCCGCGTCAGCTGTCAAAGCCCACAAACAATTGCATTTGACATTTCGGACGTCGCGTGCTACTAGCGCCTCTGGCGGCTAAATTGCTAACGGTAGCCTTAATTGGTTTAGAATAAGATTTTTGATTGCACGGATAGCCGAGTGGTATAAGTCACCGTGACAGCTACCATTGCGCGACGTACTGACGCAAATATTTGTGTGTTTGTTTCAGTCTGGGTGTTCTTTGTACATGAAATAAAAACGATTTGAACGTTTGTAAGATCTCCAACAAAACAGCCACTAATTACATAGTGCGGAGGCCGACAGAAAAAAAAATTATAAGCAGATTGCTTGGCTGTTTCTTTGAGTGAAAAGCCTATACTTAACAAATAACTATTAAGAATCGCAAGGACTCTAAACACGGGTCAAAAATTGTTAAATGGTATTTAAAGGCAACAAATCTTTTGGTAACCTTCCTGGCCATTTGCCAATGAGAGTAACGTATGGCTTATGTACGGCCTAGCGATTTATGTGGCCTGTTTGAACTACTGACCATGTAGAACTGGGTTCTGGTTTTTGTCGAATGACCTAGGCTGTACCTGATAGGTAAGACTTTATGGTGCAGGTTCAGGTCTGTTACTAAGGGCTTGCAAAGTAAGCTGTTAGGATTACAAAGTCATATAAAAGTTGGACTTTTATACAGTTCATATTTTTTAATGTCGCTTTTATTACCTAATAAAAAAAGTCGGAAATCAAGCTAACTGATTTTTACAAAGGCATGATACATTGTATAATAACTTTCGTGAGTAGTATTCATAATTATTTAGAACATAACGGTTTACTCGCGCATATTCTTGGGTTCGCCCGACTAGTTTAAGACTCAATAGGAGTCCCTAATCATGAGCTGACGCGGCGGCGGTGGTGTCGCGAGTCAAACTGAGTTCGACTCGCGTCGACTAGTCGAGCGATTCCGAGCACAACCGTTATGTTGTAAATAATTATGCATATTACATTTTTTTTTGTATTCAAAGACTAATTATTCACGGTTGATGTTGACTGATAGTGACCATATTATTATATATATAACTTACATACCTGTCTAGATATGTTAACTACTTACATTGGTACATTTTGCTCCTAAATTACTACTAGCTATCGATAAATGTGTTTTTTTATGAATGAATGCGTTTCTCCGTACTCGCTATTTACCTATTCGTATTTGATCAATAGAATTTGCACTTACTTATAGGTACCCAATTATAGAAAACCTGTCTGCCAATACAGACCGGAACATTGAAACCAATTTCGAAAACATTTTTATAAATACGTTAATTCATTAAAGGATATCAATTTATATAAATGGGTACTAATTGCTATACATTTATAGAGCACCTAAATTACTCAATAATTACAATAATAAAGTCCAAAATGTATAAAATACTCCATAGTTCTAAAATTGAGCAGCGCGCCATCTATTATTTATAATGTTAATATTGTTAACCTGCTTTGCCGACGGCGGAGCTCTGCGCATGCGTAGACGTATTCGAGGCCACGGTCACAACTACAATCATTGGTTGATTACGCACACACTGGCGCCCCGGCTCGCTCCGTTGTCAAACGTGTCTGACGTTTTATTGTAAATAATGCTGTAATATACGTGAATTTTAAGTGTGTGATAGTGTAAATTGACAAATGTAAGTATTATTTTCATATTATAATCAATGCAAAACCATTTTCTGTTGTTTTATCACATAGAATTGCAGTTATAATAACCTTACAAATATCGGCTGCAGTGCGCATGTGTATCTCTGTTAATAATTCAATGGAGTTATCATTGAGTAACTAAATTCGATCGTTCACTAAATGGACTTTGTCTTAAAATAACATTTTATTTTTGAGTATCGATGTTATCATGGCGTAGTAAGATATAATATTTTGATCAGCTATATAATATCCGATATGGTCTAGTGGCTAGGATACCTGGCTCTCACCCAGGAGGCTCGGGTTCGATTCCCGGTATCGGAATATTTTTTTTATTGTTATTTTTAAATGTTTTTCTTTTTTTTACAGATTCAAGATGAACGTAAAAGCGGCTTTGGCCATTACTATGGTCTTTGTTGGATGTTGTTCCAACGTAGTGTTTCTAGAAATGGTTGTGAAAGAAGACCCGGGCGCGGGAAACCTAGCTACATTCCTACAATTCTTGTTTATCGCTTCAATTGGCTTCGTAACTGTTGGCAAGTTTGGCACAGCTAAAAGAAACATTCCCTTTAAACAGTATTTGCTATTAGTTGGGTTCTTTTGGACGAGTAGCGTTGCCAACAACTATGCCTTCGACTTTAATATACCGATGCCTCTGCACATGATCTTCAGAGCTGGATCTTTGATGGCCAACATGGCTATGGGTGTTTGGATACTAAAGAAGAGATACCCACCATTAAAATACATAGCTGTTTTCATGATTTCAGCTGGTATAGCATTGTGTACTATAGTCTCAAGTGGGGACGTCAAAGCGCCAAGAGAAACACATGAAGACGCCGCAGAAGAAGAGAGATTGAAGTTCATTGACTGGCTGTGGTGGTGTCTGGGCATAGCCATACTAACCTTCGCGCTATTCGTGTCCGCAAGAATGGGTATCTTCCAAGAATCCTTGTACTCAAAGTTTGGGAAGCATCCTTGGGAAGCTCTGTACTACACACACTTACTGCCTCTAATATTCTGGCTGCCGACTGCTCCGAATCTTATTGGACACGTCAAGATTGCAACTGAAACGCCTTTAGTCGACTTCCTTGGATTTGCTGTACCCAGACAAGTGTTGATTCTGATACTCTACGTCCTAACTCAAGGACTATGCATCAGCGCCGTGTACGTACTAACAACAGAATGCGCGTCTTTAATCGTAACTCTGACCGTCACACTTCGCAAGTTCGTTTCTCTTCTCTTCTCAATAATGTACTTCAGAAATCCATTCACATTCGGCCACTGGATTGGCACACTTCTCGTTTTTATTGGCACGTTGATATTCACTGAAGTTCTGCAGAAGAGTATCGCTATCTTCTTGCCAGTGAAAGAAGATAAGAAGAAGAAATAGGTGCATCGAACGCGTTAAGTGGTTGAACAAAGAGTGATTAACTGATGAATGGGGATTAGCTTGTTAAAACAAATTTACATGCAGTTTTATACATCTACACATTACATTAATTTCTCACATTTTTTAACAGTAGTTGCTCCAAGTATCGTATTAAATAGACTTAATTTTAGTCATTTCATAAAACATTTGTACAATAAATACCTAATGTTAAAGTTAATCCTTGCAACATGTAAGCCACAACATCATTTTCTTGTTAATTTGTAGACTGTTATTTTTTTTCACAATTTCTATTAGTATTACTTTGCTGATTAATTCCAATACATTTTGATCGAATGAACACAATTGACGTAGACACTGATAACTTGATCATTATCGTATGTAGTGTTAAGGACGTTGTATCTTACAATATCTTTAACACATACTTGTTATGTTATTAATATTATTATACTTTTACGGTGATTATTTTAATCCAGTTGACGATTTGCTGGCAATGAGTAGCGGTATGGCTTTAGACCATGTTTGTCATGAGACATCCCAATATGGATCAGTACAAAAAATTTAACAATTGATTACCCCTAAAACACGACAAAAATATGTGGAAGTAATGAAGCGTATCTGATTTTCTACAGTTTTAAAATTCTAATATGATTTTTATTGTACAAATTTCACTAATACACAAACATAATCGATAGTCAAAGAAGTATACAACCATGTTTATTTTTCTAATCATTTAACCCAAAAGACAAAATACAATATTTATACATAAATAAATTTTTATTTTTCATACTAATTAACAGACCAGTGATAAGCGAACATTTTCTAATGAACACTCCACACGTCTCGTAGATATATTCTTATTTTTTCTTAAATCGAACATTGAAACACAGTATCAGCAAAAAACTTTATCCAATAAAAACTTTAATACACTGTTTTAGGCTTAATTTTAAAATATCTCGGGCTTATCTTTTTTACATGTTCACTAACATCAGACGTTTCTAACCAAGTCATGATCAGCTATAGAACATGTTTTTGAGTGCAACTTGCAAGTCATTGAATGATAAAATAGTTACGCGCAACTCGCTAACTCATCTTCCGTATTACAATTTATAATGATTGTGTCCAATTGTCTCTAATCACTGTTACAATATTTGTGATAGATATGATGATAATTATTTATTTCATTCCTATTAATACTAAGTGACTACCAGTGATTATTTACAACAACTTTTAAATGCTTAATTGTGATTTAAAATTGAATTTTGGGAATTTTATGAAGTAAGTTTGCTTTTTTCTTTAATTAAATTAACATTTTTTTATTAAATTATAATACAATGATTTTATCCTTTCCCAGAATATTAATTTATTTTTTTTGTTATTTAATACAATAATAATTAATACATTATAGCTAACACTTGAAGGTATAATAATAGTAACTTAGAAACATGTAAAAACAAGACATAAAAACAGCAAATGATTCTATTCTACAAGGCCACTTAGCAACCGGCTGTGAACTCGAGTAATATAGTTTTTAATAATCATTTACTATAAAAACTTATTGGTAATTAAAACAAATGTTTTACTTAACAATAATACACAATTTACTTTACATAAATAATGTTCCTAATTTATAACTGTTATTTATAATAAATTGTTTGATTGAACGCCTTAATCTTTGGCATGAATAGTCGTGAATGTAATGACAAATGACAGTCCAATTTTTAAGGAAGATTAAAGGACTTAATGAGTATAACGGCGGGACACAGCTAGTTTATCGTTAAAGATAAAGATATTTTATTTGTCCAAACAAGAAGTTAAGAAGAAATTATATAATTTTGTACTTACACTTCAATACACTTTGCACTAACTTGGCTTATCATTGAGGACATGATTTTAACAGCCAGCTTTAAGTAAAATCATTATGACTTGCACTTAATATTATAGTTCATTTAAGTGCCATATAATTTTACAGTTCCTAATTGTATCACATGCTGACAATTGCATCGAAATATATCAATAATAATTACAGATTTTGTTTATAATGTTGTAAAAAATGTTGACATTTTTGTTTTGTTATTTTGTATGTATGCTATTTAAATATTAATGTGACATCCTTCGAAGATAATTATTTAATTTGCTTTTTTATAAATGCTCAAATAAATTAACTGTCTATAATTATAAATGAATTATAAATGGATTAAAAATCCTTCTCGATTCATGTAGCTATAACGGGTGATGCTGAATGTAGATCATTTAATATTTAATTAGATTTAAGTTCTAATTGTTGTAAAATAAATTAACAGTTTTATATAAAAAGAGTTTTTGATTGTTTGACCTTTTTGTTGGTGTGTAACTAGAAACAATTGCGGTCAAGGCCCAAGGGCGCTGACAATTAGCGGTTATTTATTATTAGATGTTATGTAAACAAGTATAGTTATTGAGGCAAGCGCCATCTAGTAATATATCAAAGAATTAAAAAAGAACTCAATCATACTTTTGAATAAATTATATTTTTACCACCTCCGTGATCGAGTGGCGTACACATCGGTTTTTAAAGTTTCGATAGCTCTCAGATCCCGGGTTCGAGTCCCGGACGAGTCATTATAGAAAACCAGTTGTTGCTGATTCCATAACACAAGCTGCTACTTATTTTGAGTTCAGAGTAAAGTATTGTGATGTTGTCCTCATTTATTTTAATGTGTAATATTAGGTACATGATAGTAAAACTAATCGCAATATAACACAATTTGTTTGTATACAAATAAGCACTACCAAAAAAAAAAATTAAATTTTGGTACTGTAGGTAAGTATATTAAACTTTGTTATTTTAAAATAAACAATTTTTTGCTTTAAAACGTAAATACACAAAGCACATTATTGCTTATCCTCTTTGCCAATAAGGCCGTGATGATATAATACAGATAAATTACATAAAAAGAGCATAAAAAAATGATAAACGCAATTTAACAAGGTATTTCTATTATCGGACACTGACCCTCCATTATATTCACAGCTGGTTTTATTAAACTAATCAAGTTACAATTATGCTTGCTTGTATAACTAATATACAATTTCACACTTGTTTAAACATTATAATTCTTGTGTCAACAACTTTCGCACGAAGTATTGATTTAAATAGTTTCAATGACAGATAAGGCTGTTAACCATTTTTAATCTGTGGTAATTTTGACAGGTCTTATTAAGGGGGCATTTCATCTGAATATAATTAATAAGTATTATTTATATGGTAGGTTTAAATATAATAAATAGAAAAAGGCGAATGGAAGCCGCACGAACTAGTTGACTGCACGTATAGCCGAGTGGTAAAGGTCACCACGCTTATTACCACTGTGCGCGACGTGCTGCGGGTTCGATACCTGCATGGGACAACTATTTGTGTAAACCACAAATGCTAAGTCTGGGTGTTTTTTGTGCATGTGAATTGAATGTTTGTAAAACCCCCCGCGACACTAGATTAAATTCATTAGTGCGGGAGTCGTTATATTAAATTTATACCTATATAGTCGCTTTTTAAATATAAATACATAATATTAAGGGCAAAAGAAATATTTGTGGACTTCATTTTATCACAGACCTATTGTTACACAATATTTTACAATATACCTGGATATATGTGGAATATTCATTAATCTTGAATCAAGTTGATTAGACAGGTATGAAGGTAGGTATATTGTATAACATTGTGTAACTAGGTTATGAAGAAATTATGTCCACAATTATCTTCCTTAATTAACATTAGAAATATTTTAAAAGTCTCAAAAATTTTATAATCTATACTAATATTATAAAGCTGAAGAGTTTGTTTGTTTGAACGCGCTAATCTCAGGAACTACTGGTTCGAATTGAAAAATTCTTTTTGTATTGGATAGTCCGTTTATTGAGGAAGGCTATAGGCTATATAACATCACGCTACGACCAATAGGAGCGAAGCATAAATGAAAAATGTTGCAAAAATGAAAAACCGTTGATACTAAAACACGCGAACAAAGTGCGGGGGACAGCTAGTCTCATTTAATAAATTGATTTGCAATCTATGGCATTTACATTCGCTAGATACATTTTCAATATAGGTGTATAGTGTACGTACATAACTTCAGGATATAAACTATCGTCGCATGAGGCCACTATCTCGTACGTTTTGTGTAACATCATAACGTAATTAGCCCCACTCCTGAACTTTAAATCGCCATATCTCCTTTGTTTTTAGTTACATATTTTGAAAAAGTAAAAAATACGTGTCTAATATTTTTTATTATCTTATTTACGGACTAAATAGGTTTTACTACCCAGTCAACATCCCTATTTTATGTTAGTTGACAAATTACTTACTAACGCGAAAACTGGAGATTAGCATTGAACTTTAATTTAGTTGTCATCTGTATATCTGTGTGTATTTACGTCAACTCACCCCAATCTCTCTTACCACTTTTAACATGAACCCGCCAGTGTATGATGCCTACTACAAAACGGGATCTTATCCAACCGGTTTCTACTAAAATCTTCTTCATACGCCCATGAATGAATGAAATGCATTACTCATAATAATAAAACCTAGAATTGAAGCCTATACCTGTACAACTGAAATACTCCCCTTTACAATCCCAATTTAAAAGCAATTTGCAATCTTAGATCGTGGCTGTATGCGAATAAATTGATGGGACATAAAACTAATTGCCACTAAACAAATGCGCAGTCAATTATAAACAGTAGGCCGTTGTTATAGAGTTGATTTTCCAATGTTATGTTATATTTACACACGTGGTTATTTACGATTGAAGCAAGTCAGCTGTTGTTACACATACATGTGTTTTCTGTTCTTAAGGAAAACAAAGTTTTATTTGATCGAAATAGTTAATTAGCGACATGAATTTTTATAAACATTATTCTATATATTTATATTTTTTATATATTAATTTAAAAATAATTCGAATCTGTTTTAAATTCGGATTGCTTACGGACAATTGAAAATCGCGAAATTTGTTGCTGAGCCCATTATTAGTTGGCTGTAGAGAATTAACTGGCGTTAGTCCCAAACTGGGGCCTAAATTATTTAGAGACGGTCACCGCATCGTAAATAGCACTGACCTTTACCAAAAAAAAACTCCTAGAATTCTGCCTAAATAAAAGCAAAGAATGTCGCCCACGATATCCGTTAGCCACGATTGGGTGCGAAATTAGCGAGCACTAGACCAAAAGCTTGGCTTGCGAATTTCCTACCTACATCCTATACGCTCTGCCAACTTAAAAAAAAATACCCAGCATTTTATAAAACAAGCCAAAATACATCTTATCTGTTAGACATAAGGATCAAACAGAGCTTAGAGAAGCTAAAGTTAAATTTGCTGTCGCTAACGCGGACGGCGGCGGAATTTCAACAAGTTAGACGATTGCTTCGAAATACATGATTATGAATGCGCTTATTCGTATCTTTATTGCTAAGGGGATAAGGTTGGTTTTGATGTGTCCGGGGTACGGTATAAAGTGGTTGTTTGGAAGGCAGTGGCCCCGCTTGCAGTGCAGACATTCTTGACGAATGCTGCCAAAAACCGGGCAGTTTTCACCTCGTTCACGGCACAGTTTATTGTTTTATTTGCGCTTTAGTTCTCAACTGGATTTTTGGGTGGTTTAGTTTTGTGGGGACATTGTGAAAAATGAAGACGACGTGCTTTTTGGATTAGCCTGTATTTATTTTAGTTGAGTTGAGTATTTTTCAGTTGGTTGAACAAGTTTTGGGGCTGTTATTTGTTTTGTCTTATTTTATTGGAATTGTTGAATGGAAGGAACTTTATCCTAAGGATACGAATGACTAGTACCTTACAGAGCGATTCCAATAGGAATCCAATAGGAATAGGGGCGTCAGTAATCGAGAACATTCATAAAAATAATAATGTTTTAACAGTGAATTTAAATATAAATCTATAAATCTTTAATTTGTATAAATTTATAAATCTTTTAATTTTTAATATCATAGACATCATATAAAATCGATAAAAAATACTTTTATCGATTTTAAAACTTTTTAACAATCATTACATGTTCTTTTTCAATCTTATTTGAATCTCACTAGACATTCGTATTAAAGATCCCGCGACTTTGGCCAAGAGCAGAGACGGAACCGGGGTGGTTTTAGTCGGTAAAAGTCCGATATACGCCCGTGCCCTCGGCGTGGGTTAAAGCAATTAGCTTTAAAAACCGAAAAAATAATAATATCTATTATTTAAAAATTTTAGATTTGCTATTTATTAGTTAAAAAGAAAAGAAATTGTTTATTTTTGTTATAGCTTAGAAATGAATAATTTGTTTGTGTTTAAAATTTTGTACACTATGTTCTGGTTAACAATGACGGACACTTTTTATTTTTATACCAGCTTATGTACTCATTGTTATACAAAATAAAATATTCTTATTCTTATTATACTTATCAAGTGAGTATAAAAAGCAGGTATCAAAATGATAGCAAATCAAAACCTCATCTCTGGAAAAGAGAACGAAACTTTTTTGAATATCATATTTTAGCCACTGAATAGCGGCAACTCATTACAGTCTATGAATAAGCACATGTAAATTATATGACGCATGTGCTGACGATAATTGTTATAATTAACACCTCCCAGCTGTCTAGAACAAAAGATTGTAAACCTGACCTACTGCTTAAATGTCACTTATTTATCAGGTTATTCCAGCTGTGTTTATATAATGGGTAGATGACGGGTATGAAATATAAATATCTAATTAGTGTAGTTTGTCAGTTAGATAATAAAAAAATATTTTTAATAATAATATAACAATAATAATATCTTGGGACAGCTCACACACGGCCATCTGATCCCACACTAGGCAGAGCCTGTATTATGGCAACCAGACAACTGATAAACACTTATATATTTCTAAATACATACATATTAGAGATAAATTACACCCAGATACAGAACAAATGATCGAGCTCTTCACACAAAGATTTGTCCTGCGTGGGAATCGAACCCACGACCTCTAGTTTAGCAGTCAGGGTCACTAACCACTATAACAACAGGCCCGTCAAGTCATATTAGACACGTACTGTTTGCTTTTTCAAAATAAGGAAACACTTAGATGACAAAGCAAGCAATTTTAAGAGTGGGGCTAATAACGTCATCCTTGCGTAAAAACTGCACGAAATTGTGACGTCACGCGACATTTCAAACCAATTTATTGTCGTAAGTTTTTAGTTACGTAAAATAAGAACGTGTCTACTCATTTTTTTTTTAAAACTGCTTGAAGAATACAAAAATAAATGCCATATACTCTATTGTACGCATTTGCTAAAAAAATAACTTAAAAGATGACAGAATAGTAGTAGTAGTAGGTTTTTTTTGTATTTGATGTTTTGGCAATTTTTTTTATAAATGCCATTTATTACTATGTAGTCAGGTACTTATCAATTGTAGACTGTTACGTTAGTAACTTTGTTATTTAATAAGATGTACGATCTCACATTATACTAAATCATTTGAAGGTTTCTTTCTTATTTGCCCAGAAACATTATTTTATAACCTATGCCATTTTACTATGTGGTAAACCTCTTATGAGGAACATTCATTACCTAATCCAACGTTAAGTATGAGTAAAGTTTGACCCAATACTTTTAAACACAACATGTCTCCTATTTAATTTTAAATCAAGTTTAAATTCACTCAGTTATCTATACATATTTTAATACAAACTCCACCACCACGTCTGTCTGTCTAAACGCGATAAACTCAAAAAATACCGAATGTTTTATTAAATGGTTTTCACCAATGGATATAATGATTCAAGAGAAAGGTTTTGGTGTAAAAATTATTAACAATGAAACTGGAGCGGGTCCCTAGTTAATAAATAAGAATCAATCTAACTTATTTCACCTTTATAACACTAATTCAACTCCGTCTTACAATAAAGGAATCCTCAGTGAACAACAGCCCAGTTTGTCTCTAACAAATGTGACACTACATAAGAGACCAAACGGACGGATGGTCCCACAACAAGATTTAGACTTCAATAAATTTGTCTGCCGGCCGCGGGAGCGCTCGTCTGTCTTAGCTCTTAAACCCGCTTAGCATTGCTTGAATACCTGCATGCGAGTATTAGTTTCCAGTTAGATCACTTAGAACACTTTGGTACCTAGACTTAAACTAGATATATAATGTATGTACCTATATATTTTTGTTAACCAATATGAATTTGAAATATAAGTGTAGAAAGGAATGTATTTTTTTATGCCTATTAAAATGTCTTAAAAAACCGATGTTACATATTTATTATTTACGGATGTTGGTATTTTTTAATGTCAACTCTTGCTCAACGTTATTTAATTCTGTGGCGCGAGGTTTATATTCATTCAGCTTTAAAGTTTAATTCTAAAGAAGAATTATATTTTCTTGCCGCTTTTTCTCTAAATGAATGAGATTTCGAATCGCGCAACTATAGTCATTTTAAAACACCTACAATACTTAGTTACTAGAACATGTGTTAGTAAAAACAGAATGCTAAGAAACAGTAAGATCTTCTAAGACAGGGCTTTTTGTAAGAATGATTTAATTTTGCATTTCTCATTCCGATATCCAACCTTGTAATATTTTTGTAAAATATTATTAACCCTTTATTTTGATAACCTAATGGATAGGATCGATAAAAAAGGGGTTGAGTTTAATAAGTAACGTACAATAAGAACACCCGGACCTAGGACCAATATTTGTGGCTCACACGATAAAGACTATAAGTGTTAATGATATTTTTAAATCGTCATTTCATCGATTACGTCATTTTTCAGATAAAAGCTAAAATACATGACAATGTCTTTCTGTATCTGTCAGTGGTTTGTTTACAATTCTGATTTATTATTAACTAGCTGTTTCCCGCGGCCTCGCCCGCGTGGATGTCTGTTATCGCGGCAAAAAGTAGCCTATATCCTTTATCAAGCTCTAGACTATTTGTGTACCAAATTTCATTTAAATGGGTTTTGTAGTTCTGGCGTGTAAGCGCGACAGACAGAGTTACTTTTTCATTTAGACTAAGTAAGGATAAGATGGCTATGTAGAATTACGCTTATTATTTTAATTATTAATTTGCGGTATGTCTAACAGGTATAATATCCTGATAGTCATACTGGTGGGTCTACCTGGTGTGATTAAGAGGAAGTCATGAAATGAACAATTCAATATCATATTTCTTTTTCTCGTATTCTCTCTATACAGATCTTTTATCAAATTTAAAGATTATTACATTAACTTTACTTGAAAACAAATTAAATGTTGTTTTGGTATTCATCTTCCGTCGCTAACTGAACGAGCATCCAGACTTGGAACAAATATCTGAAGCAATATAAATAATTGTCTTTTGGGGATCGATCCTGCAACCCTCAGCGCAGATCTAAGCGGCGCTGAGTCGTTAGACTTTGGAATTTCTAAGATGGAAATGATTTACTACTTAATAACACAAAACGTTAAACTATTTAGTTGTTTTTTTTCTGTTTAAAAAGAGATGTGTTTCGAGTAGTGAATAGCTATTGAAAGGCTTTTAAAAATTATTAGCATACATATTTCAATATTGTTTATAGTGAGGCCTTGTTTATTATGAGACTGCCTCGTTGGTCTAGTGGTCGCAAGCGCGACTGCTGTGCATGAGGTCTCGGGTTCGAATCCCGCGTCGAAAAATAGTAACTTACAGCGCAGAGTCAGGCAGTTTGGTAGTGTTTCCACTCCCGTGCCTCGCAAAGTACCTACGTAAAGCCGTTAGTCTGCGTCTAATCTCTCTCCGGTCGTGTCAAATTGCCGTCTTGTGTACTTAATTGAAATAAAACTGCTTTATATATTAAAAGTATCGTGCCATCGGGATGAATACGTTTACAAAGTATTTTTATTTAAATGGCTTGTAAAACTCAAAAACCACTACTTTAATTGTTTAAAATTAAGTTTGTTTAAACAATGTTATTTACGTTTGTATGTCTTGTTGCAGATGGCGAGCCTATCAAACTGCCTGAAAACTTGGAGAGTCTACCGAGAGCTGAACACTTCGCCGCTCAGAGGCACAGGTGGAACACCAATGAGGTAAGCGATTGCTACAAATATAAAAAACACACATAATTGATATTTTTTAGTGATTTAATAATATGCAGATTTCGGCAAAGCCTGATAAATTTCCGAAAGTTATCGTTCTAAGAACAATCCTTTATTTAAAATAATATACCTGCTTCATTTAATTAACTATTATTTTAACAGTAGGTTTTATACAACTATAAAGCTAAAATACATACATAAAATCTCAAACTTATAACATAAATAAAACTACATGCCTCAGAATTTCTTAATAAATGTAAAGATTGAGTAAAAGAAGGAGACTTATCCACCACTATTAAACAAAATTGTTAAATCGTAGCTAACAGGAATCAAAAAATTCATCGTCATCTTTGTCAATGACGGAAATCAAGCCGAGACAGCTGGCAGGTGATTCGTTGTGCAAGAAATTAGCCAGCCCTCTGATCAAACGCTTTGCGAGTTCCTTAAAGAGAACTCGTGTCCCTATGTCCCGAGCGTTTCAACCCCAAATGGCTCGAAATATATTTATCCATTAGGTTACTTACCTCTCTATTAGGTTAGTATCCTGATGGATAATTATACTTTATTAGTACTTACGTTTCGTATACTTTTCATCCAGAGAGAAAAGTATAATTTCGATAAAAGCCCTAAAAAAAATTACTCGTACAATGCCATGTGCCAGTTGTATAAATTTAAAGAAGCAATAAAAAGTAAACCTCTTTCATTTTCATGAAACATTTCAAGAGCTGATTTTAGTAGGTCATATCAGTAATTTAAAGATAAAGGAATTTAGATGTTATCGGCCTAAGAATAAGAATGTATTTGTCTTTTGTAATCCTTATCTATGTGGATAATTAGTTTTGTACTTCAGGCTTTTGACCTTGTAGTGTGAAACTGTAATAAATCACGCACGTTGTCACATTTAACTGTAAACATTAAAATCTTATCAGTAGTGGTCTGTTTATTCAAACTCATCTTATGCAAAACTAATTTTTTCTGTCTGCGCTACGCTTTTATCGCTAAACAACACCATCCATTTTGATGAAATTTGATACAGAATAAGCTTGAACCTTTAAACTCCAAGAAAGGCCAGGTAAGATACATCTTGATCTGATAATTTATATTTTCGTGGCTCGATTCCTAGTGAAAGTGAAATTATAAATACCTATAAATGAATCACTTATATGTACACCTTATCTCAAATATGATATAATATCCTAAAATAACATTATTATCTACATGTTTAATAAAATATTTTATATATGACGCTAAGATATGACCTGTTTTAATCATGATTTAAGAAATGTATTTTACCACACAATAAATTATACTTCATTTTTAGAAAAAAGAAAACCAAACCGTCACAGAAAGAAGTCAAGAACTTATATCCCGGAAGTCAAAAATTACATATTTATGTAAAAAGTTAAAGTATTATTAATTCAAACATCATTACTTGCCGAACGCCTCGACAAAAGTGATTAAGCGTTTCCCCAAATTAATTCAAATTAGCCACGCCCACTTGTCTTGCGTCACAAACTTTTTGCCGATACATTATATTGGCATCCATTATCAGTCTAAAAAAATGCAGCAGAATATCAGATAAATTAGATAATCAATACTTATCTAAATAACTAGCCAGTGTAGCGATTCGAATTAGCAACTCGTTTTCGGAGTTCAACCCACGCCGAGGGCACGGCGTTGGGATATGGAGGACTTTTACCGATAAAAAACATCCCCGTCCCCTTATTCTGCCTAGGCCGGAGTCTGGGCTATGACATGGGAACACTGCTGGTCACTTCGATTAGAAACAAAGATGTCACAGACACATACACAGACACACAGACAGGTATTGGAATCAAAATACCAGTTCCTAAATGAATTTTAGGATACATTAATGTTTAAATTTTATCCATGGTGCTTGGCAACTGGGCCTTACTCAAATGTTGATGTCTTTTCTTTGGCTATGGCCTATCTTTTCTATATGTCCTCCGCTTGCAATGGAGGGAAGTGTAAATTCTTTTTCCTACTCCTCCTATTTTACTACTTCTGATTAATTTCGTTGCGGGTTCCAAGACAGTCAGTCGTTTCCCTGGGACACAACGAGCTTAAGTGTCTCGATAGTATTCATTGGTTATCATTGTAGATCATGGCTTACAGGAATTGCAATGATGGGCATGTGTGGCGGGCTAATCCCGGTAAAGAAAAGGCACACAGACAGACACGTCAAATATGTAATTCGCCGGTTTTTGTAGGGCACAAGGATGTTTATTTTTTCCCAAATCAATGTTTTTCTGAGAAACACTTATTAATTTTATTACATCTTTAAATAACGAGCCTCCCTATAAAATTGAGTTGTTGAAAGGAAATATAATGGGGATGTTGACTGGGTATTAAAAGTGAAAAATTATTTAGTCCGTCAGTTAGATAATAAAAATACACGTATTTTTCCTTTAACAAAACAATAAAAAAATAGAAAGATAACAGCGCTTTAAAGTTCAAGCGTGGGGGCTTATGACGTCACGCCATGGTAAAAATTATAGAATGGAGTGACGTCACGAGAAAATTCCATTATTATGTTATCCAGTATTATGATAATTTAATGTTTGCAGGAAAAAAGAAAAAATACGTGTCCAATACAATTCATTAACCTACAGGACAGACATTATAATTTTTTTTTAAGGACATTATGGCTATTGTAGATATTAATATACGGTACAGTGTGAGTGGTGTATCGTGCGGTATAAATCGCGTTAATTCATGTATTATGCAAGCAGACACGTCTCATATCTCGGCGTTGCAATGTTTTAGTCAACTTACCTTTGCGTAGATTAGCTTTTTAACCCCTACTATTGTGAGTTTGTATGTTTTGTAACTGTTATATTAATTAATAGGTTAGTTCCAAGACTATTTACGTTGTTTTTTTCTCTAGACTGATTTTTTCACTCTTACAAGAAATATAAAGTTTGTGCTATTAGAAAAAATATTTATTTAGTCTCAGTAATAGAGAAATCTCAGAACACGATTATAAAGAAGAAAAAAACCAAAGTAAATAGTCTAAGAGTTTGATTAGGATTCTTTACATTTCTCTCAAAGTACTGTAGGCAGCTCTACCAACTTTAAGATCCTCATTATTCGTAGAAAATTTTAGTAACTTACTGAAGTTGAAACACACTCAAACGTTATTATCATGAGGCCATTTAAACTAAAGAAATAAAGTAAAGCAACGATGTGACAATCTTAAAATACTTAATACTTACCCAAAGATACAGACATACACCCTCGGTCTACCATACACTCACAATCAAAATCAAAATCAAAAGTTTTTTATTTCTCATAAACCTCAAAAAGAGCGCTTAAGAAATGTTAAAGTTATAGAACTAATTGACTCTAACCTTTATTCACCTTTCAAACTCACCTTCACTCACCTTGTACTGCCACCCACACTCACTCAAGCACACAAGCACTCGCTCAAGCACAGTCTCTACTTTTAATCCCTACGCAAAAAGAGGGGTGTTATAAGTTTAAGGTATCGGCCCGTTTGTTTGTCTGTCTGTGGCATTGTAGCTCCTGAACGAAGGGACGGATTATGATGCGTTTTTTTTGTTTGAAAGATGACGTGATCAAGATGGTTCTTAGCTATAATTAATTATTTCATAACTCAATGTAACAATACCGGAGAAGACACTTTACCTTGTAACAAGTTCTACCTAACGCAAGACCGGGTTACATTTGAAATGTGATATACTGTTTATGCTAAATGAATTTATTATTACTTTAGACTAAAAAAAATTCAAAATTAATATATTATCTCTCAAGCTATTATTATTACTACAAGATATTATTACTGTTATCTTATATTTAGAGATAATTTGCAACGAAATACTAATCGTGATTATTCACATCTAATAGACGCCATTTTCTTAAATAACATCCGTTTTAGATTGGATTAAACACGACACATAGAAAAAACTAGAAGTTTTATCAAGTTAAGCAACGATTACTAAGGCTTGGAATAAGATGGGTGCTCAATGACGTAATTCACGAAACAGTTCGTGAACTCGTGGTAAGCATCGTTTACATTAGCCAAGGGGTAATGAAATGCGTTGGGTGTAGATTACACTGGAACGGTGCGTGTAACTCTTGTTATGTGTTCCAAATGAGTTATGTAGCAGGCTGTTGCTTGATGAGTTTGCTTAAGGTTAAGCGGCCGTTGGTTAGGTTTGGAAATGGATTGGTAATTTTTTTCATGTATTAATATAAAACATCATAAAAAATCTTTTACACCATTACCACTATGAAGATTCACATCATTAAGCTTAAATAAATTAGCATTACAGTTGAAAAAAAAAGGATTAATATTTAAATTTGATGAGATAGCATTATATTGCGTTGTAGAGGCCAGTTAGGCAGTCGCTTCATGAAAAATACGGTATTCAGCTGAATCTTGTAAGACTGGAAGCCGACCCTAACATGACTTGGAAAAGGCTAGGCAGATGAAGAAGATAGCATATTCAATGTTATATCGTCTTCTTTATCTAAGAGAAACATTATTAATTTAATGCTAACATCAAACTAGGCCTTAAGCAAAGAGGCCTAAGAGTAGGTATTACGTGACGTCTAAATACTTAAAACAAGTTCAAATTAGCGACCATATTAATTTGAGTTTTGAAATTAACATTCTTAAATGAAAATATTTACATAAAAACTGTTTTGTTTACATGTTGAAATAATACGTAAAATTATACTTTAACTACATTAAAATAAACTTATTCATTACGTTATTAGCGAGACGAGAACACGGCCCTCTTTGCCTATTTATTAAACATGATTATTCTGAAAACAACAAAACATCATTAGTCTAGCTGTTATGCCTTATTTTGAATAAATATTCATGAAATGTTTTTTAAAAGAAAATATACGAACAGCCCACAGGTTTAGGTAAAATAGGGATACAAATAAAAATCGAAACATACAATATTTTTTTAGGATTCTGTACGCAATTGCGTGCAATTGAATCCTTTTTACTAAGCCTCTACTGTCTGTCTGTCTGTCCGTCCGTCTGTCCGTCAGCGGGCTACGGAAGAGTTTAAATTCTGAAAGGGAATTTGTATGTCTCTATTACAAAAATAACACAAGTTTTTTTTTGTTATTTGTACACTTAAAAGGCACTGCTTAATTTTATGACTGTCGGGAAGGTTAGACTTGATGACGTCAAAGAACACTCGTTTACATAAATAAAACAGTACAAGTGTAGTATTTTATGGCGCCTAGTTAGTATTTTGCGATTAGGACTATTAAATTTATGAGTGTTCTTGACCACCATTTTATCAGACCAGTTTTTCTAAGGGATATTGTTAATGCCAAACCCAGTAAAATAGGTTACGGTGGTCATACAGTCGCATGTAAAATACGGTATTCAGCTGAATCAGGCGGGATTTAAAGTCAACCCCAAAACATAGATTGAAATATTAATATATTAGCATAATTAATTTTGCATAGTTATATAGACTGCACGGATAGCTGAGTGGTATAGGTCACCACGCCAATTACCTCTGTGCGCGACGTGCCGCGGGTTCGATCCCCGCATGGGACAAGCATTTGTGTGATCCACAAATGCTTGTTCCAAGTCTGGGTGTTGTTTGTGCATGTGGTTTGAATGTTTGTAAAACCCCCCGCGACACAAGGATTAAATTGCTTAGTGCGGGAGTCGAATAAAAAAAAAAAAAAAACATAATTTTAAGGGAACATGTAAGATCTCAAATAAATGTAACACCTTTTTTATATCATGTTTAAGACAAAAATATGGTGTAAAAAACCACTTTTCTACATTGTCTCGGGTCTGGGTGTTTGTGGTACCTTCGTTGTTTCTGATTCCATAACACAAGTGCTTTAGCTACTTACTTTGGGTTCAGAACAATATATGTGATGTTGTCTATCTATTATGTTATTATTATTACTGAAAACTTTAAGCCTAGTTTATCAATCCAGCTCTGTCTGCTTCCTCTTATTCACAAACCTCTCCAATCTTGATGAAAGCCACAGCCTTTGATATGTTTATAATTATTCATCATGTACAACATGACCAGTATTATTAATAAACTAGGGTAATACAAGGTTAATACTCAACAATCCCTAGAGATACTTCAAAGTGATTATTACAAACGGTAGGCTCCATTTAATTAAGAGCCTTACCTAATGAATTTCGTGTTGTATTTGAGTATATGTGTTAATAATGATTATAAAACACCAACTGCGCCCCGCGGTTTCACCTGCGTATTGATGAAAAATGATGATGATGAAAATGATGACTATGCGCTTTTCCAAGTAATAAACTATCTAGGCAACAAATTTCATTCAAATCCATTCTGTCATTTTATCGTGATTGAGTAACAATCATATATACACCCATCCCAATTTTCTCATTTATAATTTATTATATTAGTAAGATATAACTCATAATTAATTTGCAAGGTTAAGCCGTACACGTCAAGGTTAAAATTAGGATGGGTGACCGAAAGTAGATGTCTCAGTTTCTAATGCCACGTTACGCTGTAGTTCTCTTTCCGTAAATATATACTTATGTTACGCCGTTCCAAGCGGAGGATATTAAGGCACAAAAGAAAGCATACCTTTTCCCTTTTAGTATAATTCGTACAATCTTAGATAAAGGCAAGGTAATTCCGAGAAACCTGAAAAGATCGCAAAAGATAAACCTAATACTTATCATAAACTTTACAAACGTTTATAACATAAAAAGGGAAAGAAAATCTCGAGTTTTATACAGTATTTGGGCCACCTCACCCAACCCATAGTAAGTAAATCGGTACTTTACCTTAGTTTTCTAACGATCGTCATTCCCGCCGCTCACTTATACCCGCGTTTCTATTCAATATAACACTTTGCCGGACGTTAAAGGGTTTCAAACAGGATTGGGCGCTAGTGTAAGCGTTTTAAAAATATTATAATTTTTGGAATTTTTGTATTTAACAATTTTTCAAAATTCTTATTATACATTTTTTTATTTATCATCTCTATTTATTACTTAAAAATTTTTAAATGGTAATTAATATATAACATTAACTTCAACTCATTAGCACTACACAAAAATAATAAATTGACTTGACACTATAAAAGATAAAGAGATAAAAAAGTTTTTATTAAAATAGATTTTTTAAATACAAGCTTTTACATCAGCTAAGATCTTAGTACAACTGAATACCAATTTAACAAGTCCAAACACGATGCTACGGCGTCGTTTCGTGACGACGTTACTGTGGCAACCTTCGGGTTCCATCATCAATCAACTCGAAAGAACCATAATATTGTATTCTCACTGGATTAATATAAGTAGGCAAAATTTTAACTTAATCGGATACCAACAAAAACTTAAAAGATGTTTGCAAATGTTGACGGACAACTTACAAACAAACAAACATCAAAACACCAACAGCGCAAGTTAATAGGGATGTTTCCTGGGTATGAAAAGTTAAAATCTATTTAGTCCGGCAGTTAGATAATAAAAAAAATATTAGACACGTATTTTATCAAAACAATAAAAAAATACAAAGATACACCGCTTTAAAGTTTCGGAGTGGGGGCTTATGACGCCACGCCTCGCTAAAAATCGTAGCGAGGAGTGACGTCACGCGTAATTTCCGTTCTCTGTATTTTGATAATTTTTTGTTTGCAGGAAAAAAGAAAAAATACGCGTCCAATAAAATTCATTAGTCTACAAGACGGACATTAAAAAAAAAATAGGAAACATGCCTATTATAAGCTTGTAAACACATTTAGGGCCAAACAGCAAGAATTAGGCGCGGAGTCAAACTACCTTGTGTTATATTATGCATTCTACTAAGGTTCACAAATATCCCAATCACACAAAAACCACATGTGAGAAAAATTAAAAGTCTTGTGATTCCTCGCTGTCACTAGAGCCACACACACCATCCATCCTGCCCTCTCCTTGTTTACACCTTCCGCCAACACCGGTACCTTTCGGTTACGTATGGAAATTTAACGATCCAACGAACAGCTGACTCGGGCTCTGCCTGAAAAACCCTCACTCTACCTTATTTCCTCCTGTTTTAATGGAAATTAAAAGATATTGGAATAGGGGTTGAAATATTAGGGCATTATGTTGCTAGGCGGTTAAAGCCGTGTTTAGATTTGTTTAGTGAACTTATACAGTAACTCGTTCTTTATTTCGTATATACTAAATATTTTGATTATAATTGTTATGGGATATCTCATCTACGTGCATCTTTTGTCAATGTTATTTATGTCATTGTTGGTTGGTCCAAAAAACTTGAAAACTATATGTATTCAAGTTTTCACGATATATTATTGTATGACCTACGATGTTCATAAACTAGCGTGCAGTTCCTTACTCATTTAACAATGAGAGCCATAAAAATATTATAACAACAAAAAAGTTCAGCTACTTACCAGCCTTGATAAATTACTCTCATAAATGTTACTACGTGTAAAACATCGCCTTTCTCTTGGCATCCCTCTTGTGTTAACAATATTTATGCGATTTCAAACTGCGCTGCTAATGCATTCGCTAGCTACTGGCGCCAGCAGCTATGTCAGTGTAAACGAGTCATAAACATATGAGGATCATTAAACTTATTTTCAACTAAAATCATAATCCCCATGAAAGCTTTAAGGTTTGTTTGCTAATTTCCTAATTAAATGAAGAGCGAGCTTAACTTAATGGTGTATTAGGTTCCGTATAAATCGATACTGAATAAACATAATTAGTGGGAAGGTCAACATCGATTCGAATCTGCCTAAATAAGCAAATTGTTCCACTTTGATGATTTTGCGAGAGGTCCTAAAAGGTGATTATCATTTTTTTTGTAGTGAAATAATTTAAAACAAACTTCATTTACTAGGCTAAGCTGTAGTAAACCTGAACTTCGAAAAAAAACAAATAAGTCCTATATAGGTGAACTCATAGCTGTGTTTCCTGAATTGACAACTAAATTACAATTTTGTCGTCTATATTGTAAGAAGCAATTTAATAAAGCAATAATATACTTAACAGACGATCTAAGCCTTAGTAGCTCTTAGGTCTTTATGTGCGCGTGTGTCGCACGCAATGTTCTATCAAGTCTTTTAGTTTTTAACGTTCAAGACTTTCAATAGCGTCCCTAGTTTTGTTGAAGTTACTGAAACCTTTGATAGCTGACAAAGAACTAACAATAATATCAGGTTGTGACACTTTTACCATGTGTGTTTTACCATTTCCATTACAGACTAACAAACATGGTACAAAATACTTACATTATACAACCTTATTTTTACTTTATTCGAAACCTGAAAACAGTTTGTTCAGAATGCATAGCTTTTATTGACATGGTATGGATTTTTTTTTTTTTTTTTTTAACCTTGTTCAGAATTAGTAATTAATCGATTGCAATGTTTTTGTACAGCACGCGCCGTGAGCATGGTATATGTTACCAACATAACTGTTAGTAATGCTAATCTATGCTAAATTACCCTTTTTTATTTTTTTAGCAATACTGATGAAAACACCCTGGAGTTTATGCTCAGATGCAAGTAGTTTTTAGAAACAATGAATTTAAAAAAAATTTTGATTGTGAAATGGACTGCAAGGTAGATAAAAAAGACACTGGAACTTCAGAAATCAAGTCTAATGCCATAATTAATGCTAGTTGCAAAAATATTAAAAAGCAATAAATAAAAAAAGTGTTTACATTTTTTTAATTCAACCATTCATTACGTTCTGTCTTTACACCACTGGGAAAAAGGTTTATGTATGTATGTAGGGCGGCTTAATGTGCGTGCCACTTCACGAACTAAAGACCTGTTTAAGTTATGTGTAAGTGTTAGTTATCTTTATGTTCGTTTTCCTTCTGCACTTCTTTGACAACCGGTATTACCATTAATGACTTCAACTGACATGCGACATCGTCGCTGTGTGGTATGACGTCATTAAGTCCTATACCATGTAGTAGACTTTTTAGAGCTGTGACAAATAGGGATGAAGTTTTACAGACAGTACGACATTGTTTTAAAAACTAAAATACGGATTTTCCTAGAATAGAAAATGTAGGTACCTTAATTTATTGTATGTATTCGGCTGCAGTCCGGCTGCAGTCCGTATGCTGTCACCGACTTATGTAAAGGGGTATTCGATTGGCCGTGTTCGGTCGCAGGCCGTATTCGGTGACGAGAACGAGCCTGTTAAACCGAAAGCGGTCGCTGAATTCAGTGGCCCAACCAATGTTAATGCGCCAAAATGCATTTCAACCAATTGGTCAGAGGTTACCACGAAACAGGTTTAGAAAGTTTTATGGTGACCCCTTGGCCCAGCAGAAGGATATGATTACTGTCCAGTAAAAAAAGCTTAAATTTTTTAGCTAGTGAAAATATAAATTACATATTTTTTCTTTTGTTCAATGTAAATAGAACTAGTAACATCCATACATTAGTATCCATTAACGCATCACTTGGTACTCCGATCGAGCTCTTCCGTGCAAATGGAGCGTTGGACGTTAAACTGCCTAAGGCCAGCGTGATAAATAAATCGGTCGATTGGAATCGCATAAAATTGTCTGCGCGGAACATTTCCTCGCTCTGATTTGTTTGTCAGCCATTTTGAATTGATAGAATTTGTTTACGATGCGAGAATATCAACCGGAAAATATAAAAGAAAAAGATTCTCTAGTAACAGGTACAATATACATTTTTGATTAAATAACATATCTATAATAGTTTAGTGGTTAGTGGTTAGTGACCCTGGCTGCTAAACCGGAGGTCGTGGGTTCGATTCCCACGCAGAACAAATCTTTGTGCAATGAGAACGATTATTTGTTCTGTGTCTGGGTGTAATTTATCTATAATATGTATTTATTTAGAAATATATAAGTAAGTTGTCTGGTTACCATAATACAGACTCTACCTAGTTTGGGATTAGATGGCCGTGTGTGAGTTGTCCCAAGATATTATTATTATATTATTAATTTCTATATTCATATCCATCATACATTAAATGAATTAAATTTAATTTGTAACACGTGTATGATATCGACAAACAAAACAAAAATAATATATTGAACATTATATTAGCTAACGTAGGTAAACCAAACCTAATAAGTTCTAGATTTAAGCCAAGCATTATAGACAATATCCCTATTAACCATTTAGACCTTTATGGATGCTTCAAAGACATACCTTAATAACATTTTCTCTACCGTTTCTCCGCAATGAAACAAATCCAGATGGTAAGTAAATGAACCACACGGTACTAAATATGTTTATTCTTCCATCTTTCTTTCATAATAAGATACCATGTTTTCTCCGGGCCTTTGAACTGTAACCTTATGTATAGTATTCTTCTCAGAAATAATTAAATGTTTATTTTTCTGTTGCTAATTTGTGTTTCGCGAGAATTCTTATTTTTTGTTGAGTTGTATTAACGATGTGTTTTTCCAGGACTTTCTGTTAGTCAAGTTTTACTTATTTAATATCCTTTCTTTTTCAAATAATATAACGCTGATAATTTTATTTATTTATACACTAACCAAATTATATTTACAGGTTTTCAGTACAGTTAAAGATACACATAAAACAGAATATATAAAAACAACATAAACTATGACAAAAAACAAAAATAGTCAAAAATAATATATATAAATTATGTAATATCTATTGAATTGGGTGTGGCTATATACTCAAAGTCAAGATTCGCAGTGCTTAAGAACCTCAGTCCAGTGCTGGCGATTAAATACTCTTGCTATTACATGAAATTATTCATCTATACTAATCTATACTAATATTATAAAGCTGAAGAGTTTTTTTGTTTGTTTGTTTGTTTGTTTGAACGCGCTAATCTCAGGAACTACTGGTCCGATTTAAAAAATTATTTCAGTGTTGGATAGCTCATTTATTGAGGAAGGCTATAGGCTATATAACATCACGCTACGACCAATAGGAGCATAAATGAAAAATGTCGCAAAATGAAAAACCGTTGAAACTAAAACACGAGGACAAAGTCGCGGGGGACAGCTAGTAATATTATAAAGCTGAATAGTTTGTTTGTTTGAACGCGCTAATCCTGAGATTAGCGCGTTCGAATTGAAAAATTATTTTTGTATTAAATAGTCCGTTTATTGAGGAAGGCTATAGGCTATATAACATCTTGCTACGACCAATAGGAGCGGAGCATAAATGAAAAATGTTGCATAAATGAAAAACCGTTGAAACTAAAACACGCGAACAAAGTCGCGGGGGACAGCTAGTTAATAGAATAATCTAAGAATCAATAACACATGACTTGTATACATCAACAATTATTTTTGGATATGCTTTAACAAATCTAATAAAACACCTATACTGCAAGTAGTAATTACTTCATTACATAAATATAATATTCATTACAATTTCAGAGTTATCAAAACACAAACCACAAACACTTTGTCATACAAAAACATCGATCTTTTTCTATTTAGCCCCGTCCTTATCGTTCTATCTGTGTATGTACAACCTCCCCCAGTTATTGCTCCAACAATTCATTTTGTTCCCTTTATTCGGGGAATTCTCCTATTATTGGCTCGGTTCATTATATCTGAGGGACTGTTGCTAGCCTATTGGCCCAACCAATATAGTATTAGGTTCTTATACATTGGTCATTTGTAGAAATAGGGAAAATGCTTTGTTCGTTGTTTGTTTTCTACTGTTAATTGGAACCTATCCGTTTGTAATTGGACCATTAAATTATGTTAAACTAATTACGTGTAATATTATTCGTGATGTTTTTCTGAAAAGCGACTTTGTTTATAATTTCATTTTTAGACGAATGTGTTTAAAGAAAATAATGACTCAGAAATAAAAGCCGCCTAACTTAGTTCATTACCTTGCGTAGTTAGTTAACCTTTTTTAAATATAGTTCTATGAAAAATACACAGTTTAAAATAAAAAACACCTTCAAAAACTGTGATTATTGATTACAGACCCCTGTAAATAAATCGAAATATTTAGGAAAGAATATAGAAAATAGCTATAGTATTTGTTAAAATGTTTCAGTGTTTTATTTATACTGTTTTAATCATTAGAAATCACATGTAAAGTATGTACCTACAAACGATAAGAGATTTTAATAGCTGATTGCTTCAGTATACATTGTGATCCGATTTGCTAATGTGATATAATACAATGAGTTAAGAAAAATGGACACGGTATGTTATTATTTAATCAGTTTATTCATTCCTTGGACAATGTTAAAATATTTTTACTACATCAAATGAAAACATATATTTGCCACAAATGCAACGCATGGAAATGGAATCAGTATAAGGAATGTTGAGAACTCCAGGCCCAACTGTGAGGAACTACATACTAGTCAAATAAAACTCTTTAAGACAAATATAGGCATTTGTTTTTGTTGCATCTGATCTTGACTTTTAACTATCTTTAGTACGTTTGATGGTTTTACACAAAGTAATATCTGACAGGAATTAAAAAGATTCCTATATATTTCCCCTAAGTTTGTTACGACATTTCTTCACAATGTCGTTAGGAAATGTCAAGTTTAAAAATAATACGACATTTAATCAAAATTTATAAAGAACTAGCTGTCCCCCGCGACTTTGTTCGCGTGTTTTAGTTTCAACGGTTTTTCATTTTTGCAACATTTTTCATTTATGCTCCGCTCCTATTGGTCGTAGCGTGATGTTATATAGCCTGTAGCCTTCCTCAATAAACGGACTATGCAACACAAAAAGAATTATTCAATTCGAACCAGTAGTTCCTGAGATTAGCGCGTTCAAACAAACAAACAAACAAACAAACTCTTCAGCTTTATAATATTAGTATAGATTTTCACTAGTCTATGTATCACTAGTAAAGGTCGTGGTGGACTCAAGTTTTTATGAACGGATTTGTGTGCACAAGGTTGCAAGCAAACCCATTACAGTCATGTACCTTTAATAATGATACTTTCTTAATTATTCTAAGACGTCATTGAAAATCGGTGAAGGAAATCATCGTGAGGAAACCTGGATTCCAAAAAAAATAATCTGAAATTGCTAACCCGCAATAAGCAAGCGTGGTGATCAATGCTCGTGCCTTCTCTTTATGAGAAGAGGCCTGTGGTAGGATACTCATAGGCTGGTATTATAATATTTCACTAGTAGTTATAGCATAAGTTAGGCATTTGTCCACTACTACCTAAATCCAAAAATAAGTCTTAATCTAAACATGTATCGTTTATTTCATGAATTACTTTAGCTTGTGTCGCAAAACCTTGCGATAGTGTCACTACTTTTGAAGCTGAAAAATGTCTTTCGGATGTCAGTTTCAGGATTACAGTGACGTGGCAATTTGGTTATATTTAGTTTATCGTTTGTCATACCGGCCGTTTTTATTACATTGGTGTAAGGTATTTTAGTTTAGGTTTTTTGGCATAATGTTTTGGATTAGCAGCGATATTTCTTTGATCAAATATTTTTTATATGTTATACTAGCGACCCGCCCCGGCTTCACGGGTAGGCAAAACTTTAAAAATTAAACACACACATCATTCTCTAGATTCACTCTATCCATTGGTGAAAACCATATGAAAATCCGTTCGGTTTGTCTGTGTGTCTGTTTATGAACGTTGTCCGGCAAACAGACACGCAAACGCAAAAAAAGTCCCCCGGACTTTTTTTTATATGTATAGATTCTCATATAAAATTATTCATTCTCATATTTATATAATTATATAAATCTGTTGTAACACGGTGCAAATAAAGTATACAATTTTTTAAGTTTACAAAAAAAAAACAGTTTTTTTTATTAGATGCGATTATACTATACAACTGTACCTACTCCTATATGACAAACTGTCTGAAATGTTAAACGGTTATTTGAAAGTTACTAAAAATAACATATAACAAACGGAAAGCCTTCACAAAGGCTGACTTGCGACCTTCGCTCGTTTCCTTATTTATAAAATTCTTAAGGGGTCCTTTCAATAGGTGTCATTCGAACAGTAGTCACGCGAGTGTTAAAGAAATCGGAATAACTTTTGTTAAACGACATTCAACATATTAAGTTTTTAAAATAATTGCGAAATAGCTTTGGTTCCGTATTCCAAGAATATTAAAAAGACTGTTGTTTTTTTCATTTGATATTTTCTATTGAGGTATTTTTTTTCTGGACTGATATATTTACACCCTTCTTGTGTGCTTTCTTCGTCTCAGGGAATCTTAACATCCAAACAGTTAAATCTTTAACTTTTATCAGTTGGATGCTTTTCAGTGTATCTAAGTATATGATATCGTTATGGTTGTGTCTTACTCTTGATACTAGAAGTGTTTTGACTAATATAGTTTTAGTAATTTCAGAGGGACATTCCCAAAATCTATTCCTGAAACGCTAAAACTAAAATCGCAGCCCAAAACTAAAATACCAACTACAGTTTACGTAATCGTTCACAAATTCGCATATCGAAAACGGGATAGCACCACGTTAGCGTGTCTCGTATCAATTAATCGTATTTCGGAGCGCGCCAAAACAAATCCGCCATGTTGCCCCCCCTCCCGGCGCCGCACAGGCATCCCCAGCACTATATTAATGGCCGCTGTCACGCCAACCGGTTAGAACCGGATTGATGTGAGATGTCATTGTTTGGTTTTGGTCATAGTTCGGGGTTACAATAGGTCGAGTTCGAGCTGTCTGTCAAATGTTGAACATTTTGAAATGTTTTTTTTTGTGAGGCGTTTTGATTGTCGTTCATGTCATGGATATAACTCAATTGTGTTCTGCACAACCACAACATTTTTTGTAGAACACTTTGATATTTTGACTGAAAACTTTTTTTTATTTCATATTAGGCCATGTACATTTCACATACACTTGCATTTTTTGTTTGTCTAATCCATATAAATCCTTAAAACATTTTCCTATTAAAAACCTTAATCTTGTTCATAGACAATTTCCTACAACCAGCCCAAATATTTTGGATAAAGGCATTGCAAGAGAACAAGATCTTACTTCATTAATTCGTTTCCCGAGGTGACATTCTAAGATTTTCATCGCACCTCTAGGGCATTCTTTCATTCTTATTCGCCGAAGTAAACTCGAGACGTTACCATATTTGTTCACAAAAATTGTTACTTAGACTAAAAAAAGTCCTTCTAATGTTTAAAGTTAAGTACTGAAGCGCTAAGCAGCTCTGTGCCCTCAAATAGGCAATTTTCTAAAACTTTTACAATTTCCAAGAAAACCGTGTTTGTTGAATTGTTGTATTTTACTATCATTTCGCGACAATGTTGCTTTTAAGTATAATTTGCATACATTTTTGTTTAAGTATGAAATGTGTGACTGGCTTTTCCGTTTATGGAATAACTTAAGTTGTTACATATCTCATGTTGGGTTTCCGTGGGTATCACTTGGAAGGCCTTTCCTTACGTGACGTGATAGTTTAGAGGCATGCCCGTAAAGAATGATGGACCTGCGTGGTTGAGAAATATTCTTGATGGTGAATTTAGACCACCAATTAAATAAAAAAGTAGTTTTCCGGTACAAATCTGATCTGAAGTAGATAATGATGGCCATTCTAAGAAGTGTAGGTAAATTAACTATAGTTTTTGCATTGAATTGATATAAAAATATTCTTGTAATCTTAAAGCAATTATTTAAAACAAAACGGTTTACTCACGCATATTCCGGATCGCCAAATTACCGTCGCCGCGTCAGCTCATGATTAGGTGCTCCTATAGAGTCTGAAACAAGTCCGGCGATCCCAGTAATATGCTTGAGTAAATCGTTTTGTTTTAAATAATTATGAATACTCCTCAGGAAAGTTATTATACAAACATCTTAAAGCAACCCTAATTCAAACGAAGACACTAGTGATAACTCCGGTTTTAATTGTTTAATCAATTAAGATTTAAGAGCAATCTATGTTATTTATCTGAAGATGTCTGCAAATCAAGGACGGGTGTCTATTTTCCACATAATTCAGCATACCCTGAGATATTTTAGAAAAGAACTTTATGATTTATCCAAGAACATTGTGTATATGTGTCGCAGTAAGATAGATAAAGCCGTAATATAGTTATATCCCTAGGAATATAATTATATACCGTAACATAGTTATACGAAAGCGAATCTTTACTATCTCACTAGGAATATAGTTATAAAACGGTCCAAGTTTAGTGATATACTTATATTACTAGATTAAGTTTAGTGAAATAGCTTTCGGAGTGTGCGGCGCAGGCGGCGCGCCGCCTCCCCCGCGGCGGGGGAGGGGTTCGTTGTGTTTACGCGCTCCCCACGCAGTCAGTCGTACACTATTATTCAAAGTCATATCTTTTTTGTTTAGATTTCTTTTTATTCATAATAATCAGTAGCTCAGAATCGACTTTGCCAACCCCGACACATTTGGTTAGGTTGGTAGGTATTTTTTTTTTTTTGACCCTTAGAACTGACTTTGCCAACCCCGACACATTTGGTTAGGTTGGTAGGTATTTTTTTTTCTGACCCTTAGTACCGACGAACCCTAATATATTTATAACACTGAACTTAATCTAGTAATATAAGTATATCACTAAACTTGGACCGTTTTATAACTATATTCCTAGTGAGATAGTAAAGATTCGCTTTCGTATAACTATGTTACGGTATATAATTATATCCCTAGGGATATAACTATATTACGGCTTTATCTATCTTACTGCGACATATGTATGCCGTGGTCATTGTATACATTCCCGGTGACATTTCCGACTTTCGCGGCCATTTGACTGCGACATCGTTTTTCGCAAAGCAAATGCCTTGTCGGTTCGTTTGCTTGCATTGTTCCGTTTCCTTTATAGATCAATGCTCTATTGTCCTACATTCGAACGTTTCGGGTACAGTCTGAAGATTCTGTGAAGTTAAATTTAATATTTTGGGATTTTTCTTTCAAGTTTTTAGGCTTATATTGTATCTTGTTAGATCTTTCCGCCTTTTGTTGAGTTATCGTTGTCGTTTATTTTCTATTGTGTTGGAAATTGAGTCTTACCCAAAAAAACTTGTGATTCCTCTTATTTATTTCGTTATTAAATGAGACCCAAGAACCTACGAGATGTTGCATGTTGCAAATATTTTTAGTCAGTGTCTTTTTATTTTTAACTAGCTCTTTCCCGCAGCCCCGCCCGCGTAGTAGTTGGTTATCGCGGTAAAAAGTAAACTATGTCCTTTCTTACGATACTAGCTTGCCCCATTCCAAGTTTCATCTAAATAGGTTCTGCGAATTTGCCGTGAAAGCGAAACAGACAGACAGACAGAGTTACTCTCGCATTTACAATATTAGTATGGAAATATAGATTGTGAAATCGTGTCTATGTGAAGACACACTACGTGTTGCAAAGTCTCTTTTGAAACCTCACATCCTAAACTAATTCTCATTCATGTTATGGGAATTGTGTTTTCAAAACCAATTTATCCATCACATCATACAATGGAACCTTGACTATGATGTTTCATACAAATATTTTATTCAATTACAATAGTGTAAAGTCAACGTTTACATAAAACACCTAAGCACGTGTATCCATCACCGCTTCCAAGTGTCACGTGACTCGGGGATTATGTATCAAGATTAGAACGAGCGTCTTCCTCTGCTGGATTGAGGCTACACGGAGCATGAATAAAAACTAAACATTTCTTAGGTGAAATTTGGAAGAAAATGAATATATTTGTTTATTATATTAGAACTGCGAGTATGAGGTGTTTGGAAACCATGTTTTGGGTTTTGCAAAGTGTGATACTTATATAGACAATGCAAAACATTTTGATATTGGATTAATGTTCTATTTACTTCGCTGTTGCGTTTTGGTCGACTTTGAGTTAGATATGTAAGCCCAAAGGCATTTTTGGAGCCGGCAAAGCTTCTTCAAGGATTCCGGTATTAAAGAAATCTATAGGCATTGTTTACTGTGTCTGGGTGTAATTTATTTATAGTATGTATTTAGAAATATAAAAGTATATTTATTAGTTATTTGGTGGCCATAATTTAGGCTCTGTCTCGTGTGGCTGTGTGTGACTTGTCCCAAGATATTATTATTATTGTATTACTTTACACTAAGCGAGTCTCTTACCTATTTTGTACTTATTAAAAATAATACATTTAAGGTTCAGAGTGACGCGCTATATTTGACTTATAAGAATAATAATCTATGTATTCTATAAACATACGTCTTTAATCCATACTTTAACGTAGACTTTAGTTAAGCAAAACTAAATAAAAAACCGAGCCCACATACAATCAAAGAACGCCATTACATACCCCATTTTCCCAGACATTATAAGGTCCCATATACAAGGGGAGAGAATAATCAGTACCAGGATGTGTTTTTAATGTTATCTTGAGTATTTGCCAGAAACAGATTTATTTTATGACTCCTGAAATGGGGTGAAGGCATAACATATTTGATTATAATTTTATTTGTAAAGAAAATCGGTCTGTAATACGTACACTTCTTGTTTTAATCATTTTTTGGCATGATGCGATATGTGAGCAAGTTATTTATTACCATCGATACGAAAGAGGAAGATGATTTTGTCTTGCCAAATTTTTTAAACTGTAGCTGTTTTTTGTAGCTTTATCGTATTGAGAATTTATCATGTGTTAAATGTATATCGAGTTAATGTGGGAATGAATTATGATTTTAATTTGATAACTACACAATCATTTTAGTCCTTATATTTTAAACCTACAAAAAATCTGGCTTTATTTATTTTTTTAATTTTGATTTTATTATATTGGTAAAGATCTCATTGATATTTAATAATCCTAACCAATTTAACAGAAACAAATATTGTAAATCAAATCAGAAAATATAATGCTTGATAAGGTTTTAATTGAAGCGTAACAATCGAATAGACTTAATATAAATACCAAGCACTTAATATCAAATAATACCTGAATATCGAGATGAAAATATCTCCGATCTTCTTTTGTTTAGCAATAAACGCAAAAAAACTGGCCTCAATAATCAATAAGTTTCCACTTAACCTTGCTAATATTGAATCAACCTTTCCTCTTTAAGATACAGCCCGAGGCCCAAAAGGGAAAATGAAAAAAACACTACTGCTTTTTTCTACAAGGCTCATTAGACACGATGGCTTCAAAACCTTTTTGTCAAAGGACAGCGGTACACAAAGGAAATCTCACCTTAATATTAAGAAAATAAGGTGGAATTTCTTTTGTTATTAGACAGTAACCCTGTATTCGCGAACTGGGGCGAGAATTTTCGTTGGTAAAGTGTAATAGTATTTTGTTTGCCGTATCGTGTTTAAAAAATGTAGGCTTTACCTAATGTGGGGTTAGAACCGCTTGGAAATAGGTGAGAGCTGCTATTGTAGGAATGTTACTGAGTATCGTATTGATTTCTACAACGCTGTAGAATTTCAATGGAATGCAAACAACAAGTCAGTGTTTTAATCAATAATATGATGTATTTCGATCAATGGTTTTGTTATTACATGGCCTTGTTTTAATTAGTATCGTATTTTCATTCAGGGGTGTTTCATGCATGATGCATGTTGGTGTATTATTAGAATTGATTACAATCCGTCAGCTATTGTGACTTAAAAAGGATTTAAACGCCGTGTGTAAAAAAGTCTTATTTTTTTTTATTACACACGACGTTTGTAGACCCTGATTCTAAAATAGTGTAATATTGACATTGATGCTTTACATTTGTTTGTGGTACGTATCTCTTAATATCACAATATTTTAGCAACCGATTTAAAGTCAACTTAGAAGCATAAACATTCAAAATCCCGACATATTTCATTTCCCACAAAAACCGTAACACCGCAGCAATATTCTGAAGCTAATCTAAATATTCGCAAAAAATAAACTTTTCACGTTATAAAAGATAAGACAAAAGATAAAGGCAATAAAGACTGCGAAGGCGGAAACTGCATAAAGCAAAAAGAAAACACTGTAGAGTGCAAAGTTTGCATTGAAAGTTGGTACCGGACTTAGCAAAACTAACATAATAATAGGCACTAATTAGGTGTCATAGAAATAAGTGGAATCGCACTTGCCATGCACTTTTTATTTAAGTATGTTTGCAGTAAGTGTTGTTTGTTTTATTTGTGTAAAGTGTTTCAGTGTGTTAAAAAGTGAGTTAAAAGATTGTTGTAAAAGTATGTAGGAAATATGGCGACATGTTTCGGCGAGTTTTTGTTTTTTAATGCAAATGTACTTAAGTTGTGGAGGTTATAAACATGTTACATAGTTAGAATAGTATAATATTATCAAAACCTGTTTTTCTAGAAAATATTTGGTATTATTATTGAAATAGTGATGAAGAATTTTTACATAAGTATTTAGTACGAATATTAATATTTATATAAACAACTACTGACCCGCCCCGGCTTGGCACAGGTAGATGAAACATTAATGATTATATAAAAATCTTCCTTTTAAGTCACTCTGTCCATTGGTAAAAACCATATAAAAATCCGTTGGTTAGTTGTCAGACGGAAATAAGCGGCGGGGGATTTGTTTTATAATATCTATACTTAAATGTTTTAATTACAAATTAGTAGGTACCTCAGTCGAGGTCGAGGAAAAACCCCGGTAAATTCTATCCAAAAATTACTTAATTATCTTCTTGATTTTCTTTACCCAGGTAGTAAATAATCCATGTAATTATAATAATTTTCTCCAAATTGGTGTTCTTATTATCCGTTACTTATATTCATTTGTTTTTTCTTTCGGCAAGTTTACTTATTAAGCTATGACTGTTCCCCAAGAAACCGTTTAGGCCTTGCCTAAGGCTGTAACAAAATTCTGAAGGTAATATGAAAAATACCTAGGTTGTAATATGCAAGGTTAGCCTTTAGTTGTCGTTGTTAGCTTAGGGAATAATTAGGCTTTTAAGGAAATAATATACTTATGATGAGTAACACTTAAAAACTATTTCGAATTATATCACTATCTTTCTCTCTCACTGAGTAGGGTTTTAGCTAACGGCTACTTATTTTTATCAGATCTGAATCAACAATCTTTATCTACACTGAATACATAAATATTTAAAAACAGCAACAGCCGGCAATAAAATAACAAGCCTGTTCACTTGTAACTCCGCCAAAAGCTCCTTGGCAGTTGTCGGAAAGCAATAGAAATAAAGTCTTTGATGGTACGTAATAGGGGACTGCCCAATTAGGGTGCTCGGCATATAGGTCATGAGATTAGCATCGTTCGGTCAGATGTATGAGCGTGCTAATGTCCTGAGCACAGGCAAGACTGAGCTCGAGCCGTTTAAATATGTTAAATGCTTTGGTTTTATATTGACTTTTGTCAGATTAAAATTATCTTTAAAGTTGGCGTGTCAAAGTTGTTTTTTGAATAAGAACCTTCATATCACATAATAATTAAAAGGATGACATCCGAAAGAAAAAGTTTTTCTAACATTTACTAGCGTTGAATGGTTATTAATACTGGCTCATTGTAGAAATAATCTATACGCTTTTCATGAAGATTTGAGGATGTTATTATTCAATAATTATTTTAAATATTTAATTGTTTTTATTGTGCAACACAATGTGGGGTACCGCAATTTCGCTGCTAGGGGTGCAGGTCGCAAGTGGTGCCCGAAATGTCAAATTCAATTCTTTGTTCTTAGAGGAATAAATAAGTAAACTATAGAGCGCACATAACGAGTATAAACGGTTGGCACTAGTCTGAACACGTAATTGTAAAATTAGTGTAAAAACAGAGCGCACCGTTTTATTAAAACTATCTCAAAACCTAATATTACCCTAACAGTGTCGGAACCGTCGATATTATAGCATAAACGTACGTCTTCGCACGGAAAATGAAATAAACCAGTAAACGAGCGTAGTACATATGGCTAAAAATGCGCACGCTGTATGCATGTCTATGTGTACTCTAAGAATTTGTTGGTGGGTTTTCACAGCTGACGCGCCAGTAGCGCCATCTGTAAGCAATAACGATAGCCCTTATTACTCATTCAAAAATAGATGTTTCTATTAAAGCCTAATCCACAATTCTACTTGTTAGCAATATTATTAGTTAACCCGTATTCTAGACGATTAATAATCATTATAAGCTGTATAATAATCGTCTAGACATTTTGTAAATCCAACGGTTGTCTGCACACCATCTTCGTAGAATTACGGCATAGTTCCCTTAAACGTTAACTTTGATTACATAATCTAGATATGACTTCTTATCTTTGTAACTTGTGTCGTTTACTTAGATTAAGATCTTAAAGCTAATTTCAGTGCTGAGGACAAATATTAGTGTATGAAGGCTGTGTTAAGTTACTGCCATTTTTAGGTAAGGCCTTGTACAATTTTTGTTTGGTAGAATTTACTATGGAAAATAATATAATGGAGGTGATGACTATTTTTTCTAATGCCCATCAGATTATTTATCTAATATATAAAAATGAATTGCTATTTGTTAGTCTCGCTAAAATTCGAGAACGGCTGGGCCGATTTGAATAATTATTTTTTCCATGTAATTCGCTAAAATACAGGGAAGATTTAAAAACAATAGGTAGTGTAGGTAGGGTAGGGTAGGGTAGGTAGGGTACGGTAGGTAGGGTAGGGTAGATATGGTAGGGTAGGGTAGATAGGGTACGGTAGGTAGGGTAGGGTAGATATGGTAGGGTAGGTAGTCAGTTGACGGGAGTGAAGCCGCGGGCACAGCTAGTTATTAAATATAATTAGAATACTGACACGTATTTTGTTTATGTTACATAACCAAAAACTCACAACGATACGTTGATTTGAAATGTCATATGACGTCACAATTTCGTGTATTTTGTACGCAAGCATGATGTCTCGTCCCACAGAACAGATAAATACAGTCTCGTCCCGTACCGATTAGCGCCCACTCCCGAACTTTGATTCACTTTATCTTAGTGTTGTCTCATATCGAAAAAGCAAAAAATACGTGTCTCATATTTTTTTATTATTTAACTGACGGACTAATTTGATTAAGGCTTTTAATATATATGGTCATTTACCCCATTATTAAGGTGGGTATGGTTTACATTTAGTTTTTAAATAATGAAATGCTAGGTTAAATCTTAGCTCAGTTATACAGCCAAAGAACTAAGTCAAGTAGTTGACAGGGACGATTAAAGTAGGCAATAAGCATTAAACTGCTAAAGTTCTTGCTAAAATACACATTATTTAACAACAAAAATCATCTATTTATCATTATTTGTGAAGTGGCATTCACAACACAGTTATTAGGGGATATTCGCGTGTTCTCTCTCGTACGTATATATTTGTGTGAGAATGACATAATTCCAGTGATAGTGTGTAATTTCGGTAGAAACACGTAATGCCAGACAGATGAACGAGACTTACTATTTTATTTGAAGAAAGGTATTGAAGGAAGGTAATACATGAGTGTATATTTACTTTGGTGTTATATAAGGTTGTTGTTTGGGTTATGGATACACGTTAAGAATTATCTTTTTATTTTTGTTAAATCTTCAAATGATACTTTATAATGTATTTAATTATATGGTACGTTTATCAGTGGTCTGTTTGCCATAATACAGACTCTGCCTAGTTTGGGATCAGATGACCGTGTGTGAGTTGTCCCAAGATATTATAATTATACATTAAATTACAATTAAAATTATGTTTTGTGAAGGTACACCTTAACCGAAATTCAGGCAGGAATCTTCATCAGCCTAGCATTTTCCCAAGCTTAGTCGGGGTCGGCTTCCAGTCTTACCGGATTCAGCTGAATACTGTATTTTACATGGAGCGACTACCTATCTGACCTCCACAACCAGAATTCAGACATGAATATTACGAAATAAAGTCCTCTTTCTGTATTACCTAAAAAAATACTTCATAAAGCTGATTAATATATGACGGCATAATTATCTTTAAACAACTATCTTATCTTTCGCTTCTTTAAAGAAAACTTTGTCTCTAAGAATTGTTGAACTGAAATTATCTTCGAAGTTTGGGCTTTCAAAGGAAGTCTCTTCTAAACAATTTTAACGAGATATTAATCTTAAACCAGTTTAAGCTATTAAAGTATAAGAATTCGCAGAATCTAGTAAGATTTTTTTACATTGTTTACAACAAGACGATGTCTCGTCTTGTATGTATTATTTCAAAAAATCTACCAAATTTTTAATACGGTTATTACCACATATTACCTTGAAATGTAACTAGTATCTGCCTATTACTAATAACAGTATCTAAATACATTTGGTCAACATCACATACATTACCCTAAACCCAAAGTAAGTATCTAAAGCACTTCATGTATGGAATCACAGATAAAAAAGGTACCACAAACACCTAGACCTGAGACAATATAATGTAAAACATTGTCCATCCGGGGATCAAATCTGGTACCTTAGAACTAGCTTAAAACCCGGTGTTTTGGCCACTCGACCACGTAGGTAACTTGACTTAAACAATAAAAGCAAAATAAATAACCAATCATACAAGCGCAAAAACAAAACACAACACTGCAATAAAAACAATACAAAAGCAAAAAATCTTCGATCAGCGAAAAGAAACAATTTCTAAATCACCTTTTCAGCTTGAACGAACCTCTCGAAAGGGCAGGGAGGGCTCCAAGGCGGATATCCCATAAAACTGTGCCATTCTAGCGAATATAAATAAAGGTAGCTTTTTGACCCGAAGGTGGGTCACACGTCGATATTGGACACATTCCGCGGTGAAATGGCGCACCTATTAGACTCTAAGGTCCTAACGCGGCTGCTAAATTGGTCCTTGGATATTTTGAGATGTTTAATTTGTGCTGGTGTAGACAGGTTTAGGCATACACGTCCGGTAAACCAATAATCAATATACAATACTAAATATCTTTATTAAATTCCATAAGTTATAGACCAGGTTGACTCAAACAATTTACCATTGTAATGTAAGTAATTATGTACAATTTATTATAATACTTAGTAGCTAGCAGTTTTTAAATTTAATTAAAAAACAATTAGTTTTATTTACATAAAACCTAATTTGCTTAACATTATTTATTTACATATTCTACATATTTTATTTTCTATTTACAGAGTTGTAAAAGAAAATGTGTTCAATTCAATTCCGTGTCTAACCAAAAAACAAAGCACAAGCCTGTAAGATTTAACATAGCGTGTTTATTTTAATTAATAATTTTTAGACAACTCTGATTTGGCTACATAACATACTTATATTTAACACAGTTTCAATTTTACTTGATACTTCTATGAAATTGACTTATGGCAGCTAGTAGAATTTTCTCCGTTTTGCTTATAAAATAAACGTAAAATAACGTTTAAAATGTATCGTTTCTTGAATTTAGGAACCAGGAATTAATAATACAAGAGCACATTGTAAAGGTCACACAAATATTATCTCAAACAGAATTTATGTAAAAGTTAAACTACTCTGTATCACTAATCACATTAGATATGTATCTACATTAGCATAAGTAAATACTAAACACATGAATTTTTATAAAACACTAGATGTCCCCCGCGACTTTGTCCGCGTATTTTAGTTTTAACGGTTTTTAATTTTTGCAACATTTTTCATTTATGCTCCGCTCCTTTTGGTCGCAGCGTAATGTTATATAGCTTGTAGCCTTCCTCAATAAATGGGCTAACTAACGCTGAAAGAATTTTTTAAATCGGACCAGTAGTTCCTGAGTTTAGCGCTTTCAAACAAACAAACAAACTCTTCAGCTTTATATATTAGTATATAGATGAAGGAGACTGAAAACAACAATATTTTCGTCCAACGGACATAGTTCCTTCGTTAAAACATGCATAAATTAACCATATTTAACTCACTAATTAATACAAGACTTATTTCTAGATTTTACCAAGGCATTTACATCATATTTATCACCACGCCACACGCGAACTGGAAATTGGCTGAATAGTTTGCAAAGGGTGTCTTTAAATTGTGGCGTGCGATTAAAATTGTGCTTTGTATTAATTCGGTTAGATTAAACGGTTATAATGGTTTTGGACTTGAATAATTATTTCTTAAATTGTAATTATGGTGTTTAAGGAACTGTTAATAATTATTTAGAAAAAAAATAATTGGACAGCATTATAAATAATAAGAACAAGACTACATGAAAGATACTTAACTAAATATTTTAGCATTATTTTGATTAAAAATTTTAATGATTGCCTTATACATTAAGGCATAGTATAGTTATTGGGACAAATTCTTAACCATGTTTTCGACCGTTAGACAGCTGATCCTTTTTTTTAGTCGTAGTTAAGAAAATAAATTACGTATAGAACTTAACAAGTTATGTGTCGTTACCTATATGTAGATTCGTGCAAGTAACAAATTCACCGTCCATTCAAAGTTAAAAATAACTTTTTCTTTTCATAAATATTTGGTACAAGCGTAATATTTAAATAACCAGTAACACAAACGACTACAACCAGTAAACAACACACCGAAATTCTAAAACAAAACCAAGAAATCCCTAAATCTCTTACACTCAATAACCAAAATCGTTGTAACATCAGAAAGGCGCATCTAAATCAGTTACATGAGCACCACACCCGTCTTCCACAGGTAGGTAAGCCTTTTTTCATTGAGCGCACCTGTTTGTGTCCCCTAAATAAATAATACGGCACAATAGAAAGCGGCAGACCGATTTAGGCCCCTAGTACACGGGGCAACTGAACTCTCCGATACCCGACGAATTTAGTCTCCAACGACGTAGGCCAGTGTACGAAAATCAAAGAGTTTGTATAGCGATAGTTGCTTGAAGACTTTTTGCGTTGCCTTGTGTGTGTGTTTTAGAGTGAAAACTTATATAGGCGCGTTGGGAATTTTTGAAAAGAGAAAAACAATTGAATTCGCAACACAGTTACCGTTATCGACACCTCTGTATTTATGTATCTACATAATTAAATAAAAATAAATAAAATAACAACAATTTCACACCTGTCAGCACTCGCGAAGTGCCTCTTTTTTATATGTACATTACAGGTTGTAACATTCACTTGTCTCCTGCCTATAAAATAGTTTGTCAGCAGCGTCCCTGTGGGTTCACTAGTTCATAGATTCACAATTGCTTACAATAAATACACTTACCATACACTTAATCAAGTAAAAAATCAGTGGCTCTATCTTCCACAAAAATACAACCTGTAACAAGTAAAATAAAGTTGTATTATTAAGATAATGATAAATAATGTCTTCGTGTATAAACGGCCTTAGCCTAACGTACGAACGATAGCTTTATTTTGTTTGCAATACGTTCAGAGGATTTGCGAGTGTACCAATACTGATGTTTGCCTTATTATGGTGAGTTAGCGTGTTTTTGGGATCATCTCCGTGATTTATTTTTGAAGTTGCTACGGAATGAGTGTAGGTTTATTCTCGAAAAAAATTGTAGGAACATATATTTTTTTCTGTGGACATTAGCGTAATATTTAGGATGTATTACTAAATTAAATCGTATTAAACGATAATTTTTGATGATTGTTGATCTTTGACCACATACTAATGATTGATTTTTACAGAAATAAACTCATGTTAAAGTCATTGATATTAAAGTTAATTCTCAATATCTATATTTTTAAACAATACAGACGAATTTATTGAACGTTCAAACTGAAACGCACAAAAACACATTATGTAGCTAAACGTTTTGGCAATTCCCAAGGACTCTAAATTCCGGACCGAAACGTGTTCCGAACATAATATATAATTTATAGCTATTCCGTTGAAAATGAATGATAATAAACGTTCCTATTTCCTACCGACAAGGGACTATTAATTTTTTACTTAAAATCGCATGTCCGAAAACTAAACAGGCCACGAAATGCGAGTTTTGAAATAACAGTGTTTAATACTACCCTATTATAATAACAAGAAGCCTTACTGAGGTATGTTTGAGTTTCATCGCGTTTTGTGTACTAAGCTGGGTTCAGAGAACGACAGTTATTGTGGTTCAGTGGAGAAGATAATTTATTTTATACGAGGAACTAATTTACTATAATAAATGTACGTTTTGAAATGTATAGAAATGATTGGTAAAAACCTAAACAGTTGTTTTTTTTTTGCTTTGTGAAAATTGTGGTAAATTACGAGGAAATGAACTGATCATTTAAATGTTATCTAAGATAACCTAGCTTGTTTTATTTTTACTACATCTATGTACCACAGTCAGTCAAAAAAAAATCAACGGAACCTCGTCTTAGAAAGTAAGTATCTAAACGGAATAGGGGATGAAAATCCCAGCGGCACGTAAGCCTTAATTAAACCTTATTTACAAAATATGAGAGCATTTTCTTGACAATTTCTCCATTTCATCGTACTCCTTTATATGATGTGTAAAGCCCCATGCGTACACCATTAAAATCTCATTTAGCATAATCATGGTGGGCTTAATATTCAACTGAATATACTTCATACGGATTATAAGAGCACAGGGAAGTTAGAAACTGCTCATGTGTTATAAAACGAATAGATATTACAGTATTAATATTACATTGTATTTTAATTTACGATGTTTTTTTAGTTTAACATACCGTCAATAGATGGCGCTGTTATACATAATTGTTATGTAAACTAAATTTTAAATGCATAATAAATATCTTTAAGCGTTTTGGCGCAGAACGAACAGTTAAACCTGCCCCAATAAGTCATTGTTTTATTATCTTTAAGTAGCACTAGCCTACCAGTTGTACGTACTGTTCGTGTCTGAACCCACCATTATTGACCTAACTCATTATTAATATACAGAAATTTGCATATAATGAGGCAGGCCGAAATATCCCCGTCGTTGCACGTTTTACGATAGTCTGAAGCCAACTGTTACTGTTCCCCAACTCAACTTTAATTGTGGTTTATTTCCTACATAATTGGTTATTTGTTTTACGACGTTGGGGTTTATTTTTCAGTACATCCTGATAATTGGGTTGATGACTAACCTTTTTTTTTGTGTCCGTCAGACAGATTTATGAAAATTACTGGACACATGTAACTTTATTTACGTAGTCAAAAAATACGTGGATATATTGATTTGAAATGTCACACGTCACGAAATTCGAAAGTTATCAAATTAGATTTTTCTTCTTTGACAAAGCGGAATTAATAAGTGTTTAATGATTTTTTATTATTTGAATGACGGTTTAAATAATTATATTTTTATTTAAAACCCAGTCATCTATCTCATTGTTGAATTAATGATCTGTTGTTGACGCAAATGTAATTGTAATTTTGAGACAAACGATTGAGTTTTGAAGGGACTCGTGTCTGTTTTTAAAGGGTTCAAGGTTTTTGGTAATGGTTTTGCTCGAAGGGTTCTGTATTATTATATTGTGGTGTTTTCGTAATTGAATGCGATGTTAAATGTATTTAAGTTAATTAGGTTTGCTGGTTTCCTGGATAACATTGTTATTAAAATACAATTGAGTTTCATTTTCAATTAAATAAGAAATAGGAGTACATAATTGATTATTAGAGAGTTAATTTGTTGAGTTTAATATAGTATTTAAAAAGATTTTCATCCTAGAAAACCTTCGATGGGTTATGCAGACAAACGAAAGTTCAAGATTTTCATCCATTTTCGTTTGCGATATCGAAGTTGTAACTCCTTGTATTTTTTTTTCTGTAAATAACTTGTAGTCATGTCATTAAAGTTAACATACTATTTGTTTAGCGTTAGTCGTGTATCCAGGGAATCCCAGAATTCAACTTAATTATTCCTTTGACTCCAAATTAGCTTATTTATAGCTGTTCTAAAAACTAATTCTCATCAAGAGTTTTTCAAATTAGCTGAAAGGGCCTAAGTTTTAGTTTATGTAAATGCTTTGCCTTAAACGCCGCCTAAAATTGTTTTATTCAGTAATTAAGGTCGGTTTTAGGGATTTATAAATTAAAATATAATTATTTTACTGCTTTGTTTTTTTGTAATTGCTTTTTGTTGAACGTGTAATTGTTATTCATTGCCATAATGTGTAGTAATTGAATAAAAGGTAAAACAAAAAACAGGGTTCTATGCTATGGATCGTATTAACGAGAAAATATAAGTAAGTAACAAGGCAAAGTAGAATATCTACTTCATATCCGTCTGAAGCCTACGTAAAGCCTTCAAAAGGCGTCAAAGCTCCGATATCCAAAAATAAGTGCTCTCAACCTAACAGCTCCTCTTTCACACCGTTCAATGTACTCAATGTGCCTTACTAATGAATGCTCTGGGACATTTTGCTGGAGATTGATCATTATTTTGTTTATTTAAGAACTGATTACAAGATCTTGGCTAATAAATATGGAAAACCCATACTAATAATTATGTTAAATGCGAAAGTAACTCTGTATGTCGGTCTTTCAAATTAGTATACTGTAAACTTTTATCTCAAGAAAGAACATAGGTTGCTTTTTGCCGTAATAATGGATACCCATGCAGGCTGAGTCGCGGGCAACAGCTAGTGTCTTTAAAACCTAAAAGTTATCAAACAAAAAATACATACAGTCAAACATAGAACCTACTCCTTTTTAAAAGTCGGTAAATAGGTGTACAATATTATTAAATAATTAACGTTATCATGTAAAAAGTTTTCATCTGATTTAATTAATGAAAATGTATTAGACGTAGTAAAAAAGTATAGAGCAGTAAAAAATGTATACGAAGTGAAATGCTAAATAAAAACATACACTAGTACATAATTTAATTAAATAAAGTACTATAACATCAAACCTTAAACAATACCTACTCAAACAACACAGTCTACTCAAAAGGCGTCAAAACAAAAAAAATCCTAAAGCTCTTCGTTTTCGTCAGTTAAGCTAACTAATATGCTTGATAGATAACTGCGGCGATCCCTTTGTTCGCGCGTGTTCAAGGGCCCGGCCGAGGGCTCGCAAGCCCCTTCACTGAGACGAGATAGCTGTTTGCTTTGACTCTCTTACGTAATATGCAGGATATTTTGTTACTTTTTAGGATTCCGTACCCAAAGACCAAGGGGAACCTATTACCTTCACTGTCCGTCCGACCGGCTGTCTGTCATCATGTATCTCATGAACCGTAATAAGACAGTTTAAATTTTCATCTTCTTATACACACATATTAATAAAAATAGTTTAAAATTAAAGGGGCTTCGTTGTACGGATCCCGTCAAGCTCGAGTTTGACTCGCACTTGGCCGGTTTTGTTAGGTTTTTTATTTGGGTGGAATTTAGGCGAATGTTCTTTTATGGACTTATTTTGAAGTTGCCTTGATTAAAACCAAATTGGGAACACCACCTAACCAAAAGTAAAGTATGTTTTTTAATGTTTATTTGACTAGTTTTACGATTACATGAAGACTTTCTTGAATATGGTTAAGTAAACGTATATAAATTCACGAAACAATAAAAAAAAAGGTGTTCAGAATTAAACATTATATTATTGTTATTTTACACAGTTGAGTTCATTTAAAACAACAATACCATAATTTATTATACAGATAATAACGTGCTACGAGCGTGCTACGCTAGTCATTCTAAATCAGCTAAAGTACGTGTAAGTGCTACGAAACGCTACGCGGAATCCGTACTGTACGCTGATAGATAATAAAAAGGATTTATTAACAAAAAATATAATACTATGATGGGAATTTTATTCTATAACCAACATTAGGTGTTTAGCATAGCTCTATCAGTATAGAAAACGTATTGATATGTTAATATTTAAGGGTAGAATATCTAATACTGGTATATTAGTACTTCAATACTACCATGTACTATTGAGTTATGCATAATATAAGAAAAGGCTTACAAATTATTTTACAAAGCACACGTCATTATTATTGAAATTCCATTCCATTTTTCATTGACGCTAAATATTATATAGGTATATTAGTGGACACGGCAAAATTTGTTTTGCCAGGGCCACCATAATCACCAAGGTTTATAAAAAGCTTACGACCTACTGAATAAATTCACAAAAAAATCATATAAATCGGTCAAGCCGTTTCGGAGGAGTTCGATAACAAACACTGTAACACGAGATTTTTATATAAATAACACGCAGTATGCAACGCAAATAAATATTTATTTATTTATGCAACAACTTAAAACCACTTTAAGCAATTTATTAAATACACCTAACAAACATGAACTAAGCTATGAACTTGCTGACAACAATATAAAATGTATAGATCTGCTATCAGCTTACAATGTTACTACAAAGTTGCGACAACTTTGCGAGTCGGGACTCGCTGTAAGTAGTTCTGATAGGACGATATCTTCAATACAGTGTCAGTTAACAAACAAGTTTGACTTAAATTGTTGTCCTCATTGAATCAAATGAGTTGCGTTTGGTAGGTTGGTCAATCGAGACATTGTTTATTCGCTTATTTGCACTTTTAATCGTGTTATTTTAGACGGTAAGGTAATGTAAAAATAGAAGATTTTTTGTTTTTTTTTTCCATATAGATTTATTTTTCTTTGTCTAATAAAAAATTTATTTTTTATTAGACTTTATTTTTGTTTATTTTTTAGTATGCAAAGTTTGGATGCATTTGCAAGGGTAAATGAATTAGAAAAAAACATATCGTTTGTCTTTTGTTTTTTGGAGTTTATTACTATTATTGAACTTAGTTTTTTTTTGTTTTATAGGCGAGTCTTGATTGAGTCCGCCTCTTTAAAGTAGCGTCTTTATAAAAAGTAATATCTTTTTTATTTTTTGATCGTATACACTACTTAAAAAATAAAAGCCTTAACATTTAGTAAGGTAGTCAATCTCAATGGCGACTAACTACCAACAGTCACACAGTACATAGAGTCACACTTGGAGTATTCAAATGTTACTATTCCCTCGCTCTCAAAGTCCATTGGGACAGGATCCGACACGACCTGAGAGATATCAGGCGCACAGGTGTTTTATATTCACTTACCGATTAGAGGCCCAGAAATTCATAAAAAAAAATATACTGCTTACTTAGTATTAAAATGGTATTAACTAGCTACCAACCTTGGCTTCGCACGGGTAGACAAAACACTCACCTTCCTCATAAGTCACATTATCTATTGCTAAAAACTGCACCAAAATCCGTTGCGTAGTTTCAAAAATCAAAGCCTACAAACAGCGGGAGCGACTTTGATTTATACCATCAATACTATGTAAAGAAGACAGCATAAAACAATTGATAATTCATTAACATACATGTTACTATGTGTATATGTTACGTATGGAAAAAGACATTCATAATATTATTTATTTTAAGTAATAACCTGTTTTGTAGCGAAAACTTCTTTCTCAAAGGTCGCATGTATTCTAACTTCTCGATTTACACATTAAGCTTTGAACTGACGCCTTTAAAATGCCCATTTATGTCCCATTGGTGGGAATAAAGTGTTTGCAACGGGCTTCCATACTTTATTCATGTGACTATCGATTCGCACTTGTTTTGTTTAAGTCGGGACCTTTTACGATCCGCAGGCACATCGGGCTAAAGGATAACTGATAAATTAGTTTTTGAATAGTGCTGTGCTATGTGTATGTCGATAAATTTAGTTTAAATAATTTTAATCTTGAGTTTATTAGAGAAAGAGTTTATAGAGAATTAAAATATGATAAAATGATTTGCAGCCCGTATTTTTTTTATTTTTTTATCAAATAATTAATTAAATCATAAGTGTGCCTCAATAAAACATTTTAAAGTAATTTTAAGTTGAATGGCACTACTTCCGTCGATGTGTTGTTTTTCCGTGTAAATAATCAAATTTCAGTTTTGTTCAATAATTTATTTATATTAATATATTCTCCCAAAAATATTACGGTAGACTGTATTTACCTTAGTACAGCCTCGTAGATATAAATTTTAAATGCTTAATGGTGCAAAAGACATTGATGGGCGCTAGGCGTGAATTAATGTAGTGCAACGTTACAGCAATTTAGTGCTGCACTAAATATAGATAGATTAATATAACATTGATTTAATTATTATATACGTGTTAGGTAAGGCTTACTATATCAGTAATGGGTTAATTTAATTAATGAATATGACCTAGGCTACCAGACTTGCTATGCATATGTGATATTATTTAAGTTAAACTTGTTTGTATACAAACTATAGCATTTTATGTTATAAAATTAAATTAAATAAAAATAACACTCATTTTAAAAAGAAACATTGTAATTTAAAACGACTGCATTAACAAAAATGCGGCCTACTACATTGTTTGAAAACACCTTTATTATATAATATTGTCAGCTGTGAAGGACCTATATGAAATAAAATAAAATAAAAATAAAATATTATTTAATTTTAAAGTAAATTTATAATCTAATTTAATAAGCATATCTTGTCCCAAGTAAATGAAATACAAATGAAAACTAAGATGTTTATTCAAATTAAAAAAATTGTTTCCACTTTAATCTATTATAGTAAATACTGTATAAAATATAGAAAAAAGCAATTTTAATGCTATTGTGAAAACTTACAAATATCGACCATCCTCGTATCGATAGATTCACCTCACTAGCATCCAATTCCCCTAATGCCGTCGTCGCTCGTCGCCTGAGATACGCGACACGACACAGCGACTAAATCTTGTAAATATTGATTAAATCCTTACTTATTTATTTACTAGGAGACATACAAAAACTTTTGGCAATGGAAACAGTTGGGTCGTAGTCTTATTTATGCACAGATTGTCCGAAAATTGTGGTCAAAGTTTGCGTGCTTTGGTCGCGGTTTTTCCCCGAGGTCAGATTCAATATTCACGCTAAATGTGCGCCGAATGTTCCAAAATGTACATGAGAATGACGGTTGAATTGCAATGGGACATTCGGTGGGACATTCGAAGGCGATTTTTCTTAGAAAAACGGTGTGTCATACATTATTTAATTGGGTGGTGTTTTCTTTGAACATTTGTGGAATGGAACTGGGTAACATTTTAACATTATTCATTTGGTTTTCAATTTTAGTTTATTCAAACTATAATAAATTTTTCCAGTTTTACATAACTGTTCTTCATAGTCAGTTGTCACCTTCCTGTCGTCTTCTTCCTTAATGTGAGACTTTGTGAAACTTTGAGGTCTTAAAATACGAGTAATATTTTTGGTTTTTTGGTATAACTAAAATACCATCTTCACAAGTATTTAAAATTTGTAATAGAGATATGAAAACCAACAAAAGAATGGATTTGGCAACACGTTTAACTATACAATTGCTCTATCGTTGCTTTAACTCACTTGAAGGGGTTTCTTTAGAACCAAAAACTAGCTTATTTCCCAAAATATGAATTGGCAAACTGATCACTGGAATAAATACATTATTATAACATCCTTCATATATTACCATGGTCATCACTCTCCTCGGTCACGTGACACAGCATTAAATTAGATGGATGTGCAGCATTCATTTTCATCGCGATGTCCCAATTTGCGTTGACAACACTTGAAGCAATGTTTCATCATATACAGTGGAGTGGACCCGCCTGTGTTTGATTACCATGGGGGAGGTATGCTCAATTTTTACTGCACTTTTATGGCACTTTAATGGGTATTATGGATATTGGGTATTTCGTATTTATTAGGAATTTTAACTTTGCCTATTATATTATGAGAGGGGGAATTTACATTTTATTACGATTTTTTTCTGGTGTTATATATAACGTATGGCAGCTGCCATTTCCTAGTCTCTTTGAGAAATGGTCTCCAAAGAGGTTTTTATTTGAGTATGTACTTTTTTAACTTGTAACTTACTCAACTTTTTGATTTTCTTTCCATTCAGCTTAGATTTTTATTTCTAACTAAAGTATTACAATACTTTTCATTCACAATGTGATGTAATTTCTAACTCGTATTTTTCCACAAACTTCGATAAACATAATCGATAAGAGTCCAACACTAAACTAGACCATGATTTACGTCACCAAACTGAACATTGGAACTAAGTCCGCATCTGTTACTTGCGGTTCACTTGTTTCGTATTGTACTTTATGATTTAGGAGATTATTTTTCTTGTTCATTCGTTTGTTTGCTACGGCTTCTGAATTTTGAGGCTTTTGTAGTTGTTCTTTCTGGCTCTTGAGTAGGAATTTTGCTTTGAAGGCAATTTCCTTATATGAAAAGTCATGACCATCTTAGTTGTAGGTCGTTTATTTGGTGGTCTTAATCTTAAAATGTAGGTTCGACCAAACTTGATATTTAGGTACAGGGTTTATTATACCTACGCGGACCCTTAAAAACTCTAGATAAGTACAAATTAATAATCGACCGTAAATTTAATTATACATTCTAATTGCTTTCACTTCTTTCGAAACTGTCAACATGAACATTTAAAAGAGCTATTAAAATGATCACTACCAGTTTTTCTTATAATATTAATAAATAATTTTATTGTATAAATATACTTTAAAAGTAACTAGTGCTCCGCGGTTTCACCTTCACCTGTCACCGTTTCCGTAAGGCATTTTTTTTTTACGATGTTTTATAGTTATTCTGATAGTCGGAGCGGACAAATCCAACAAATCAAAGATAATAAAAATCAGTCCACAGGTCTTGAGTTATGAATGGTGTAACTTTAAATTAATGTAATAAAAAATATACATCTTAAAAATATGTGTCCTATAATTTTACCAAAAAGGTTAAGTATTTTAGAATATATTTCTAAACCCCATAAATACATATCCTAACTCCTCAGGGACTAAACATAATATTCTCAAAGACTTTGATACAACTTAAAGTTCGCTGCAAACTAAAAGCTAAAGAGATACTATACTAACATATAGCGTAATGAAAGCGGCGTGAATACCTTACCGTAATCCATTTTAACTGCAGCCGGCAAAGGGATTTGTGTAAAGCCGACGCTGTAGCTAAAGCGATGCGATCGTTATACCGCATTTATCTTAGTCGTGATGTTTTAAAGTTGTGACATTTGAATTATTGTTTCAGTTGGAGTTAGTTGATGTGTGATGTATGATGTCTGTTTGGCTGAATACGTATTTTCTATAGTATAAAAGGCCTAAGTTAGTATAGTTATTTGCCGATATTAACGATTCTGCAAGTACATTCTGAATGTTTTTTTTTATTTGTAAGACAGTGTTTTGTTAAGTTTAGTTCGGTCGAGTGTAAGGCTGGTATTAGGTAAATTAAAAATAAAGATTAATTGTTTTTTCTCACCAAACAACTTTTGAATCTCGAGGACCTTTGGATAGTTATATTTGTAGCTGTAATCAGGTAGAACATATTTAAAAACCTTTTTTTACCTAATTAGATGTAAATCTCACTGCGTCACATGTTTACACATTTTAATGACATCTTATAAAACTTAGTTGATTATAACTACATAATCTTAAGTAAAATAGGGAAATAAAATCTAATTGCCTAAGCGATAAAATCTTATACTAATATAGTATAGCATTTAGTGTGACGTGAACTTAAACTCTAATACTTGAATGGCTTAATGTTAAACCAATTTATTCTTGTCTGCTCCGATTTTGATACTTTAGATAATCTTTTGTATGACCCAATTTGCCTTTAAGATGTTCAGGCAACACTTAGGTAGTAATAAAGGCATTTAATTTAGTTTTAAGTGTCTCATGAAGATATTGCTTCCTTATTATTGTTGGATGAATTTGGGGTAAAGTAGTGAGATAGTTTAGGTTATTTTTTTTAAGTACAAATGTTTTATTGTTGGCGCTAATGGCGACCAAACAATCAAATGTACCTTTACCTTAAGACAAAGAAAGATTACTTAAAATCCGGTCAAATAGTAATTTGCTATGGTTGGCCAAAACACTGTTTGATTTTAGCAACTGCGTAGTTACAATATACAAAGTCAAAGGTCCAATACATGTGTCAAACACGACCAAATTATTAACTAAAACACGAAATTTATGGAAAAAACTTTCTGTTACAACTATAACATTCAAACAAAAGATAAACAGTTCATAATATTATACAACATAAATATTAATATGCATAATAAAATAAAACCATAAAATACATATAACTTTAATATTTGACTAGGTTATCGAAAATGTATCTTATTGTACAACGAATAAAACACAATTCGCAACGAAAGAACTCACAATTTATCTCACAATTGACTTCGAACTTTCATATTAATATGAAAGCAAATAACATTCTATTTCCTCTTCGTAATATGATAATAGAACATCAATTTCCTCGTTCTCTACAAAAATAATGAAACACAATAAAATATCTACTTTACTGCTAAAGAAAGCTAAAGAGTTTGTTTATTTTTTGTACAAATGTCTAAAAATAGAAATGCCAGTTATTTGAACTAATATTTTTGCATCGAATAGCCCGATTCTTGAGAAAGGTTATTTATAATCAAAGTACACCTCTTAGGAGCCGAGAAAAATAAAAAAAAATAACAAATAAAGCATGCTAAGTGTGAACGCAAAATTATAGTTTGATACCATCTACAGACAATCAGATTAATTTCGGAGCCGGAGAGTTTAATTTTGTGGAATAAAATAGACGTCTGATTTTGATTTGAATTTTTTATTGTTATAAATTCAAAATTATTCCTTTGATAAAATTATCTGGCATGGTAAAATCAGCCCTTAGCCGTAAAAGCGGGACAGACAGACAGTGTTACTTTTGCATTTATAATATTAGTATGAATTAAACGGCGGGCAAAACTGCGTTTCACTGCTAGTGTAACATGTTCTACGAGTTAAATGGCGTTTGTTTTGTTCTGGTTCCGCACGTGAGGTGGGTTCGCGAATAAATGAAATATAACTGTTTTTATACTGGCTCGCGTGTCTACCGGCTATGCGGTGTGATTCTGTAAGACCTCATTCTAAACTTCGAATCTGAATCCGCTGTGAGTTTCTTGATTGGCATTCCAAAAACTCGGTTGATAATTCGAATGTACACTAGCGCTACACTTGCGAGCGTGTCAGCGAGTTGAACTAATTTGACGTAAGATTTTGACTGATAAAGTATGAGATGACATAAGAAGTGGGATTCAGTAAGGTAATTTTCTTGTCACTTCGACGCTCACTTCGCACTCGAATCCGATCGAAATCAAGGTCATTTTGAACCTTATGCGAAGTGAGAGTGAATAGCGAAGTGAGATGCGAGTTGTTGTTTGAACTTTACAGAATCGACGTGCTGGAATATTTTCAAATGATCGTTGGTTGTCTGGTGAAGCGATGTGTTTCTGTGTCTGAAAGACGAGTTAATGATTTAAATACACCTTAATTTCTTTATTTGAGAAAGAAAATTAGTATTTACTCAGTAAAACAGTTTTAATAACATTATTTATATCACTTTCAAATGTAGCATAGCTGCAGATTTGTTTTAAATGTAGTTTAGGATTTCCAAGTTCTTTAATGACTAGCTGTTGCCCGCGTGGGTGTCGGTTCGCGACAAAAAGTCTATAACCTATGTCCTTTTTTAGGGCCCTAGCTTAGCCCACACCAAGTTTCATCAAAATCGGGTCAGCTGTTTAGCCGTGAAAGCGTAACAAACAGACACACAGAGTTACATTCGCATTTTTAATATTTAATTTAATTTAATAATTAGTATTAATTTCAGTTAATATCCTTGTCTGTACATATCCTTTTAGTTTTTAATGGTCCTAGTCAATTTTATTTAAATTTTAATATAATTAGGTACAGTCGGAACAGTTAGACTGAAATATGTTAGTCATAAATTTATAGTAACGTTTAGTAGACTCACGCGAATTTAGCCTAAGTGTTTTATAATGATTACGAATCGCGAGAATATCAAATAATTATGGTTATAAAGCTTATAATAATACCTTTGATATTAATGCGGACTTCATGGTTTTACACATAGCATCGATATTTTATAACCTGCAATACAATTTCAGGTTATAATAATGGTACCATTTTTTGCCTAAATGTTATAGGTAATCTTTAAACTTAATACTTAATTAATATAATAATTAACTAATAACTATTGCTGAAATGTAAATCAAATCGTTTCAAATATAATTTTTTGTATTAGGTAAGTGTTATTTTTTATTTTATTAAGTTTCGTTTGAACTTTATTTAATAATGGTTTTTAAATATGATGCCAATATTATGATAATTAAGTTATTAAGTCGAAAATATCAGGAGATTAAGAACGAGACTTTAAACTTGAAACTTCGTGTTAAAATTACTAACAGTACAGATACCAACCTCAATCAAGCATTACATAACCTATCCCTCATATGTTTTTACGTTCAGCTTTTCAATCTCAGTTTTTAAACTCGTAGCTTGATTAAAAGCTGTCAAACTATCCGACAACCCCTAACCTTGTCTAAACTTTAAATATAACCTACGAAAATCTATGAAAAGTTTAGAATATCAAAGTCATCTATAAGAAAAGTGTTTCTTATCTTACTTATAAAATAATGTGATGATGCCCTAACAATGAGGCATTAAATATACATTAATCATGTTTCTAGATCAAAAGTTTTGGTCTAAGTCCGGCATGATGAGTCAAAAGATTCTATTTATAAATCGTAGGCGTTCACTATGACTTCGGTATAGTTTAGGAAGCGTTTGAATAGTGGAGTATACATAAGCAAGCATAGAGTGCGCGCATCGCTAGTAGCCCACTGTGCCGATCGTAAGCTAATTTTAGCTGTTAGTACTAAGCTCGTTTACTGTTTTAAGTGGTTTTCCGTGTGACGATAGACGTCTATGCTAAAATATCGATAGTTGCGATATTATAAGTTTTGAGATAGTATTAATAAAACGGCAAACTGTTAGGCGCACACAATGGTTTACCTATTTATACCTTAAGGTTTGAAATCACATATAAATAAGGCCCATTTTTAGATAATGCTTAAATAGAGCTAGGGCGCTAAACTAAACACAATTTAGTACATCATTAAATTTAAATTATGTTTATTATATAATTTTATTAGGTTTTTGTATATACATAAGTACAAAATTAAAATGTTTTTATTTCAAGTAAGCCTTTTCACGCATTTTTAAAACGTTAATGACTCTAGCTGCTCGGTTCCACTATGTCATGCCTATGGAGAAGAACTGACAAGAAATTCCATAGGTTACTCTTTTAAATTAGGATGTATAATATATCAGACACACAGTAATTATAAAATATGCGAAAACAATCTGAACTATGCGTTATACCTGTCTTTTTTATTTTGATATTTCTTTATCTAAGGTATACTCATAGGTTTATTACCCAGCGCAGTGTCGCTCGAACCTCAAGCATGCACTACGCCAAGTTCGGCCACACTTACCTTCAAATTACAGTAACTTCAACCCATTAGGTTAATCACCTGTGTTAATACTTCCCGTCTCCGTAATCGTCGCGATACGCTATCTTCTAACGTGTCCCGAACATTTACCCATTTGTTTGTTAGAAGCACGACCACGTTCGCCTGTATTTTATTTGGACTCGTATGCGTGACCCGTTTTAATAGCGTGTAAATGTTTTTAGATGGCGTTTGCTAAGACTGTACTATTCTGTACCTGTTTTTGCAAAGAATAGGTGCCTAGTTGTTTGATAGTAGATAAAGTAAACTGCTGGTAAAAGGGTCTGGCTGTAAAACTGTATATAATGCTTTAGAAAATAGCTAGTCAATAAGTTGTAAGTATAAACTATACTTAAATATTTGTAGTCACTCAACCATGCAATCAGCAAGCAATGACATAAAAAAAGAACATTTGAACCTCTACGGTAAAAAGGGATGTTATAAGTTTTGACGTGCCGATTTGTCTGTGGCATCATAACTCCTAAACGAAAGGACCAATTTGGATGCGTTTTTGTTTTGTTTGAAAGCTGACATGGTCGAGATTATCCTTAGCTATAATTTGTAGATCTCAATTCTGCATTTTAACTATTAACAGCAATTTTTAAAAATTTGTGGGGGTTTTCCTTAATTTTTCATTTATAGTTTTCTAAACCGAATTCGATGTTGGTCGGATTAAGACCCCTGAAACTAAAACATAATTTTCAATGAAATTCTAGTTTTTGCTGATATTCGTATCTTATCTCAACTAAAGTATGTACAGTTGAGTACACATATCGCTCATGACCAAAAGCCTAACTATGTTTGCCTATTTTTCTCTCAAACTCCAGATCCGACAAATGTTTACCCTTGTAAGAAACGATGTGTAGAGCAGTGTGATTGATAACGTTCATCCCTCTTGGGTTATCGATGTATTCCGGTTATTGGGGATTATAGTTCAGCCGGTTTTCTAAATTCTAGCGTTTTAGGTCAATTGATTCTGTAAGTGTGACGGTTTTTTGGTAGGCCGTCTGTCTAGGCTGTCTAGTTTTTTGGCGGATTTAATAGTAGCTCTCTAATATCTAATAGTATGTTATCCTCCCAAGTAAGGCCGTGCGCACATGGACTGCTTGAAGCTGTATGACTGCTACGAATGGTCGATAAAACAAAAAAACAAGCGAGCGGGAAGCGCTCGTGACGCGCGAAAGCGGTCGACAGCTGCAGTTATCCGTGTACGTTGGTAATTGACTAACTTGAGCAGTTCGTGTATGGGCGGCCTAAGGGTTCATGAGTAGAGTGGGTTTATAAAAACTAATCATCACGTATAAAAACTAAAACTTTGTTCAAGTTTTATCATGAAACCTTTGATATAAGTTTCTGGTTCATCTTCATGACCAGACTGTATCAATTAATATTATTTTATACTGTACGTGATACATAACCCTGTAGTTCCATTATTCTTTCCGAACACAATAATTCGTTCAGCAAATATTAATAAAAAACAAGCAAAACAGGTGGGCATGTTGTAACAAGTCAACTCGGTTTAATTTCCGGTCCGTTGCCATGGCGACGGCTCCAATAGCACAGTTCCCGTTTTTTCGCTCAAACCAATTTAATTGCAATCGCTATCCTTTGAGTATTACTTTTATTACGAAGCGAAATAGAATTCTGAGCTCATACTTTAATGTAATTGAATATGTGATTTGAATTCGATCAAACTTAAATTGGTTGAGTAAGTAAAGATGGTTCGAAGTTTTTTTAGATCAGTATTAGCTTAGTACCTACCTACAGTAGGATTTTAACAATGGATTTTGTCCATTTTCATTTTTAAATAATGTCAAGGTATAGCGGAATGCAGGACGTGAATAAAGAATAGTATTGATTGACTAAAGGTTTTGATAATGAGTACTCATAACTATTAAAAAATATAAGTAAGCTGTTTTTATGTATAATTATATTCATGCAACACAATAAAAAGTTGGAATCCTTATCCAAATGTGTGTCTATTTACACCTCAATCCTTTTTATTAACCCCATTTTACGGTGCTTCTATATATAACTCTTTAAATTGCTAAAATAAGGACTTAAAATAGAGCATACTTCTGCCAAATCTTCCAAAATACAAACATGACGAAAACACCACAAGACTTTAACTTTCTTTAATATACATTCAAGACTTGCGATTAGCTTTACAAACCGAAGAATTAAAGAACAGCAAGCCCTATCAAAAATTAACAGAGTCCATTCATACAAAGGTAATAGCGAGGGGATCCAAGAAACACCTTGGAACTCCCATTATTACTGGTTACTCGGAATCTGGGAGTAGAACTTTGGCCTCTATACCTCGCAATACATCAACGTCGTATGCACTATAGTGGCGCTTGACCCTGCCCATTAGCAAAGTTGCCTCAACTTTGAACCCTGTTCTGGTCTTTGTTCTATCCATAGCTTGTGCTAATGTTGAGGTTAATTTTGCTTGGACTGCAAAAAAATACAATGAGGTTTTATTACGATTCTTTTACAGATTTTTTGACGTTTTATTATCAAAAATTTTTGACGATTTTTTAGGAGTTTTTGAGGGTTTTTTGAAACATTTTATGACGACATTTTGTCAAATTTTCAATACGCTGCAGTCCATCAGAGTAAAATATAATCAATTATCTTTTAATAATAACTACGCTTAAGCCTTTACAAGTCAGTTATGATTAAAAATACCAAAGGTATTTTATCGTTCTTCCTTTATGCCAAAGAACTGAAATAGTTTTTACCCATTAAGTGACAATAATTCAACATAATATTACGTGGCATAAGTAAGTCAGAAATCGACGAAACCTTTAAAGAGTTTCTTGCTAAACAATTCCTTCAGAACTGTCTATAAAACATTCAAATAGACGATAAGGAATCCAAGCCGTAAGATTTACAGTTAGTTCGTGTTAATCCCAGCAGTAAAACGACAAATGTTGACTGACAGTTCTGTTAATTATGTGTCTCGAAGTTGGAGCAGTAAACACTTCAAGCTGGCCCTTTGAACTTAGGAAGTTTAATTCAACCTTTGGGCATTCCGTATTTGTGTGAGTTATAGTGTCATTTGTGAATTCTGTTTCATTCAATTTTGTTGGCATTTGGAGAAAGATATTTTGTTTATTTCATGTCTTTGTGTTGTTTGTTTATATGTAACAAGACTATATGAAAGATTAATGTAAGTTTTTCAGTGTGAATAATTGAAATAAAAATTAATAAAATAATTTGGCCTATATTTTACAATTTATAGAAAAATTATTTTAAAAATGTTTTGTAGGAAAAGTAACAGCTTTTTATATACATTAATTTATTTATGAAAGCGACGTCGACGGCTTCATCAGGATATTGACGTTCGTTTAAGTCGGTCACAGTAAATTGTCGGGTGGAAACAATTTATAAAAAAATACTTGTAAAGAATTAATAATGAGTTTTTAACGACACGCGTTTGACATCTATACAACATCGATTAAACAAGGCACATACTTCACTTCTCAATCATTAAAAAAAAACTTCATTAACTTATCGATTATGACCGTCAATAATCGAAAGGCAGTTATGTTCTGCGAGTCGATTCGACAATGTTTTTTGCGTCTACTACAAGGAAATTTCGCCCCTAATTCGTACGAAGTAGCAGTAGTAATGGTTTGAACTGATTTGATCAACCGCTTATTATGTTGGCGGTTCGTAAATGGGTCGCAGAATCGATATTCATGTAATCGGCTACTCGTTCCCGGCTCAGATCCAGTTATATTATCAGAACGTCGACAAATAGAGAGCGTCCATCTAATTCTTAAATAGCTGTCGATAAAGGTTTTATCGCTCATTCTTAATTCAACTTTTATATTGTTCGGTATTTGTGTTTTATTTTTTAAACGTTTATTTATGCATGTGCGATGTTTTACAGCCTGTATATTTTCCGGTTAAATAAAATATTCGTTTGTTTTATTTAATGTATTTATTTTTGGAATTCTGGGTTCCGAGGGCTGATTTAGTTAGCATATTTTTAATAAATAAACATTTCAGTTTTGATAAATATAAATTATTTTTAAGCTTCTTTATAATTTTGTTTTTTAAACTTTATTCTGCAACTAGCTGTCCCCCGCGACTTTGTCCGCGTGTTTTAGTTTCAACGGTTTTTCATTTTTGCGACATTTTTCATTTATGCTCCGCTCCTATTGGTCGTAGCGTGATGTTATATAGCCTATAGCCTTCCTCAATAAAGGAGCTATCCAACACTGAAAGAATTTTTCAAATTGGACCAGTAGTTCCTGAGATTAGCGCGTTCAAACAAACAAACAAACAAACTCTTCAGCTTTATAATATTAAGTATAGATTAAACTTTTAGAAAATAATTAAAATTTTACACTTATGTACTAATGTTCTCAAACATGTCATTTTTCTCTTAGAAATAGTCGTTTTATTACGTACGTGATTACTTTGTAAATACCATTCAAAGGATTAATCTGTTTTATAACTGATAAAAGAATGAGCACAAATCACTACGCTAGCGACTGCGGGTTGGCGATTTCAGACCATTAAGTCTAGGTTTCCTTACGATTTACTATCACAAAATTACTGTTCCTACAATTATTTTCCAAAAATACTCTCTTAATATACTTTTACATGTTAAAGAAGTTTATAACGACGGATATTAGTTTACGGAATGGAAATCGCCAAATCGCAAGTGAGCAAGCGTGGTGATCAATGTTCGTTCCTTCTCTATATGAGAAGAGGCCTGTGTCCAGCAGTGCGAAATATACATAATTTATAATGTATATAATACCAGCCTGTAATTAACTTAATAATAAACTCTTATTTAAATATAGAAATAGAACAATAGATAACAATAGATAGAAATAGACAAATAGAAAAAAAAAATCGTTAATATCACCAATCTTCCGTACATGTAGATTCCGAATATGTAGATACATATTTACTAAAGAAACTAAACAATATAAATCCATATAATTACAACCAGTCTTACTTACTTAAAATGTCCTCAATGAATTGAAAGTTGTGTAATTTCGTAGTAAACCAAACTACAGCCGCTTTGAACTACTTAAATGACAATTAATCGGATCAAATTACATTTTCAATAGTTTGGAGCTGTAAACTTGGTATTATCAAGAAGTGATTAATATCTGACGGTTAAGAGGCTAATTACTTTGTGTTTGTGTTTGTTAATTAACTGAAACTTTGTTCAGACAAAGACGTTTTAACTTGAGAAAAGTAAATGGGTGGTATCTATTTTTATCCAGATAGAATCTAGATCCAGATTTAGATAGATATCTTTTTTCCAGACTAGTTTAGTATTTATCCTATAGGGAATTTCTTTAATGACCTGCAGGTAGAAAAAAAAAAGAAAAAAAAATAGACAATTATTAATCTTTATTTATTTACATAAAGAAAAATAATTGTCTATTGTTTTTTCTTTTTCTTATTTTTTTTCCATTAACTTACGAAGATACATTGATGTGAAATGTCACATGGCATCACAATGTCGTACGTTTTGTGTAACATCGTGACGTAATTAGCCTCCAATCAATTATTTTATCAATATTTTAATTAAGGATAAGTGAGCGTTCTATGGACTGATGTATCTGCGTGTTTGTTTGTCTAAGTCTGACATTCATATATACATATCCACTATGTTACATATATGTCGTGAGGGGTGGATAGAGTAAATAATGTCATGGTAAACATGAAGGAAATTGAGAAGGAAGATAGTGGGAACTTGGGTATTTCGGAGAGATATTTTGGTTATTTTCTCTTATTCAAATATGTAGATTCCAATATAATATTGTAATTAATTGGATAATGTTGTATCGTGCTGACGAAACCGAAACAGTCCTATGTTTACTGTTGTTTTAAACAGAAGATTTAATAAAATGATCTGCCTGTCTGCCTAGACTATTCTTAATTCTTCCAATCTGGTTCAACTGGAAGCCGAATTGAGCGAAATGTAATAAAATAATTTGTTCTAAAAAAAAAACTCGCTTCTGTAATATTATTATATTTAATTTTTGTTATAACTATTCCTAATATTGCCGAAATTAATATGTCAATCAAACGGTCTACACTTTTTGTCGATTTATTTTGTTTTCCGCATTTTATTGAATACAATGTGCTCATTAATTGGCATAAAAAAAAAATACCCAGTAGAAAAAAAACACTTTCAATAAACCAAATTGGATTTTGAACTAGGAAGAGCTTTGTCAACCCAAAAATGCCTTTAAAAGAACAAAAATAAAAAAGAATCTCAACCAACTTCTATAAGAGCGTGTCCCTTAAATGTTTACACAATTAACCCTAATTATGCCGGGGGTAGGGACGTCCTCGGCGGCAGCACTTTACGATGTCGTTAGCGTTACTCTGACTGGCAGCCTTTAGAGCTATGACAATAAAAGACCGAATCAACTCTTTGGGTAGGGTTAGGTCGTAGTAGAAGCGGAAAGGGTTGATTTATGTGGCTTGATTTAATTTGTGAATTTGGTATTTATTGTTTTAATAAATGACCTGAATGTGTTAGATATCTACATGATTATCGGTCGCAGTAGGTATCTAATAATAACACACACGGCCATCTGAGTCCGAACTAGGCAGAGCCTAAATTATGTCAACCAGACAACTGATAAAGATACTTATATATTTCTAAATACAAGCACATTAGAAATAAATTACACCCAGATACAGAACAAATGATCAATCTAATCACACAAAAAATCCTGGGTGGGAATCGAAACCACGATCTCCGGTTAAGCAGTCAGGGTCATTAACCACCTAACCAACATACCAATAGATCAAAAGTCATTTATACAAATTTGAGAGTAAAAATACGTAAAATTTATAATCTTTAAATAAGTACAGGAGCGTAAAGTATATTGTGATGTGTAATGTGAAAGTAGGTACATATGTAAATACCGTCATCATGTGATTTTTTAAATTTCTTGATTAAAACATGGTATTGTGGATTTGGATCCAACGTCTTACACAAATGTGCTTAGCAATAATCTATACTAATATTATAAAGCTGAGGAGTTTGTTTGTTTGTTTGTTTGAACGCGCTAATCTCAGGAACTACTGGTTCGAATTGAAAAATTATTTTTGTATTGGATAGTCCGTTTATTGAGGAAGGCTATATAACATCACGCTACGAACAATAGGAGCGGAGCATAAATGAAAAATGTTGCAGAAATGAAAAACCGTTGAAACTAAAACACGCGAACAAAGTCGCGGGGGACAGCTAGTTTAAGTATAAACTAGCAAGTCAGGTAGTTAGCCTTTTTACTCAGTGCGTAGAACTAAACGTAATCTATTTATGGTCTCTTTAGCCATATAATTTTATTTACATAGTCAAATCCAACGTGAAACTGTCCCATTCACGTTATCTGAAAAATAAAGAATTACAATTAAATATTTTTTGCTAATAATCTTGAAGATTTACAAGGAGTGTGCAGTAAACTGACAGTACTTACTTTTACAGTCATAATTACGAGTAGAATGATAATAGGACAGTAAAAATTTTACGTAAGGTAATTAAGCGTACTTTTTAGATTGAAGCTTTATGGCGACGAGCGCAATGCAGCCTTCAGCGCGCTTACCATGTGCTCTTAAAGCAGAACGGTTGCCGTTGTGGAAGCAAGACGCCGATACGAAACGAAAAGAGTTGCCAACTTAGTCGAAAATTTTAACACTTTTTAAATTTTGAAATTTTTAACTTTTGTTAAAGTGTAGGTTTCAATCAATATCTATAAAAACTGTTTTGCATTTACATAAATAAATTCAGCTAAATTAATTATTTTCGCCGTCACAAAAATAAATGCAACACCAAGCCATAGGTACTCCACTCTCTCAACTCTCTCTCTCTCTCTCTCTCTCTCTCTCTCTCTCTCTCAGGAAAAGCAAAATATACAGCTTAACACCCGCCCGCTTTCCTCAGTAATGAATGATATCTCTTATCGGTTATTGACTGGAGAAACAGAATCCCTCTCGGTCCCAGAATTTTAACGACCGCACCCTAATTTTCATTTATTAAAATTTTCGCCTTGAATTTGTTTCCCAAATACATTACTTATGTTAATGATATTCTATATTTCTCTTTTGATAACGTAATGATCTATCGGACTTATGGACTTTCCAAATCATTTTTGAGGAATTTTAATTAATGGTGGCCTTATTTATAAAAATTTTGACGATGATTAGCAATTGATTAGCAGATTCTTACATCAATTTTACTAAAGAGAATACGACTTTAGAAGTTTCTTAGCAATTGCTTAACACCATCGAGATTTTTATATGGCCATAGATGTTATTTAGGTATAACAACTAAGCAATTAAGGCTAAGGACAGCAACTAAGGTATTACATTCAAGTTAATCATAACTTTTTCTTTCACCATTAATAAGTGTATTAATTTAACTTCTTGGATAATTTAAAAAGAAATCAATAAAAACAGGCATTTTGTAAAGGTATCTTCTTTTTTTGTTCTGTCATAAATATTTATTAAGGCAAAAGATAATATATGTATTATGTATATAGTTTGTATGTATATACAAACTTAACTAAATATACAATTAACCAATTAAAACCTAATATCTAAAATATAGCATCAAAAGTTCGTCCACATCGCTATTAGGAGTGTGGAAGTGTGCCCAAAAGGCTATCGGAATTGCTACGTTGTATGGCAATGCCGCTATACAACGAAGTATCTTCAATCTTCAATGTAAGAAAACACCAAAATTAGCACAATATATTACATGTAACAATAGGTGACATTGAAAGTTTATATAGGTTCACATACCTATAGAATATTAACCGCTTATTTTCATTTAAAAGTTAGAATCTACTGTATTCAAATTACGTTTTTATACACCCAAAAAGGACCAACCTACTCTCCTCTCGTCTCCAATCAAATAAAAAGTATGTAACAAACAAATAATGTATGCCGCACGCATCACCTCCTATTTACAGAAACGCCCAAACATAATCATTCTCTTGCGTACAATTGGAGTAGGTACCTACAATACACATATTTTGGGGTTCAAAGCTACCTGAGTACCCGTTTTTATAAAACATTTGTTGGGTGAAAGCGATATTTTCTAGTGATGGGAAAGTGCAGATGTTGCCTAAAGGAAATCATGTTTTTTTGTTGACCCTTTCTATAAAAGGTGCTGTATTTTTGACAATTGAATAATATATATATAATAAGATATGACGCCTTTATTTTAAAAGCAGTAAGATTGATTTTTGTTTGTGGTGTGTTGTCACCCGTACCCTTGCTCGACGTCGATTGAAATATAAATTAAATAAAATAACTAACACAGATTATCAAGTAACTCTGAATATTGGCAAACTCAACAAAAACAGCGGATGTTAAAGTGATTTAAGAGGTAGGTTTATATGCAGTCTATAACAGACAAACTATGTGTATAGTTTTGTTGGACAATATACTTTATAAAAATTAAAATGTACCTTTTGATCAATAAATAAATAAATAAAAAAAAATGCAGATAAAATGCATATTATGGTTCAGAAAAGCCAAATAAAAATAAAGATTTGTAAAGTTAAAAACTTTAGCGTGCAAGCCGAGTTGCTAGTTCACATATATTTCAATCTTTGTGACTTAAAAGACTTGCATGTAAATTCTAATAATAAAACAAATACCAACTTAATGAAATATAACAAAGTGAATGTAAATATTATGAATTATAATATTAGTAGATACGTTCCACCTTATAATATTTGCAACTATCCCCTTTGTCTTGCACGCAACTTTTCCCCCATATGGCAATAAACAGCCGAATAGCTGGCCAACGCATTGATCATCGTTTTATTGCTATTTCGCATGTGTCTTCTATGTGTATTAAGTATAATAAATACGAAATTAACCTTTGTTATATTACACTTAACATTGAAAAGATCGATAGAATACATTCAGTCGCTAATCTTGATGAGTGAATTAGCAACCATTCATTTCATACTTTACATGAAAAAAGAGTCACTATTAACAGGTAATTAATTATTATTTCACGCCGTTGTCCCACTGCAATGTAGACATCTTTCTTTCTTTACTTACTTCATAATTCCAATCCAACAAAAGTTTCCTAAAGGAATTCTTGCTTTAGATGTGGTCCGTAACAGAAACAAAAGTGAAACATAAATCGAAAGAAACCTAAATAAAACACGATCCAAACAGTAACACTAAAATTTTACATCACCATTCAACCTTTTAACACCAACCTACAAACTACGCTAAACGACACAAAAACTAAACTAAAACGAAGGAAGCCCTAAAACACGTTTCAAATTTGACCAAAAACAGTCCCCGACATATATTTCCTCAAGTCTATTTCATTCACTTCCTAACTACCACTTCAGTATGCTAGAATTATATTGAAGCCATAAATCTATGGTTTAAGGTCCGATGTAAATATTTAGCATATGTTCTCATTTTTGGGTTGAACCATTAAATAACATTGTAATGGTGGTCGTTTTTGTTTAATGCATTCGTATTTTAAAAGGGTTTGTGATTGGTACGCTCGTATTTGGCGAATTTGTGGATGTGTTCGGGAAATGGGGGTTGAAACCTGGATTTGGTTTAGTAACATTGTAAGTAAAATAAATAGTCAATGGAAGTGTTTTTCTGCATTAGTGGTGGTTGACATATTCTTATGTATTCGTATTAATTAATTTATTATTTATTCTGCTATTTTAATTATGAATTCTATGTTCATGTTTTTTTTTTTTATTTTACAAAACATAAATATATGTCTACCTTCATGGCAAAACGTAGGTAGCGTTCCTATTGTATTTTTAACACATGCATAATATGTAAATACCTATGTTTCACAAACAAAATTTCAATTCTAATTCTTATTACACACAAAACCTTCCTCTTGAATCACTCTATCCATTGCTGTAAACCGTATGAAAATCTGTTCCGTAGTTTATGAGTTTTTCATTTTCAGACAAACAGACGTGGCGGAGGACTTTGTTTTATAATATGTACACCTGTATTTATAGTTAGATAGATTGTGTAAAAGAAGAGTAATAGGTTTTAAATTTAACTTCTGTCTGTAATAACTTTACCGTCACCATTTTTCAGTTAAACATTTTAATTCATTCGCATTTCGAGAGATGAATTTAAATCAACTTCAAATGTTACAAAACATTTAATTTTAAGCACCCTAGAGCTACGACAAAATCTGACGCCAAAATGTTTATGTTTCTACTTTTGTATTACAATAAAGAGAAAAATAAAATTGGAGGCAAAAGGTTTAAAACCCTATTTATGCTTGTGTCCAAAAAATACCAGATTGTATATGTTCCCTGATTGTCTTTTTTTATTCCACACGTTATAAATACTACCTTTTTTTTTCTAAAAAATACTCTGTTCACGAGTAGGTACTCTGTAAATGATAAATTAATTTTATTATTTCGGTGGTCGTTACAAAAAAGGATGAAAGAGCTTTGGTCAAAGAATAAAAAAGTTTCGTTTAACATTAATTCACAAAGGAATAAGATTAATTTTGAGTTTTACGAAACGGCAGCTATTTATTGTACACTTTGGGGAAATTGTAAATTTCTTTTTAAATATGAACGACTTGCTACTCGATTGCTTTCGTCTTTTGTCGGAATTTTCCGGCGATTGTGATCAATCTTTGTCGAGTTTTAAAGAGATTTTTCTCTTGATATCTTCCTGAATTTAAATATTTTCGATTGGTCCAATAGTATTGTTATTTAGACGTGTATTGAGTTGAAGTAAGAAAAGTAGACATATTAAAATATTATACAAAGTTAATTTATTGGCCTGATGGTCTAGTGGTTAATGACCGACTGCTACACCGGAAGTGGCGGGTTCAATTGCCACGCAGGAAAAATCTCTCTGTGATGAGCATGATCATTGGTTCTGTGTCTGGGTGTAATTCATCTATAATATGAAGTTATTAATAAATAAGATAAGTATGTTTTTCAGTGGTCTGGTTGCCATAATACAGGCTCTGCCTAGTTTAGGATCAGTAGGCGGTGTGAGAGTTGTCCCAAGATATTACTATTATTATTATTGTAATTGTATAATAGGTACATTTGATAGTAAAAAATAAAAAATCTGTAATCATAATTTTTTAATGTATACATTTATTGGTTGATAAATAATGGCCTACTAAATAAATAATGTAGGTACATAATAATTGGCGTTTTAAAATAAATTTCAAAGTCTAAGGCCGCATGAAAAAGTTAATAAACCTAACACTGAGAAAAATAACGAAGAACCACCCGCCGGGCAATAGTTGAGTACCTAATTTAATAACTTCATCCAAACCCAGTTTATCCCTTCAGGGAACGAACCTTTACGATTACACCCAAAGATTATTATTCCAAGCCTGTCTCACAGAAGTGTTTGATTTATTTATTAGAATAACATGTTCCGAATGTTTAGTTTTTATTTGCAATGTAAAATAGACGCTCTACGTCGAGACATTTGTTACTGAAGCAGCTTTTTATGTGGCTGTAAATATGTATGCGCTGATCAAGTTGTAAGTTAGATTGGGAATAAGTAAGTGGGACTGCTTTTTATTTAGTACGAGTGAGTTTTATTAACTACTTCCTTCTTCCACGTGGAACAAGTTAAAGGTTGAATTAATGTTGTTGATTGGGAACTAAAGTTGTTACTAACATTATGATCATGCATCAGTTATTGGGTAGAGAACGGGTAAAAATGAATGGATTGATGTAGTGAAGGATGATGTTTTGAGTGACGTAGTTTTTGCTATGGATTTCGGCAAATATTTTTTCTTCTACCTAGCCTATTCCCAAGCTATGTTAGGGCGGGCTTTCAGTCTTACCAGATTCAGCTGAATACCGTATTTTACATGGAGCGACTGCCTACCGGACCTCCACAACCCATTTTACTGGTTATTAACACCATATCCCATAGTAAGATTGATTGTCAGAATTGTAATGACTTAACGACTACCAAAGATCAACGTATGACAGTCGGGACCAACAGCTTAACGTGCTTTCCGAGGCACGGAGGGGTCTCGGTATGTTTCCAAATGGTCACCCATTCACGGACCAATAGCGGCGAGTGCGGCTTAACCTATATTATCGATCAAACCGTACGCCTTATACTTAACCTCATTAATTCCTGATCATGAATTTGTCAAAACGTGACTCTACATAAGAGCGCTATATCAGCTTATATAACTGACGCAATATTATCATGGCATAGATACTTACATTGTGTGATGTAAATACATATTTTTATGAGATACAAGTACCTCTTGACCGCATTCTAGACAGCTCTGTCAAGTTGTGGTCGATTGAGAGCCTGTTCGGTGACGATTCACTTATGACTCATGATTTATTAATGAGATACTATCATTAACTATAGATGTTATGAATAAATTATTTTGAAACTAATGTCACTATATAAATGTGTGTTCTATATCGTGTAAATTAAAATTAAAATAAGCTGTTCTTTTGTTTTTGAGTTTCTATATTAGGTTATTAGGTATTTTAAACTATAAAATAATATCTATTCGCTAAATGCAAACTGCAAATCATAAACAAACTTTTTACAAAAAGAAAACCGACTTAGAATAAGGTCTTATTAAGATGACACACAAATTGCATATCATTCTATCTAGCGTCTATTACAGCCTATATTTAAATCATAATATTAAATAATCAGATGTGATGGAACGTAATATGTGATTTTATATGATGTTATAGTACTTCTTTAATTACATAATGTAATTGGTTCGTCTCCGTTTAACTTAAAGTGTATTAATAAATACGACAAACTAGATATTAATGACATTGTATTAATTGAACGTTTATTTGTTACAGGAAATCGCGGCAATCCTCATCAGTTTCGACAAACACAGCGAATGGCAATCAAAAGAGGTTAAAATACGGTGAGTAAAACCTTTTTACAAACTATATTAAAACTCAACTATACCAAACATAAAATGCAAGTCTTTGACTATGATAAAAATAATATAATACACACATAATGTGATAAAAATATGTTCGTTAATGGGTTAAAAGAAAATTAGTAAACATTTTAGTCTTTTTAATAAATTACTAAGTCACGTCTTTCAAAGATTATAATTAGGTAAATACAAATATCTAAAATAAAACATTTCTCTTTTTTTTACTTAACACAAAGCAACAGTTCAAAGAAATTATATGAAATATTGAATAGTGTTAATAGATATAAATGAAATGTTACGTGTTGGCTCGCCGCGGGAAACACGTAAAGGTTTTCAAGGAAATCATAATTGTTCAGGTGGGGAAATTGAAAATCGTGCGAGAGTTAAGTTGTACTCAAATGATCGACTATTTGTTCAGTTGTATTGGTTCTATTATTAATAGAATACGTTAATTTTTGAAGACAATCTTGGTTGAGTAGCGTACTTACCGGTTTTCAAGGAGTCCCGGGTCCCATCCTCGGACAAGTCAGTGTAGTAAACTACTTTTCTACATTGTCTCGGGTCTGAGTATTTGTGGTACCTTTGTTGTCTCTGATTCCATAACACAAGTGCTTTAGCTACTCACTTTGGGTTCGGAGCAATTTACGAGGTGTTGTCCACATTTATTTATTTAGTATCAATGCATTATTTATTGTATACACTTATAGGACAAAAAGCAAGAGCATTAAGGTTGTGGTATCATTAAACAGTCGCTCAATACTTAAAACTTTGTAACACAATCAAATATGGTTTGTCCCAAGAAGTAGGTCATCAATTTTTTTTTTATATTTATTTATTTATTAAACTCTTTACATTACAAGACTGTTTACTTTTACTTAAAACCCCACAAAACTGTTTGCAAATAGGTCAATATAAATTAAATAATACGTACTTATCATAGCTCTTTTCTGTTTCATTTCAGTCCATTGCCTTAATATCAAAAGACACAAACAACATTAAATCTTCTTCCCTCTCTGGCATCGTTCAAAACAAATAAAACTTTCCTTTATAGTATGAGGGCTATAGGACTAATAAATTTAGGGTCCCGTGAATCATAATAAAAACCATTTACAATTAATGATCGTGTACACATGTTTACTTATAATTGTCATATCTTAAATTAATGTCTGTTTAAGATATTTTTAATAATGTATTCTAACTTAATTAACTTGCTACATTAATTAATGTGTCCATTGTTAAGTTAAACTCGAAATGTAATTTTGAACACAATTAAAATTATTTAATTTATCTACTTATTTTTTTTATTCCGCTTAAGAGAAACAAATTTAACGGAAGAAGAGTAGAAGGGAGGCCTTTGCCTAGCAGTGGGACATTTTAGGCTATTAGTAATAATAATAACCTTTAAAATTTATTCATTAAGATGGTTGGTATACACACACACAAAAGTGTTTGTTTAAGCTATTTTTAAAGTCGGTACCGAACCCATACAATGCTTCCAACTCACAATTGTCTTTTTATTATTCAATGGGCCCATAAAAAGCACCTGATGGTGAATGGTCATCGTAACTCATCGATAATGCGCGGATTCAGCGCTTTAAACAGCTCCCTGATGCATTGCACCGCTGAAACTGATTCCGTTCTAGTGAGTGCTTCTGAATTAAATAAAATATGTGTTTGGCTTCGTGATTAACACCAAAATGGGCCCATACGTGCGGTGAAAACGTGTAAGTATAATTGAGTGCAAAAGTCAGACAGATAATTTAACCCCACTTCTACAATCCAAATTTAATTTCCGACTTCCTTCCAACTATACAAGAAAGTTTCAAGAAAGACATTGACGTTTGAAGCATACCTTTTTTTAAACTTAAATTAGAAACTAAATGTAGGATCGTACACAGCAGGAAAAAAAACTGTTCGCAAACGAAACGAATTAAACTATCAGTAGAATAACGTGACCGTTACTTTTATACTTTAGTCTGTGACTGTACCTAATTTGGCGCCCAACGAGGGACCCGTTCCAACTTGTAACAACTTTAAGCAAATTAAAACTTGGGCCGTGACTACTGCTCTCTCTGTGTGCACCGTTGAAATATTAACTCTTTATGGGTGCGCAGTGTACAACCAGAGTTGCGGTGCGGCCGCGGATCCGTGTCGTTACATAAAAATTTAATAATGGTCTTGATACTGGGAAGTTTTTGTACGTGATCAAGTTTAGTTTGGTTATTTAAGACTGCACTGAGATTCCCGATGTTTTTTATTCAAAAGTTTGCCTTAGTTAGACGCAGGAGTTGTAAATCCTGGTTATTGTCATGATTGCTTTATCAGAATGGATTTCGATGACCGTGGCGAGATTAGAAAAGTTTGATTAAATAATATTGAATTAATACATCAGTTTTGATAAATATTTTGTAAACAAGTTTAAGAAAATACATTTCACAATTAATGTATGTATTTAATCCAATGATATTATACTCAAGATTATAATACGTTCATAGTTACCGACGTTTAAGATCTGACCGTGCTGATCTGTTGCACTCATGAATAGTACCTACTAAATATGGACTTTTGACTTAGGTACGTGTCCATATTTTGTCATTAAAAAAGACCCTAATTACGAGAATTTAGAGTTCTCAAAACGCGAGCGATAATGACATATCTGCCTTATTTTAAAAAATATCAGTTATTTAATAAAAAACAATTTATTTTGTGTTTGTCAAAGAACACAGCAGACTACATTACAGCTTCTTGTTCAAAAGGAGAATCTTTCCTATGGAGAAGAATCTCTAAAGGTTACTCGTGTATACTAAAACTAAGTAAAAGTTACTTAAAGCTAGGTCTCAGTACTTGCAAAGTTCAAAGTTTTATCCGGGATGAGAGAGGATACAATTAGTGCTTTAATTGTTACTTAATGTAGGGTGTATGTATTTAGGTTAATGTAAGTGTGTTTGTGTGTGTGTAGAAGAAGAGGTTTGTAACTTTTTATGTATTTATGCAAAATATTAAACATAGCATAATAGTACTAAAAATTTACATTAAAAGGGATATCTATTTATGCATATCTCTTTTATAGTATATATTTTGACGTCTGTGGTCGAGTAGCGTACACATCGGTTTTCAAGGCGTCGCTAGTTCTGAGGTCCCGGGTTCGATAACCGGACCGGTCAATGTAGAAAACTACTTTATCTCGGGTCAGGGTGTTTGTGGTAGCTTCGTTGTTTCTGATTCTATAACACGGTGATTTAGCTACTTAGTTTGGATTCAGAGCAATGTATGTGATGTTGTCTACATTTATTTATTTAAAAAGTAATACCAATACACAACAGTAATACTTTTTTTAAAGAGTAACCTATGGAGTTTCTTGCCGGTTCTTCTCCATAGGAGTGACATTTTGGAACCGCGCAACTAGAGTCATTTAACGTTTTGAAAGTGCCTGAAAAGGCCTACTCGAAATAAACATATTTTGATTTTGATTTTGACCATATTTTTTTCATTGTGGTTCTTTACACATCAAGCGTACTCTTTATCTTTTTAGCTAGCTTTTTCCTAACTCACTTTCAGTCTACTCCTAGTTTCACCGGATTCAGATGAATTCCGAAATAAACTACCCATTATGCTGAATTACTCAGTACCTCTGTGTAATAAGAATACTGATAATCAAACTACAAAAATAAAAAAGTCAATATACTTAATTCACAATTACAATCACGTTTAATAGTATCGTTTAAGCAGAGTGATTTTAATTGTACTCGTATTGACAGGAGTCGCATATTAATCTGAGCCCAATACGTCGACGGGCATGCCGCCATGACAGATCATTTCGCGGCCATTACACCGGATAATTTAATGCTGTTGTTAGATTTATTGTGATGGGAATCGCTACTAATGGTGCTCATTTGATCTGTGATATTACACTCAATTATGCGGGAAAGTTTGAGGACTTAATTTTGATGGTATTTAACATGATGGTTGAAAGGTTTGGGGTAGCAGATATTTGTCTGTATAACAGTGACTATATTTTTCATAATCTTTACTTTGTGTTGGATATAATGTTGAATAAATGAGATTAAATATGCCTCTACAATTTTGTCCTGACATCTTTTTATCCTCATCATTTACTTTAGCTATAACAAAAATTAAAAACCAACCCTTACATTGCCAAATAACAAGTAGGTAAAAGATATAAATATATTTTCCATCGCTAAAACTCAAGGCTAGAACCCAATACGTGATGAATTATTGAAAACTGCGAAACAGCTTGAACAAACAATCGAAACTCGAAACTTTACTGATTATTCTAAAACGCAGAGTTATGCCTTCATACCACGAACATACAGCTAAAGTACCCTCGTAAATAAATGTCCCGACTGTAATAAAGTTGGGCTTGAGAAACATCCAATAACGGCCATCGTCACGATACTTAATAGTTTTTATTTGGAAATTAATTTACGCAAAAATATATCGTGCAGAAGGTTCACTAGGTAACGCCACATATTAAAACGAGTTTGGAAGCGAGTTTATAGACGCCTGTCTTTTATTTTAAAGGTAAAAAATTACTTTAAAAGCCAATAATGTTAAGACTAAAATTGAATTTATAAAACAATATTTATTTTACTGGCCTGATAGCAAGTTTGTTTAACTAAAATGTTATATTTAAATTAAGCAAAAGGTAATTATCAGCGTTCGAAATTTTTTTTTTTCATTTTGTGTATTTTATTTTTGTCCCTTTGATTGATTTTACTCTACTTACTTTTTAGTTGTCACACTTTCGAAAAACATTAGACAAAGTGGGTTTTCTGTTAACATTTGTGTAATACCAACTTGGTACTGGTATTATAATGACTTTATGGGGCGCGCTGTTTATTCAAGTCGGGATGAAGGAAAAAGTATTTTATTGTTTCCGTTATTTCGTTAGAAGAATGTCGCTGGCTGGTAATAAAAATTAAAACCGGTCAAGTGCGTGTTGGAATCTCTTCCTTCCTTATTTTAATTATTTGTAAACTCACTTAATTTTGGAACTGAGAGGTATGCCAATAATTATTGTCACTTAGTATCGATTTTAATCGATACTTTTTATTACGGTTTAACTGATATTGCGCTTGCCGCGGTTGTTCCGTGGATGGGTGACCATTTGTCAATATACCGAGACCACTTCGTGCCTTAGAACGCACGTTAAGCCGATGTCATACTTTGATCTTTGATTATCTTTAAGTCATAACAATTTTGACAATCACTCTTACTATGGAATACTGTGTTACCCTGTATAAAATGGGTTGTGGAGGTCAGATAGGTAGTTGGTTCAAGTAAAATACGGTGTTCAGCTAAATCGCGTAAGACTGGATGCCGACCATAACATAGCCTGGGAAAAGGCTAGGGAGAAGAAGATAATATCGAATTATTAATTTAACAACGAATTATATGACATAATTTCGAGATGGAAATCACATGTAGCTTTTCATGTCACATTATTTGTTGTTATAGCGGCAACAAAACTAAAACAAAAAATAAACAAGCTGTGAAAATTTTAACTTTCTAGCTATTACGGTTCATGAGATACAGCCCGCCGACAGACATACGGACGGACGGACGGACGGACGGACAGCAAAGCCTAAGTAATATGGTCCCGTTCGTACCCTTCGAGTATGAAACCCTAAGAGATGACAGAAGATATAATTACCCTTAAAAGTTCGTAGAGTAGGAAGAAAGAAAGTTTATTTACAACGATACTTAGTGACTTCAAATGAGCGACTTACATTTCTTACGACCTTCACGTCGATTCTGTAAAATTCGAACAACAACTCGAATCTCACTTCGCTATTCACTCTCACTTCGCATAAGGTTTAAAATGACCTTGATTTTTGCATTCTGTAAGCATCACCTAGTCACTTGCGAAGTGAAGTGAGCTTCGAATCGACCAATATTGTAGGATCGTGCGTATGACATTAGACAAACCGTTCCTTTACACTAATGAATAGTTTAGTAATCAAACTGATCGTAAATAATTTCGGAATAAAATACTAAATCATTGGTAACACAACTAAATTAAATCATTTTTAACAAAATTTTACTCATTTATGGTGTATATATTATGAAATAAGTTTAAAACGTTTTCAAGCGATGTTAATCTTTATGCATGTAACGTAATGTCATGGATTTTTTTAGAGATGGGAATTTACTGCTACGAAATTCTCGATAATCATATTTTACACTAAATTTTTTGTTATTACTAAAACTTATGTTAACTTTTTGTGTGTCAAACTAATTCCTATAGGTTAATTACTGTAAATAATGCATGTACAGTGTAATGTGTGTATACCTTTAGATTCATATTATTAACTGCATTATAATATAGGTTTATGGTTTATTATGAACATGCACAGAGTATTCATCATTTGTATTTTATATTATACTAGCTGACCCGTGCCCACTTCGTTGGGCATAATGTTAATAATCCTTTTTTAGTACATATGACCTAACGATTTAAATTATTTTATTAATATTAATAATTAAATTATCTATACTAATATTAAAAAAACTACTTTTTGTAACTTAAATATAAAAGTTAGACATATGCTGTCGTTGACTTTTTCAAGCTCCACTTCTTTTCTCTAGAACTCAAAAATATATCTTTCATAGTTAAGGCAGCGTTCGTAAGAAACGCTTTCATTCGACCGTTTTTTCTCCGATTCACTTTGCAAAACGGACTACCACGTAAAAGCCTTTTTATTTTTCGGTTTTTTATATAACCTATGACACTCAGCAATAATGTGGCTTTCTATTGGTGAAAGAATTTTTAAAATCGGTTCAGTAGGTCCCGAGATTACCCCTTACAATTTAACAAACACACAAACTTTACTTCTTTATAATATTATTATAGATTATAGATATTATAGATTATAGATAAAAGGATAATTAAACAAGAGGTTAATAAGCGATCAATAAAAAATACATGATATTAAAAAAAGGTCGATGTAACTATTTTATTTTATTATTTTATCGATAGCACCGTTCGAATAGTGCCACTTCCCTAGTCGTCTCATACTGACAGCTGTCATACGCACGAAATAGGATTATTTTTTTAAGGAATTTGAAGTACCTAATACAAAAATGCTAATAAAAAAATAAAACAGAACTCTATAATATAATAATATAATATAATTTTAAATTCGTGCTATAAATATATTCCCTTATGAAAAAGAAAAACATGTCGTTTCGAAAATAATGATGAAGTAAGTTTCATATTTTGTGGTTGTAAAGTTTAAAAATTACATTAATTAAAATAGTATTTATTTTGTTTGCTTATCCAACATTAATGTTTCAGTCCAAATGAGATACGTCCCTTGCACCCATCGTCTTGTCTCATCTCGGCTCAGGTTTAACTCTAGCGGAGGGTTCCTTGAGAACTCAAAATGCCAGAGAGCGAAGTCGACGCCAGTTGGACGAACTACCGCCGTGCGTCTAAATAATATAGGTGGCACAATCACAAATTACAAACAGTGGACCAAGGTTAGCATCGCTTTTTATTACTACGTGTTAGTTAGAACCACATAGCATTCTGCAAAGCAAACCACTTAAACTGTACGACGAATCTTGGTTTAAAGAGGAGAGCCTTGGTTTGTACAAAATAAAACTTACTAATAAAATTTTATTTATCACACAAACAACGACGGAAAGCTGCTATTTATTTTTTTTTATTTACGCATCATAGTAATCAGTGTTATTATTTCAGCATCATGTCATAACGAGCATAATCCTCCACCACTACTGAGAGATTTCTGAGGGTGGAAGAACAGCAGCTGGAGATACAACAACTAAATGCACGAATCCGGTAGTCCTTTTTGGAGAGAAGTGTGGAAAGGAAATGGGCATGGATAAAAGTAGTGCAGAGAGAGATAAGATCATAGCTGAAGCTGTGCCTGCAGTAGGAAAAGGGCGGCAAGCATTGGCAAAGGCTAAGAATAGAGATAGGGTGGAGTAATATGACGACCTCCGTGGTTGAGTGGCGTACACACCGGTTTTCAAGGTGTCTCGAGATTCCGGGTTTCGATCCCCAGACGGGGCAACTACTTACGTAGCTACTCACTTTGGGTTCAGAGCAATTTGTGATGTTGTCACATATTTAATATAAGTAATAAAGTCTAAAACTACCCACTAGTGCTGTAAGCGTTATTTCTGCACAATTATTGTAATTGCATTATTGTTATAATTTGTTTTTGCATCGTATCATATTGTACACAATGTTTGTGTATTGCTTGTATTATAAGGATAAACAGTGTAACAATTGTAGATAGGCTTATAATTAAATAAATAAATAATACAAGTTAATGTAATATATAATAAATAAAACACTTTTAAACGGATACTAGAGCGGTTTTATTGAAAGTCCATTGGTGATTAGTTTGGATTTGATTTTATACAATTCCTGACTAAAAATAAAAATCTATTGAATCTACCACCATTTCACATATTAACCAATCACTCCGCTGAGGAATGTAACGCCTCACACCACAGAATATAAAATTGTATAACGACACCACCAATAAATTAATTATGATGTGAAGGCCTATTTATTAAGTTTCGCTTATGTAATTGCCCTAGCTAGAGCTAAATCGGCGTTACATGGCAAACCCTTTGAACTTCAGCAATTGTTTAGAGCTCTTCTAGTATCTCTTCTTCTAAAATTGCACCTAAATCATCCTTTTAGAAGAACAATAATTGTCTGTGATAAATATGTCCTTCTACTTTATTATTTTCTGATAACTGCCATTAGCCAAGAATGACAAGGTGCATAATATCTGTGAAACAATAAATCAATAAAACAATTAAGTAATCTAGATCTAGTCAAAACAAAATAGGAACCAATTTAGTTATTTTGTGCATAATAATAATACCTCTATTATAACTATAAATATGGGGTCCTTAGAATTACAGGACAACATAGGTAGCAGGGAAACAACCTAAAGGGAATACTTCTTATTATGAAGTGTTTTAATTTGTGTTTTAAGCGATAAATTATGTTTGTGTGCTTGGTTACACATCAATCAGGTATTATAAACTATGTAAATACTTACCAAAGTAACTATATACTTAGTAAGATGAAGCACTTACTCAAACGAGTTGAAAGTCCTCGACTTTTTGTGGGCTTTATCAGAGGCGTTAACTCAAGTTCCTTTGACTATCTATATACGCTAACATAGTCGTCATCTCGGATTAATAAAGATAAACTTCGAATTTGGTTAGATTGTTGACTCTTTTCTAGTTTATCCAAAGTATGAGCCTCTTCTAATAAAGATTTAAACTAAAACATTTCTGCCATCGTTATCGCTTAAGTATTCACTTTACACAAAAGCCCAAATATAAGACTTTAACCACAAATTATATAGTTATTGTACTAATTTTTAACAATGTGATATAAAAATATTATTTTAACATTATTTATAAAGGATTTCTTCCATTGTTATTCGTCAAATTGATGCTATTTATTTGACATTTTGAATCGGGTTCGAGTGCGAAGTGAGCGTTTTATTTATTACCTTACTGAATACCACTTCTTACGTCATCTCATACTTTATCAGTCAAAATCTCACGGTTAATTTAGTTCAACTCGCTGACACACTCGCAAGTGTAGCGCTAGTGTAAATTCGAATGTCAATCAAACAACTCACGGCGGTTTCAGATTCGAAGTCACGAACGAGTTCTTACAGAATCGCACCCCTTATGAATAACTTTACGAGTCTCGCATAATTAAGGAGAAAGATCTATTAAAAAGTAAAAGATTTTAGCTAAGCAATTGAAAAGAAAGCCTTCGCAACTAACCTATTTAGTGTGCCAAATTAAAAAATGCACGCGATTCGTAAAAAGTTAAAGTTAAAATACTAATAAGTATAAAATATTAAGTAGTGTTATACAAAAAAGTTGGGCAATTCCACATTTCTTCGGCGAAAACTTTTTATAGAAATTCAAACATGGCGTCTTTATTATGATTTATTAATAAAACCTTTTTAAAAAGTCGCGCCGTTTCGGAATTTTCGCGGCTGAAAAAAAGGAAGTTTCTTTAACTTTGTAACCTAAACGGCTTTTGAAGAATATCTGTCGTAAATTTTGTGGGTATATCACTTTCGTAACATGAATTAATATTGCTACAAGTCATTAGTTACATAGTTACTTTTTATATTCCTACTTTGTAGCTTGTAACGATATAACTTGATAAATACGGAAATTTGCTATAAACTTGGGTTAAAATTGCGATAATAATTCTAAAGCTTTTTACTATTAGGGTCAATTCTTACTACAGCAGAGTCAAAACGCTTCGAAGCGTCATTCTGAAAGTTAGTATAGCAAATTCAACATTTTTTATAAAAAGTGATAGCTCCGCAGAATGTCAAATAAAAAATCCTTTGCGAACAATATAACACTTGAGCACTAAAACAAATTATGCCGAATATCAAAATATTATGTGTAAATTCCAATCAGTTTAATTTTACAATCTTTATGTCATATTTGCTTTTTTTGCTTTATTTACATTAAAAGTATTTTAATTTACTCCATATTTAATAGAATCTTATTATATAGATAGATATTAAATTAATTTATATAAAGAAAGGTGTTTTAACACGTCTTGTTCTCCCAACTCTGATATTGGCAGAATCGTTGTCACCCCGACGACGGAGCCATATAAAACAAAAACTGAACTACATTAAAAGTACAATAGCAGACTTAATGCCTGAGGCATTCTCTACCAGTCAACCATGAGGTGGCTTTTGTTTAATGATTTATTTCCATACCTAAATCCTAATAGACTTGCCTAAAATAACAAGTCAAATCTAGTAATAAATAAACGTCTATTTCTTCTTTAGATTCTTATATATCCATTAGAGTCACATAAATCCAATAAACAGAACAATGTACTGATTATATTATTTTACCTACTCAAAATTCCAATCTATCGTAAGATGCATAGTGTGTGCTCAACATTGCTAAGTGTTGCAGGTTCGACAACCGCACCGTCCCGAACCACACAGATATTTATGTGACTGCCCGATAGCCTGAGTGTTTGTGCATGAGATTTATGTCTGCTAACGAAGCCAGAACAGGAAATCCTAGTCTGAGTTGCGTTTGAAAAACCGCTGACATTTTTAAATTTTAATCTTATCACGCACATAAAGTGTACTTACAGTGCAAAAGAGAGAGAATTATGAAGGTATGGATCTATTAGTCAGTTATGAATTGGTAGTGGTTAAATACCACTTATTTATAAGTAACTCGCTGGAGACCGGTGCGCTTCACTTCGCATAAAAAAATCTATCACCTATCATGTATCTATGGTTCAAAAGATAAAAATCACTGCCATCAGCGCCACCTATCCGACACTAACGTTACTATGTTCGTCGGGATGATCATATTGCCTTCTATATGTGTGCAAATTTCATATCAATTGGGCTAACGGTTCTCGAGTTTTAGGTGAACATACATACATTCTCTTTTATATCTATACTAATATTATAAAGCTGAAGAGTTTGTTTGTTTGTTTGTTTGAACGCGCTAATCTCAGGAACTACTGGTTCGAATTGAAAAATTCTTTTTGTATTGGATAGTCCGTTTATTGAGGAAGGCTATAGGCTATATAACATCACGCTACGACCAATAGGAGCGAAGCATAAATGAAAAATGTTGCAAAAATGAAAAAACGTTGAAACTAAAACACGCGAACAAAGTCGCGGGGGACAGCTAGTAATATATATAGCATAAACTTTATACAATAAACTTTATACCATAAACTTTAAATTATAAACAGCTAACAAAAAGAACATGTATAATAGATACACCAGAAAATTTAAACACATTCTATCAACGAATCATTATCAAACGCAACAATTGCTCCAACTAATTTCATCCCTAATTAGTGTCACATCGTTACCCAACTAGCCTAAACACGCGTAAATTACTTTCAAACGAATAGCCAGCACATTCGAACATGACCGGTGTGATTTTCGATTAAATCACTCGATTCTCGTATCGATCGTGCTTGAGTATTTATCGATGCGATTAGCTTGATCGAGATAGAAGACTTGAATTAGCGCTGACGGATGAGTGCCGGTTGTTGGCACGTGTGTTAAGTTCTAGCGATTGTGAAAGGTTTGCCGCCATTTATCTGAGACCGTACTACTGAGTAATTGAGGTTTTATTGGCTTAGTTTGAAGCTCTGATGATGGAGGTAGGTTATGAATGAGGCTGTATAACTATTTTACTTTGGAATGTAATTTATACGTCAAGTATTTTTTTAAGGTACTGAGAACTTTTTTGCATTCAAAAAAGCTGCAATTATTGTTAAATTTTGATCAATTTCTAAGGTTTTATATGGTGTTCAACTTACTTATAAAACTTTAAATGAACTATGTCCATTTTTCATTTTAACAACCTTATAAAAATAGCGTTATTCTAAATCTCAAAACGTAAGTCCATTTATTCAACCAAATAAACACAACCTGAGGACGGATCACTCACCAAGAGTCATAGAGTCGGAATAAATCCCTGTTGCATTAATCAGTCTGTATTTTTAATTGAGACCGGATCGATTCCGTGCTGCAACAGTCGGAACCATTTGCTTTTATAATTTTGACACACTTCCAATCGGCACCGGTGTCTGTCAATTAAAATCTCAATTTACATGTCGAGAGGTATCCGATTATCATTATTTCGTTCAACTTGGAGTCAATTAGTGGAACAGATATGTGATGTTTTTAATAGTCATCGGGAATATGAACTGTTAATAAAATTATGGTTGTTGAGATTTTTTGGATACTTTACTGTGTTAACATGGTAAGTATAGGGGTTATCTCGTCGTTAACGGTATCCCGTAGTTGTCTTGTTGCAGGTTGTTGTAATAACACACGCCAAATCCACTATTCAGTTAGGTAAAGAGTATAAAGGTTACAGTTTTGTATAAGTCTATGTTAATTGTTGGTAACCTGAGTCGCACAATTCGTAATATTATTTGGTTATAATATCGATACACGTTAGAGCGTGACGAATGTTTTGTTACGACTGAATATGCGTAAATAAAGTTATTACTTATATTACTAGAAAGTGCTGTATGAGCATTATTGGCTCGTACAGTAAGAGTGGTTTTAAAAATAATAATGTCAATCGTGAAATATAATAATTTATTATGTTTAAATTTATTTTTCTTTTATTTTATATTTTGGTTTTTGTTACTGTCTGTGTTTTTATTTATATTCTTATAAATTATTATGTTGCGTCTAGTTGTTAAGCCGCGTGCGCGCTCTTTGGTGTGGCAATAAATGATTTTTCTTTTTTCTTTAATATTACAAAGATAAAGATAAAAATGCACTTGTTTGTATGAAACATGTGTTATATATTAAAATGTGGTGTGATGTAAATAATTATTTTTAATTCCGAACTGAAACATTAACATGTCCTGCCATAACAGGCGTACAAATTACTTAAAATTAATTTAAAATATATCACAGTTTTTTTACATCGACTTCAAGTATTTCTATCTTTTAAAAAATCTTCTCTACTACAGTACCCTTTTTTAAGAAAGTCGTTAAGCTTCTTTTTAAACAAATTTACTGTTAGGATTTTATACGCATTTGGTACTTAATTATTTATTTTTGACGGTATGCAGAAAATACTTTTCCATTTAAGGGTAGTTCGGGAATTATGCATGCAAAATCTATTATCGTCACGTCTGTTACGTTGTATGAACTCCGATAATTCGATGAAGAACATTTTTTTGACTGTTGATTTTAATTTAATGTATTGAAATAAGTATAATTTATTATATCAAGATAAGGATACAGTATGTACTTATTAAAAAAAAACAAAAACATGTCAGTAATTCTACTATGGATTTCAACTATGGTTAACCACAAATCAATTTATATTTTATCACTAATGAGTAATTAGAGCCTACAATTATCTGTAAATAATAAAAAATTGTTGAGAAAACTCACACACGGCCATCTGATCCCAAACTAGGTGGAGCTTGTATGATAGCAACCAGACAAATGACACAATTTCACCATAACCCTGCAACTTTCAATAAATTTTTATTTTGTTTTATGCCTCCAGAAAAAACTACAATGGTACTTTTTTGCTGACGTCAAACAATTTATCCCGCATAATTACTGACGTCACAATGAATGCCCTAACACATGCAAAACAGTCCTCACATATTTAGACTCAGTTTATGATCCATAAACCTACTTTACACTCACTGAAACAAAATATGTTAGTTGACAACGACGCTATTCAGTATTCGACAAACATTCGATACTCGGCGGACCGGCAGAGCGGATATTTGCCCGGGATTAGTCCCGGGATCCCAGATCAAACCAATTTTTAATATAGCTCGCCGTTTTGATAGAATTTATGTTATTCGATTGCATTTGAAATGAAATACAGTTACGTAATCATTTTAAAGTAGTTTAAAGTCATATTTTGTTACGAAATATACTGGAATATTTAATGCTCTACAAGTATGTATTTAATGAAATTGAAATACATTTCTGTTGGCAATATGATAATGGATGTACGGAATCTTTAAAGAGAAAAGTGAAATGTTTGCGCGCTTTGTAAATTAATAAAGCATTTATATTTAATATTTAAACGGATATTTATTCTTCTTTGTGACGAAATGTGTGTTCTCTTTGTATATTTGCTTGACAAAATTAACACGTTTAAATGAAGTAAATTGATTTCACACATTTTTCGACATTAATGCTGCAGATATAAAAAAATGACACAATATGCACGCATTTTCATCAAATTTACTGAGTACCAGTATTTAACAAAGAGAAACCCTAACTTTTTTAGGGTTCCGTACCTCAAAAGGTAAAAACGGAACCCTTATAGGATCACTTTGTTGTCCGTCTGTCTGTCTGTCTGTCTGTCTGTCTGTCAAGACCTTTTTTCTCAGGAACGCGTGGAGATATCAAGCTGAAATTCATATCAAATACTCAAGTCTATGGTCTCTTGGAGCTGTGAAACAATCAAACTTCTAAGTCAACGCGATCAAAAGATACTCCCGTTTATGCCGCAAATTTTCGACACTCGCAAGGGAATCAAAACCTACAGGGTACTTCCCGTGAACTCAGAATCTTGAAATTTGGTACGAAGCAACGTCTTATAACACAGATAAAGGAAAAATTGCGAAAAGCATAAATTTTTAGTTACATCATATAATAAAAATATTTTTAATAATTTTAAACTTATTACCCCTTTACTCATGAACGCGTAGTGGTATTATATTGAAATTCTTAACAAATACTCAAGTCTATAATATCTTTAAGCTGTAACAAAATCAAACTTCTACGTCAACGCAATCAAAAGATACAGCAATTAAAGCCGCATATTTTGAAACTCGCAACTACTCGCAAGGGAATCAAAACCTAAAGGATACTTCCAGACGACCTGGAATCTTGAAATTTGGCATGAAGCAACGTTATAAAGTACACATATAGGAAAAATTCCGAAAATCTTAAATTTTTAGTTACATCACATAGTATATTTTTTTTAATAATCATAAACTTACTAGCTGACCCAGCAAACGTTGTTCAGCGATTAAAAAAAAAACAGATGTTGGCCGATTCTCAGACCTACCCGATATGCACACAAAATTTCATGCAAATCGGTTCAGCCGTTTCGGAGGAGTTTGGAAACAAACACCGCAACACGAGAATTTTATATATTAGACTTGCTGACCCAGCAAACGTTGTTATGCGATTAACAAAAAAAAATAAAAAAATAGATTTTGGCCGATTCTCAGACCTACCCGATATGCACACAAAATTTCATGCAAATTGGTTCAGCCATTTCGGAGGAGTTTGGAAACAAACACCGCGACACGAGAATTTTGCTTCCCATTCCCTCTCGCTCCACACCATGGTCTGAACCAGGGGCCCGGCCCTACGAGAGGTCGCTGCCGCCCATCGCCTCCACGAGGACACGGCGATGCTCCGCCCAAGCGGGGCAGACCTCCACCGTATGCTCCACCGTGTCCTCTGGGCGATCCGCACAGTGGTGACACCCTGGCGTGTCCTCCCGCCTGATCCTGAACGGGAACCTCCCGAAACACCCGTGTCCGGTGAGGACCTGCGTCAGGCGGAACTCACGGTCACTCCTCAAAGAGGGGCACTACCGCCGCAATGGTGAAAACGGGTAGACCTACTTTTATTTATTTATTTATTTATTTAACACTTCATGCACACAAGTACAGAGGCGGACTTAATGCCAGCCTCTTTTAATTCCAGCATACGGGATGATAGCTCTAAAGAGTTTAGAAACTCCACGGGGTAGCTCGTACAATCTTCGAATGACATGACTGTATCGATGGAGTGGTACGTTGATGTATCGCTCGCTATTTCATCCAAGAGTCTTCGCGTTATCACAATGGCTTACTGCGTTGCGTCAAGTCAATGTTATCGTGATAACTTTTGAACGATTAGTCAAAATTACTTAGTGTAAAAGACAAAGTTTATCTATATTAAATATTTAAACTACCATTTTATCAATTTTTATAAGAATTTGACAGATATTCTAAAATGTGCATGGTAAAAAATGTATCCAATTTAATTGTATTCATGGCTCAGTATTTTGCATATAGTGGCTACCACATAAGAGATAGATATATGCTATCGCGGACTTTTATTTAGAACTATTTAAGATAAACAAACTTACAGTACATTAACTTCATGTAACTCCAACGGTATAGGCAGCGCACGCCAAGATAGCTCTCAGGGAGCAAAAATTTTTCAGACTTACCTAATACTTATCGTTATATTAGACCAAAAATACACAAAACCTTTATAAATTGTAGCCTATATGTTATTCTGATGTATAATCTGTATTCATGTAAAGTTTCATCTAAATCAGTTCTGTCGTTTAGGCGTGAAAGAGCCACAAACATACATACCAACATTTATCCATCCTCAAAAACTTTCACATTTATAATATTAGTAAGATATATATATGTATATATATATACCTACAGGTTTGTACGGAACCCTCGGTGCGCGAGTCTGACTCGCACTTGGCCGGTTTTTTTTTTGTTGCGGGGTGATAATCTAATGACTTCAACCCACGCCGAGGGCACGACGTGGGGATATGTCGGACTTGCACCGACCAAAAACACCCCGGTCCCGTCCTTGCATTTGCCGGAGTCCTGGGTTCGCTAAAGCATGCTCGGCGAGGCTCCGGTGGGCCTCGGTCCTTATTGGACCCCTACTAGAGGGGTAGGTGTATAGTGCCTACCCCTCACTCCTTCCGAAGACGGACACGTGAGACTTCGTGTCCGTATCCTCCAAGGCAAAGAGAAACCCTACCTGCCAAAACCGTGAAAACTATAAATATTGTTATTAAATACAAATAATAATACTAATATTGTTCTCGGATAACCGCAAAATTGCAGATATTCCGGGATTCTACATAGCCCAACACTTAATAAAATACTACGGGATCCCTTAATATCCCGGGATTTCTAGGGCGTCTATTCTTGATTTGCATGGTGCAACACTACTCGAGCCTATAATTTGTAGGGTCATAGAGGCTATGAGCTGACTAGCGCGTGTTTGGCTTCGTCACAGCCCTAGATTCGCCGGCTTATTTGACTAGCTTGATTTATGTAGCGGTTCGTTTGCTAAGCGAGCCGTAGATTGGTTTCTATTAGCGATAGTGTTTGAGCGAAGTCCGTAGAATTGATTCGCTCAGCGTTTGTTTAGTTGGCTGTGTGAGGGTTCGATTAAAGTTTTATTGATATCTGGTAGTGCTGTTTGTGGAAAGTTTTTAGTTATCAGAGATGGAACTAAGCAAGTTCCAACGCAACTTGCTATACCTTTTTTATTATTTAGTACACTGATTATTCTTTTAATGTAAAGTTTGTAAGTATTTAATGTAGGTAAGTGTGCATTCGTCCATTTTTTTACGGTGAGATAGTAGTTACTAGAAATAGTTACTACTTCTCCAGATTATTTTTATTTGTGGAATAAAATTGACGTCTGATAGGTTTTGTATGTAAGAACTGTCAAAAACTCAAAATTATTCCTCGGCTTCTCTGGCGTTGGAATAATCATCCTCAGAAATAATCAGCCCTAGAAAATTTAGTTTAACATGACTTCTGCACTATAAAAATAAAATCAACATTATTTAATTGAACAATAACATAAACCGGCGTACTTATGTGTGTACGTAAAACAGTTTTTTATTTATGTTAAAATGATAATGTACCCTTCCAACGACATAACGTATTTAAACTACGTGTAGTTTACCAAAAATCTAAAATTCGCGATCATTGCTATATTTATTAACCGTTACACCAATGTCGAAGCCCTTTGAAATCGAGTCCAATTTAAAATCCTGGTTAACATGAGATATAGTTTCCATTCTAATTGCCCCACGTCCCCACGTCCCCGCGTCCCAAGTCGAAGGGACCTGATATATCCGGCGGGGGAAAGGTCCCGCCATCTATCGCCGCAATTCATTGGCATCTGATAACGCGGGACCATGAATTAGAGGTAAGGAATTGGTGCTACGATGATAGGATAGAGGTGTTTGGGTTTGTTAAATAGTATTTGATAATGAATTTATTATCATTGAAGAATTAATTAATGGACAAAATAAAATTGGTTTGATTTGCATTGACGACCTCCGTAGTCGAGTGACGTACACGTCGGTTTTTAAAGTGCCCCCTGCTCTGAGGGCTCGAGTTCGATTCCCGGACGGGTCAAAGTAGAAAGCCATTTTTCTGGAATATTTCAGGTCTGGCTGTATGTGGTATCTTCGTTGTCCGTGATTCTATAACACGTGTAAATTACCTGTGTTATGGAATCAGAGACAACTTATTTTTTCAGCGACTTACGGGTACAATGGCATCATGTTAAAAAAAATTGTGTTACTGTGGTTTATTTTAAGTACGAGCACATAGACGGTACGATAATCAATAAACTACAAGAACAAAAAATCGTATTGAGTACAAAAAACTATCCTCCGATAAGTGAATTAGGCCAGTTTGAAGTGTCACGGTCTAGGAAAAGTTTATCAAGATCTTTTTTAAAAGGCATAGATTGTTTGTTTTTTAACTTGACCCCAGTACATTCAAATAATATCTACAAGATTATGTTTATTGAATAAACGCTGACGTCTACGAGTGCAGTTTCCAGCCTTTCGGTCCTATCCCGAATCAGTTAGCGTGCTCGCTTCAATTTAATTACAACCAGCTCAGTGATCACGCGCTAAGAATTTTAATAGGCGAGAATTGAATCAGGTATTATTAAAGTTTTACTGGTGAACTTCTGTAAGCTTAGTGTAGGATGTGGTTTATATTATTGTTCGTGGTTTAAGACATTTGTTTTCTCTAAAGGTTTATAAATCATTAATTTACAGAGAGAATACTTATAAATAAAAAACATTATGCAAATTGGCGTTGAAAATTAGTAGATACTACAAAATTTCGCTAAAACCTATAATTAATCTAATAACTAATATTATAAATGCGAAAGTTATTCAGTCTGTCTGTCTGTGGCGCTTTCACGTGAAAACTAATGAACCGATTTAAATGAAATTTGATACACAGATAGTGTTGAACTTGAGAAAGAACATAGGTTACTTTTTGCCGCGATAACCAACATCCACGCAGGCGGAGCCACGGAAAACAGCTAGTTAGTAATAATTACTAGAGACTAGATGGTTGCAAAAATCTTCGTACCAACGCTAAACAAGTGTATTGCCTTTGGGTCAAGTGTGAGTGTGTGTGGCGAGATGTTTGTTACGGACTATGTCGCATTAACTTAATCATTGCGTCAAAATTTGATAAATAAATAAATAAATAAATAATGAACGCCGAAAAAAAAAAAAAAAAAACATCATGTTAGCCGTTTTTAGGCGTCGATTACTTAGGTATAACTAGGCATATAATCTTTGTCTTAATCCAGTTATAGTATTTGGGGTCAAGTTGATTAAAAAAAAGAATAAAAATAAATATTTGGCAGTTTAACTAGCTTTCTGAATAATATCTTGGGACAACTCACACACAGCCATCTGATCCCAAACTAGGCAGAGCCTGTATTATGGCAACCAGACAACTGATAAACATACTTATATATTTCTAAATACATATATTTTACAGATAAATTACACCCAGACACAGAAAAAATGATCATGCTCATCACTCTAAAATTTGCTGTGAGTGGGAATCAAATCCACAACCTACGGTTTATCAGTCAGTGTCACTAACCTCTAGACCAAAAAGACAGTAAAAAAATATAATATATTTACATTTTAAGTTCGTCTCATTCCGTTCAAATATGTTTGTGTTTACTGATATGGGGTTTTCAGATTGAAATCTTGTTTTTCATTATCAAGGAATAACAAACAAACAAAACCATTAGCCGGACAAAGCAAAATAAATATAACTAAAGTAACCACAATAAAGAAAAAGTCGTAAATAAACTACGGCGCTGTCACAAGCCTAATAAAACACGATTCATGATTTATTAACAAAAAACACTTCATACGTATGCCTCCATAAATATATCTATACCAATATTATAAAGCTGAAGACTTTGTTTGTTTGTTTGTTTGAACGCGCTAATCTCAGGAACTACTGGTTCGAATTGAAAAATTATTTTTGTATTGAATAGTCCGTTTATTGAGGAAGGCTATAGGCTATATAACATCACGCTACGACCAATAGGAGCGAAGCATAAATGAAAAATGTTGCAAAAAAGGGAAAAAATATTCTCTAGGAGGTTCCGTTGTGTAAACAGCGAAGGTTACACAAAAATCATATAAGACGGAATTGTTCCTCTCTCATGATTAAATACGGCGTATAAAATAAATGTGCTAATCATTGGTGCTCCGCTTCTATTAGTAGGAGCGCGATGATATTTAGCCTATTACACTCACAAATAACGTACACGTACGTACGTAGGTGTTTATTGGTAAAAGAATTATCAGAATCAGTTCGGTATGTAGATCCAGAGATTACCGAGTACAACCTCACAAACTTACAAAATTTACCTCTTTAAAATATTTATGTAGTATAGAAGTATAGATTCATACAATACCATTTACTCAGTCAAAACAATAATAATAATTCATACCTGTATTTATGTTATATGTAAATTGTACACATTATTGTGTTATTTTATTTAATAACGATTTTAATTATTTTTGCCAATATCATGTAAAATAAACTAGCTTTTGATAGGCAACGAAGTCTCGTTCGCACAGGCTTTTAAAAACACTAAGTCAATTAACAGAATTTACTGAAATAAAATAGATCATCTAAACTAATCTAGGCGATACGATTTATCTGCTATTTTTATCAAATTATGCTGTGAAGAGTCAACAAACATTCAAACTTACACCCATAATCAAGACCTCGTAAACCATGATATGTAATGGCATTGTATTTTTTATTACTGTCTTGTTGGTCTAGTGATCCCAAGCGCGACTACTATGCCAAAAATAGTTACTGTGTAATGAGACAGTAACTCTTTTTGGCATGGCCGTAGGTACTCTGAGTATTACTTAACAGAAAACTGTGAAGTAATTCTCAGTAGAGTTGGGAGTCAGGACATGTAGCGGTGGTGGTTACAAACCCGTGCCTCGGACAGCACGTAAAGCCGCTATGTCGGTCTGCCTTCCCATCGAACTATGAAAGTACAGGAATAGAGAGTGCACCTTTTTTTGCGCACACACTTGTTCACTATAATATTACCTGCGTAAATGTCTGATCTCATTTGAGATTGACCGACGACGCTGAAATTTGGTCTGCCTTCTGCCTTTTCCCAAGCTATGTTGGGGTCGGCTTCTAGTCTTACCGGATTTAGCTGAATACCGTATTTAAATGGAGCGGCTGCCTATTTAAACTTTACAGCTCATTCTAATGGGTAACGCAGTATCCCAAAGTAAGACTGGTTGTTAAAATTCTAATGACTTATCAACTGTTAAAGATCAACGTATGACAGTCGAAGTCAAAATTTGGACTGAAGATTATTATTATTATTTCTTAGTAAACAAGTATTTTTACAAAACACTTCATAGCCACTTCCATCTAACTACCATCACACACATTACCTGCAACTCTCTGGCATTAGTCTACATTATCAATGCTGTCGCATCAGCAGCGCCAGTAAAATTTATTGGCATACCAACAAAGTTCAATAGGTAGGTATTACACTTGCACTAAGATCTATTACATCTGTGTGCAGGTCACTAATTGATATCGTTACATATAATTTAGTGGGATATACGACATTTTGTTGAACGATTCCTATGAAAAAATAACGTTGGAAACTTGAACTAAGTACTTATTTTACTTTAATTCAAGATTTAAAAAAAAAAACAGTTTTGATTTATATTATTTATTTATTTATTTTTAAAACATTACATAGTTGTTTTATTATGTATTCATGTATTTATTTATGTCTAACGAATTAAATATATATAAATTATCTATACTAATATTATAAATCTGAAGAGTTTGTTTGTTTGAACGCGCTAATCTCAGTAACTACTGGTTCGAATTGAAAAATTCTTTTTGTATTGGATAGTCCGTTTATTGAGGAAGGCTATAGGCTATATAACATCACGTTACGACCAATAGGAGCGGTGCATAAATGAAAAATGTTGCAAAAATGAAAAACCGTTGAAGCTAAAACACGCGAACAAAGTCGCGGGGGACAGCTAGTATATAATAAAGAATGATATTTATATATTTGTTTGTACATATATTATATAAAAACTAGCTGACCCGGCAAACTTTGTTTTGCCCGGTCCACCCCTATCACCTAGGGGTATAAAAATAGCGTTCGACCTATTCTCAGACTTATCAAATATTAACAAAAAAAAACATAAAAACCGGTCAAGCCGTTTCTGAGGAGTTCGATAGCAAACATTGTGACACGAAATTTTTTGTAAGTATTGGATTATATTTACAAAAGAAAACCATTTGAAACAAACGAAATAAAAAAGACGGTAATAAATTAATAAATAAATCGTTTATTAACACCATTAAAAAGATACATACTATATCTTTTAGAAACACAATACCTAAAAGATAAATGACAAAACCATCTCCCTAACTATCAAATGTACATTCCAATCCATTGCATAAAAGAGTAATTATTCATACCTCCAAATGACGTCACGACAAATCTTAACAGAAAAGTGTAAAAATACATTTTTCATAATTAAATCGAAATCGGAACTAAAAAGTTGAGTAATTACTCGTTGAATGGAGTGACTTCTCAAGCTAATGGGCTTTCTTTGACTAATGATCATACTTTTAATACAGGTACAAATTGGTACCTAAGTTAATTCCACCTTTACAGTTAACCAATCTTTAAGGAATGAATTAAAAATTATACTTTTGTATTGTTTTATTTTTTGAGTCGTAGTTTTCAATTGGATGGAAAGGTTTTCAGTTTGAAGGATTTAATGAAGTACCTCTTTATTGTATAACGCAATAAGCAGGGTCACTCTTAAATTAATTTGAATTTAAATACAATGGCAATGAAAAACTAATGTTATTTTTAGCAGACTATCTGTATTCTTAAAAAAAACCTGTCAATGTTATGAATTTTTTATTCCAAATTTCTCGCGTTGTAGGTATATTAATTCACTATAGTCATCAATGTTGATAACCCATCTGTAGATAGTTTTTCCTACAATAAATATAATTTTTACATTAGCACCATAAAATTCAATCAATTAATTTCAATCTCTGGGAGATAAAATTTTCAATGGATTATAATTTAATACTAGCTGTGCCCTGCGGTTTCACTCGTCTTGCATTTCTTTCAAGGCAAATAACGTGATATTAATAATATTATTCTATAACCATTCTTGAGAATCGGGCTATCAAAGGCAATAAGCTTTTTTAAAATCGGACTTTTAGTTTAAGAGATAATCGCGTTCAAATAAAAAACTCTTTAGCTTTGTTAAATTAGTATATAAGTTATAACCTATCCATTGATGCAAAGCTACTGAGTGTAGATATATATTTCCTTTACTTTATCATACAAAAACTATATAACTATAGAAAAAAACCCCGGTCTACAAATAATAATAACCGTAATTATACTGAACAGGTCATGTAGGTTCACAAGTGTGTACCTGGCCTTATTTCTCTGATAAATTACATTAAAGGATGACTCAGCACGTCGTACAGTATTTATATAAAGTAGAATTTCAGATATTAAGGTCGACGTAAACGTATTAGATTATTTTTAACAGAATTGGGTTTTATTTGATATCAAAAATAGCTTAAAGTGTTTGGACCATTCAATTATAAGTTATATGTAGAAAGGTGTAATTATTTTGAACAAAAATAGGTAAAAGGAACAGCTTGTAGTTACCACAAGGAGGGTCAAGCCCTATTCTCGTGTTTAGGACAAGCGCATTGCAATTGTAAAAAGGCTGTTATATTTCCACCCTCGTAATTAGTCCCGTCAGACATCTTATTTTTTTGTCTAATAAATTTTGTGAGGAGTATTCATAATTATTTAGGAATATTGACGGTTTACTCACGCACATTCTCGGGATCGCCCGACAAGTTTCGCGACACCACCGCCGCCGCGTCAGCTTATGATAAGGGACTTCAATTGAATCTGAAACTAGTCGGGTGATCCCGAGAATTTGCGTGAGTAAACGTTTATATTCTCAAAAAATGTTTTTTTTTATTACTTTTTCAATTTTCATTTTATTTATAATACAATTACTCTGATATTCGAGACGGTGAAAATGATATCTAACAAATAAAAAATCGGTGAGAATCTTTTCAAATAAAATTAAATAACAAAAATATAAATTATAATTGTAAATATGCACTGCTTAAACTAAATTTAATAATCACAGGAACTAAATAAATTCTAAAACAATTTTCTGTACTCCATCTTGTAAAAACGAGCTACTGAAAATAATTTACATAATTCACCCCCAATTAAAGCATATTCCATGCATTCCTTGCAAGTGGAAAGTCATCGCTCAAGCTAAGCAGGTGCTTAAGCAATTACTTAGCAATAAAACCTAAGTCGTTACTCTACGTTAGTGCTTAATTATGACGTCGGAACACAAGTCTTTATTAAGTTAACTAGATTACGTTCGAAGTTAAGTTATTTGTATTGTTTTATGGGAGAGAAGGAATGGTTTAATTTTAGGACTATTAAATATAAATACAATAGTTTCTATAAAGTTTTAAGGCTTGTCTTTGTTATCTCCTCTTATGTATGAGTCCAAAAATAGAAAAAGTTTTTTTTTTAATAACGTCTCTCGCACTAAGGAATTTAATTCTTGTTTCGCGGGTTGGTTTAAAACATTCAAATCACATGTATAAAGAACATCCTGACTCAGAACAAGCATTTGTGGATCACACAAATGCTTGTCCCATGCGGGGATTGAATCCGCGGCACGTCGCGCAGTGGTAATTGGCGTGGTGACCTATACATCTCGACTATCCGTGTAGTCACTCACTTAGTTGATGTATCTCAGACGATCAAAATGCGGGCGCACACTTAACACGCTGTACACAAAAGGGTCTTCATCACCCTTTAGTACCTTATATTACTATACTATACCTACTCATAGACCTTTGTATGCGTAGGACCGTAGGTGTATCATTAATATATATATTTTTCAAATGTGCTATAAAAATAACTAAATAAACTGATGTATGAACAACTAGCAGATAGCAAACTGGAATTCGGCGTTTTTGTAAATTAAAAGTGCTTAAAATTGCTTCGAAAGAAGAATAAATATTTAAGTCATAGGTGTAAATTTCCAATATAAAATATAATATACTTAAACGCATCCTCGATCCAGTAGAAATCGTATAAAAAATTGGTTGCCTGTAAAGTCGGTATACGGGCGAAAGTTTTACGTGACAACGACTGTCAATGTCAATGTCTGTCTCTCTCGCTCTTAGGCGGGCTAACCATGCCCGAGTGGAAGGGACGCGTGCCTCTCACTCGCTCTCATTGTGAGCGCATAACGTGAGCGGAGCGTTACCCAGTTTCTTGAAGTGTCACCCGGCAAACCAATTTATAAGACGTTGTCACGTCAAAAGTGAATATTATGTAGGTATATATAGATAGGTATAACTGTGTTGATAATAAGTTCGCGCAATAACAAAGTATTACTGAAGATCTGACAGATAAGGATCTAAGTGTCAATGATAACAAGAAAACGAGTATAATATTTCTTAGGAATATATTGAAGAGCTGTCGATATTATTGATGGTTATAAGAATGTTTGATCTCCGGACGGGTCAATGTAGATGTGATGTCTTAAGTATTAGTGTTTGTGGTATCTTCGTTGTCTCTGATTCCACAACACAAGTCTTTTAGCTTTTATGTGATGTTGTCAACATATAAAAAACATTGGTTGTTGGCCAAATAGAAAACGCCACTGATTTTTAAATAAACAAAAGAAGGAAAAGAAAAACAAAGTGATTAAAAAAAATTGGGTCTTACTTGCATTGCGAGTTTCATAATTGTCGATCGTCTTTTAAAAAACAAAGATTAGCAAACTTTTCGAATCAGACACTTTCCGCTTTCATTTTTTTTTCATTGGGCGAGGTAGGGCTGTTCTTGTGAAAAAGTTTGAAAATAGTGCTTGATATAGTTACGATGAAATGTAGATTGTAAATAAGGTCATGCTAGAATAACTTCTACCTTTTTTGTGTAGACTTAATTCTTCCTCTGAGAAATTGTTAATGTTATAATGACATAATAAAATATAAATATTTGTGATTTTGACTTTAATAAAACAGTTTTAGAAAAAATTACTGCGATAAGTCAACCATTTAAAACGTATTTGTTGTAACCATAGACAAGGAACGACAGACGTTTATGCAAAAATATCATTATTAGGGTAATATCAGGGTTTGAGATAGTTTTGATAAAACTGTTTTGACACTAATTTTACGATTTTACATGTTGATACTCGATATGCGCACTTTATTACTTATTAGTTTACTCATTTATTCTTCTAAGGTTGTATCTATTCTTATCATAAAAAATTACTTTTGATTTCAACTCTCAAATATTTAAAATACTATCAAAATCTTAAAAATATTGAATCACAGTGTTTGTCTACATGACAATAATCATTCCACATTTCCATTCACACACGAAAATAGATTCATTAGTACACAATAAAAGCCGACAATTCAAACGAACGACTATATTAACGCTATCACATTTAGCGATCAGCAGAGGTATTCGTACGTGTGTTGGCCACATCGCATGACGTTGGAATGCAATTAATGCTCAATATCTGTGTTAGTTCGTATCTGCCGTGCAACGGGCTTTTCGAGCCATTTGTGGCTGCTTAACCGATTTTAAAAAGGTGGTTGATTATTTGTTTTTATAGATTTTTGTGAAATAGATGAATTATGACGAAGAGCTGAAGATCGAGCTCAATAGGGTGCCATAGGAGAGGTCTATGTCCAACAGTGGACGAACTTAGGCCGATGATGATGAGATGAATAATGGCTCTCCCTGATGGCTAATGTACACCGCTCCTCAACACTTTGTTGGAGCTCCTAAAAACCTGGAATCGACCTAATTAGGAGATTTTTTAAATGCTTAGCTATCACTTTTACTGACGTGCAACTTGACAATAATTTGATATACACCACCGCGATCAGATTTTAATCGTCGGTAACTATGAAGGTCGGTGAAGGATCGCATCGTAAGGAAACCTGGACTCCAACAATTGGAATCTGAAATCGCCAACCCGCAATGATCAAGCGTGGTGATCAATGCTCGTTCCTTCTCTATATGAGAAGAGGCCTGTGCCCAGCAGTGGGACATTTATGGCTGGTATTATTATTATATACCTATGAAGTTAACATACCTTGTGTAATATCATTGGGTCTGTCATTTTGTCGGGAGAGTTACCCGTTTAATTTCAAATGACCACTACTATATTTAGTTTTTAAACCCGAACGAATCCTCAGGCGGTTACTAGTTTGTATAAAGCTATACAATATGCTTAACGTTATCGGCCCGCGTTGCATTTCGTGCACCAATCGCATAACTCCTTACATACCAATTGAGTTATTTATTAGCTATTTCACAACTCCAACGTTTTCTAGTTAAGCCGCGGTAATTTTCGACGTTTTAAAATTATCGGCTTCGCCCGAAATAAGGATATTATTCAGTAAAGATGATTTATTTGTGCTATCGGCCTCCAACATGCAATAAATGAATCGGTATTGCCGTTGTTATGATTTTTGAGAATTTTTATGACCTCATTATTGGAACTTTGTTGGAATTTCTCTTTGTTTTTCAGTTGTTTTTTGTTTGGTTTTGCACGCTTTATTGTCTGAGTATTGAGTTATTGGTTACATTTTGTGCAACATTCCTGCTTTTTGGATTGCTAGGTTTTTTTGTTTGGGATAGTTGTATCAATTGAATTTTAATAAATGGATGTTGCTATACTGTATATTATAAGTTTGTTTTATCATCTATTATTTTGTTTACCACTGAATATTTAAGTAGTTCTTTGTAGTGAATGAAAATTGAAAATTCTTAATAGTGTGAAGTAAAACATACTGTATCTGGGGGCACGGTAATGCCCCCGCCAAGGCGAGACAACGAAAGCGCATCCATTGTCTCGTCTAACTACGTACCTTTTCTCGAATCGTTTCGTCGTATTTTTGTAACCTTACAGATTCGGTCTGGGTTTGAATTATTATTCAGTCTAAAGCTCAGTGTATAAAAGTTGTTTAATTGTTTAATTACTAGGGTACCTACATCACAGCCTGTTATCTGAGTTGCCAACAAAATTACATGACGGCAAAACAAATCTACAATACATATTTTACCAAATTTAATTAAACCCGTACCTAAAAAAACCTCTCAACAACCAAAACGTTAACCCTAAAATGAAAACAAATAAAAATGTGCTCAACTTCAAATCGCATTCAGAATCAGTGGAAGAACTTAAAGCGTTGTGAAGGGTTAGCGAAAAATTATTTGGAAAATCACGGCTCACGACTTGCTCTTGACAAATTGCTTGTGGCTGACACAGGGTTGCCTCGCGCTTTCAGACTTCAGGGTATTTAAAACGCATATAATCCTTAACAATGTTAGGGTTGACTGTTTGAGTATTCTAGTATTTTTTTTTGTGAATGTTTATTTTTAGTGGTTGAATTTGAATGGTTGAGAATGAGAGGCGAGATATTTTCTTTTGTAGTTCTAAATTATTATTCGTCGCATTGACGTCATAAGGGGAAATTAACATTACTTCTAAATATTTTAACTTAACTGCCCAGCCAGCAGACACAATAGTTAAACAATGCAAATGTTCATAATATGTGACTCACGGGATAGGGAAGTGGTTAAACAAACTACATTTTACTAAAGTTTTACTTATGTGTTATATTATGTACATATTATATACTCATGTATGTATAAACTTATTTTTAATTTAATATACCTTACGAATTGCTATGATTTAACTAAAGTATTCCAAAGCCGTGGGTAAAATAAACAGATAATATTCTTTCATCACAATACTAAAACCACAAACAAAAACGAATAAGAAACTTAATACCAGGAAATCCCTAAAAAAATACGGAACTTAACACCGGAAAATACCTTCTTTTTTTTTGACAGCCCTACTTTGCTCCTACAGCTGACTATTTGTCTGGTTTACGTCGCTTAAAAAAGCCACGGCCCCGTAATTCCGGTGTCCCGTATAAATAAATTCCACTGTCTTATCCTCCATTAATTAACATGCTATATGCGCCAGCCTGTACAAGTATTTATTATTCATAATTTTGTTTAAAATTTGGCTGAAAAACATTCACAAACAAGGAATTACTGGGGCCTGACTTTTGAGCATTATTCGGGACTTTTTGGTGATTTCTTGTTTATAGTTATGACGGGGTCTTATTACTCAAGGGAGAGCTTAACTTTACTGCTGTATATTATACTCACTTCTTTCGTTTATTTAATTTCAAACGATACCCGCAGAATTTCACGTTTTATTTTGCCTTTACAAGCATAACTCAATACTTATCTATTAATCCAAATTCAAAATAAATTCTAACAATAAAAAAACAAATAAATAAGATAACTAAAACAAAACGCAAATTTTATTCAAAAATTCGAATCTAACATTTAACATTTGATAACCCTTGACAGATAACCACGGCGACTTTTCGTCGAAAAAAAAATCGCAACTAACATCGATCGTTGAGATTTATGCGTTCAATAGCGATTTATTAGTCGTCGTACTCATGAATTTGACGGGAAGCTTGTTTTTGTCGCGTTATAACGTATGGCTGTGACGTACGAAATACGGTCGAGCTCCAATCGCCGATTTTTATTGCTTAAAATAAATAAAATTGCATCAATGAAATCTGTTTTTGCTGTTATGGATGGCTACGGGTTAGGTTGGGTATGTATTTTTTTTTATTACGTAATTTGGGATGGAAATAGGTTGTTTATCGAACTAGGTTTTGATAAGTTTTTACATACAGAAAGCTGGAGTGCATATTTGTTCCTTAGCAATCCATCAAACTTATTTAACGATTTTGATGTTATTGTTCAAAAACAGATATAATTAGGGAAACAGATCGCTCTTGGTTCTCGAATTTCTAAAATTCTTTGTTTCATAATTATCTCATCAAACGAATGGTATTATAAACCTTCCTTATTATAAACATACTGAACCAAAAATTGTCTTAAACAAAACCCTTTAACCTCAAAAAAAACCTCAGAAACGAGTGAGCTTCACTTTACCAATATCGCAGGGGTTTCATAGAGGTCCCTCTCTTTGTCTCTTTTTACAACCAGTAAATCCTATGTAACCCAATACCATGCGTATAATAATTCAAATGATAGGTAAGCCCGCTTTACATTGATCGAATGTGAAATGTGATGGCAAAGTTATAAGTCGTTCTTCTATGGAAGTGATCCCTTCTTTTTGCCGTATCCCATATAAAGGTGTGACCAAGAATTCGGTAATGTAGCCATTTTCCATCCTTAGGGCTGATTTGTTTCTTCTAATCATAAAAGTAATCTTTTATATTGGTCCACAATTGGAAAAGGTTTTGCATCACATGAACTTAAAAAAAAATGCTCTCTCACAAAAAGCTCTTTTCCCCAAGTTGATTTACCTATATATTAATGAAGATTGGTCTACATTTTACAACAGAACGTTACACCTTTACTTATTTTTACATAGAATAAAACAATGGCGCTCCCGCGACGGATTTGAATACAGTTTTCAGCAATAGATAGATTGATCTAAGACGAAAAGAATAATACGTTATCTATTACTGAAAACAGCATTATAATACTCAAGAGAAAAACAATAATAATAATAATACATGCATAAATTATAGTACTTAAAATCCGAGAAATTAATAGATTAGTAAAAAAAAATAATAACCGTGCAAAGTCAGGACGGGTCGCTAGTACAAGTATAAATATAAATTACACATAGTCTTCTAATTAATTGAGAAAACATGCAGAAGTGCTGTCCTTTCGAATTTATTTTTCATATCCATACCGGCTCTTAAGTACATTCTATACATAATCCCATACTCCATAATATCTCAATGGAGGCATCTAATCTGTGAGCAACACAACTTTATTGCTTCTATTAGAATCAGCGTTGCCTCTACGTGCCTTTGAGTGCAACCGACGCATAATCGGTGCCTTTGTCGAGCTTTACAAAAAGGCTATAAAGTTTAAGAAGTTGTGGATACCAAGAGATATTTTTCTTAAATCAGGTGTAAAATCATAATACTGAATTTATCTTATAGTATTATAGGGTTTTTAAACTGATATCTACCATATTTTACGTTGGGATTTACATAGAAGGCCTAGATGACATCATGAGAACCCCCTAAACACAGACACTCCAATTATTCTCACTTTTGCTATTTATTATATATTATTATGCAGATAGAAAATATTTATTATCCCATGAGAACGTGTATCTGAAATAAAATCTAACATATAAAAATCTCATGTCACAGTGTTTGTTATCGAACTGCTCCGAAACGGTTTAACCGATTTTTTTGTTTTTTTTTTTGTGTATATTTTTTAGTTGGTTGTAGGCTATTTTTATACAACTAGTTGATAAGGGTGGCCTTGGCGAAACGTTTGCCGGGTCAGCTAGTTTTTTATATTATTTCAGACTATTAACTGAGTGTGTAAATTTCCATTAATATCCAACAGACTGAATAATCATAACGAGACACAAACAAATAATGTAATACATTTTAGTATGGATGTCACAAGATATAACATGACTTTGATAACTTTAACATGTTAAACTTAAGCAATAAAGTCTAACGATAACTGTTGGTGTTCCCGAGGCGAACTAACAATTTATGTTTACAACAATATATCAATTAGTAGTTTTGATTAATTGTCAGAATTCATGAGTATCACAATTACGAACTTAGTGTCGCTTAAAGGAAATTTATGTTCTAGATGAGTGATTATTTCAGTAAAATGAATAGAGAATCAACAAAATATAATAATAATAGATGTTGCCCGCGGCTCCGCCTGCGCAGGTGAAATTAGCCTATGTCCTTTCTTGGGATTCAAGCTTATCTCATACTAAGTTTGATTAAAATCAGTTCAGCGGTTTAGTCGTAAAAGCTAACGGATAGAGTTACTTTCGCATTTATGATAAATTTGTATGGATTGTGTTTTATGAGAGTTATGCTAACTCAGATTACTGTATTATAAATTAAAATAGATAATTATGTCTTCTTCTGCTTGGCATTTACCCAAGCTAAGTCGGGTTCGGCAACCAGTCTTACTGGATTCAGCTGAATACTGTGTTTTTAATAGAACAACTGCCTATTTAACCACCGCAACTCATTTTACTGGAAAACACACTGTATCGCACGGTAAACTGGTTGTCAGAATAGGCATGTTTCCCATTTTTTTTTTAATGTCTTCCTGGTAGATTAATGAATTTTATTGGAAACGTATTTTTTCTTTTTTCCTGCAAACAAAAAATTATCAAAATACAGAGAACGCAAATAACGCGTGACGTCACTCCTCGCTACAATTTTTACCAAGGCGTGGCGTCATAAGCCCCCACTCCGAAACTTTAAAGCGCTGTATCTTTGTAGTTTTTAATTGTTTTGGTAAAAGAAAAAATACGTGTCTAATATTTTTTTATTATCTAACTGACGGACTAAATAGATTTTAACTTTTAATGCCCAGGAAACATCCCTATTGTAATGACTTAACGACTGCTAAAGATCTAACGTCATACGTTACGTACGTACGTAGTCCCGACCAACGGCTTTACCTGCTTACCGAGGCATGGTCACCCATCCACAGACCAACCGCGGCGAGCGCGGCCCAACTTTTATTATCGGGCCCGAGAAACCTTATTTAAATAGATAGTTATGTAATTGTTAATAAATAAAATACACGGATAGCGTACTAGCTTAAAAAAAAAAATCTGCTCGATATGCTGAGGGTTTTATCCCCGCATGGTATAAAAAACTGTGAGACCAACAAATATTTGTTCCAAGTCTGGGCGTACTCTGTGTGTGTCCATTAAATGTAAACAATCGCGATACAGGACAAACATTCTAGTGAAATAGTCGATATAAAAAAAAAGTAAAGTCGGTAGTCGAAGAACGATTTGTAATCTGGCTATAATGACTCCATAATATAGGCACATATCACGTCTCAACATAATTTAACTTTCTAAGTAAACCTTAATAAATTGTATGCCCTCTTTTCAGGCCAAAAAGCGGCTCAATGCTGCTGTACAGCCGCAAGAAGGTCCGCTACAGGAGAGACGGCTACTGCTGGAAGAAGAGAAAAGATGGGAAGACCACCAGAGAAGACCATATGAAGCTCAAGGTTCAGGGGACAGAGGTTAGTAGCTTTTACTTTCTTTACGGAGTTTAAGGCCGTTGTACACGGAGCATTCGTGCTGTCAGTGAGTGATGAACGCACACGGACTAAGCGAACTGTCAACTGCTGTCGCGCATCACGTGCCCCTCCCACTACTTGCTTTTTCAAAACAGTTGAAATAAAAGCAGTCAAACTGCTTCAAGCAATGCGTGTTCGGGCGTTCACAGAAGTCATTCGATAGCGAATGCTTCAAGCAGTCCATGTGTGCGCGGCCTTATACAACATATAGCAGAATAAACGAAATACCTTTTAAGGGGTCTTTGTACTCATTATTATGAACCATTTTCACTATGGGACTAAAATTGAAATAACAAAAAAAAAATTGAATGCCCGATACGTATATGTGCGCATATTTCGACAAGATGTACTGAACAGCTGATTTTGTTTTCACGATTTCGGGTTTGGTCCCATAGTAAAAGTTGTTCATAGTGTTGAATACAATGACAATGAATGTAATATTTATTATTAGAAAAATTGCGATCTTTTCAATAGTTTTAATCCACAACGTGTCCACAAAAAAACTTCCGTAACATAATCACCTCAAAACCTTTTCTCACACAAAAATTCAAATCCGTACCTAAAACACTATTAATAAAATTTCGTTTGTCGGATATGAATCCGAAGCCTTGAGGTCACGCCAAAACAGACAGACAGCATGAGCGATGGCAAAAAGGGAAATTAAAGAAAGCAAAATTGCGGTTTAACTGTAAGCTGTATTTGAAAACTAGATTCTGAAGGCTTTCAAACTGGTTTGGAGGCTTTCAAAAAGTAGGTTAATAAAAGTGTTTTAAAATGAACGAAAGAGAGCCGTTTTGTGTGTACAAGATGGGGGTATAGAAATTGGGCGGGGTAATGTAACTTCTGTTTTTGTTATATCTTTTTGTTTTCGATTAGTTAGTTTACTTAACAATAAAAGCGAGTGTTTAATTATTAACGAGGGTTAAAGTGCTCTTCAGTGATAAGTAACTGTTAAAAATTAATTGTTGGCCAAATAGTTTATTAACTTATCAACGATAAGTTTTACTGCATGGATAGCCGAGTGGTATACGTCACCATGCCAATGACCATAGTGAGCGAAGTGCCGCGGGTTCGATCCCCGCATGAAAAGCATTTGTGTGTTGAAATGAACGTTTGTAAAACCCCCCACGACACAAGGATTAAATTGAATAAAAAAAACTTTAAATTTTTAATAAAATCGTCTTTTATAAATGACGATGTTTAAACATATTTTTTAGGACTTTAACTGTGTAGCAATAGGATAAATTATGCTCTATTAGGTTAAAAAAGACACCTTTTAGAATTTTAGCCACAAACAAGGCGTAATGACCTTTTCTAGTAGGTTCCCCGTAAAATGTGAAGTTTCTATCATACATTCAAGATGCATAGCCCCACTGCGATGCTTATGCATCTAGTGTTGATTATACACAAGAAAACGTTTCTTAGCTTTTCAAAATGGCGGAAAGAAGAATTTTTATTTAAAACATGTTACCTCTGGGACATTTCCAGTCGAGTTTATTTGCGTTATGACAATCTTGGTATTACAGGCTAGAACAAAGGCAACATAGTTATTTTTAATTGCTTTTATTATTTTATTTGTTTAGTATTGAACTACCTCCTAAAAAACTTGTTTAGTACTATACTGTGCAGTTGCTACGTCGTAGCCGATTATCGCTACGAGCGCTACACATTACTAAATTGCAAGTTTCTCATTGATTTTTAACTCTACATTGGCTGAGCCACTAGCGTATATTTATTACTTAGATAATTTAATTAATGCAAAATCAGAAATAAAAAAATAGAGAACTTTTCGAGATATATCTCTTAATTATTTAGGCATATTAACGGTTTACTCACTCGAAGAAGTTGAGTCGAAATGGTGTCAGCTCATGATTAAGGACTCCTATTGAGACTGAAACTAGTTGGGCGATCCCGAGAATGTGCGTGAGTAAACCGCTAATATAATTAAATAATTTTGAATACACCTCACGAAAGTTACTATGCAGATTATTAGACTCATGCACATAAATACTCTAGACTGCAGCCGAAGTAATTTAAATTTAAGGTATTTTTTAAATAAAGATAGAATTTCGTTAATTCGCTTCAAATTTACCTCGAACAACAAAAACATGATCGGACATGTCTCGGCCGCTCGTAAGAGTCAACAGGGTGTAACAGGTTAATGAGGTACTCTGCGCTATGGACTGAAACTTGTCGCTGATTACCGTTGGCCTTTTGTACCAATTGCTCTGATTGCGAGGGTTAAACATATCACAAACTTGTTTTCAATTCGTATTTTTATCTGGATCGGAAGTTTTGAGTTTTGGGATTAGGTGGTGTTTGTGTAAAGCTGATACGTATAGTACGATTGAATTAAAATCTTTATTTTAAGAAGGAAACTAAAATATTTATTTTTATTAATATTTATTTATTAAGACATTTACAAAAATACTATAAACTATATTATAAGTATATCGGAGTTTGCTCTAGTAGTAAATAAAATATAACAAGAGCTTTGATGACAGAATTTCCAGTGAATTTTGTTTTTCTGTCGCACAAAATATCATCAATCAAGAACAGTCTACTATTTTAGGAATAATTGAATAAATATTAAAAAAAATGACTTTAATAAAATTCAGATGGATCACCCTACCGATTTCAATTTTTCTTCGTAATCGATGCGCCATTTGCTGGAGATATCGCGGGACAAACAAACAAAAAAAAACCGTCGAATTGACAACTTCCTACTTTTACAGTCGGGTAAAAAATTTAATACTCATAAAAACAAACACAGCGCTCACCACAAACCTCTTTTGCTGAAACAAACAGAAAAAAAAACATCAAATAGAAAACTCCGACTGCACTGAACATCCGCCCTAAACTTTTTCAGTAATTACTTTACAGCTTACGTAATAGAACCAAATATAGCCTTAGGTGTCGGTTTCCGTTAACCTTCAGGCGTGAAAAATGAATATTGTTAAGTAATTACCCTCATGTTTTGTTGGCCCTCGATCGGTTTTCGACTTTTGTTGGATTTCCTCGCATTTTGCAGTTTTTCCATTACAAGTTTAGATAGGGAGAGGGTATTATTTATCATGATGGATATGAAGACTATTTTTGAAGGCTTGAAATGTAATTATTTTGAGTGTCGTGTGCTTATAATGTGCTCCTACTATTTCCATTTTTAAAAACGCTACTGTCAAACTTCTACATTGTCTCTGGGCTCCGGACTTACAAATTCATTACTGCCATAAAATAAGTAGTTTAATGAACTCATTATACAAACGCAAAGACTTTTAAATAATTAAAACTTGTCTTTGCTGGCGAGCGGACTTTTTGGCTATCGAAAATATTTATTCATAGTTTTATGCGTCTACGTATAATGCCTTAAATAGGTATTATTTAGTAAAGACATCCTGGAGATTGATGAATGTGTTATTTTTACACTCCCATGGACTAATTTTACCTATAGTTTAAAATGGGGTTTCAATAAATGAAAACTTGTTTTATTTAATACTAGCTGTCCCCGCGACGTTGTCCGCGTGTTTTAGTTTCAACGGTTTTTCATTTTTGCAACAGTTTTCATTTTTGCAACATTTTTTCATTTATGCTCCGCTCCTTTTGGTCGCAGCGTAATGTTATATAGCTTATAGCCTTGCTCAATAAATGGGCTATCCAACACTGTTTTTTTTTTTAAATCGGACCAATCGTTCCTAAGAATAGTGCGTTCAAAAATTCGCTAAGAGCAAGCCTGATCAATGAAACGCAATGTTACTTCAATACTGTCAACACGAAACAAAAACATTTTAAAAATTTACCCTAAACCAAACATGGAGCAGACAACCACAATTATAATCGATAGAACAACGGAAGCAGCATGTATAAATCCTGTCCACAAATACAGGGTGATCCGACGTGGCCAGATGAATAAGTAAATGGTTCTGTAGCAATTAAACGCGGTACGGGACGAACGCTAATTGCCACAGATAAATGTGGTATATTGAAGTTTGCTTTTTTAATTTGAACTCAGATCTGCTTGTAGAGTACAGTTATTGGATTTTTCACCTAAGTTTTTTATTTATTTCGGTTTGGGTAGTCATAACGTTGTTTGATGACGATATAAGTAAATGATGATTACAAATAAATGTAAAAAGGAACTGACTTCAATTAGTTTCAAATAAATCGAGTAACAAAAATACAAAAAAAAACTGAGAATTCCTGAGAATTGAGAAATCCTCCTCTCCCATTTGAAGGTGGTTAAAAAGGAGCATATCTTGTAGCCTGTAAAAGTTCGGCAACCTGTTTCATCTCTTTAGAGCAAGAAATTCCATAGGTATTAACACTACATCAAAGAACAAAGAGATACTTACCGTTATAATAACCTGCAAGCATAAAACGAGAGATTCATATGAGTAAATTAATCCATCTAGATAAACATCTATCTTAAATTAATTAATATGCTTTATTAGTTAACTATATCATGTTATTTTATTGATGTTAAATGTTTTGTGTATCATGTTATTAAGCAACCCCTAACTAAAATAAAATAAACAAAACAATTCCGAACTAAAACTAACTCGCTAGTAAAATAACGTCAGCCAGTCAAATAGTGCCTTAATAAAGCTGGTAATAGTGGCGGGTGACTTATCTAGTTTAGCCACAATACAATCTTTAAAGACTAAACTCTGTGTCACAGGTACAGCACTGGCCTAGTGCTTTTTGCCTATAAACAAGTGACAGTCTAGAGTTGCGTGCCTGCTTTGTGCGGCCCAAGTTATAGGCTGGCTCGGTTCATGTTACAACTTTTTGTTTTACTCACAAGAAGTATTGGTTGGAAGCTTTTTTTCATGTTACGATAAGCCAAAATTGGTCTTGGTCGCGACTTCTGCTGCGTAGAAATCAATGGGTTTAACATTCCAATTTTAAAGAGTATTGCAACATGCTTTTATGTGAGTTCAACGTGTTTTCAATAAAATCGGATTCCGTTTTAAAAAATGTGTTAGGGGCAGAATTTTGGAATATCCTTTCTTATCAAATGCCTACGTCATACAAAGAACACGCCCTCCAAGTTGCATGTCTCTACGATCAGCGGTTTAGGCTGTGCGTTGATCAGTCAGTCATTCAGGATAAAGCATTTTATATGTATACATAGAGAAACAAGAAGAGATTATCAAGGAAATAAACACATGACGATCGGTGGAAAAGAACATCGTTTTGATTTCGATCGTATATTTATATTATTACTAGCTGCACGCCCCGACTTCGCACGGGTTACGTGGGAAATTATTATTTTTTTCTTTTATAAAAACCTTATCGTAGCAATAATTCACACGAAAAAATAAAGAAATAGAGAAATTTCTATTCGTTTAAGCGTGATGCGATGACTAAGATATATAGAGATTCATTTTTATATACCTACATATATAGATTCGTTTATGATGTTCTTTTTACATGTTATTTAGTGTTTCTGAAATCGTATTTTTTTCGTTTGTTGGTTAATTATTTATTAAACTCGTAATTTGTGAACCTAATGGATCCAATTCATTTAAATTTATCAAATTATTGTTTTACGGTATAGTTATTTTTCTCTCAATGTTCAAAATGTAGTAACTAACCAAACTTATCATTTTAACTTCGCTTTGCATCTGTTCAATAATTCAGAGTATTTTTAAATATTTTTGTGTGTAGTTTCTGCGCTTGATTATTCCATGTTAGCGTTACAAACTATCGCTCATGCACTAATTACTATTGGTATTATGTGGGTCATGGCAATATTTGTTCTGTACTCATGACTTTCGTGCAATATTGTTCGTTGTTTTACAATACACGATAAAAAACTGGAAAGTTTTGTGTTTTGAAAATTTTGTCTAAACTCATTTTACCACCAGATCTTTAAAGGTTAATTTAAAACATACTATTTACTATATATATATGACAACTTTTGGTTCAACAGCAAGCATACCTAAATATGTTTATAATATGTTGTCTTTCATAATTTATTCTGCGTTATAAAAAAGTATTTTTTTTTATTTTAATCCATATTTTATTGTCAGTCTTTATCTGACACGGTAATTAAAAAAAACGTTCATTAAAATCACAGCCTACAAGTACATTGTAGAACGTTCCTTACAAGACCAAACTTCCCAAGAAACAACACGTTCCAAAATTATTTAACAGGCGGAGTTGACATGCCCGCTATTCGCTAATTACTTTTGCCAACACACATTGGCGCGGTTCCAAGATGGCTGTAGCTACAAAACACTATGCCACGGCCCGAGATATCATAGTAAGAATAAGTCCAGTTTACCCGTGAATTAGTGTTTATTGAGACCCAAAGGCGTTTCGTAGATATTCTGGTATGCAAATGAGGTGTAGGCTTTCGTGTTTCGTAACGGTAATAGCTTTTTAAGTTCATGGTTTTATTTCGATTGATATGAATTTTATTCTTCTTTATATGGGCCAAACTTTTCCATTTAAATCTGGCCTGACACTTATATTTTTTCTCTAACATAGGACTTCTGGGTAGGTGTGATATAAGTTTTTTTTTAGGTATCTGTTTAGTATGCACAAGAAACTACCAAAGCTTTACTTAACTCCTATGTGCAAGCAATAAAAAAAGATTAAATTACTTTATACAACAATAAATAGAAAGGTTTGTTTCGTCCTCTTTTACAAAAATGCCAGATAATATTATGAAGGAACTTACTTTAAAGTATGAGAAATACCTATGCTAGGAGGTCCCGCTCTTTATAAAATATTATTATTATTACATCCTATATAGTAAAAGTTGTGCATCAAAAATAAACACTGGCAGTACAGAATTAAAAAAAATAAAATAGAATTTAATAACAATTGGACGTAAAAGTAGTATAAATCTAACTAAGTAAAAATTACAGAAACTAAAGCCGTATATCCATAAAATGTAAAATAAAAAAAAAACATATTCACGAATAGTTTCTCGCTTCACCGCCAATTAAAAAATCACCCAAAATTCAGACATACAAGAATTGCGTTCCAACTTTCAATATGTTCAAAAAAAAATGGCTGCGTTCATTTTTATAACAATTTCAATCGGCTACAGGTCCGAGCGAGGAATTTAAATAAAAAAATCGTGAATGAATGAACAATATTATATTAAAATAAAAGTCGGTCTGTTGTACACTGCTTCAACAATTTCACCGGTTTTCGTAACGGTTCGTTACTCCTTATAGACGATAATTTGGACGATTTTCTTTAAAAACTCGGCTCTGTTTTTGTAATGGAGTTTGTGGAGACTATTTTTGGAATGTTATGGTTTTTAAATTCGTTTTATTGTGAAGAATTTCGTTTAATCATACCAGTCTCAATAAAACTTGAAAATACTTAAAACCTACGTTACTGTCTTTGTATCACCCGAAGGTCGACTGGTGGAGAATGCCTTGTGGCATTAAGTTCGCCATTTAAGTACCTTAGTGCCAGCCCAGTGCATAAAGTATTACGTAATTTAATAAATACTTCATGGACGATTAGGGTAAAAAAAAAACCTTTATTGCAAAAAACAGTTAGAATAAAGTTTTCATTAATAATCGATAGAGTTATATTTGACTTTATATAAAAGAATGTAGGTAAGTAATTCAGATGACACCAAAACCGGCTAGTTAGTTAACAATTATTTTATTTTTAAATGGAATTCGGTTTCAATTTGGAACGGCTTCATTTATTTCTTCTTACATAATGACGTACGGTCTCTTGGACAGTATTGGCGCTAAAACACCTGAGCTTGCCTTTAGGTTACGCCACTGGACAGTGATAGGCAAGTCTGGCAGCTTACTGGTACTTCTAGCCAAATACAATAAAAGCTGGTCGAAAAGACGAGCAACCTTCCTTTGATGCCAATTTAATAATCTAAATAAAATCGGTCTTTAACGGGTAGTGGAATATTTATGTATCTATATTAACTTTGAATGGTCTTTTTGTCTAGTGGTTAGAGACCTTAACTGCTAAACCGGAGGTCGTGGGTTCGATTCCGATTCACAAATCTTTGTGTGATGATCATGATCATTTGGTCTGTTTGGGTGTAATTTATCTATAATACCTGGTAATTGGTACTTATATTATGTATGTTTTTAGAAATATATAAGTATGTTTATCAGTTGTCTGGTTGCCATCAAGCTCTGCTTAGTTTGGAATGAATAGGCCGTGGGCGAGTTGTTAAAAAAAAAACTAAAAAGAATAAAAGTGTTGATTTTATTTATGTATAAAAGGAAAGGTTTTTTTTATTTATTAATGGCATCCTCCAAAACCTAGTTTTACGATAATCTTTTCTCCAGCTTTGGGATTTAGCCTCGTTCGGCCTCGCTTATCGCTTGGAAAATGAAGCGATTCTATTGGTTCTTAACAAACACATCCCTCGCTACTCATCCTCGCACATCTCTGGTGGAAACGCAGCCTTATGCTAAGCATTACTTACACAAACTGTGGACTATTTACGCAAACGAATTATTATTTAGAAATGTATTCTGTTAAAAAAATACCCTTCATTTTAGTCTTTAAAAAAAAAATTGCATCGCTTAGCATGTTTTAAGTGCCAAAAGTCAAAATACCACGAAAACATTTTATGAATCATATTTGATGGACTTTTCGTACGATAAAAAATTTATTGTGAGCGACATAAAATTGTTTTCATGTATTTGGCAAGCTCGTTAGTTAGTGCATTCTCGTGCCACGTCTAATTAGCTATTAAGTTTTCTTTACTCTAAACAAAATTTTTAACACCCTCATTCGTAAGTGACATAAAGATTAAAAATAATAAGAAACCAGTTTCGTAAAGTATTTGCATAACAAATAATAATGATTAGATGTAGAACCATTAATTTCGCAGATTAACAAAACCCACTATTTTGCATAATTTTAAATTAACAATCAAAATTTATTTATTGCGCCAAGTTAACTTTGCAGTTCACAAGTCTTTAACCGTTTTAAAATAAGGTTGGAATTTGTGTGTTTTAAATGGTAAATATAAAATTGCAAGGCCACATGCAAGGCGCGCCGTTTTACGTATTGTTTATTCGACCACAAGGCTGGGGATAGACATGCAAAACGGCCCATCTGGCCCGGACTGGCCTTTGTATATAGGCCAATATTTTCCGCTACACTCGTGTGCGGGAGACTTTATATTTAAAGAGAAGTATTTTTATAGATGTTTAATTCGTGGAGGAAGCCTTTTTTTATTATTGTTGTAAATGGTGTAGTTGTAATTAAATTTTTGTGGAAGAACTCTTGTTTGCATTGAAACGTAAATAAATGAAGGAAGATGGTATTCTTTCTCTTTCATATATCGGTATGAATTTACTGTAGAACTAAGGACATTTGTATAATAACTTTCGTGAGGAGTATTCATAATTATTTAAAACAAAACAGTTCGAATGTCGCCAGTTCGACTCACGGCACCACCGCCGCCGCGTCAGCTCATAATTAGGGACTCATGTTGAGTCTGAAACTAGTCGGGCGATCCCACAATATGCGTGAGTGAACCGTTTTGTTTTAAATAACTAAGGACATTGACTATAGTGACCACTTTAGTCAATATTCAAAAAAAATATATAACTTAAAAAATAAGCATGTAAATTGTAAGTATTATTAGTGTATATTAATTAACCCTTAAACACAGGCCATAATTTCTACTATAAATTACAATTGTTAGTCAAACAACTCTTCAACATATTATTATCAAAAGCCCCATAAAAACAAATCAATCGATCGTCCAGCATTTGTTTTGGTACTGGTACCTTGGCTCGTTCCCAGTTCACCTCACAATTACAAAATGTTCTAGCATTCCGGGAATTCGCCGTAAAAATTTGATTACTACTATTATGGCTAAGTATGTAACATTGTAGTGGTTTGTGAGTGCGATTTCTTTGGTCGTCTTATTTTAATCATTTAAAGTTAAGTTTCTGAAATGTTTTTCAATTTCATCTGATGTCAACAATGATCGGTTGATTAAATGATTAACAAAAGAATAAGGCATATTGTTAACCACGTCAGATTTGATAGATAATTAACTATTTTTAAAAGCTTTTATTTAACTTGCAATGTATGTATGTTTGTTTGGGTGGAATCTTGCTACTCAATTTTGAACCATTTATAAACTTGGACATAGACGGTTTTTGATCAGTCAAGGCGCCATAACAAATAAATATGTGTAGTCTGCGATATATTTTTAACCAACTTCAAAACGAAGAAATTTTCAATTCGACAGTATTTTTTTAGTATGTTTGTTACGCAAGACCTCCTGTTGTATTGTAGTCAACTCCTTTTCATAAATTATTTATGTCATCCTTAGGGTAGCCATCAGAGATGGTCCCATATATAAATTAATAAAATTACTTCCTATTTAATTTTATTGAAGTCTGTTCCTTTTTAAATTTATATATGTAATCAATTATTGACCATCTCGTAGTAATGATGATTGTATAAACTTATAGTATTAGAATAAATGGATATAATGTAAGCAGTATTTTGATCTACAGTGGACAGTATGGACAACAGTATGGACTTAAAAAAGTTTAGTTTAGTATACGTATTGGCTATGCATGCAACATTGCATGCAAATCAATTATGTCGGCTCTTCAAGAGAGTGGCAACTCATGGTCAGAAAATAGAAAAAAGAAGACTATCGATTGCAGTTTGAAATGTTCATAAACAACCATTCGCCCAGTATTTACAAGGCTTTATAAAATGCATTTTTATTTTTACCCGATTGCGCCAGAAGGAGTATTATTAACTATATATTTTTTTTACGGATTTAATAGTGGCTTTATATTTAAATTTACATTCCACACCTTTCGGCACCTTTGTACGTATGATGGTTGCAGTTAGACAATGCATAATAATATTGCTATTTAATTTCTACCTAAAAATATTTTCAAGACTCACATCCCACTTTGCGTATCCATCCCCGGGAACCCCGGAAAACCCGACAACCAGTGACTGATCCCGGATAGAATCCCATCCTTTTTCTTATCCTCGGATAGCTTCTAAGTATGTATGACTGCTTGTTAGACCCATATCTCCTTTTCCTAAACTCTAAGCAGATTACTGTGCCTACTCCTTCAAGCTTTATGATGTAAAATGTTCTTCTTTTTACCTATCAAAACTTAAATTTGATAATTTAATTTCAAAATATAATATGTTGTGTTGCCGATTATTTTTAGTGCTATCAAAAAAGTAATCGTAAACTTCATAATTTGTATGGAGAATAGTGTCTTAACTAATTTTAACCATACCAATTCAAAATCTCCATACTAATTTTAACGTACGCAAATAATACTTTCTCGATAGTGTTCGTGATACGGGCTTAAATCCTGTATCAATATTGCAAAGACCTACTCTAACCACCAAGAGTCATACGTAAAATTAAGCAAGTTAGTTAGCTTATTTAAATCAGCATTACTTCTGCCATTTGCATAGAACCTAATGTTGTACATATGCAATGAAAGTGGTCGTATTAAGCGCAAATTAAGTACACACAAAAGCAAAATAATTCACAAGATGACCCGACAGAGAGAAAATTATAGTCTGGCGTAAGCCTAGATTATACAACGTGAGATACCTACCCAGAATACTTCATTATAATTACTGGCTTATTACTGTCTCACTGAAGAACCAATGCCTTTTTCTCGATCAGAAAAAAAAAATGAACATCGATTACCGTTCTCCTCAGGCCGGTGCTAAACTGTTTATTATTTTGGATTTTGGCAGTTACTGTTTTTTGTTTATTCCTGTATGTAAGCCATTATACTGACATAAAATGAAAGACCTCCGTGGTCGAGTGGCGTACACACCGGTTTTCAAGGTGTTTCCAGCTCTGAGGTCCCGGGTTCGATCCCCGGCCGGGTCAATGTAGAAAACCCCTTTTCTACATTGTCCCGGGTCTGGGTGTTTGTGGTACCTTCGTTGTCTCTGAATTACATAACACAAGTGCTTTAGCTACTTACTTTGGGTTCAGAGCAATGTATGTGATGTTGTCCACATTTATTTATTTATTTATTTATAAGTATAATCCAGTACGAAATTTGAAATTTAAAATCAGTTTACCACAGTGCGCAATATCGCGAATCACCCCGCTCCGTCGACCTGGGGCCCGGGAAGGTGCTCGTCCGTGATAGCGCAGACGCGCCTGCCCCAGTCCGTCGTTTTAACACTCACTGCGCGGTGTGTGGCTGTCCGTGGTCGTCGACCGTGCGGGAAGATCTGTGATATCTGGCACCGTGAAAAACCGGTTACATCCTTACTAATATTATAAATCAAAAGTAACTCTGTCTGTCGCGCTTTCACGCGAAAACTACTAAACCGATTTAAATTAAATTTGGTACACAGATATTCTAGAGCCTAAGAAAGGGCATAGGTCACTTTTTGCTGCAATAACCGATATCCACGCGGGCGGAGCCGCGGGAAACTGCTAGTATTACATAAAAAGCCTAAAATTTAAAGCCATTTAGAAAAGTAGAGCAAACAGAAAAACGAAGTATCACTTATTAGTTTTAAAGCGGTTTAATGCTAATCCCATTTGACGTACCAACATCAGTATGTAGAAGTTTTTAATTCGTCCAATCTACGGATGCATTCGTCCGTAAATGCGCTTCGATAAACTGAACTGTGCCGATCGTTTGTAGATTGGTTCGAATCTGGATTTCGTCGGTTCGTGCCAGACCGAACTGGATTCGTCTAGTTTTCGCCAGTAAAAATTTAAGGAGGGGTTTATCATGATTTATTTTATTTCACGTACGGTTAAGGGTATTGGATTTTTATTAAATAAATGAAGGATCGATTAGATCGTATTTGTTTGGAGTGGTATAAGCTTTTCCGATTTGGAACTTTCTGAATTGAAAACTTTTGACTTTGACTTTTAAAACCAACTTACTTTAAAGTAATGACGTTTTCATTTAAAGTTGCTTAGTCTTCTTATTTAAAATTTTTATAACTTTCTAACTAAGGACACTTACTTATAGAACCTAACTTATTAGTATTATAAGAAGAGTTACGTGTAAAATATACAGTTTACTGTATTTAAATGAAGGTCCCAAACTAGAAAATATGCTTTTACTTGCAGTCAGTATCCCAGCTATAGATATCTTGTATCAATCATTGTACCTACTATAAAAAGTATTTACCTAGCTACCACAATTTTTTAGAGTAACGAGATTACAATTTATTTGTCTATCTAAAAAAGTCAAATGACTATACTGACAGTGTACTAGCAAAGAAATCGAGTGAAAAAGGATTAAAATACTTGAATATCAAAGATTTGCTTCCAAATCCAAATAAACTGCAGATCTTAAAAATTCCTAGAGAATAGGGGTTTCAAGAACCTGCTGAGATTAAAAAGACCTAACTTTAACGTGGAAATTAAAGTTCCTAAGATACGTTTTACGAGCATGTCTAGGTATGTTTAAGTATCTAATTTTCAAATCAGCACGAAATTTTGTGACATCATAAAACTTGTAGGAAACTAACACGAATAAAACCTTCACAGTGGATTTAGAATTTCAAACAATATAAATTTATGTGGCAGCACTTGTCTGGAGATTTAGGTTAGGTATATTACCTTCAAGTCAATACCTTCGATATGGTGGCATGGATTCGGCGGCGATCGTAAAAGTCTAATTCACTCACGAGCAGTCTTTGTGCGGATATTAGGTTGTGGGACAAGCTATGAGCGGAAAGCGATTTAATCATCATCAGCTGGAAGACGACTGTTGAACAAAGGCCTCCCCTATAAAACGCCATAAAAAACGACAACTTGTCGCTGGCATCCACTGGTTCTTGAAAAAACAATTTACGGATTGTTAATTAGACTTTTGTGACGTGGTGTTCGTTATGTATTTTTTTTGTATTTATAATTAAGGCAAACCTAAATATAAAAGTGTTTTGTTCTGTATTATTATAAAACAAAATTTAACTGAAATTTCAAATTAGGTATGTAATAAACATAGAATGTGAACGACGACCGCAGATTTTCTTTTTGCTATTATTATGCATGTCATAATTTAAGCGTTGTGATACTAAAGAAGGTAACTAAGATACCATTCACAAATAAAAGCATTTTTTTTGTAAGATCGCTATTATCATGTCCCTTGCACCACTTCGCCTTGAGTCCGGATATCCCCTCCGAAAAACCCACTACAGAGCGGGTTATTGGGTCGAATGGTCTCGCAAAAATACGATTCACCGATATAGCTACCGATTTAGATCTGAATGCTCGTTCTATAGGTCCGGCTATACCCGGTTATACCCGGATATTTGATTGCGGGTAACGCAGGTGATGAATTGATGATGGCGATGATGGTTTATTGTGGGTTTGAATGGTTTATGTTGGAAGATATTTGGGGTGTGTGCTTGTGGATGTTTTTATGGTCATTTGGTTCTGTAAAGATAATTATAATATATTTTAGAAAGGGGCAAAGACTTTCCTTATATCATTTTACGTGTCAATTTTTTCATAGTATCGGTTCATATAACACCACGCTACGACCAATAGGAGCGGAGCATAAATGAAAAATGTTGCAAAAATGAAAAACCGTTGAAACTAAAACACGCGAACAAAGTCGCGGGGGACAGCTAGTAATATTTTTTTTTTTGCTTTAGTAGGTATTTACCCACATCAAACCTTTAATTCTCAAAGCAAAAGAAAGATTTAACCGCATTTAGCTTAGCCTAGATATAGGAAGACTTAAGGTACGCTCGAGAACACTTAGTTACTTAATTGAGATACCGTAAAGTAGTTTAACAGGTTTACAAATTGCCCTTATAGGTACTCAAGTTATATAATTATTTCACTGTAGGTGGAGTAAATGTCTTTACTAGAACTCGAAATTTCTCGTATACCTAACTCGGGTGGAGCACAATAAATTATATTCTATCTATCCGTGTAGTTCGCCAAGCACAGCGGTGTGATTCTGTAAGACCTCATTCTAAACTTCGAATCTGAATCCGCTGTGAGTTTCTTGATTGGCATTCCTAAAAACTCGGTTGATAATTCGATAAATGTACACTAACGCTACACTTGCGTGCGTGTCAGCGAGTTGAACTAATTTGACGTGAGATTTTGACTGATAAAGTATGAGATGACATAAGAAGTGGGATTCAGTAAGGTAATTTTCTTGTCACTTCGACGCTCACTTCGCACTCGAATCCGATCGAAATCAAGGTCATTTTGAACCTTATGCGAGTTGTTGTTTGAACTTTACAGAATCGACGTGTAGTATTTTGTATTTGTTCATACATAATTATTTGAAAATAAATATACAGAAAAACTAAAAATCCTCTTTTCTCAGTAACTCAAAAAGACAAGATTATTTTTCCCAAACAATCGTTAATCTCAGCAACCATCTCTCAAGTTAATTTTAGATATCCAAACTCACAAACGTCAGTAAAAATTCCACATATGAGCCGTAAATATAAGCTGAATATTCCGAAAATCCGGCAGGGGACTCGTTTTTATATGTCGTAAATAAAAATGGCAGCAACAAGCAAAGGCGTTAGTACAACGATGGCAAGTGATCGCGACGCCGACTCGCCACGTACGCGCAAGGAACGCTGAATAATACATTTTGCACAACTGTGACCGTTGAGTGGGGCTATCTAGCCCTTAATTTACAAGCGGTAGCGAGAGGCCAATAAAGGCTTCACTTTAATTACAACAGTTTGAAAATGACTCCCGCACTATGTTATTTAAAACATGTGTTTCATTTTAGATACGTAACGTACGTGCAGTGATCAAAACCGTAACTATTTGCCAACAGTGGTAGATGACAGACATTGACACCTAATGCGTTCTAAACCATTACAATATATAGTTATTAAAGTTAATAAGCCAATATTAAAATAAAAATTTAAAACACAATCATAAACATTACAATCAGCTTATTTTCACTGACACAGTTGGGGAAGAGAACGCAAAATTACGATAAAGTTAATTGACATTCACCCAATTAGACTAAAGGTTAATTACTTTCTGATAATTAACGTGATAGCCTACTTAAAATGATAAACATTTACATGATTTAGGTTAGTAACAATCAAGATTATACAAATATCAAATTAAAATTATAGGTTTATTTTAAAAGCAATTAACGATATGATTTCAAAACAAATCTGTTAAATTAAAGTTAAGATAAAAGCATACCAATACACAATTTTATATCGCTATATAATATGAATATTTAAATATAAAAAAATAATAATAATAAATATCAGAAAATGTTTATTTACACTAAAGATTAGAGATTTTTATATATTTTACCAAAAAATTGCAAAAACTACATAAAAATATTGAAAGCCAGTTAAATATATGCGCTGGTAAAAGTCTTCCCGCTTCCGCTTATGGGTTGGACCACAAATGTGCACAGAGAGGCTTTTCTACCAAACGAAGTTAGTTCAGGTGCCAATTCTAGGTCGAGCTTGGTTAGCTTAGTTTTACGACATATGTGCTATGTTTTTTTAGTTTACTAACGAAATTTCGATATATTACATTGGCCTTAGATACTGCCTAAAAGACAGAGTTTAAAAAGTTTAAAAGTTATTTTGTTTTAAGCAATGATATTATATTGTAATGTAAAAATTAGGCGGTGTGATATTAGCGCTCGAATTATAAGGACTGGGCGTTCTAATTGGGACATTGTCAAATGATAGCTAACTTACTTGTTTATCCTATATTTTGTACAATTAATTAGAGCTACATTTTGACATAAATACCAACGCGATCAGATTTTAAAGGTCGGTAACTATAGAGGTAACATACACGTGTAACATAATCTTGTGTATAATTGGTTTTGTGGCATTCAATTTAACTTAGGCTAATTTCAGAAACTGAAACTTATACACGTAAAGTTTTATTTTTTATAAAAAAAATTAAAAGTTTGTTAAAAATATTTCTTTTTCATTTCAATTATAAAATATTCATTTATTACTGTTACTTTTCCACAATATTTCTTTAGCTGAAAACATTCTGTCAGAATGTATTTATAGGATATAAAATATTATTCTTTTATAATAAGAAAGCCTAATAAATATCCTGTAACTTTTGAAGCCTGCTAATAATAAAAATGGGGTACTTGGAAGCTAAAACACATTTTTTTGGGGCATTATGGATAATTTAAGGAGATTACTGATCTGTGTGTTTAAGGACATATTTTTAGGACTTTAAAATATCAGGTGGTTCTTAATTTCACTGTACTATTTTTTCTATGATTACGCGTTATATTCAGCAGTTGAAAATCGATTTAATTTAATTAACCCTTCCATTTTAAATAAAATATTCCACTTTTAAGGGTGTTAAATAAGATGACTTAATTTTATTTTAATTTCCTTTAATTTAAATTGGTTATTAATTAAATTGAATTTTATACGTTGTGAAATATTTTTTTTAATATTGTATTGTTTTCTTTCCAGTGTATCTATGGATGTTACGTCCACTCGGCCATCTTACCCACTTTCCATCGGCGCTGTTACTGGTTGTTACAGGTAAGCATAATAAAAGTGAATATGTTTTAGTAGTTGGTTTTTAAATATTATATACCTTAGTGAAAATTACTGCACTGATAGCCGAGTGGGTGGGTGACCACGCCAATTATCACTGTGCGCAACGTGCTGCGGGTTCGATCCCCGCATGGGACAAGCATTTGTGTGATCTTATGATTAATAAGTGCATGTGATTTAAATATTTTTAAAAACCCTTGCGATACAATAATTGCTTAGTGCAGGAGTCGTTTTGTTTAGAACATACTTTCTTCGCTGTAACTATTAAAAAGTCCTTAATAGCACTAACCTGAATATTAAAATGTCTTGAATAAATACTGAAATTAACAATAGGTATACTTTTAGGGTTCCGTACCTCAAAAGGTAAAAACGGAACCCTTATAGGATCACTTTGTTGTCCGTCTGTCTGTCTGTCTGTCTGTCTGTCTGTCAAGACCTTTTTTCTCAGGAACGCGTGGAGGTATCAAGCTGAAATTCATATCAAATACTCAAGTCTATGGTCTCTTGGAGCTGTGAAAAAATCAAACTTCTAAGTCAACGCGATCAAAAGATACTCCCGTTTATGCCGCAAAATTCCGCAAATTTTCGAAACTCGCACGGGAATCAAAACCTACAGGGTACTTCCCGTGAACTCAGAATCTTGAAATTTGGTACGAAGTAACGTCTTATAGTACAGATAAAGGAAAAATTGCGAAAACCGTAAATTTTTAGTTACATCATATAAAAAAAAAAAATTCTGATTGTTTTTTTTTTTCATTTTGCAATTATCATACCATAACTATGACTCGATCGTAGTGATGGGTGAACTTTTACTTATATACCTACAGGTGTGTACGGAACCCTCGGTGCGCGAGTCCGACTCGCACTTGGCCGGTTTTTTTTAACTCCAGTGATATACGGGCAAGGCAATGAACATAACCATGTAATCACTGATAAGAGACATTGAGAAGTCACTAAAAAAGCAACTTGTAAATAGGTATAGAAAATATAAAGCTATTATTTACAAGTTACAACAAACCGAATGATTTATATATTTTTTAAACGTGGCGTCACTATCTACAAATCAAATGCCTTGATTTGAACTGTCCTGATTTCTTGAAATGTCTTGTGGAAATTTAGGTTTTTAATAATAGGTACCTACTCTGTGCAACTTAAATGAAATACCTAGGCAAGGAAATTACCAAAATTTTGTAAACATTGATTGAGAACATGGAGTAAAGGTAATAATACAATGTCAAGTGTGCAATAATAATAATTGAAAATGTTAAATTAGTTGTTTTTTTTTATTTTATATTTTGGTTTTTCTCATTGTTATTTTTCTTTTATATTATAATTATTATGTTACGTTAAGTTAATAAGCCGTTGTGCGCGCTCTTTGGTGAGACAATTTATGATTTTCTTTCTTCATTTTTAATATAGAAAAGCAAGATGAAAATAGTTACAAAAAATTTAGAGCTATATTTCTAAGTTGGTTATATAAAGACCGTATGATTTATTGATGAATCTTTTCTTAAATATTTAAGGGATCGTTTCTAACGGAGAGAGCGTTGCTATCTAAAAATCAAATTCGTTGACTCTAAACTGTCGAGACGAATGATATCAACTGATGTCTTCGTTAGGAAAAAAAATGATGAATCTAGAATCGTAATAGAAACAGAATTTAAATTTCACTCTGAAAGTACCTACTGATTACATGTCTTAATATTGTATTTATCAACATCAGTTATTTTATTTCTGATGTAAAATATACATATTTATAAAGTATATTAACAAAAAACTTTTTGTTAAGACACTTAACTTTTTATTTAATTTATTCTTACTTTATTATTTTTTAAATAATCCATTTTTATCTTTATTTTTAAGTCACAAAAATTAAAAACTTTTAAAATCTTTTTCTTACATTTTTATTCTAATTACCGTCTTATACCAAAGCAATATTAATAATTGATAACACAAAAAAAAAACATAAATGTAAAAAAAACTAACTAACGGTCGAATTAAGAACCTACTCCTCCTTTTGGAGTCAGTTAGAAAAATATAGATATCTAAGAAATATTTACAATCCAGCTATCAAAGAAATCAATAAGACAGATGCATCAATTCGATGTCTGGCCATTTCTTGGCCTTCACCATAGATTTATACCCGGTAACCACCTCACCCGGATAGATTTATACCCGGTAATCTCTCGAAGCTGAAAACATTTTTCATACTGAAATGCATCTACCTCCGTCTAAAATATGATATTTTGAAATACGCCTCTTTGATATCAAAGTATTGATGAAACCGCGAATTGGAAGTTTTCAATATTTGTGAAATATTTTCAGTTGCAATATTAATGGTTCTTTGGATTACAGACGAGAAATCTTGTATTCAGGAATTTTATTCTAAGAAGTGAAATAACGTCAATATGACCGATGGAAATATTAGTAGGTATTTATTTCTTGAAAGCGATTAGAAGATTGAATTTTATTTATGTATATTTAAAGTTATATTTTTAAATAGAAAATATATTTAATTGTTTAATACGAATAATTTTTAATTTATCATAATGTCAAAGTCCACTAATGGACTGGGTGCGAATTAGTCAGTTAGATAATAAAAAAATATTAGACACGTATAATTTCTTGAGTTTTCAAAATAAGAAAACATTAAGTAGACAAAGCGAATCAGAGTTCAAGAGTGGAGGCTTATGACAATCACCCGACGTTACTCTCTCACATATCCATACTAATTATAATAAATGAGAAAGTAGTTTTGTCTGCCCGTTTGTGCTGCTTTCACAGTTAAATCAGTAACCGATGAGATTAAAATTTTGTATGAAGGTAACTTTAATCTCAAGGAAGGACGTAGGCTAATTTTTTATTGTAAAAAGTGGCCCCTAATAGCCAAGTGTTAACGATGACAGAATTCACTTAAATGACAATCGCATAAATGTATGGAAATGACATTTCATTTCGATAAGTCACGTGACTTAGACTTGTCACTTTCATACATTTAAACGATTTGATTAGACTTAACGCTTGCAGTAATGCCACTTGGCTAGAGTGGTTGTACATTGATTTAGGCAAAGTCGAAAACAAAAGCTAGTTTCAATATATTTAGGTATTGCTTAGAAATGCGATTAAGTGAAATTTCACTGTAATATGTGCATAGCTTTAAAATTTGCTAAGCTTAGGTCACACGAGTGTGTGTTTATAAGTTTTGAAGTTTCTACTATACAATGCAATTCAAACGCGCACATACATATAACTGCATAGCTGTGTGTTGTACCAAAACAACTTGGTACAACATTTATCGTCTATTGTTCACTATAATGTTCCATACTCGAGTTCCCAATGGATATATTGGTGTAATTTAATACAATTTATCAGACTTATATTGTACTGAGTGAAAAGTTTATTTAATTCGTTTATACAGTTCTGCTGGTTGTAAAATTGGTACAACATGACTGCCATTTTGTGCCAATGGTTGGTTTAATTCATATAGTTTTGAGAATGTACTTTTCTTTCAAAGTGTACTTGCCCATAAACTCGCTTTACGTAAATACCAGCACAGCTTAGAATAAAATTTGACAAGATATTTTTCGAAATATAATATTATTCTAAAAAAAATAGCGTTAATCTATACTAATATTATAAAGCTGAAGAGTTTGTTTGTTTGTTTGTTTGTTTATTTGTTTGTTTGAACGCGCTAATCTCAGGAACTACTGGTTCGAATTGAAAAAATCTTTTTGTATTGGATAGTCCGTTTATTGAGGAAGGCTATAGGCTATATAACGTCACGCTACGACTAATAGGAGCGGAGCATAAAGGAAAAATGTTGCAAAAATTAAAAGCCGTTGAAACTAAAACACGCGAACAAAGTCGCGGGGGACAGCTAGTCGCGGTTATAAAATGTCTGTTCTATATATTTTAAAGATAACTAAGTATTATGTATTCAATGCAAACATTACAGCCGGATTAGCCTCCGTGGTCGGCACCAAATGAAAATTTAATATTTGATCATCTTAATTCCATTACACGATTCTATGGTGAATACTCAATGAGTGAGAAACCTTTTGTGCGCTATATTAATAGTTTCAACATTGAATTGTACGCTAATTAAACAAGTCTTGTGTATTTAATATATATAATTGTAATGTCTGATTTTAATTATTATGATAAATCTTTTTCATTGTGACTTAAAAATATTTAATAATGTTTACAATTATATTTCTATATAATTATATATTGACTGGACTGTTGGTCTAGTGGTCAGTGAACCTGACTGAAAAACCGGAGGTCGTAGGTTCGATTCCCACTCAGGACAAATTATTAATCTTGTGTGATGAGCATGATCAATTGTTCTGAATCTGGGTATAATTTATCTATAGTATGTATGTGTATGTATTTAGAAATATATAAGTATGTTTATTAGGGATCTGGTTGCCATAATACAGGGTCTGCCTAGTTTGGGATCAGATGGCCGTGTGTGAGTTGTCCCGAGATATTACTAATATTATTCTATGGAAACAAATATTAGTCACTACTAATTATTTTAAAGCTACATTTTAAATAAAATGTTAGTTACAAAAATTAATGTTGAATAGAAATAATGAAATTTAAATAAAAACCAAATACTACTACACAGTTCCAAAGACAAGATAGGGAACGTCTAGACAATGGAGACTCACTAGACCGATAAAAACAAATGAGGATGTCTTCATTAACATTCAAGTCTAAATATCACAAACAAATTCGTCTATACAAAGATCGGTAAAATCATGCAACAATGTTCAAAGATCCACTTTTGTTCTCAACCAAAGGTTGGTGACACATCCTAATGAACATGAGTGAAATTGACAGCACCTTTATCCCCAAGCAATAAAGTTCATTGTCGCGTCTTTTTCCTCAGTTAGGTTTTACTAGAAATGACGATTACAAATTGACATTTGTAAAATGCCATCAAAACCGCATTCGGAAAATGTCGACTGTAATTGAATTTCTGATTGGCCGTTGCGTTGTTTGTGTGTAACAGGTGTCAATTTTCTATTGACGTGTTAGGGCCAGTGTTTCAGTTGTTGGAATTTTACGTGCATATTGAGCTTGTGAGGATTTTTGGGAAACGATTTTAGGTTTGTGATCTCTGATTAAAATTTTATACGTAGTGTTTTATGTTTATTTTTATTTGTAAAATGAAAAATTAAAAACACTTTTAGATTCTTATCTCTGGTGGATTTGAATTAACAGAACAGTTATGTATTAGTGTATTGAAATTCCTGTATTCTAATAAACAAAAAAAAAAAAAAAATTTAGTTACAATTTGAACTTTAAAAAAGCTTTCTTTAAAATGCGTTTTTTTTTTTAGTATTTCAGCAGAAGTTTCAAACTCATTTTGTAACTGACTGTATCCAGAATCTTTAATCTGAATTAAATTCCCAGACACAATAAAATTACAATTCAATTGCTTTCATACGTATTAATATTTCGTCCCTTCATTGTAAAACTTTCCCCAGAGATTATAATTATATAAATAGTTTTGTGTAAGAGCCTTGTGTACTAGGTATATTTCTAAATATGTATTGTATTAGTCAGTATATTTTCCTTTTATTTCCTGTCGCCAGTCCGACCGTTAGATCGTGCTAAACTCATACTACAACTAACTTTCAACTTTGGGGTACAGAAAAACCTAGGGCTGTCAATACTTTGAAAATTGTTTTAAGTGATGCTGTGTTCATGTATTTATAACATTTCGTTTCATTTAAATTATCATAAGGTAAAATAAATTATTTGGAATGCATTGACTGTCTTTTTAAAGACTTTAAGCACAAGAAAATTTATGTTTTACTGTATACTATTGTTTGCACTCTTAAACATAAAATCGCTCTCGTGTTATGACGGATTTGGATGCACTTTGTTTACGCCGAATTCTAAGTGTAGTGTAGTTAATGAGTGGCTTATACAGTTTTGGATATTATTAACAACACTTGAAACAGTAATTAACTCAAATAACAATAAAACAAAATCTCTCAACCGGAACCAAACCACAAATAATAGTGAACAATGAACAATCATTTAACTCAACAGCAAATATATTATAACACTCAACATAAAACAATCGCTGAAGCACTGTAGAACATATCCACTTTTAACGGCGTGTTAATGAAAAACCACAACAATAATAAAGCACACGTGTAGAGGCAACCCTACGGCGGCGGCCATTACATAAATAATGACGCCATGTTTATTGCCACCATTTTGAAGACAAATGGTTAGTTATTACAGCGCACTCGGTTTTACATTCGCTAGTCGGGTTGGCAAAATTAAAATATTGTGTATTACTTATTTTTATATCAAGTTTAACTGCGCTAGAGTCGATTTACAGGCAGTTTCGAATGTTATTCTTTGTTTATGCCTTACTGAGTGCAGTACGTTGTAGTCAAGTTTTTTTTTTATTCTCGTTAGTACGGCCTTGTAACGTGTTTTATATGGCGCCGTAAATTTTCACATATCACTTAACGTTTAAAAATGCGTTTGGTTTTATGGGTGTTTGAAAATTTATTTGTTTGTAACTTGCTTGAGTAATAGAGGAGGGTTGGAATGTTAACTGGTTGAAGTTACATTTTTATTAAACTTCTCTTTTAACTATCGTTGTAAAAATTAAGTCGCTTAAAAAGCCTCGTCTTTATTTCTATTACTTTTTATTATTAAATAATTAATACTCAACAACAGACCTAAGACACAGAAAACATTTGTCAATAAGTAACAGTTTAAACGTTCATTATTTGAACAACGTGTGTCAATATTAGATTGACTAATTGAGTTTATCTTCGTCTATGGTTAAAGTGAATATAATATACTGTTATTTCAATAATAGTTTTAAGTTTACTTGTTTTTTATGCATATTAATTAGTATTAAGACACCAAATATTACGAAGTAAAATCTTCAAAATGTTTTGTTGGCAAAAGGCATTAATTTTTTTTTTTATAATAGCCATGTTTTTTTACTGAATTTGATAGGCTTTACTCGAAAGCAGATAAGACTGCTTTTATAATAAAGAAAATACCAACATGTTTAATTGAGATGAAATTTTACGCTAGTCATCAAGTGTAGTAGGTACAAATAGATAATTGATTTCACAATCAAATTGTTTATTAATTATGTATCACTTTTCCCTCTATACGTATATTGGCACTATTTAAGTTATAATTTTCATTAGTAACTTTATTTATAATTTGATTTTTTAATTAAATTACTTCAGCCTATGTTTTATTTGTATATTTTAAATTAATACCAATTGACGATATAATCTTTTGAATCTCAATTCTATATCGCTTATTATAAATCATACAATAACATTTTAGGGTTCACTTATGAAATATGGGTTTGGGTACACGGTAGTGTGCCAAGCCAAGTTTTAAAAACTTTGTCTCTAACATTTTAATCTTTTAATATATTAGTTATAAGCTATATCTATAAGCTGTTTTTACACACGTAATAATGTATTTATTTATAATGTTGACTTTCCAGAATCCGGATATCGTGCTAGTTCACTACCTGAACGTGCCCTACCCGGATGACAACAAGCTGGCGACGGTGGCGCCGAGCCTCGCACTGTGGGCGGACAAGAAGGAGTGGACGAAAGATGAACTAGTCAGCCAGTTGAAGCCAATGTGTAAGTGTAATTTTTATGAATAACTTTGTTAATTTTAGTTTTTATAAAATGAACGACAAGTAAGAACACATTATTTTACTTTTCGTTCGACTCACAGTTTGTACAAAAAAAACATGTAATGGCAAGAAGCACACATATCTAAGCGAAATTACAATAATATATAATACATATTATATATTTTTACTATTTTCATTACTGAATAAAGCTTATGAATGTTAAAGACTGCTGATGTGAGACTTTTTTACAAATCTTAACGTATTCCGCAGTAAAATATCAAAACATCACAAATGACTCGCAATAGTTAACAAAAACAATGTCATCATAATTTATTACTAAATAGATAAACATCATTACACTTTAACTATATTATCATAACCGTGACGCGTTTCATAAATTTCATCGAAGAAAAACATAGCTCATTTAGCGCACCAAATGGACACCTTATGAATAAAATTATAAGATTCGTAAATGAGAAAGATGCCAGAACCTTCATCTTGACTGTGGATCAACATAAATTTGAATAACTCTGAAGATAAGAATGTAATCAAAGGTTTTTACCGCGCCAATGTTACAAAGTAGAAGATGTAGTCAGGGGGTGGCTTGTAATGAAAAATGATGGCTTTGTTACAAGTTGACAGATTTTTTACAAATATTTTAATTTTTATTTGGATTTTAAGCTCACAAGTGATTTAAAACTTAATTAAAAATACTGAGCAATAAAATAATATATATTTTGTAGTTATTCCGGATAAAAACAAAAACCTGTGATACCTATAACTCATGATTAAAAAGAAGAAAATAAATCATAGTATATCTGTATAGTAGTCAAAATCTTCGCAACTGTTTTACAAGTAGCTATATAAAATCATCAATCAATCAGTAACAACAACACGGCCTCCAATTAAAGCGCAAAAAATAACAAAAAATCCTAACGGAATCCAACAATTTAAAACACTGGAACCAAATTGAAACGCTGAAAGTTTCTGTTCCGATATTGAATATTTATGAAAATGGTGGCAAATATCAATTATGCAGCGCGGTTATTAATCCTATCTGATCGGAATAACGATGCTGTTGTTAATTTAGGGGCACCCCGCCATTGATTTCGGATTGAAAATTAAACAGCCGTTATAATGGAATTATTTCGATTTCATTTGGATAGATTTTATAAAGACCTACCGGAACTGGACTGTATTCTGCTGGACGTGTATTGGCGTTTTCTTTTCGAATGACAATATTATTAAAACTAGACCTAATACTCAAATATATTGTATTGTTTTTGTTATAGTATTTTTTTATTTTTGTAAAAAGGAGTAAATAATCTCACTGTTTTCTTTTATTTTTTCAGTCTTCAGCGAAGATGATCCAGATATCAACAGTGACTTGGAAATTTCAGTACGTATACATTATTTTAGATTTTTTTGAACGAAAGTCATTTAGGCTGAGGAATTATTACTATAAATAAAAATCAGGGCAAAATGTTTCAGACAGCAGAAACGGTGGAAGCTATCGTGGGGCAGCTGATGGAGAAGCAAAGAGCTGCCAGGGCTGCAGCTCTGGCTAGACAACTGGAGTGCGGCTGCCCAGACTCCACCTGCAATGATTCAAGAAACTGTGTTCACCCATTACGTAGGATCCAAGCGGCAAAACCACCACCTTCTGATCACCAAGTATCTTCAACTACCGGTCCCTCTCCAAGACCTATGTCCCACCCACCAAGGCAGTACACCAGAGATCACAGACCCGCCCAACAGTCAGCTTCTCCATTACTCCTATCATTAGGCCAAATCCAAGGAGGTGGTGGACTTCTTATATTAAACGGAACGAGTAACGGCACTCAACAGAACTCATCCTTAGTGTCTCCTCTGTCAGTGACGTCATTTGTTTGTGAAGAACCTAGAGATAGATATAGGCAGCAGTACAAACCTACTTTTGTGTTAAAGAGAGAAATTCCTGATAGTCAGCCGTCTTCGTGTATTAGAACTACAGAGACGACATTTAAAATAGAAACTCAAGATGAAAAGATAGATATTGATTTTGATAGGAAGATTAAAGTGGAGCCAAGGAGTAGGAATCAGGTGATCGCCAGTGCACCAGCAACTCCGTCAAGATACCCAGATTTAGTTGAGAGATTAGAAAGTAAAGTGTTGACGGACAACTGTGATGATACATTAGTGCTGCTCGGTACGGACAGCAATTTAGGTTCTAGTGGATTCTTTGACGAAACTCTTGAATTATCCCATGAAGATATTCAGAAGACTTTGTCGGCTAATATGCCTACTTGTGAATTAGACAGGAATGGTGTCAGGCATACTGACACCGCCAATGTGATGGTCTCCGGAATAGATACAATGGACTTTATAGACAGTTGTGAAGTTGTAGCATCACCTACTCATGGAGTTGATGATAATGTTTTTGTGAATCTCGACGCTTTTGATATGCTTGGAGATTTTCCTGAGCTGGAAGTGCTGGATCCCAGTTCTATGTCGACGAATCCTGTGGTGAGTCTGAAAACATAACTATTATTAAATAAGCAATGAAACAATAATGATTGTGTGATTTTTGCAGATTATATATTCATTGTTTATTTTTATGGTGACTACTAGATGGAATTAACTATGTTCAGTGTGGTTTTAAAGAGTAGATCAACATATTTGTTTGGCATAATTACTATAATGTACTTGTATGTATATATTACGATTTTATTTCCATTTCTTTTACATTTCCATTCTATTTAAGGGAAGATTTCACTTCTCGCCCCCTTACTAAGAAATCTACTTCTGTTATTTCTTAAGTCTTTAGGTCCATTAATATTATTAAAAACAAAAGTATTTATCAAGGACAGACAGATAGAATCATCACTAAACAGTCCTTTTTTCTAAACTTTCAGACTTTATGTGATAAGTCGCCGCCAGCGCAGGACGCGAGTGAGAAGATGCAGACTGAGAATAGTGGAGAGGAAGCACTGAATATTACTGACTACTCACCGGAGTGGGCTTACCCTGAGGGTGGAGCGAAGGTGCTGGTGGCTGGACCCTGGACCGACACGTCCGACCAGTACACCGTGCTCTTTGATAACTTCCCAGTACCCTCGATACTGGTGCAGAACGGGCTGTTGAGATGTTATTGTCCTGGTAAGTTTATAATAGACACAAAAAATTACTACTCTTAATAATTTTTAGTGCTCAAGATCCGATCAACATTATTGGACCGTGTGCCATGTTTTGCAAAATATCACATTAGGTATCGATCCATCTTCATTAGGTTCAAATTATATCGATCAATCCCTACCCAATCAGGGCATATAGTTGGTAAATCCTAATCCTAAGATATGCATATTGTATAATCTAGGATATACCAATGTACGATCTTTTACAGTAGCACAAACTTCATGACTTAAAATTCGGATGTTGACGAATTTCGTAGAGCACTGTTTCCTAAATATCATCTTGTATTATTTCAGCTCACGAAGCAGGTCTAGCAGCGCTGCAGGTGGCTCGTGGTGGCCGCGTGGTCTCAGACACTGTGGTGTTTGAGTACAAAGCGGGACCAGCGCCCGCACCGTCATCGCCTGCATCCGCTCCGCTGCCATCGTTAGACATCAGAAGGTTTTCTCTACTGCAGCGCTTGCAGCGGCTGCAAGGTCGCTTGCAAATGAAGATGGAACCAGTTGATGACAAAAGTCAGGTAGTAAAAGTAGGTGTATATTTCATTTATTTTCTATGCGTGGTCGTTTTGTATTGAACATGGTTAATGGGTGTCGTTAGCAGCTATGTATTAACTGGAACCTACTGATTGATAATTTAATTTTTGTAGTAGTAATTTTAACCTAATGGCGCTTTATGTAACAAATCAAATCATTTTTATCAATAACTAGTGGCTCGCCCTGGCTTCGCACGGGTAGCACAGCTTTATATTATTATGCCCATTTCTTTTTCTGTAGTAGTGTCGTAGGCTAAAGTTATTATTCTATGGTATCAGCTTGTTGCGTTGAGCGAGCCTACTTACAGTGAGGGCCTGCTTCAATTTTTTTTAAACCTCAAAGTTCAACTTTTAAAATATCGAAAGCTTCTTAGATATTGATTAAAATTGGCGTAAAGGGCAATTATATTGTGCATGAAATTTTCAATGTAACTAATAATTTAACAAATCCACCATACATTGATTCGTTATATTTAAAAGGGAAGCGTGTCCGATAAAAGCTCCCAGTTGGCTTGATTTTTGTCGACATCTACATTATTAATCGTTATATTTCCACCTATTTACTGAAAACACACAAATCTTTCTTTTGAATCACTGACCATTGCTGAAAAACCGTATGATAATCCGTTCTGTGTGAAGTTACTATATAGAAGCCACAGAATCTTGCTTTACGTACTTATTTAATAATTGTTATAAATAGTTTTGTCTTTTCATTCTTTCATATTCTGTCAAATCGTTGCCTAACAAATTGCTGTCTCGCCAATTTTTTACACAATAACAAATGCACCCATTTTCATGATTTTTCTCTATACGTCTGCAATTCTAAATCTAATTTCTTATTATGTTTTCAGATCGAAGATGTTCAACTATACTCAAGTCCAAAATTTGAAGAGCGTCTAGTTGAGTTCTGCCAAACGCTAAGCGCTCGGTCTACGGGCAATGCTGAGGGGTTTACTACGGAACCCAATGAGGATGAGTCGACGGTCTTACACTTGGCAGCTGCTTTAGGTTATACAAAGTTAACCACTATGTTGCTAAGGTGGAGGCAAGATGACACTAGCTTGGCTTTGGAGAAGGAAGTCAATTTGGGTGCGAGAGACAGTGATAATTGCACGCCGTTGGTAAGTTTCATTTTTAAATTCTTAACTTTAATTTATATTAATGTTGGTCTAGAAGAGCTTTTTTTTTAAGAAACAACTCCCGTTCTTCGTAAATTGGTCTAGATTGTGCCCCTAGCGTAAATTATTTATAGCTATCCAGAATTATTGAACAATACAGAAAATACAGTAAGTAATGCATTAAGCTTTCAGAAGCTTTTTAGTATCGCTAACTTAGTCCGGTGATGCAGTAAAAGCCTCTCTCGAAGGTACCTGTGGCAGATCTCTACAAACAAAAAAACATTCATAAACTTAGATGGATATGTTGCGTTTTCCCAGATGGTAGCAAGTGCAGCAGGCCACGTGGAAACGGCGGTGGTGCTGGCGCGCTGGAGCGCGGGCACGCGGCGCGAGGCGGGCGCGCGCCCCGCCGCTGCCGCCGCTCGGCGCGCCGGCCATCTCCGTCTGGCGGCTCTGCTAGATAGGATACACCCGCCGCAGAAGGATGGAGTATTTCTGAGGCCACATTGGTGAGGAAACGTCAATTACATCGTGCTTTACGAGAGTGACCCCCAGTTTCTGGAAGACCGAACATAAAATATGGTTAATCATCAGTCTGTCAAACCTCATGTCAAGTATTGTGATGCTTGTTGGTCTTCTGGTTAACCAATCACATTTTAAAACTAGAAAGTCTTAAAAGGCATCACGAACCTATTACAAAATATGAACAATCCACACAGAGCTAAAATGATAGACTTAAATAAGATATCCTGAGACCTTTGTAACTGAATTGTTACAGATTTACCTCAAAACACTTACAGAAAAAATATTAAATTATTTGTCATTTTAAGAATGTCTTGCAAACTTTAGACCACGAAATACTGAGTTCTACGAATTACTGACCCCTCTATTAAATTTCAGTTTATCTCAAAAGAGTCGAGCAGGCAGCTTGGAGAGCAACCTAGTTAAGAGGCCATCAATAGACTCTGGAATCAACATGGCCGACGCGTTTAGATCCAGCTCAGCTATCGATAAGTCTGACAGTAGTTCTTCTGCTAGGTGAGAATTTTCTTCAATGATTGATTTAAGGTTTGCCAAATTTATTATATCATTTGGGTGTATGACCAAATTTGATAAATAAATTGTTTGTGTATCAGACATAGGTCTGTTTGTCATAAATTGCTTTGGTTTGATTCGCAACTAACCTAAAATTTTCAGATGGGAACGAAGCATGTCGTTACCATTAGACTCGGATAACTCAGAAGACAGTCTCGGAGACACTAAGATCGGCAGACGTATGGACCTGGCTCTTTGTAAGTCTTTGAACCACTTCGCCTCATTCATAGTCGATTCGTTTTTCATTTGCTGGTTATTTTATATCGGCACGGCAGCTGATGACATTTGAAGGTCCTAACCACGATTTTGGGTATCGGTCTATGTTTGTAACATGGTGATGGCTCGTTCTGCGATGTAACTGGTCAAACGTGTGAGTTCTATTCATATTATGACAGTTATTTATTTTCTGTAGCACTCTATATTATTTAGTCATGTAAAAAGCAGTTAGGAAAGTTCCTTTTAGTTTACGCAGAAACAATAACAATCAATTTAGATTTTTTATCAGGTGAATAAAATTTCCTGATTTACTGAAATCGGGATACTAAAATCCTTAGTAAAAGAAGCAAATTTAAACACATAGTTCGTAGCTTCCCTTCCTTCTTTTCAGATTACGAGATAAGCATAACTTTAGGAAGCACGTCCATTTTCAAAAACATTTGATTTCGTTCATAAAGTCATTTGAACAACAAGACATCAGTAGGCTCACGTTTGACCGGTAAGGCTCCGTAGCGGCTTAGCGGATTGTTGAGCGCGGTGGTTCCGCAGGCGAGACGGCGCCGCGCCGCGCGGCCAGCCCGCTCATAGACGTGGAGGCGCTGTCCGAGCCCGACGCCGCCAGCCCGCCGCCGCGCCCGCCAGGTCAGTGCTCTGCAGCGAAACGGTATAGACGAGCGACGCGCGACACCACTCCCGAATACCTCAAATCTAACAAAAACTTGAAATTATTTCAAAATTTAAATCATTTTTCAAAATTTGTTATTTCTATCCGTTTACCGGTAAATTTAACTTTAGTTAAATAACTTGACAATTTATTTAATTCTTTGAATTTCGATTATGACAATTCGTTACATTAAAGTAACAAACAAACAAACTTTAATGTACGAACGCTACAAAGATTTGAGTAACCCCAAATTAAAAAAAAAGAACCATAACGGCAAAACGTTCGTTTCCAATTGGCATTAAATTCTGATTCTTCAAATATTTTTTAAAATATTTCCGTCTTCTTATTGGCAAATTTTTACTATCCGTAAAAGTTCTATACCATTTCAAGTCGCAGCATCGATTCCTCCGCTCGTCCTATCTGTCGATGTTGTGTATGTAGTAGTTGCATTGCCTCCCTCTTCTTCTAACAAACGTTGTCTGTATATCTTTGTCTCCCTCTTTGTCGCCAGTCTGTAGCCCTTGTTCACTGTATGTCGGTAGACCACTTGTAGTTTCTTCTGTACTTTATGTTCAAATATGAGCGGAGTTTCCCTTGAGTGTTTGATGTCTGTAGTATCCTTAACTAAACCTAATTTTACAGATTATATTTAAAATGATTGTAATAATAAATTGAATTTTTCCGCCGAAGTAAAGAATGATTTTTCTTTATTTTAAAAAGTGTTTTAATACTTAGAATGTAAAGTTCGGTTTAGTTTACTCGATGTTGTCCTTCGATGTCGCTTTCAGTGGTTCGTATTGGTCTATCCACTATCACTGTATCACAACCAAATCTATTGGCTTCTACTTCCAACTTCAGTACACAAGACTACGTTGTTCAGTCAGTACACTTGTTTCAAAAAAACGTGACAATTTATACAACACTGCATGGACGCTATACGCTTGCATGAGTATTTAGATGCTTTTTATGTGTAGATTATTCACTATTGCCATTATTTTTGGTAAGTAAATGGCAATGGAATTAAGCACTGTTTTCTCATCACACTTTATTTACAATATTTGTATTTTCTTGTTTTCATCATCTACAACATTTAGTTTCTAAGATTGTTTTTTTTTTCATTTCTAGTGTTTTCTTATTTTTAATCAGATTTTCTTTCGATCAAATTACTTTCAAATGTTAAAAATTATAAGTTATTCGTTTGTATCGTAAGAACATTTTAGTTGACTATTTATTTTATAATATTATATACTATAATATTAATTTTGATGGTCATATTTAATTTAATTTATGATGAAATAATGTGTTTCTTTAACAGTTTTTGATGGTTGTTTTCTTTAGAGGACATTGTACCAACATTTTGTTCTATACATTTTTTTTATATAAATGGGTTTTTATTTTTAATTAATAATTTAATTTATATCTACTTGACACAATACATATCTTTGATGTGAGCTATTTTGTGTGTAGATCTTGTCAACCTTCTGGCTGTTTAGTACTACTGTAACTCTATCCATAAACGTGATAAAGTTAAAAAAGCCAGCACAAATCATGACAAAAATCACTTGAAATTTTTCATTACAACAGTTGAATTATTCTACTATAAGAGTATAGAATTTTTCCTCAAGCAAATTACGAATAATCGGAAAAAGTCTCACGATTGGTATCGCAGAATTATTATTCTGTTTGTCAATGGTCTAAAAATAATAACTTTTTAAAACGTTATGAGAATCTTGAAGAATTAAAAGATTGAGGACGGCAATTTTTTTAATAAACTTATGGTTTATTTGACCGCAATTATGTACATTTTACGTACAGTAAAATTGTCATGATTTGTTATTTAAACTTCTCTTCAGACGATGCACTATAAAAGTTTTTGATCATATAACCCATTGCCGAAGAATTTTGTGAATTATTATCGTTTGAAGAAAGTTAACCTGGGAGCTAAACGTGAGACCCGATGTGGTTACGTAATGAGGATTCACTTCACCAAATCTTTTCAGGGGAGCAGGATGACCGAGTGTTCACGCTGGCGGAGCAAATAATAGCCGCCATGCCCGACAGGATAAAGGTATAAAAATTATTATAAATTCTTGTCTTGTCTAGCTATTTTCGAAGCTATGTTACGGTCCGCTTCCAGTCTCACCGGAGTCAGCTAAATACCGTATACTTATGTATACAATATTTAGTGGATGAATTTTACTGGATGAATGTTAAGCTAGTTCACACTACATATTATTATTATAGATTTTAAGTGTCTAGCGAACATAGTGCTAAACCAGCTAAAACCTGTTTCAGCGCCTAAGATAACGATGATGACGGTGATCGTTCATTTTTCAATCGACGAAAATTAACTATACATTAATTTTTGGGTCAAGTAAAAGACTTTTTTTTGTTTTTTATGTCCTTTTAAAAAAGAAAATTGTTTAAATCAACTTAAAATGTATTCTGGCTATTGTAACTTCCTTCTATAGAACGAGAGCTCGTCCATTCTGTCGGGCTGCGGGCTGGACAGTGGCGGCGGCGAGGATGCGTTGATGGTGCCACTCCTCGACGAGACCACCACCTTCAGCAGCGACTTCAGCTTCGAGTTCAGCGACAACACTTACAGGTTCAAATTGTTTTATTTGGGTTAAATTAGTTTGAGTGATTCTAGTAGTAACAATAACGCCAGAAAAATAAGTATAACTTCATTTCTTGAATCTACAATCTACTTTTGAGGTGATCCTGATTGGGTAGGTAAACCAAAGTTTACAAATTCATGAATATCCATCGCAAATATGATGCATGATGCGACGTTCTGCCATCTCGTTAAACGTTGCGCTCAATACTTGGCTAGTTATCCTTCAGCTATATCATTCGATGCTGGCAAAGTAGAAAAATGTAAAGGTTCCTAATTAAAAAAAAAACTGTGTCCTGCAACAGATTTTGTAATCCTGATTAGATAGGTAAACCAAAGTTTTGGACTTTTTTTATTTAGTTTTTACTTCTAATTCCTGACCCTGCAAAAACTCTACAGGTTAATTTCATTTTGGGTCTGTAATTACTATTACCTATTTAATAAATAAACTACTATTAGTACTTTACCCGTTGTATATGAGGTCGAAGACCATTGAATAGTTTTACTTTACGAGATGGCAAATTATTCCTAGTTTTAATCTGCCATAATAGAGATCAGATTAGACGAGAATTTCTATTATATTTAGATACCTATCAATATATTATTCACAATATTTATCATTCTGTATGTACGCCAGGTACTGCGGCGCATCGACCCCGTCGTCCGGCTCGGTGTCGCCGGGCTCGGCGGCGCTGTCCCCGCCGCCGGCGCCGGGCCCGGCCGCGCCCCCAGCCACGCTCACCGAGTTCCTGCACGCCACTACGCACTTCTCCAACCTCACGCTCAACGGTGAGATGCTGTAATGCATAGAAAGACCTTTTTGTTTTTTAGCGGTGTGGGTAAACTGGATAATAAGCGGTAGAAATGAGCAAGGTTTTTGGTCACTACAAATAAGACCTTCAAGTAGTTTAAAATTCTTATAGAAAGGGCCTAAGACTACTACTTTGTTTTGGTAGAAGTCAGATGTCCCAGAAGTAAGGTGCTTCTTGTTAGGTTACCTATATGCTATTTAGATACGACGTCTATTTAGCTGTTTTTGGGACATTGGAATCCGAACAAGAGTAAAGAGTGGAAGCAGAAGAGATCATACATAGGCTATGGAAGTGATTAATGGACTACTAAATAAAAACTAGTAAACGAAGGAGTGAATTTAATTGAAATACACTGCCGAAAAAATAATTGCAATGAATACGTAAAGTATTACGCAAAATTTTCAATTTGGGTGAACCCAGTGTTTACAAATAATATTTTTTTTATTTTCTCATCACCAGAAACAAGACTTGTGTCTAAATTAGGTGATATCTGTGTTACTAATTACCAGAAAATGGAATGATAAAGCTACAATGGCATAAGATAGATAACATAATGAAAAAAATATAGTACAAACAATTTATCAACGTTACACGCTACTTGTCAATTTTCAAAACAATCATTTTTAAAATGAGTACAGTTATACTGACATCTTGTTTCGTCCACAGACCGCGAACAGAGAGAGTTATACTCGGCCGCCATAACGATTCAGAAAGCGTACCGGCAGTACCGCGGCCGGCTGCTGCAGCGGCGGGCAGCCACGGCCGCCATCACCATTCAGAACTGCTATAGGAGATACAAACAGGTACCTGTGTATAATGGTAATTGTAGACACTCATATAAGCAGGTTAAGTAAGACATGCCGTTGTTAAACGTTGAGTGATTCTAGTTCAATTAACTAAGCGTCCAATTGGATGCCGGTGTTTAATAAACGGCCTAGGCGTCCAATAGAATGGCTAACTTAACCAGACGGCTGCTACATATTATACATTGGTTTGTATAGGGTTTGGGCAGTAAGAGCCTGGAAAGTCCCTCCGCCTTCCCCAAAAAGTAGAAAGTTCATGTCAATTTCCAACATAAAAATAATCATCTGTGTGTCCTGCAATCGATCTTGTAATCGTGAATTTTTAACTTACGGCAAACTAATAACCGCCTAAAAAAACTGATGCAACGGTGTCAGTAAACTTTAGACCAAAACGTGGGAATAAGTTAATTTATTAAAAGGGTGTGCCGATAGATGGCGCAAAAGTTTTTTTTTAATATAGCATAGGTAATGGGGTAAGTATGTTTGGAGACAAATAGAAAATCATTTTATAGAGTCCGCTTCAGTAACTAAATTATTTCGTTTTGTACAGTTCGCGTATTTGAAACAAATGCACGCGGCGGCCACAGTGATACAGCGTGGCTACCGTGCGATGCGCGCGAGCAGGATGGCCACTACACCTATCAAGTAAGTCTTAACTGACAATCACCCACCTGTTTGATAAATGATTGAATTATTTTTCGTGTGACTCTGTTTTTAGTAACCAAGTAGTAAGTAGGGGGTAAAACATTTTATAAATGCTTGATTTCACTGAGTTTGAATCTTTGGATGTATTTTTGTGCGTAAGTGCCATTAGAGTGTGGCTATTGTACGTACAATCGCGAACAGCGTTTCATACAAAATTACCTATGGTTCTGTGAGGACTAAAAGTCATTTTATAAAGTTTGTTCAAAATTGTTTATGACTTTAGGAGGACATACTCCCAAAGGCGTCAAAACCAAGCGGCGAGGAAGATCCAACAGTTTATGCGGCAGTCAAAGATCAAGTAAGTAATGCTTAATAATACTTACTTCTAACCTTTACAGGTCTAAATCATCAAAAATATCCTCATAACCAAAACTACGAACTTCTGCCGCAGTTTAGGTGTTGTATACCTACTTTGTTTAAAATCCTGATAAACACACTAGTGTGGCTATCAGGATTTTTTCCCTGTTAGACAGTTGTCTCAAAAAAATAAAAAATGAAATAACAAATAGGGATTATTTCGTCCATCTGATCCCGAACCCGGCAGAGCCTGTATCGAAATCAGTTAGATTAATAAATATGTTTGTGTTAAATGTGCTTGATATAATTTTGTATTTAGACAGAAAAAAAATAACCTACAAACAAAAAAATATACCTTAAAAATAAAAAAAAACAAATATAATAATAAAGAGGGATAAAGAAATAGCTGTAGGGCTGGTTTTTAGTTGTGGCCCGAATTAAAAACTAGGTACACAAGTTAAAATGTAATTTAAAACTAAAATTATTATTTAACGTTACAATATTTTTATACTTAGGTACATTATGAGTTTGTCTTATCTAGAAATACTTTTTTTGTTTTTTTGACTTAGTCGAAATCTATTGACTTTAACCCACCCCGAGGGCACGGTGCGGGCATATGTCGGACTTGCACCAAAATCAAAATAATTTATTTCAAGTTGTGGGCCTTATGAAAACGTTAAATGACTAATTGCGCGGTTTCAAAATGTCATTCCTATGGAGAAGAACCGGGTTGTTATTTTAAAAAAAGGTAAAACAAGTATATACAATTATTAAAAAATACATTAATTTTAGAATAGGTATGTGACAACAATTTAAATAGCCAAATGTTATTGTTGTAAAATGTGACATCTAAAAACGCCCCTGTCCCGTCCTTACCTTTGCCGGAGCGGGGTCACTAAAGCGTGCTCAGCGGGGGTAGCAGATGACTGTGCAACCTCTAAGTTTCTTTATAACCCATTTTGATATTCAGACCAAGAAAAACATTAAACTTCTAAACTAGGCACCAGACATTTCCACAAAAAGAAATATATTAAAATCTACAAAACAGTAGATACAACGACCTCAATAAAACAAGTTCTGACGTCAAAACCTTCCATAAATCTAACAAGCCGCTTCAAGTCACACAATATATTCCAAGCATACTTCATAAATATTATTTACTGAATTTATTTCGTTTGTATCCTGTGGGAGCCCTGAATTGTTTACCCGGCACTAATATCGCGCCTCCCTTATACGAGGGCTTAAGCCTTTGAATGGAAGGGGATATAAAAATATGATTTGTAAGAAACCTTTCGTATTTCTGTATTAAATAATTCAAGTTTGGTTTTTGGACTTCTGTGTCTGGTTTTAACCGGATTGAATTGGTTTTGATCGGAAGAATGAATACTTTGTAAATTATAGATTTTTACGTTAATTAATTTTTTTATTGCTTAATTTATAAATTAGCCTTCTTAATCCAACCAGACTTTTATATTTTAAAATATAATAAAACCTTAAATCTCTAAATTTTGTATTAAAATAAACATATTTCTTTGAAACTACTCCTGCACTATTGCATTTAATCACTGTTTCGCGGGGGATTGCAAAAACATTCAATTCACATGCACAAAGAACACCCAGACTTGGAACAAGCATGTGTGTCCCATGCGGGGATCGAACCCGCGGCACGTCGCGCATAGTTGTAAGTGGCGTGGTGACCGTTAATACTCAGCTATCCATGCAGTTAAATAAATACAAAATACAAAAATACCACAAAAAGTGTGACAGTAATCATCACGCAGTTTAAAGAAATAAATTCCACAAACGCCATTAATTTCACCCCGCTAAATTACTCTACCAAAACTACGCTAATGAATCCCTAACGTTATACTAACACTAAGGTCACTTAAATAGCAACATAAGTAATCCACTTTCCTCTAAATACGGTCCTCAATTCTGTTATTCTTGTTATCCTATTGTTTAGCTAAACAAGGGGAAAGAACGCATAAAAAGGCAGGTTCTCCCCAATTTACGACATTCACTTGTCTCTAATGTCAGTCTATTATTTCAACATAATGTTCCCTTTTTGTGGTTTTCCCCGTGAATCGTAACTTCATTATGTTTGTCTTGTTATTTTAGAGGTCTTTGGGGATTTCCGGCTTCGAGTTAATTTCGTTCCTGAAAACTGGTTTTATTTGGATCAGCTTGCGTTAGATTAGATCGTTTCTTGTGGTTAACAAGAAGCTGTAAAAGCTTTGTGTCGTGTCGTGTTCAGTACTTATTTGTGTTGGTGTTTTCTTGACAACTAATTTCCTTTTAGTGATTAGTTGAGTCGGCGACGAAATTGTGATCATTATACTAATTATTATTTCAGAGAAATCCTTAAACGAATTTAGAATCCATTTATTTCCGAAACTGGTTTCAAGTACGTCTATACTTCGTTTATGTAACACAATATACTTCTTTTATTTTTACAATTCAAAATTTTGTGTAGGCAGAATAAAAATGTTTGCGAAGCGATTCTTTCCCGTATACCGCGACAAACTTTATTTTTTAATTTCCTGCTTTTGACATCGTGAATAACAACATCGATGTACATAAATATCATTCAGCCAAAACCAATTCTGTGTTAATCTTTAACTTTCCCATAAAACCGTCTAGAAGTTTTGTGCCCAAAAGTTGTTCGTTCGAAACGATCCTTCTCTGATATAACAGATATTATATATTTTGGATATCGACGATTTCAAGGTTTTCAATTTTGCATAAAAGATTAATATTTTCTGTTCATATTTTGTTTAAGTTTATTAATTTGTAATTGTAAATTCTTTCTATATTTTAGTGACAAATAAAATTCACTATAATGCAACTAAAGGGTTAGAAAGCATTTATCTAATTAATTAGGTATGGGTGTATTACAATTATACTGTTAAGCATTATAAAGTGAGTTTCGTAAAGTTATACCTGATTTTATCCAAAAGGGCTAAAGAATGCATATGATATAGAGTCAGTTTTCAAAATTTCAGACAAAAAAGAGTTAATTAATTAATGGATTTTTTTAATTTTACTCATCTATTATTCGATACCAAAAATCATAACTAGACGTAATAAAATATTGACCCTCATAGTACGGTGACAAGTTTTGTATGAGTTAATTAATTTTATTTAATTTTATTTCATTTAGAGCTGAAATTTTGTAAACTGACTCTATACCAGATGTTCTCTTTACGCCTTTTGGATGGATATAACTTTTCGGTAACAGCCTGTATAATTAAAATACCGTATCAGTTATGAACTATGATTCTTATACTGTATTAATTATTTGAAGGCACTCAAATAGTCCATCGCCCAGCATTTAATTCATTTACATTTTAATTTAGCAAACACAAAACGATTTTAATCGAATATCCAAAGAATTAGACCTCCTTCGTTTACTCCATCTCCAGCCAAATTAATTTCGTACTCACTTGTACCCAATCCTCAAGTAATCTAAGCCAGAATCAGTTCGCTACTTTATGAATGAAACATTTGAGCTTTTCGTGAAACTTCAGTATCTGCGGCGGATAGATAAATCAACTGAACTCAAGTTTCTTGCCTTCGATAAGAGAATCTTTAGAGCATGATTTTCTTAAACTTTTAAACTTGTTGTTAAATTAAATTAAGGCAGGGTTTTTGGTTGAGCTTATTTATTCTACCTTTAGAAATTATTTAGGGCCTAAGTTTTTACGTGAAAAGTTGTTCTAGACTTAAAATTTTATTAAGTTTTGTAAGATTTAGTTCGGTGAGCATGACCTTTTTCGGCCTTTGCTAACGTTTATGCCTCCTTTAAATAAATTTGTTATGGATGGTAAAAAATAGGATGCTAATATTGGATTTACGATTTTATCTCCCGTCTTCAATACAATATTTTTTTATACATTCTTTACAACTCAGTTTTTTTTTAACGCTCCTAATATTTTCACGCTGCAGTACATGGGAGGAATTTACGACCAACGTAAGTTATCGTAGCAAAATTTAAAAACATTTTTTTTTCTAAATTTATGTAAATTCTAAATCTAATCTATCTAATAGGATTAAAAGGAGTTTTCCTCATGGAAACGATAACCACAACAAAAAAAACTCCCACCATTTTTTTGGTCACAAATATTTTAGATTTGGTGAAATAGGAAAAATAATAATAAAACGTACAACGACAACAAATTCCAAAATACGAGTATTTAAGGTATATTATAATACATAATTGCCTGTTTTGTGGCAGGTTGCAGAACGCACGAGCCGAAAACGGGAGGGTGGCCCGGCGATCGCCGGATGCCCGCCTAAACTCATTGCAGCGCATCACCAATACACCGCCCACGCCCAATAGGTGAGCTCTCTGTCTGACCTCCCTGACCATCTTTCACCCTTTAAACAAGGTCCAGCTAATCGTTTTTCGACAAAATTTATTACAACTTAATTTAACCTAAATATTTATTTCGTTTTCTTTTTCAAGTAGCCATACTTCTTCTCCTTGTCCAATTTCATTTGCACTCATTTTTTATTCCTAATATTTGTCAACTCTGCCTCACTGCATACCATCTTTCAGAACTCTCAATCAATCCAAACCTTTTTGTTCGTCCTCTTCCTATGTACCGTCTATGTCGCCTGCATTCCCATTAATAAATTCTTTTAGATATTCTTAATTTATTGTATCCGATTTTTTTAAGTGTGTGTGTTTAATCTATTGGTTCAAAGTTTCTAATGCTATTGTTTTTCTAGGATCGTTGATTACCTTGCTCCTGAATCACCAATGAACGTCGACGATGACTTACTTCTTGAGCTTCTGTTTAAAATCTAACTACGGCAGTAACTAAACGGACACTATCCATTTCCAAAACTATGTTAATTTTAATCTTACCCTCAAATAGAAGTTTGACTTTCCTTTTTATTTTATCGTAGATTTTTTCTTTCCATTTGTTTTTTTTTATATTGAGTAGTTTTAGTCGCGTTAACACCAACTGCCTTTCACATTATTATATACAGTCTGATATAAATAAGCTAATTTCACGAAACAGGTTTCTTATCGGAGTTGTGAACTGGCTCAGGCCTTGTCTATTTGAAATGTTTTAACACATCTTTTGGTAATCGTGTTTATAGATGAATGCGAAAATTTTACCATGGTGTTTTGGTTAGATTATTTTTCTGAATGTTATCATCACCGTTACAATTTATGGATTCGACTGGCTGGTTTGTATGAGCTAATCAGTATCGGTGTTTCCGTACCTTTCATGTGTATCTATGCAGTTAGATCTGCGGCTAAACCTTAAACGGATTATAGCAACGCGTGTGACTAGGATGTAATTATGTTTCCTTAGAAATGACTTGTTCAGAGTTTAGATTTCGATTTATTCTTTATTTTAAACTCTTCAGGTCATAGACAGGGTTATATTTAGTATAAATTTTATCGTATTTGTATTATATTTTCATAACGTATTTTTGAGATATTTGTTTAGAACATTTATTGGATTCATATTTTTGAAAACTCTAAATTGGACGTAAAATAAATTAACCTAGATCATCAAACGTATTGGCTGAAAAAAACACACTGAATAATTGACACAAAATTATGAAAATTCATAAAAATCTCTTTACAAATGGATGTAACAATTGACTTTTGTGATTGACGTCAATTGCAAAAGATTTGATAATGAATTTGAATGTGAAGTTTTCATTTGGTTTATTTGCTTGAAAATTTAAATCGAGTCAAAACTTGAATTATATTCTATGAATTATTTCAGCAATGGAGTTTAAAAATATGTAGGTTAAGTACAAATTCAAATTATTAAAAAGCCACTGTTCTTATAAAGTAGATGCACTTAGCGTATAATACAATAAACCCGACGAGCTGTGAGTATTTTGAGATTTTATCGTATTTAAGAGAAATAAAGTAATTACGCAGTTAGTTTCGGTCGAAAGTTTACAATAGGTTTCATTCCAGCCTAAATAGTTTTAATTCTTTTAGTCTATGCAGAAGAAGCCTTAGATATCATCGAACACGGACTTCGATCTTAGTGACTCCCCTTAGATTCGATCGCGTCTTATGAACCACTTCGACCGTTTTTTCCAAGCGTTCATTTGTCTTTGTCTTCTTTAGCAAGTCTATCGTTAAGTTTGTATTCCTCCTCCCCTAGTTCCTATTCCAATAAGTGCGGATCTCTATGATTATGACTTTCCATCGACTATCTACATCTACTATTAGTTCTTTAGATAGCGATCTTTTGTTTTAGATCCTCGTTATTGCTAACGCCATACTTACCTAGCGTTCATGAAAAAATAAGGTTGTGCACCACTTAAATATAGAAAATAAAAACCTAAATATTCCCTTTTTCTGAATTCTCTGATATTTTAACGTAGTAAACATAGTAAAGTTTTATAGTATAAGAAATAATAGAATAATCATAGCTTACCATAAGAAGACGTGCTACAGTCGAGATATTTTCGATTCGTATTTTTATAAAGCAAAAGTTTCGAACGATTAAGGACGCTTTGCTTGTGCAGGGCCCTGGTACTTTCAGTTATCAAACTTTCTTTCTACTTTCTCATTTAACTTTGTTTGTAACGTTTAGTTTTATGATATTTAGTGAGACTTGAGATTTAGTTGTTTGAAAATTCTAATATTGTTTTGTATTTTAATTGAACTGTTCGTACATTCCGATATATTCCTGTTCATTTAGATTTTGAGAGGCCCAGAGATGAAAAAATGTATGCAAAAAAAGTTGGTTGATTCGCAACAGTGAAATTTTTGGCTGTTCGATGTCGTGCGGTGTTATGTTGGGAATGAACCAATGTTTTTTTCGATTAGAGAAAAATAAACACGCGACGAGGATTGAGAAAAACCGTCCAGTTGTGGCGGCTTTTGCACCCTCCGGTAGCGAACGGCAAAAGTCGCGATTTTCGCGGGTATCCGCCGGTACACGCGGTATAAGCGGTGCGAGCACACGGCGACAGGCCGGGCACGAAGCGACCGGAGGCGCACTAATACAACACGTATATTTCATATTTTTGGATCGCTAATTTTAAGATGTTATATTTATATATGTATATGTAGAATGGCGGGTACGATACCAGTATTTCGAGATGTATTGCGCCAAAAGTTTTGATGTATTAATTTTCCATAAACGTTATTCTCTCATTTCTGAATTAATTTTCGAACAAATAGTTCGGTTAGCTAGTGGTCATGCGTATACCAATATTTTTAGATAGCGTGCACGATTGCTTCTGGAGCGCTGATAAAGTTATTAAAAATACGAAACGGGTGGGAAAATGAAGAAAATTATTAAATAAAAAAAATATTTTTGACAGTAACGCAAAACCTCTGAAAGCAATAATATTTTTGCGGTGAAATAAACTCCGATTTGTAAAGAAAGAGTATTTTAATATCCACGCGATCGTCACAGTACAGTTAAATAGACGCTTGGTAGTGCCACCGATAACTGTGCCTCTTTTCCTCTTAACTTTACCGATATTTACAAACAATGCCAAACATTATTTTTGCAAAAAAATATTACTTTAAATTGTATGGTAAATATATTTTGTCTACTATCATGTCAATTACATAAAATAGTAAAAAAAAATGAAGAAAGTTTTGTATAAAATATTACTTAAAGTAACAAACTCGTAATTTAGTTTACGTTACTTTCAATGTACACGAAAAGAGAAAGCAATAATAATGAGTGAAATAAAAGTGGCACAATTACGGAGAGGCTTAGTAATTGACCACAGCTAAAAAATAGTGCACTAGAAGTAGATATAGTTAGATAAATTACTATTATATGAAATAATAAAAAAAAACTTGAAATCTAATACATAGAATTTAAAAACTTAAAGTTTAACTAATACTTTTTATTATTATATTATAAGAAGCTTGTTCACACATTTTAACTTCATATTTAGTAAGTATTAATACCTAAGACTAAAACGATAGAAATTGTTACTAACTGGTACTGGAATGAGAAATTAGTGAGACTATGAATGGTTTTCGTTTAATTTATGGGTGGGCCGTAAATATTGATCTATAATGAGCTATTATGCCATAGGCACGATTATTTTGAAGAAAATGTGATAAAAATTGCAAAATGGTATTTGTTTTTAGCGTCTATTGTTTATTGAGTCTGTTGATTACGTGTTTTCTGAGTGATTAATTCGCGATAACATGCTTATACTTTATCGAGTAAAGTAATTTTAGTTTTCGTCATTTTATTATTTATGAATTTTATTTTATTAAAATGTATTTTTATTTGTAAAATTAATTAAGGTATTATTCAAAAATAAATGACTAAAACTAAATTTATTTTCCCGAGTAAATTGACGTCTTTTTTAAACAAATGAGCCTGCCTAAAGTATATTGCATATCACTTAGATACTTAATTATAACTTTGAAGGTTTTCGACACTTGCGTATGATATTAGTTGTATTTTTTTTATGAAATGCTAGATCACTAGAAATTGATTTTAATAATATTTTTAGCTGCTAAATCCTTTTAGTAGGATTATAATTATGTTTTGAAGTTATCCATTAATTTTGCAGTCTTGTCTTTCGTAGATATATTAGAATCATGAGCTCTTTTGAAAACTACATATACTGAAATTTTATTACAGATGACGTTATGCAATTGTGCTTGATGTAGAAGTAAATATTTGATCTATGATTTAAATTATGTAGAGCTAGTTATTTTACAGTAAATTTATTTTCTTTAAAAAATCATTACAATCCTATATTGTTATAGCTAGCTATTAGTATTATTGCTTTATAAACAAATTTATATAGATAACGACCGTTTGATAGCGAATTTTATGATGTTATTTAATTTTTTAATTAATATAATTATTGTTTATAATTATGCAATCTTAAGCGTTAATGTAAGTTTTTCTTTATTAGCGAATGTAAGAAATTGTTATGTACTGCCAGTTTCAAGGTTTCTAAAACACCAAATGGAGGGACGAATGAATGTTGATTGTCCAGTAGAACAACTTAGAATCTCTTTTTATATTTCATCTTTCAAAAAAACTATGTTTGAAAAATATTTATTGGATTACTGTAATATTTGGACTGTATTTGGCATGTATTCAATTCAAAAACTTGAATTAAGTTCATCAAAATTTATTTTAAAGAATAAATTTGTATTTGTTGTAAATTAATTTATTTTTATAAATTTTTGCAAATTGGTTTCTTATTGTTAGTTTTGTGTGTAATGTAAATAAACAATATTGTTCCTATAAGTATTTATAATCGTAATTAATCGTGTACTTATTTCTTATGAATATATTCAATAATAATAGTTTTGTGAATGAAAATTATTTTTAACACATCGCGTTTATTGAGATTTTTATCTTTATTTAAAAATATTGAGTTAATAGATTTATTTTACCAATTTATTACTTAACATTATTTTATTTTTAAAAAGTTGATGTTATTTTTTAATAATTTTTAGTTTAATTTTAAAATACTGTTTTCACGAATTGTTTAAGTTATTAATCAAACAAAATAATGTTATTGTTTTATTTGTTTGTTAAATATTCTGAGATGTTGGACATGAGAGTGCATGAAGACGAGTTGTTGGATAAGTGTACTTTGAACAAAAAAAAATAATCTTCCTTTGTAATTATTATAATCTATAAACACTACGAAATTGTGATTCAAAGCAATTTAAAATATTACTGCTGATTATATATTGTGTTTTATTTATTTCCCCAAACTCCACCCAATTAAACCTGCCAGGGTAACGTTACACACTTCAATTTACATAAATTGCAAAACTCTAACATTTTAGCATATTATAAATATTTTAGGACAAAGATTTATCAATAACAAATAAAACACACTTTGAAAAACAAACTTGCCGAGGGATAAAGGCGGCCATAGAACAGGCTGTGTTAATGGCGCCCACCGTGGCACTTATACAATTTTTACACAATCACGCACATTAATAATAACAGTTAATCAGACAAAATATAGTCTCAAGTGAGATATTAAAATTATAAGAATTTTAGTTAAATCATGAAAACTTCAAACAACTCCTGTAAGACAATTACAACGACACTATTTTATCAGATAACAAAGTTAACTCTTTCATATAGTTACTGACTTAACTGTCGTAATTTATGTCAGAAAAGTCTATTAAGCTCAAACCCTGCGTTTATCGCGAGACTAAGCGCCAGGATAAGAAGTAAAACTAAGTTTTATAACAAGAAAATGTTGAGCTAACTTTAAGTGAAATAAATATTAAGTTAAAACGCTTGGATATTTAGATTTAGGTACTTAAATAATTTTGTCAAAATAAAAGATGCCTTAGGTATCTCGTAAAGTTGTGGAATTTTTAGCACGAATAAAATCAAGTTTACTAACATCATTTGTATCTTTATTGTAACATAATGATTAATATTATTATTTTGGGACAACTCAACATACACACCTGATCCGAAACTAGGCAGAGCCTGTAATATTAACCAGACAACTGATAAACATACTTATATATTTCTATTTTTTTTATTAAATTTGCACATATTTTAGGTAGATTACACCCAGATAGAACAATTGATCATGCTCATCACACAAAGATTTGTCCTGGGTGAGAATCGATCGATCGATAAGCAGTAAAGGTCACAAACCACTAGACCAATACGCCAGTAAAATTTTAAGAATTATTTATCACAAATCATACCTCCAAGTACAAAATAAAAGAATTTTAGTGTTCCGTCCGTAAATTATTGCTCTCACTCTGCAAAACATAGAGCTACATGGCGACACATCGCGTCCAGAGAAGGAGTCAAAGAATGCGCTGAGGACAATTACGTAATCTCTTTAAAAAAAAAAAACTAAACATCGCGAGAGCATCGGTGGCACCACAAGAATCGACCGAAGCATGACCACAACCACTCTGTCAAGACTGCCCAACTACGTAGAAACTATTTTACTAATAAGGTTGATGACCAATGATGAAAATGATGAAAAAAAAACAAATATATTTAGTTCGTCAGTTAGAAAATAAATTAAAATATTTGACAAAAAAAAAAGGAGATAAAGCGAAGTTCAGTAGTGGCGGTTAATGACGTCACGCATCGCACAAAATGTACTAAATCGTGACATCTTGCGGCATTACAAATCAATGTATCATTGTAAGTTTTTGGCTATGTAAAAAATTCCGTGTGTAGTATTTTTCATATCTATATTATGTGTATAATATCTATCATGTGTATATGTTACTGTAAAAGCTGGAACTACGGTAAATCCTCATATTTAAAAGTAAGTCTTAAGATTTACCGACATGAGTTGGTAAATGTAAGGATTTATGAAAATGGGACATTTTTTTCGGGCTTTTACTTTAAGAATTTAATACAAGCTAGAGTTTACCATTGACAGCTAGTAAAAGTTGGTTTTGGGAATAAAACAAAGATTAAAAATCCTAAGACTTACTCTTAAATCTTAGGATTTACCTTAGTTCGAGCTTTTACAGTAACATATATATATCATGTGTATAGTATCTTTCTGACAGATATTAAAAAAGAAATAGTCAACTACGTCATTACCTTATCAAACTTATATTTTCTGTAATCGTCTACAGAACAACGTCAAAAGCTCGTCATAAACTTCGTTTACTTTCGATATAACTTTACGCTTACGTCATGTCACAGCCTAAAATAGCGAGCTCTTATTCGGGCAATCAATCACCAGTACACCAACGTGGCGCTGAGTGATTCCGCGTAAATATAGAACAAACAGGTGAGCACTTATAAGTTGGTTCATTGTGCTTTACTTTGAGGTCTCATTAAGTCATTTTATATGAAACTAGCTGTCCCCCGCGACTTTCTTTCAACGGTTTTTCATTTTTACAACATTTTTCATTTATGCTCCGCTCCTTTTGGTCGCAGCGTAATGTTATATAGCTTATAGCCTTCCTCAATAAATAGGCTATCCAACACTGAAAGTTTTTTTTTAAATCAGACCAGTAGTTCCTGAGATTAGCGCGTTCAAACAAACAAACAAACTCTTCAGCTTTATATATTAAGTAAGTATAGATGATGAGTGTGGAAGTGACTTATTAATAAATCGTCATGTAACCTGTACCTAAGTAGGAACTTATTAAAAAATAAAAACGTAACAACTCTGATGATTATTTTGAAAAATATAGAAAAGAAAAAAGTATTTAAAGGATTACCTACCTTTTACGTTACTGTGTAGATAACTAACTTAGCAAGTACAAATCTATTTAATCATTTAAAAACGTAGGTTGGTGGTGATTGAAGTGGGACTAAAACAGTAACAAAAAATGACATACATACATATAATAGACTACCTGTACTTCTCGGTTTCACCCGCATGTTGATGAATAATAGTGATAATGAATAGAAAGTGACCTATGCAGTATTCCAGGTACCTATCTATGTACTGAATTTCATTGAAATCCGTTTAGCAGTTTAATCGTGATTGAGTAACAAACATCTATCAATCTGAACTTTCGCATTTATAATTTATTAATATCAGTAAGAAGTAAGATTTTTTAAATGATGTTTACGGTAGTTAAAAAATATGAACCTTTATTTTTAAAACAAATCTGTTTTACCGACATTGTTTGGTTGGAACTCAATTAAGAACGAGCCAAAAGTGGAAGTGAAGTTGAATCAGCTTAGCACAGACCAGATATAGAAGTCTAAGTTTCGGATCGAATCTAGATGAGACTGACACAGGACCGGAGAGAACGGCACATGAAAGGAGATGCCTACGCCCAGCAGTGGGATGACAAAGGCTGTGGAAGATGATGATGATGAGATATAGAAGTCAACGAACCAATTAGCATAAAACCAATCAACAATAACTGCATCAAGGTAAGCAAACAATTAAAAATTCCTTTAACAACATCTTAATCCCTTAAATCTAAAATCCAGCCATTTCACTAACAGATTGGTCGTATAACTCTCTTTATAGGGCACGTAAAATTTTAATGGTCCCATATTTTATTGGTACGGTGCTCCAAGCTTTGATTAAAAACCTTTTGGGAATACCCAATTGTTAATACGTGATTATCGTTTTGTAATCGTCGAGTAGCATTATAAAAGAGTCAGGTGGCAGGTTTTTGGTTAACGGGTTAAGGTAATTTATTGTTATTTGATATTAATAACATTTTTAGAAGGTAATTTTTTTTGGGATCTATAATTTGGTCAACCTTTCTTAGATAGTTTTTACTTTTTTTTTTTTTTTTTTTTTTAACAAATTATGGCAATCTGCTGGTATCTTCAGCAATTTCTGCCAGTGTCGTGTTTACTGCCGAGGTCGTGACGTGACCACACATGGGCACTTATTAAATTAGTTTTCGGCGGAAATTATCCGTCTGGAACAACACAAATATAAATGTTAGTAGTTTTAAAACAGATTATATACATTATTTACAAACATAAATAAAATACATACTTAATTTATAGTTTAATATTATTATTTTTTATAAATTTAATAAACGCACATATAATTTGGGGATTGGGAAAAAAGGAGAGAAGGTGGCGAACATTCACGGGTTTATTAATTTCCAACTTATCCATGACTTGATTCAAAGTGGAGGTGTTGCGTAGGGGGCAGTTTAAAAAAATATGGTCAATGGACCCTTCGTCCAGACCACACTCGCAAAGCGAATTATCCCTTACTTTAATTTTATGGAGGAAAACTGGAGTACAGCAATGACCAATACGGATACGACATATAACTGACGTAACCGTCTTTGGGACCTTTTTGAATTTATAAAACCAAGGTTTAGAAGGAATAGAGGGTTGTATTGCTGCATAAGCTCCGCCTTTAGTCTTACTGGTCTCTGACCAATAAGACTGCCAGGACTTGAAAAGATCAATTTTCGCACTATGAATCAAGTCATAAACTTCAATTGAGAAGTGTTTGCGATCTGCAAAGCCGCTAGAACTAGCAGCTTTAGCCGCCAGATCCGCACATTCGTTACCGGTAATGCCCCTATGACCCGGAATCCATACAAGTATAACCTCTATGCCCTTACTGGAGCAAGAATGCAAAAGGTCTTTAGTAGCTAAAATAATTGGACTACGTAGATTATCCTTCAAGGAATTTTTCACAATAGCCTTCAAGGCACTACTGGAGTCGGAGAAAATGACCGCTTTCGAAATATTGCGGTGAGATAAAATATATAAACATGCTTCGAAAATGCCAATGCACTCTCCGGTGAAAACAGATGTCTCAGGAGGGCACTGGAACTGCAAAAAGATTTTGAAGTTGGAAATATAGACGGCAATACCGGTATTGCCGTCTAGGGATAGTTTAGAAGCATCGGTATAGAACTTAACATGATTAGGCCATTTATCATTAATTATTTGCAAGAACCTATCGCTAGTCTGTACCGATTCCTTATCCAATCCAATGTAATGAATGACTTCAGGAATAAAATTTAAAACATTGTATGGGGAAGAATATACTGGCAATTTAGTGCACTGGTGAATAGGGGCCTTTTCCTCAACCAAACCTATTTTTCTATATGATTTTATAAAGGGAGGGGTGACTTTATGTCTCCAATAAACACTTTGTCTGCATAGATGCTCCAAAGTAGAAAGTTTTGGCAATATCTTGTGGTTTGACAGAAAATAGGTCTTATAGATAAATTTATCCGCAAGATATTGTCTACGGAGGAGAAGGGGAGGGTCGCCACTCTCAACCTGCAGAGCGTTAGTCGGGGTAGACCTCATGCAACCCAATACAACGCGGAGAGACTTTGATTGAATGGTATCCAACTTAGCCATTGCAGCTTTGCTGCATGGTTCCAACCAGTAGGTACCATAATCTAATAAACTCCTTATAGTGGCATTGTATATGAGTTTTAGAGTAAATGGGTGAGCACCCCACCAAACGCCCGCAAGAGCCCGCAACAAGTTCAGCTTCTTCTCACATTTATTGGAGATATAATTTATATGAAAAGTTCCAGATAATTTAAAATCCAAGATGACACCGAGAAACTTAACCCGATCTTCAACCTTGATAGGAGATCCCTCGATTTCCAGGTGTACATCTGGGATAACTCGTTTACGAGTAAAGACTACGCTGGAGCTTTTAGGGGCTGATAAACTAAGACCATGGGAGATTAGCCAGTGATTTAGTGAATTAAGGGATACCTGCATGGACTCCGCAGCCTGTACAATGGATGAACTGGACAAATATAAGCACAGGTCATCGGCATACTGCAAGATCGGACAGTCAACGTTGAGAGATTTATGTAGGTCAGAAGTGTATATGTTATACAGAATAGGGCTAAGAACGGAACCTTGGGGAAGACCACGCCATACCGTACGGGCATCAAATTTTTTACCAGGGATATGGAGCTTGACACTACGTCCAGACAGTAGGTTACTTATACATTGACACATCTTAGACGGTATGCTCAGCTGTCGTAACTTACTTCTGAGCACGGAAAGAAGGACATTGTCATAAGCAGCAGAAATGTCTAAAAACACCGCCAGTACAAACTCGTTTTTTGAGAGTGCGATCCGAATATCTGTGACCAGGATGCCAATGCTATCCGCAGTACTGGCTCCTTTGCGAAAACCAAACTGGGTCCCAGCTAAGAGGTCGTGACTTTCTAAGAACCACACTAACCGGTTTTTTATTAGGTGCTCTAAAACTTTACCAATGACAGGAGACAGTGCGATTGGACGGAAGTGGTCAGTACTATTAGGAGATTTACCTGGTTTTAGGATAGGAATGATAAGCTGAGTTTTCCAGCTATCAGGGATATAGGAGAGGGAAAAGCAATGGTTGATAAGGGATAAAAGATATCGTCGACTATGCTCACTTGACTTTTTGAAAAAGGAATAAGGAACGCCATCTACTCCAGGGGCAGAGTCCTGGACGTGATTGAGCACTGCATCTAATTCACGGATTGTAAATGGCGTGTCTAGAGGATCATTGGAGGATACTGGGGCAATAGATGTAGGACATTCCCCACTGAGGGGAACGAAGGGAGGGGCTATTTTATTAAGGAATGATGAAGCTAGGTCATATGGGATTGAGGGTGAATTTTGGTCTGAGCAGCCGCGACTATATCCTTTAAATTTCTTCCAGATTAGGGAGGATGGTGTTGTAGGAGAGAGGGAAGAACAGAACTTCTTCCAACCTTCATATTTCTTTTTCCGGAAAAGACGCCTAGATTTAGCAAGAATTCGGTTATATTCCATCAGGTTCGCCACAGACATAACCCTAACATACCTCAGTTCAGCCTCTTTCCGGGATTTGATCATGGCAGAACACTCACGGTCCCACCAGGGCGGAGATGAGATCTTCCCCGAGGCCGAATTCTTAAGTGGGATAGAGCTATCAGCTGCCGATAATATAGCACCGAGAAACTGCTCCATACAGGCGTCTAGATTGTCAGGGGATATAATAGGCAAAGCAGAAACTATGTTATCCAGAGTTTGTGAATACAAGTCCCAGTTTGCATCTGAGATCCTGTATTTTAAAAGCGGAGGTTTGTCCCTTTGCGGAATCGTTCCATTGCTTAGAGTGGAACAGATTGGGTAATGGTCACTACCAAATGTTAGGGCCAAACGTTTCCACTCCAGTTGGCCCATTAAACTAGCAGAGCAAAGGGTAAGATCGACGCAGCTTTTACATTGGCCCGGTCTGGGAAGGCGAGTTTCCTGTCCGTTATTAAGGACACATAGTCCTACTTCGTCCATTACATCAACTAAATCTAATCCTGGGCTATCACAATGGTCAGATCCCCAAAGAGCATGATGGCAGTTAAAATCACCCAAAATTATAATAGGTTTATGGACAGCACATAAATTTCTAATAAATTGTAGGCATAAGGGATTAGGGGAAGGAATATAAATAGAGATAAAGTCAATGCCAAGAAGGTTAATACCTACAGCATTGATCTCATCTCCATGGGGGGGAAGGGTAAGGAGGGAAGATGAAAGGGAACTATTTACAAGTATAGCAGCCCCGCCATAACCGTCGGGACGGTCATCACGGAACATGCTATATCCGGGAATACTAAAGTGGAGGCGTGGAGTTAACCACGTCTCTGCAATAGCGAATATTGCTGGATTATATAAGTTAATGAGGTGGATGATGTCATGTTTTTTGGGAAGAGCACTATTGGCGTTCCACTGGAGGAGATGGAATTTTATTTGTTTGCAAGGTGTTAAGTAAATTGCTGGCAACGTGGTCCGGTAAGGTATATTTGGATAAGAGGGAAGTAAGGAGTATTACAATCTGTTCGATTGTGGATGTGTTATCACTTGGGGGAGGAGGATTGTTGTTAAGGGCACAACCATTGGGAGATGAAGGGAAGGAATAGCTATTGACGATGTCTTGGTGAGCTCTTTGGTCATAGCCAGGGGCGAGAGGGGCATGAGTCTTAGGACGGAGGAACACAGTTTTTTTATAAGATGTGGAAGTGGACGCCTGGTGGGGGTGCATGCGAGGAGGTTGAGATGGGTGCAGTGAATGGGATAAAGATGATGATGAGAATGGAACTGATGCTACAACATCAGCGAAAGATTTTTTGGCAGGTGGAAATTGTTTTGCGGCTTCAGAGTATGAGATGTTTTTCTCCGACATACAAACTTTGATGTTCCTCTGTCTAGTGAATTCTGGACACTGTTGACTGTTGGCATTGTGACGACCGTCACAATACAAACATCTTGGTTCTTCAGCAGTACAACCATCCCCAAAGTGATCTTCACCACAGCGATAACACCGTGGTTTGGACCGGCATTGGGTTTTGGTATGTCCATACTTGCAACATCCATAACACTGTACAGTAGGGAAGTGGTAAAGCTCTACAGGAAGGGAATTGAAGCAACAAAATACTCGCTCAGGAAGAGTACGACCATCGAATGTTAGCACAACAGTAGAAGTAGGAAGCCATTCTGTTTTTCCCTCATTCGTGACTTTTCTGTTCATTCTTCTTATTTTGAGAATTTTCCCAAAACCAGAAGGTGAACACAAATTGTCTGAGCACTCTAAGTCAGACCAGTCAGCTGGAACCCCCTTGACAACACCCATTCGGGTTATATTAAATGTTGGAATAACTGTATTATAACCTTTTTCCTTTATGATGGAATTATTCAAGAAAGCATTGGCATCCTGAGGACCCTTGAACTCAACTGATATTCGGTTCCTACCAATTTTTTTAATACCATCCTGCTTTATGTTTTTAATATTAAGTTTCATCATTAACTGGCCAAACCTCACAGGATGAATTGATGTACCTGCCTTAGGGTCCACCTCTACCAACGATGCAAAGACAATAAAGGGAGCAACATCAGTATTAGAGTACTTCGATCTTGCAACAAGCGACGGGGCTGATGTCCTGTCACGATTGCCAGATGAAGACCCTTCATCTACGGAATTTTCTTCTGTAATTACATTATCTATGCCCCGTTTGCGTTTAACAAGATGCTGGGACTGCTGGGATTCAATAGCCTCAAAAGAGGACAATGGTACGGTTATTCCGGGGGTATGGGTAAATAGTTCTTGGGATTGGGAGTTAGGGTCAGGTTGGGGAGGATCATCGGGGTCTGGCGGTCGGCCCGGAGGCCGGTCATCCACTTCCATGGTCGGCCAGTGACCACCGCATAAAAGAGTGCAGGGACGACGGACTTACCTTATAAGTCACACTCACACAAAAACAAAACAAACAGACACGCACAAACAACACAGGACACCCAAAATACGCCAGAAAAAAACAAATTCTTTAAAAGAAAAACATCCACATGTGTCAGCCACAATACACAAACCGGACTAGTTTTTACTTTATCAGTAAAAGTAAGGGTTATAATATATTAAGATACCTAGAATGACTTTTTGAAATAGACATGTAAAATCTATTGCTACCAGGTTTTTAAGAACGATGTAGTCCAAATATATCCAAGCCTCTTGAAGTTCAGAAGGGCTTTGAATGATAATAATGTCTTGGGACAACTTACACATGGGCCATCGGATCCTAAACTAGGCAGAGCCTATATTATGGCAACCAGACAACTGATTAACATACTTATATATTTCTTAATACATACATACCTATTATAGATAAATTATAACTGTATTTATCTGTTCTATGAAATATACCCAGACACAGAACAAAATATGATCATACAATGATTTTTCCTGGGTGAGAATCGAACCGACGACCTCCGGTATAGCAGTCAGGGTCACTAACCACTAGACCAATAGGACAGTCAACACGAACGAGTGGCATCGCGGACATGTCTTGTTTAACATGAAACAATACATCAAAAACTTGGATGATTGATGCTTATTATCCCATCTCGGCGTAACGGTATCTTTTTCGAGTCGAATATGTCAGAGAATGTCTTTAATCTCGAAAAATAAGGTGTATACCACCTTATTTACTGATTCAGAAAAGGTGTCGACATTTTAGGAATGTTGACGTTTTCCCATTGTCGAAAGTCGAGCAAAATATTTAAAAATATATATAAAAAATTTGCGTAATACTCAGAAATAATTATATTTATAAAATACTTAGACTATCTTAATTTAAAACTACTGGCATATTTCTAGTAGACATTTCTATTAGCGTATTCTTCCTTCCATTATTTCTTTTCAAAGAGCTAACTATTTCCATTTATACTTTTTACTACGGGAATTTCAAGTTCTATTATACCTAATAATAAATAAATCTAGACAAAATTACATACTTTGCCATAAACCCAAAGTAAGTAGCTAAAGCACTTGTGTTATGGAATCAGAGACAGCGAAGGGACAATAAACACCCAGACCCAAGACAATGTAGAAAAGTGATTGACCCGTCCGGGGACGAACCTGGGAACTCAGAGCTTGAAAACTGGTGTGTACGCCACCCGACCACGGAGGTCGTCAAATTATATTGAGATAAGCCTAAATTACAGAAATACATTTCCTTGCTACGCGTTTCATTTAATTTATCACAATAAAATGGTAAACAAAAGTTATGGTGTCACATTAAGTGGCCGATTATATTTCCCTTTTCCATCCGTCTTGACAAATGTCTTTTGTAATCCACTATCGCTAAAATCCACATTTTTATTCATTTTATCCACCTACGTAATCAACTAGTAAATAATAAAATGATTCCCAAAAAAAAACATAAAGGAAGTAGGGAAACACCGAGAGTATAATCCAGATTTAGCCCGGAACATGTACAAAGCATCCAGTTTCGTGTGATTTTTACCCGGCCGCCGCAATTTATACCCGGACTCCCCAACCCGGATTAATATCTTCGCTTTTTTGGATCCAAATGCAAGGAGCGTACAGTTTTTCGGGGATTTTATCGTTTCGTCTTTGTAGTTGAATGAAATTCCCGATGTAAGTGAAAGTTTTGGATCTATTATGAAAACTAACTGTTTACACAATTTTAAAGCGTTCGTTTTGATAGAAATTTGTAGTAGCACGATGTCTATAAGAATATCAATAATCTTAATATAAAATCTAAACATTTAAATATATTTATTTTTAATTTTTAGTTGTTTGAAATTTTTTGCGGATCATATTACATCTAAACCATACTAATTTTAGAGATGAATTGTGAACGTAACTGATGGGCCAGTGTTTTAATTAGAAAGTATTACTTACTAGTTGTATATATTTTTTAAAATCATATATTGTTGTAAAACGTAGAATAGAATAAAATATATATATTTAATGTTATTACTGGTAATATTAAAACAGCTGGTAGTGTACATAACAGTGGTCTCTGTAACATACCCAAAGGGTGTACATGATTGGTGAAGGTGTCTAAAATAGCATAGGATTATCAAAATAAGAATTTCTAAAAAAAAACTAAATATTTAACCACATAAAAGCTTGCCTACTATGATCCTAGTTTTGGAGATTTTAAGTCACCTATCACAACTTATTTATCGCCAATTTATCGGTACATTACCGCCGCAGCATCCATTAAATCAGTCCACAAGTTACTAAGAACCAAAATAAGCTTAAAACGGAAGGTCGAACCCCCTAGGGCCAATAATCGTATTAGGGACGAGTCGTAAAATGCATTCCCGATCTATTATTAAGAGCTCTTAAGGTAAATTCTCTTGTGACTTGGTAGATGTAAGGTTATGTTTGGACTACTTAAGACTACTAATTTTATCACTAACGTAATAAATATGAGACTGGTTACTATTCAAGCGGTTTTTTTTAAATTGGAATATATTCTTACTAATTAATATTATAAATGCAAAAGTAACTCTGTCTGTCTATCGCGCTTTAACGCCAAAATTACTGAACTGATTTAAATGAAATTTAGTACACAGATAGTCTAGACCCTGAGAAAGGACATAGGCTACTTTTTGCTGCGATATTAGAAGGTTTTCGAATCCTCAAAATACAAGCGGTAATAGCACATCTGACTCATTTTTATAAATTTCATTTCTTGGAATACTATTCTTGTAGTATTTAAATGTTTAGTAGTTTGTATATTATAATTATTAGATCTAATATGAAGTTTTAAATGGTTAAAAATAGTGCTTTTTTTGCCAATTTTTTTTTTTAAATTCAACTCTATGTTTATGTTCATGAGACAGAGTGCGCTGACACACAGACGGATTAACGGACGGACAACGGAGACTTAGTAATAAGTCCTTTTGGCAAGCTTTGGGTACTTACGGAATCACAAAAAACAAATGTATAACTTTTAACTAATCAGGACCACCATTCTGCCTATATCTTTCATCTAACAAGCATAATAATGCGTTATCTATACTAATATTATAAAGCTGAAGAGTTTGTTTGTTTGTTTGTTTGTTTGTTTGTTTGAACGCGCTAATCTCAGGAACTACTGGTCCGATTTGAAAAATTCTTTCAGTGTTGGATAGCTCATTTATTGAGGAAGGCTATAGGCTATATAACATCACGCTACGACAATAGAAGCGGAGCATAAATGAAAAATGTCGCAAAAATGAAAAAACGTTGAAACTAAAACACGCGGACTAAGTCGCGGGGGACAGCTAGTAATACATAATACTATAACTGAATGTGTATCTAATCGAAATCAGATTACATCGTAAATCATGCACAGTTATACGTTTTAAATTAATTGGTTTAATTTGTGTGCTGACACTACTCTATTACGTAATGAACCAGAATTGATATCGAATACGATCATGTTGATTATTGTAATTGTTATTGAGATTTCATCGTAGTATGATAATCAAAATATATGGAACTATATCTAGGATCGTGGAGCAGTGATTTACTAAACCACTTCGAAAAATAATGTTTCAGTAATTTTTTATCGAGTTTTTTTGGTATATTTGCCACAGAGCAGTAATACTAAGAAGATATTAAAAGATTGGCTTTATATGCAATCGAAGGCACATACTTACATTAGGTTAGTATACTTTTTCTGTGCTAAACCATGATCCCAGGCTTAAAATGCCATTTTTTATGTAAGCCTAATGTTTTTTTAGACATTGACTCTGTTGAGTTGAGGTCTTTATGTCACTATTTATATTATTTTCCGAGTGCGCACATGCTTTTTAAAGATCTAGCCAAACGCCTCGTTGACACTTCGCGCGACCCAAGGGCTGGCTTTTACTTTGGACAGAGAATAAGCATTGCCATACAACGTGGCAATGCCGCCAGCCTTTTGGGAACACCCAGTGGACAGCGATGAGGACGAATTTTTTGATGCCATATTTTAGGTTTATGTTTAATTAGATTAGTTTATTTTATTATTCCTTTTGTATGTATATATAGTTAAGTTTATTTTTCAGCCTACTCTATTTCTGGGCGGTTCCCATATTCAAGAAATGATACGTTTTGCTTTTTTTTTTTTTTTTTAAACGACTCCCGCACTAAGGAATTTAATTCTTGTGTCGCGGGGGGTTCGGGGGGCTTACAGACGTTTGAATTTTCTTTGTTTTGCTTAAAAAATTCTACCGTCTTACGGACGAAACGAATCGTTTTTTGAAAGTCGTTTCTTGGAACCAGGCATAAGCAAGATGATTTTTAGAAGCTGTAATTAAAGGCATTGCGATGTCCTTCGAACCATGAACCTGTAGTATTGATCCCTAATTCCCAGGTAGGGCCACAGTAGACGACTTATAACAGGCAAGACTTATAATTAAAGAGATAGTAATGATCCTAAACTAATGTAGGTTAGTTTGGCTAAACCTATTCATACTGACAATCTATTAACATGTCAATCTCAAATAACAGTAATTCTAACTATTACTGAAACTACATTCTGATTGCCTTGATTGTTGTAAGCTAATAGCGTATGGTCAATCTATGGGCCATAGAATTAAACGTTATAGTATAATAATAAGTGATTTATTTATAATAGCTTCATCATTTTATAAAATGAAACACAAAAACATCATGGTATCCCTGCAATGTTCCCAATAAAATTATTTGGGGTCAACGCAATGCGTATTTTGCTTCCATTCATCTCTACTACTCGTCATCTCAGCATTAACTCCTTTCTTTCTCATTTCATCTTTCACATAATCTATACACCCCCTTTTCAATCTTTCTCTGCGTATAGGTGTACCCATTCACAGTCATACTCATGAACTTGTTTAGTGATGTGAATTTCATCCCTCCTCATAACATGTCCATTCCACGACAAACGCTTTCCTCTCATCTTTTCATTCATGAGTGCTACTTTCAAGCTTCCTCTAATGAAACACACAAGCATTTTCTAATAACATAAATTTAATAGTTTATGAAATTATTGTTTTCTTCTAAAAATCATGTCAATCTGATAGGTAAAAAAAAAACCTTTTACATTAAAATGGTTTTTACATTCACTTACAAAAGCTGGTCTTATGTTTTTAGTACTTAACTGTTACAATAAATATCAAAATATGTACATCATAATATCTCAATTCTTCTTCTTCTTCTTTCTGCTCTTTTCTCAATTTATTTGGGGTCAGCGCAACCAACATAATATCTCAATTAAATTAAAAATTATACCTAGATCTTAAAACTATATAGTTTCTAGGTATAGTCATGTTTGAGATGATATTCCTTGTATATAGGTACTCTGTAGGTTGTTGTGACGAATGAGGATCCAAGATGGCCGGCTTCGGTATGCGAGAGGGAGGGAAGAAGTACTTTTGGTGAGCGTCCAACCATTTGTTGACCTGCAACAAATTAATTTAAAAACGTCCTAATTAGTTAGTCATTATAGGAAATTTGAAAGTTTGATGAAATTTAAAAAAGACAAGATAGTAGCCCCTTGAGCCAAGCGTAAGCACATTTTTAGGTAAATTTAAATTAAATAATAATAAATTTTACTGATTTATGTGATTTTACGAGCGACGAGACGATATTTTGACACAAATTTTACGATTGTACATGGTTATACTAGTTCCAACAGTTCATACTCGATATGCGCGCTCTATAGTTTATTTCTTTATTCCTCTAAGTTTTTGCTAACAGTTGTGTGATCTCGTAGATGATTCTATAAATTTATAATTTCGATTTATTTTTTTAAATAAATAAATCACACAGGTATCAAAATATCGCAGAAAATCATATTCTATATTCTAGAATAATAGTATAAATACTTACAAATTCGCAGCGGCAAGTCGGCATAATCACAAGGTTAGATTCTATCTGAGACTCCATCAAATATCTACTTAATTAAACTATTCACTGTTCTTATATACAAATCTTTAATATACACACTAGTGCAACTACTACAGTGTAGCTATGAGTCCCACGTTTTCAATAATGATAAAATATTTGAAAGTACAAACTATTTATAGAAAATGCTAAATAAATAGACTTAATGATTTTGTTTTGAATAATTAAATAATGACCATCCAGGATTGAAGTAATGTAATTAATTAACAAATCACTTCATAACTGTAAGGGTTAATTAAAAAGGATTATGGGTAATTTTGGTCTTCAATAATTAAATGTCTATTAGTAGGTGATCAATTATTTAAAGCTTAATTGCTTAAAGTTATTTCAAACGTTCATCGTTCAACATCAAAATACAATAGAAATACGCTGCTTTTTGTCACACAAAAACATACTTAATTTTAGACAACACGACTGAAGAAAAACTTCTTTATATACGAAACGTAACTGGCTATGAGAGAAAGGGAGAAAGAATAATAATGTGTGCTCGCACCTCTCTCTATTGCCCCTACAGTAATATACGAAACGCAACTGTCTCTCTCTTTCTATCTCCACTAACTTATATCTCCCTCTCAACTTCCGTTCGCCTCGCCCGATCACACTTTTTTATAACCGTCGCGTCACGCATTCACCAACTTACTTTCCAAGTCAAGCGTGCATGAAAGAGTTTTACTTCAAAAAATATTTTTAAACACTTGTAAAGTCTTTTAAAAACTACGTGTTCCATATTTGATCTTGATTTTAAGATGTTGGCTGACTGATCTACAGACCGGATTCGATTGCACATTTTCACAAAGCTTAGCATTTCAAAGATTAGAAAGCAAATATTTCAATGTTAAAATCTGGCAGAAGTTCTGTACAATAAGACCAATTAAGAAATCCAATTAGATGTATTTTATTGATATGAGAAGAAATATCGGTAAACAATTGCATGTGATTTTATTGTATAAATTAAGCTTATTAAAATGCACCTTAAATGCATATATTAAGGTGCATTTTGCATGTCCCTATCCAAGCCTCTTTGCATACTGGAATATAACATAAATTTCAAATATTTTCTCCATCTTACCGGGTTTTATATAAAAGGATCTTTTGTATAAGAGAGGATTCTGGTCCAGTGTACGCGAAAATCTAAAGACATGTAAGAAAGTCATGAAGACGAGGTACCCTGCGTCCCATATGTTGCCTCACATCGATGCAAGGGATAAGATGAAGCGATTTTATGGAGCAAATATAGTATAAGTATATAACTATGTGAAACTATATAAATACATGATAATATTAATAATACATGGCGTGGTAGGACAGGCGACCCAGAAATTAGGCCGTGAAGGCGTAACATACAGACAGACGAGCAGAGTTAGTTATGCATTTATAATATTAATTTGGATAATTACTTACGAAAATTTCACCTTTTTACTATACAAATAAATAAAAGTAGTCAGTCAACATTGGAGAATCTCTTTCATAACCCAAATTTAACCTAAATATCCTTTATTTTAATTGAGATTTTTTTTAAATACAAAAAATAAAACAAAGAAACACCTTAAAAATATAACAAGAGCCTTAAAACTAAATCGTACAATTAAAACATTCTATCTTGTACATTACAGCCTAGCATTATCTTTGTACAAACATACACAGCAAAAGTTAATAAATTACTCTTCCAGTAAGAGTTCCTACGAATCTTCTAACTTAACCTCCACACCAAAATTTATCAAGCGAAAAATTTACCCGAACCCTTTTCAACAAAATCGGCTATTAAAACACAAACTTTATGCATATGGTACCCTGATCTTTCGAACATAGACAACGATATATTATAGCCAGGAATATAGGGTCTTGGATTGTCGCTGGCAAACGAGCCGTTTCACGTCGAAAACAATTTACTTCGGACCCTAGTTAAGATACGTTTTTTTCGTAGAAATGACCCTAGTTTGCGTGTACAAAAAGTTACCAAAAATATAGGAGAGTCTTCTCGGTGACTACAATTAGGCTTTCACATTTTTTTCTGACTGAAAAATCTGTAAAATAATGAACGAGTTAATTCTCACGCTTCAAAAAAAGGAATAAGTAAGTGAGATTTATTAAAATTGTATTTTCGTAGAAATTAATGATTCTATTATATGCAAAACATGGAATCGTCCAGTCTAATCCTTGTCTACTTTTTGTATCTCTATCTTTTTCAACTCGTAGATTTGGCTTTCTGAATTTACAAAGAACACAAAAAAAGACGTATACTACGTTCGCAATGCCAAACATGTAAACAAATACGAGTTTTAGGAAAAACATCTGTAACGCTTACACATAAGGTTCAGTGTGCGATACAACTACATATTTTAATGACTTTTTAGACTCATAAGTACAGTGTAAAATAAAGTTTATTTAAACTTGCTAAAGTTGATGTTTGTTAAAGTGGAAATATCATCAATTGGCACAAGAAGTTAAACAGACAATAGGTATAAAAATAAAATTGTGTGAAGGGACCTGTGTAGATGCTTTAACTGCTGATTTTAAGGATAGAAGGATTAATAGATTAAATCAGCTTTCAGAGGTAATATTTGGATAGAGCTCTTTGTTTATTTACTATTAGTTCACCGAGATAAGCTTAATTAATACGGAAATTGAACTAGCAAGTTTGTAATAATGCGGTGTTAATATTATTGAAGATACAACATAATTTCATTGTGTATGATACATTAGATAAGAGATTACAGGAAACAAATTATGTAAAGTAAAAACATCATAATCATTAAGGTCCCGTACCCAAAGGGTTCCAACGGGACGCATCCGTCCGTCAGTCAGCGGGCTGTATCTAAACCGTACCTTATAGTCAGAGAATCGCAATTTTTATACAGTGTGTACCTATCTCTGTTGCCGCGATAATAATTAAAAATTAAAATAAATCAAAAATTAAGGAGGGCTTCATAAAATAGTACGAAACCTCTCAAGCGCGAATCTGACTCGCACTTGACAGGTTTTTTTTTTGGCATCTTCTTTTACCGCTTTAATTTATTCCTTCTCTTCTGTTCATATCCCTGTTCTGCATTCCTAATTCAGGTCTAGAAAAATTATGCCAGCAGTTGGACACACCTACAGACTACATAAAAAGGACTACGTCATGTTATGTAAAGAACAGGACAATTCTGTGCCTAGCTATCCTTAGCAAGATGCCACTTAGTAATTCTAAGGGTTAATTTTTCAATCGACAAATACTTTTTATGCGAGGAATAAAATTGACGTCTGACAGGTGTTGTACGGAAATTGGAGTGGCGTTGGAAATATTAGATTTAAGACAACGAGTAATCTATAAACAAATTACGACAAAATGGTCAAAATATAAATGTAAGTTCTAGAAACCTGAGACAATGTTGAAAGTTTTAAAACGCATAAAACCGTTTATTCTAAGCAGAAAACGTTCAAGAACCTTACAAAACAAATAACACAGCTCCGAGCAATAGCTGTTTCCTCGAAAGATATGCTGACACATAGTTTCACTTAATCCCAGATGGTATGTGAATCTACAAATAAAAATGTTCGCTACAAAACGCTATGAAACTTTAAAATCGCTTAGAGATGATTTTAAAATTTTCAGAACATTTTCCAGTACTCCATTTTCTTAAGTAATAAAATCACCATTTATTACTCGTTAGTTTCATGCAGAACCTTATTCTAACATAAATATTTCTTGCGGAAAGCCACGATTGCTTTATCTGTAGAATTAAAGTGATTCTTTTGTCGTCTTAAAGTTGTGGTTCATGCAGATTGGATGGAGAAACGATAGCGATAGAAAAGATTAAAATAATCCTATAATGTCTGAAGTAAAAAGAAGAAAGAGAATTAATTTCGTTTCAAAGTATGCATTGCAGTGTGTTGAAAATAAATCTCACAGCTACAGTCATCAACAAAAGTTGATAAACAAAATCAGTTTTTAAGACTACCTTTAACAAATTTAAGGTCCATATATTAGGCTAGGTAACAAAATAGACTTATCGCGAAGTGTTAACGGTATAATACTAGTATCCTTTTTAGTCAATTTATGATTTTTTGTTGCATTAAGGTGCTTTATAAATCAGATTGTGTTATATACTTTTGTTGCTGACTGAACCTCGAATTTCAGCATAATAGTAATTTTAGATAGTAAATGTGAATACTGAAAAAAATGCATTTCTGCCCATACGAAAAACAATAAAAAAACAAGTGAAAAAAACATATTGAATTATATATTTCAAGGTAAAAGTCAGATAAAGTTTGTAAAAAATATACCAGTATTTACCAGTAGATATACTTTTAAGATTTAATTAGAACTTTCAAAATCTAATTAGGGCTGTAAAGTTCGAAGTTAATTGCTTGTTCGTATTTGTTTGTGACGCGTTATAATGCGATGACACGACTGATTGGATTTCAAGTTCATGTAGATTTCTCTACAGGAAGATTCAATTAATTTTGTGTTTTGAAATAAAACTACTTTGAACGGATTCTATCGCGCTTTGTATTTAGATTTTAGTTCCCTAAAATAAATACAAAACGCAATAGAATCCGTCCAAAGTAGTTTTATAATTATTTAAAAACAAAACTGTTTAGTCACTTATATTCTCGGGATTGCCCGACTAGTTTCAGACTGACAGATGTCTTGGTGTAAATAACACCAAGACATTGTGTGTGTGAATATTTGCCTTTGATTTGTATGTTTGTGAAACCCCTTGCGAAACAATGATTAAATTCCCAAAGGAAGTGTTAAAGAACGAAATTTTCATAAAATGTTGTTAGAAATTGCTTTTTAGTAATATCATTTTTGAATTCAACGACACTTTTTGCAATAGAAGGAAAATAAATTTATTGAATGTATTTCAAACGTCGGCTTACAGTGGCCGAGTGTGGCGCCATCTAGTTACAGTTCAATGACTATTTCACTATCCATGTTATATAGAAACAAGTTTTAGACCACTCCGCGCTTTAAAAAAGGCAACAGTATTTAAATAGGGTTCCGTGGCTCTCTGGGATTTTTCGTAAATATATTGGAAGAAATTATAGATATGATCTTTATGATCCAGAATTCTCATAAAATTATTACACCCAGAGTTTAGTTTTGTTTTAGTTTATAGTTAAGTTTGTATATATTCAAAATTGTAATTAATATTTAATAAAGAAATAACCTTCTATTATTATTTATTATAAAAAAAATCTAAAAAATAGCGTCTAAAAGGAAAAAAATCTTTAATTTGATTTTTTTTCTTTGTCGTTTTCATATATTTTAACATAACATTGATGTTTCTTTAGTATTTTGGATAGTTTTCAGGCAGCCTATTCCACAGAACCCTACAAACGAAATCCGCTGCCATTCTGCCAAAACCATTTCAAAATTGGAATTGGCGCACCTTCTAAGCGGATTTTTATGCTGACCAAGTTGCACATACCATCCCCCACCACCTTACACTGTTCACATAAGGCTCATATTCGCTTGTGTGTGATGTTTATGTAATTTTGTTTTATCCAAAGCCCGTGCATAGAGAACACAGATTTGAAATAAGGAACTCGCGGCTTATCCTATTGGTTGGCTGGAAACTTCGCTTTGACCTTTGTACAGCACACCTGTGCTTAAAATTCGATAATGTTTTTTAGAAGCGCACTATTTTTTGTTGGCTTAGGCGTCAGTAATATTTTATTTGTTTACTGTTATGTTAAAGGTACTACGCATTGTCACGTAGGCTGCATTTCTACTAGATATGTCCGAGGTAACTAAGCGGCGCGCAGATGCGTCGCGATGCTGTGAAACGGTGCGCAGATGAGCGATGCGAGGATCTGAAGGCTTATTTGCTATCTCCAGTTGCGGTGGTCGCGAGTCGAACTCTCAGCGGAGTTCGACTCACGACACCACCGCCGCCGCAACAGCTCATAATTAGGGTACCTATTGAGTATGAGTAAACCGTTTTGATTGAAATAATTATGCACTAACTACTCCTCACGAAAGTTATTATACAAAAAATTTCTTTCGCTAAGCCGTTTCCACAGGAGCTGCACTGAGCCAAGCTAGGTATATGAAGCGATTCTATGGATTCTGAACAAACACATCCCTCGCTACACACCATCGCACATCTCTGGTGGAAACGCAAGTTTTATAATTGCACTCCAAAACAAAATGCGACCAACATCAACCATTGTGTAAACAGCTTCCACCCACTCTCAACAAAGCATTATCTAATTATAGTTGACATTCAAACCTAAATACAATTACGTACAAACGTAATTAATGTTCCACGTTACGAACACTTTGTCGGAGATAGGTGACCGTCAGCAAAAAAGGTTATCGTCATTAATCCCTTAATTAATGGGCCGTGAGTTGCCCTTGTTTTTCTGACCCTACAGCGCGTAATGCTCTGTATTGTAAGCAATAAATTATGCATTAACAGAGCTATTTTCACGCCGCTTATTGTGTAGTAGGTGGGTAGATATGTGAGATTTTGTGGTAAGGCATAATTCCTGTAAAGAATGGATGTCAGATATTATTAGTCTCTACAGGAAATAATATAAGATTATGTTTTTTTTTTCGTAAATATTTCTTCAAAGCTAATTTAAATTAATATTTTTTATAAAATATTAAAGATATTAAAGAAATTAAAGATATTGCTTTGGTAAAATAATTTGTGATGAAAATGGAATATAGAAATACCGTGAAATATTATTATCGTACTAATATCCATTCCTAAAATCCGAACATGCACATTTTGAATTAGAAATCCCGACATAAACATCTAACAAAACCTCAGTAATCCGACAAGCTAATTTCATTTCTCAAAATTTAGGATTTTAAGTCCATTCCTACACATAAAAACTCATTCACTTGCTCGCAAAGTGACTCTACGGAGTATTAAAATAAATGCGGATTAACTTCGCCAGTGATAAATAAATAAAAACGCCGTAGTTAGTTTCTCCTTAAATGAAATATGGCAGGAAAACGAACCAATTTTGAAATTTTAATATCCCCCTTCAGTAAATTATAGAAACAAATTATTAACACGTTTTGAATTTAAAGCCAAGGATACACCAGGTGACAAAATGTTCCGCAACATGACGCGCAATGCTCAAATCTACGTTTTGCCCAGTGACACGCAACATGTTACGTGACGCGGGTCACATTTCTTGCTTCCACTCCCGGAGCGAGCGCATGTCTTGGGACATTCCACGTGTAGCTTAGGGACATTTTTTTGTGTGAAAAGCCTCCGCCCGCACTAACCCCCGAATACAGAAACACTATTTAACATTAAGACGTTCTTAAACATCTATCTGTCGCTGTTTTACATCTTAAAGTGAAAGAGACAGCATGATACTTAACGGCCACTCAAAACTGATTTACAATTCATTTAATTCTTGTGTCGCGGGGAGTTTGGCAAACATTCAAATGACATGCACTAAAGAAAACTCAAGAGACAGTGAACAAGCAATTGTGGATCACACAAATGTTTGTCTCATGCGGGGATCAACCCCGCAGGACCTTGTGCACAATACTAGTTAGCGTAGTAACCTATACCATTCGACTATACCTGTAGTCTCATGCAGACAAATGGAGCAACATGTTGCTGTATCTAAAGTCTCTTACTGTATCTAAAGCCTTAACTAGAGATGTTGTTGTTTGTGAAATGTGTGCTGTTTAGTATCAAGAGAAAATGAGTCTTTATTGATTTAAAAATTGTATAAGAAAGTTTTATAGTGGTGGAAATGTAGCGTTTGTTATACACCTATTAAAACAGCAAGATATCAGACCATGACATAGTGTCGGGTTAGTAAGTAAATAAACGTGCATCAAATGTAACTAGTTAAAATAACAAATGCAGTAAAGCATCTTTGGACACATTTTTGTTATTGAATTCTTTAAATAAAGTAAGATTCTGATGAAACTTCCTTTGACCAAAAGTTAAAAAAGATGTTTCAAGTAAATTAATAGGGATTTTAGTTATTTTTTTAATAATATCTGTTTTTTACATAATAATAACATATTATTCACGTATTTTGCCCTTTATAAATAAAAATAAAGCACTTAAATTTCTAGAGTGGGGCTTGTGACGTCAATATTACGCAAAAATTGTAGTGTAACAGTGAGGTCACGCGAAGTTTCCATTCATGTATTTATTTATTTTTTTATTAATTAAAGACATATAAAAAAGTTTAGTCAACATGCCTATTGTGTTTCAATTATACTTTTTATCAATACTAGCCAAGCCTTACTCCATGATTCCGTTCATTTGTTTCACAAGAAAATAAACAGGAAATAAATAAAATTCGTTAAACCTTGCGTAAAGTATGTGTGACAAGACGTTAACAAATCGCACCGTCTTGACATATCAGCTAATAAAAAGCTCCGTTCCATATTACAGCGAGAATGCAACAGAACATTAACTTTATTGGGTGCCGTATGTTCCCCGCCGTTAATATTCATCCCTTATTCCAGAAATTCCGATCGGATATTATCAAACTTTTCCTTACATTTCCTTATTGTCACCGCGGATCGTGGAAATTTGGATGTGGTATGTATATTAATTTATCTTTGTTTAGGTACTTTAGCCTAAAGTAATACGGATAGGAGGTATCCATCCCTATTATTATATTGCGTTTAGATAGTTTTTTCATTATTCTGTTAGGCATGTGTTCTAATTTATTTATAAATTTTTTTATACTTAGTATATTTTTTTATTTTCATCCAGGAAAGTGGCAACGCCGCCAGCCTTTCGAGGACACTTTCAGTCGACAGCGATGAGAACAAATTTTTGATGCTATAGTTAAGGTATTAGGATTTAATTAGTTAAGTGTAGATATAGTTAAGTTCGTATGAGTGTATATATATTTTATCCTTACGTGATATTACCTTTAATATATATAATATTTTAACCAATTTTCAAAACCCTCACAACCAATGCCATTATATATCTAGAAAAGTAGTATAGATCTCTTGTTACCATAAACCTTGCCCTTCCAAATTTAATAAGAAATTTTCCCCGAAAATCTGATCATTTGAAAATAACCTAGGTACATCATTATCTAAGGATTATCCATTTTTATTCTTTGATCTTGGGCAGTCTTGAATGTGACATTCGATTTACAGAAATAATTTTGTTTTCCCCATCCTGCTGACGACGTATTACTTCCAAATTGATTGAAACTATTTCTGGCCGAGTTTTGTGACGCATGCAAAAGGAATAATCTATTGGAAAGATTTTGTCACATCAGTAGGAAAGGCTGCCAAAAAATCTTTACTATATATAATATTATAAAGCTGAAGAGTTTGTTTGTTTGTTTGTTTGAACGCGCTAATCTCAGGAACTACTGGTTTGAATTAAAAAAGTCTTTTTGTATTGGATAGTCCGTTTATTGAGGAAGGCTATAGGCTATATAACATCACGCTACGACCAATAGAATCGGAGTATAAATGAAAAATGTTGCAAAAATGAAAAACCGTTGAAACTAAAACACGCGAACAAAGTCGCGGGGGACAGCTAGTACTAATATATATGCGAAAGTAACCCTGTCCGTCTGTCTGTTAAGGCTATGCCGTTGGACCGATTTGGATGAAACTTGGTATGGGATAAGCTTGTACCCTAAGAAAGGACACAGGCTAACCGCTAACTTCTACGATAACTGACACCAACGCGGGTGGAGCCGCGTGCAACAGCTAGTCATTAATCATCCAATTGGCATTTGTTTCATTGTTTCACTGAAAATGTTATGAGTTCGGCATACCTACTCCAAAGTTCAGTTTAAGCCGATGAAGACTTACAATAATTAAATAAAAATTAATAGTTATAATATCGTACACAGCTTGTGATCAGAAAAATAAAAGATTCTTCCCTGCAGTTAGCGTAACTGGCCTGTTGGTCTAGTGGTTAGTGGCCCTGACTGCTAACCCGGAGGTCGTGGGTTTGATTCCCTACCAGGACTTTGTGTGATGAACGTGATCATTTGCTCTGAATGTGGATTATCTATAACATGTGAATGTATTTAGAAAATAATATAAAAGTATATTTATCAGTTGTCTGGTTGCCATAATACAGGCTCTGCCTAGTTTAGGATCAGATGGCCGTGTGTAATTTTCACCAAGAGGTTATTTTTTAATAATTACATAGTCTACAGACGAAAATTTAACGTAATAAAAATGTTAAAAGTTTAAGTAAATGATATCAGTATAATATTTTCCTAAGGTTAGCTTACCAATCAGGTAACCAAAATGGCTTTGACTTCTCGAAGCTCTTAATCAGAATGACGTGCCTTTGGACCTCATTTTTAATTAGTCACCGTCGTTGCAGGCATATTAAAATATAAGATCTATTTCGATACCGACGTGACCGGTAAAGTAGAAAAAATCTACAAATTTTTTTTAGGGCAAAATGCCGGACACGATTCAAAATTTATATAAGCGAATGTTCCTTTTGAGTTACATTTGAAAAATCATACAAGCTGTTTATCGCGGCTCCGCGTGGATATTGGTTATCGCATCAAAAAGTAGCTTATGTCCTTTCTCAGGCTTTAGATTATCTGTGTAGCAAATTTCATTGAAATCGGTTCAGTAGTTTTGGCGTTAAAGCGCGACATACAGACAGAGTTCCTTTCGCATTTATAACATTAAGTAAGGATTTAAAGAAAGTACTAAATTAGACCTTTAAAAGGGTTTTAAAACTTCCAAGGTCCAGATTTTCAGAGAAATAAGAATAAAATTCGCACAGTTTAAAAATATCATATATTATAAGAATCGCATTTGATTTCCAAGACAGACGATTTGTCTAAACGTAACGATGCGAGTAGCTCCGGCCAAAAGTCTTGGCAAAGTCAGTTTGAACCTAAGAGGTTGAAACATTAATATTGCTATGCATTTATCATGTCTCATGTCTGCTATTTTCTATATACTGAATTAAATCTAGCTGCTGAAATTATTTCAGCTAGATTATTCAATTATTAGTCTATATTAGAGTGAAGTGAAATAAGTGACTTTTGGATTTTTTTAATATTTTATTTTAGATATTAAAAAAAAAACTTTTTTTTTTTAATATGGCTTAGTTTTTCTTTTACTTCTTTGATTTTTAAGTGGTTAGCTTTGTGTTGTGATTTTCTTAAATCGGAATAAGTTTTTATTTAGTTGTAATTTTGATTACGGCGGTTGTCCAAACTGCAGTCGGACAAATCAACTATACCTAATACCGGGATTCGTAACAATGCCTCTGCAAAAATTATAGTTTGAAAATACAAGTTTTTCGATCATTTAATTGATTACAATTATTCATAGACAAAAACTCACTTTTAGCGTTCCGAACCCGAAAGCTCCCAACTCGATCCTATTACTAAGCCTCTGCTGTCCATACATTCGTCTACCTGTCAGCGGACTGTATCTCATAAAACCTAATAGCTACTGAGTTGAAATTATCACAGAGTGTTTATTTCTGTAGCCGCTACCACAACAAAATAAAAGGGGGCTCCATAAAATAGTACGGTACCTTTATGCGTGAGTCCTACTCGCACTTGGCCTATTACGGAATCCAAAAAAAATACCAGCCTAACTTTGTCCTAGTATTTAACAACATTTCGTATTAAGATGGTTTCGCATTCATAAACTTTTCAGAGGGCTCCTAAGAGAATATCGTTAACGTCAAAAAGATTTCGTATTTACAAACTGAGCCCGGAATGGGAGGGTCTTGACAGGTAAATATTGGCTCAATGAAATTAATGTTTCGTTTACATACTTTTTATGTCTACGTCAATAACCTCTGATGTATAAAATTATGAAATACATTCAGTAAGTTAAATAATTCTTAGGCCTTCGATTGGAGAATTAAATTTGGATATTTTTCAACATTTTTATTAAGAAGTACCTAATAATAAATTTCACAATAATGGCCTTATTAATAAAAATGTCGACTGCGATTAGCGATAGCTTAGCAGATTCTATATTCAATTTTTCTATGGAGTATTTAAAATTAGAATCTGTTAATCCGTTGTTAAGCTCCATCGCGACTTTTATTAATAAGGCCATATGGGTATGGATTTTTTTTTTATTTGCATGTCACATAGACTATTAAAAAATATTAGACATGACACTAATTAATCAAACAATGAGGAAGATACAGTGAATGGAAATGTTTTAATGTAAATAATTAATTAATAAATAGTTTTGTATATTTAGAATTCTGTTAATCAATCAAAATTAAATCTTCTTAATCTTATTAATTGATTAAATTATTTCTAATGGAAATCCTTTATCTAATATAATATCGAACCAATTAGGTCTCTACCTCAGCTTAAAATTAATTGGTTGAGTAGCTAATCATATGCTTGACTGAGCGTAAAACTTTGGTTCAATTCACACTTTACCTAAAGTTATTTTTCTCTAGAAATTTTTGTTTCAAAGTAAGTTCCACGAATTCCGGCTTGGAATAAAAAGGACCTACTTCAATAATAAGTTAAGTTCGTTTAATAGACAGAAACCAATGAGGGCTACCACTAGAAATTTCGCCACCAGAGGCGCTAGTAGCACGTGATGTCTCCGAAATGTCAAATTAAATAGTTTGTTGGACTGTTGGTGGAATACGCAGGATTAAAGAAATTTATTTCTTAAGAAATGATACAAATTTCATTTAACATGGGGTCAAAGTGTTGAAAATTTATTTAAACAATATTTAAACAATATTTTGCCTCTGGGGTACATATACATATAACATTAATAGTTAGAATTATCCTCAAAAGTTAGGTTATTTTTCTTTTTGTGTATAATTTTCTAGGTTGCATTCGTGGCAAATAAATGTTTTTTCTTTCCTTTCTTTTCTTTTTTTTTTTGTTTATTTAAAATGCCTTTTTAGGTATTTTTTTTAAGTTAATTCGAGTCAAGGTAATATAAGACATGAATTAAGCTGTTGTGAGCTATTTATGTACTTTAAGTCCCAAGAGTCATTTAAAACTTATAGATCAAAATAAAAAGTTGCTGTTATAACTAAAATAGGCTGGATTTTTATTTAGACCAACCATCAATCAAATAATTTCAAAATAGTATGCTATAAACTACTTTTTCCTTCCCATAAAATATGATGACACAATTTTATGTGCAATACATATCTTCTCTAAAATTAATTTTACATTCCCTGTTTTGGTAATAATTATGTTTTTGTTAATAATTAATTATTTGGTAAAAGTAATTTAAAAGCATTCCTAATATAATTAAAATTACAAACTCGCACCTAATTAATTCTACGTACATCTCATAAAATAATTCTCATTCAATTTCACGAATAAAATCCAATTATTTGTCTCAACATGAATCAACTTTTTGAAGCACCGAATAATATTCGAGCGCCTGTAACTTGGAACGCAGTTTAATTAACTCCAAGATTTTTACTGTAAATTGAAAAAATGTAACAACACTCTTATATAGGGCGTCATTTGAATGGCTAGGCCTCATCTCGTAAAGGAAATTAAATTTTAATACTTAGTTTTCAGTATTTTAGCTTTGTTATTTTACGATGTTTTTTTAACTTTCTAATGAGATTTTGTTGGAAGAAAGTCTAGGTTCTTCAGAAATGAGGAAATGAGACTGATTTTATTGTTTTGTACTTTACAGAATTATTTTATGGATTTTCGGTTTAATGCTGTCCCATTCCTGCGAACGCCTGCCTATCTCTTATTTTTTATTATAAAAAGACCAAGAATAATAATGTTCTAATAAGATCGCCACTGTGCAAACTGGTATATAATTTGATAATTAATTTCCACACGAAAGTCCACCATTTGCCCTCAACTACATAAAAAATACAAAAGATGTAAACCCAAGGTAAACCAGTGGGCCAGTAAAAATAAACATAACTTAAAATACCTGACAAAAAACTATCCCACAAACTCGAAATCCCACCAGCAAGAAATTTCAAACACAAAGCAAACGATGTTAATTGCATAGAGGATGCAAATAACAGCTATGAACATGGTTTATTTATTTTAATCCTAAGTTATGTAATTTGAACGTATGCAACATTATCTTTTATTAAAATCTTGTAGTCGCGAGCAACTGCTTGAACCAGGGTAAGTAAGGCTGGCTGTTCAATAAACGTTTGCGACAAATTGTGGGATTAACCGTTGAGTTTAGAGGCTTTCGGTTTGAATTTTAGTGAGTTAATTAAATGGTTCTGTCTTAGTTACTGATGGAATAACTTAAGGCTATATGCTAGACAATAATAATAATTAATAATAATAATATCTTGGATGATCATATTGCTAAATACATACATAATATTATAGATAAATTACACCCAGACACAGAACAAATGAACATGCTAATGCACGAAGATTTGTTCTGGGTGGGAATGGAACCCACGACCTCCGGTTCAGAAATCAGGGTCACTAACCACTACACCAACAGGCCAGTCAACTATCCCAAATACCTATAACTATCTCTTTTTTAGTTACAGAAGTGTAGTATGAAGAAACAACGAGTGTACTTTAAACGAAACTAATAAAAATAGACATACAAAGAAAGATAAAAAATCTCAAAGCTAAAATAATAGCACTTAACTCCGAATACTGAAACGAAAACTAACTTTAAGAGGTTCTTAAATGTCTATTTGTCGCTACTTTACACCTTAAAGTAACAGAGACAGCATGAGACTTAACGGTGACTTAAAACTAAATGACGTTTTAGTTTTCAGCCATTATGTTCTTAAGCGCTTATTATGTATACATAACAATTTTATCTCTAGATTATTTTCTGGTCTACAAAGTTCAAGCCAAACTACAAATAAAAACAGAATCCACATCACGTTTCCCTCTCACGTGTGGCGGGTGCACCTGCATCTAAAACTACTGAGGCGGTTAACACATTAATATAGCTCAAAGAGGCGAAACCCCCATAAAATTAAGACATGATATATTTTCTCTTACTGCGATTTCCAACATCTTCATTAGTCAAATTGGCAAAGTATTCGTATGATACGCTATAAGCTAATACCCGCTACTTCGTTCGCGTAGAATTAAAGGAAAAAAATATCCTTCATCATCATCATTTTGGCCGGAATCACTCACTGCTGAGTATAAGCCTCCCCTTTTTTCTGCCATTTTTTTTTTGAAAATATTATTAGAGTATTTAATTTGGAATTTATTATATTTTTGTGTTAATATAGTATAATACTAAATAAATAATAGTATAACAGTTAATATGGGTTTTAATCGTTTTTAACGGTACCCTTTTTTTTTCAAAATAAAAGTTTCGTAACACTTCATATAATATCTATCTGCTAGTAAAAGTGTTGACAAAATTGGTCTATGCGGTTCAGAGATTAGTCGTTTTTTATGCCTAAGTATAGTAATGATGTGGACATATTTATAACATACAATGTAATTGTAATTTCTGTAAATAGCTGTGTTTTTGTAATTACAAACAAAAACTAATTTGAATTATTTGTGCATAGATGTCTGGCAGTGAATGCCAAGCCTTGGATGCAGTATGCACTTGACAATTCTGATAATTTTAGATTCGGTGAAGATATTTTGGAATGAATCCAGATTCTAGTAGTTTTTCATTTGGTTTTCTTTAGCAAGAATGGATTGTATTTCTGCGTTGACTGGAGTCGCTTTTTTAGTTTCATTTTACGATCATATATTTTTACGTTTAGTTTTAAATAGCTCGAGGAAGTAAAAGAGTAATTTTCAGCATCATTTTTATACTTATTTATCAAAAGATTCTACAATATACAAATTGTAATTTTGTATAATATAAAATATAATATAATAATATGTTGTTTGAAGATAATTTAATATCGTGGTAGCCTAGTGATTCAACGAAGGGGTTTTGTATACGTAACGTTTCAGGTTCGGACCCACCATAGGCAAGTACCAATGTGACTTTATCAAAGTTACATGTACTTTCTAATTTATTCTAAGACATTCTATTGGCAAACGATGAAGGAAAACATAGTAAAGAAAAATGAAATAAAAAAAATAAAAAAATTAACCGCCATCTAGTAATGAGGATGAGTGGTGATCAATACTCGTGCCTTCTCTACATGAGAAAAGGCCTGTACCCAGTAGTGGGACATTTACAGTCCGATATTATTATTATGCAAATTTCTCAAATTAGTAAATTTTAGTTTTTTATTATGGTGGAAAAAAACGTCTCTTTGATCTAACATATACTACTTCCAAAAGTTTTAATATATCAAGTATAAAAGACTTGGGTGAGTTGACCAAACAATAAGCAGTAAATCTCTCTCCACAGCGACCCGTGGAAATTTATTAGCATTTGAAAGCAACGTGCTAACAAACTTAGACAGAAACTGCAGACAGATCTTAACATTTATTAGAGAGATTGCATTGCGTGTTATTTCGTTAGTGCGCAATTTGAATATTCTAGATTATTATGGAATTAGGTAATGATCCAAACATTTTGCTATTTGCGTTGTTATCCCATTGTTTTTTAAATTAATGTATTTTAAAACGTTTAATATGTAAAAAGTAAAGAGTAACCTTTCATAGGATTTTTGCCGGTACATCTCCGCAGGAATGTAATTTTTTAACCGCGTAACTAGAGTCATTAAAAGTCTTTTTCAAATTGCCTAAAAAGTCCTACTTGAAATAAAAATATTTTGATTTTGAAAAAGTTAAAACTATATTATATATAAGTTATATAAACATTCTTCTAGTAGATTATTAGCTTTAGTGATGAATGTCGTGGCTGTTGGCACTCATCTCTTGCTCATACATAATGTCTTTCACGCCTCGTTAGCGACACTTACTATGTTATTACAATAAACATGTCTGTCTGTAAAGGAATAGTACATGTGAAAAGAAATATAGTGGCAGATATATGTTAAGAAGTTGTATGTAGTAACAATGTACTATGGGATTGTTGAATAAGATATTTTTTGTTAAAACCCCGACTATACCAATGTATTTTTGGGTTAAAACACCAATTATGGTTCAGTTTAATAAAACACATATTTTTTTAGAAATCCATATTGTTACTGTTCGTGCATAATTTATAACTTTGTTTGGACAGAATAGGGCATTCCTTTCTTTTTCGCGAAATCATTATATAATAGAATTTCGCGCGAGTTTATTGATACGCCAATTTTGTACAACCTAACATACATTAATGTTATATGTATTGAGCGTCTAAAGTTAACATTTCGTACATGTCTTTGAGAAAAATACCTTACAACTTTGACATCATCCGCGGCTATCGTACGAAATGGGTACACGATATTTTCAGGCATTATAAAAGAGATTTAGTACAACACGACATAGCTTTGACATAGCGTCCAGTTTTTATCACACGCTCGCCAAGCCAACGGATTTATGTCTTAATTTCCTAAAGCATATAAATCGCCCTCGTCTCAAAGTTACTTCTTTCGGTTCGAATTTTGTAGTGTGAAATATAGTTGTAGTAGAGTTTTATACGTTTTCTATTTGTGATACATTATAGTATTAAGAAAATATTTAAAGAGCTTGAAAATAAAAATAGTGAAGACCTAGCTATTGCCTGCGGCTCCACCCGCGTGTGTCTGTAAAAAGTATCCTTTGTCCTTTCGTAGGATCCAAGCTAATGTGGTGTAACACCAGCAAGTTCCATCCAAATCGGTTCAGCGGTTCAGCTGTGAAAGCGTAAAAGACCAATAGAAAGACAGACAGACAGCGTTACTTTTGCATAAATAATATTGAATAATCGATCAGCTATGAACGATGTAATATGGTGTTATTTTCGAATAACTGTAATTATATTATTTTACATTTATTAGAAAAGATGGCCCAAGCAATAAAATATAATATAATAAAATACAATGTAATATTTAGACTCTTAACATCGCATTTACAACTAATTTGACTTATAAAATAAAGATCAAGAAAATTCTAATTCAAACCAAACAAATGTTATTCAATGATTCATGCCACAAAAAGGAGCAAAAGTAAAAAATATAAATGTGAAAATCCCTGAAGTAATAAAAGTCACATTTAACCATTTGAAATTTGTTTCAATTGCTTCGAAAAGTAGGTATATAAATATGCCTCAAACAGCGGTCCTTGTAGGGTCAAATAACCCTCTTGTGACAGATTTATGGTCACCCTGTCGGCGATAGGGGGTGCGTAATTCCAGGCTTTTGCCCGGAATCGGTCATGTATAGTCAGCAACAAAAGTCCGTGAAAAAAAATCTGATATACAACATTTTTAATAAACATTTAAGTACGTCCGAATTCAATAAGTTGTATGTAAAATAGACTTAACACTTGGAATATAAAAACTTACTGAAATCTAATTTTCTAAATGTTTTAAACATTTCTGCCTTCTTTTGAGTATTTTTTTGTCTTTCGACTTTTTTTGCTGACTGTACAATAGTGATGTATTTATTTTAGATTGAAACAAGGTTTTTGGGGATATTTGCGCGTTTTTCAGATAGTTGTAAACAAAAATGTTTTAGGTTTTTTTGTTAGTTGCAAATTAAGTGGAGTAGGTAATTGGGTGATAGATAAATCGGTTTAGTTAACGTTAGCTGTGGCTTAATGCCATTTTTAACTGGCTTCAAAAGAGGAGACTTCAAAATAAAGCCTGCAAAGCGATTAAATTTTGAAAATGCGACTTGTGCGCCTAACTCGTAGTTGCGGGTTCGAGTTCTGCGTAAGGTTCAATTTTTTTTTTCTATTATTCGTATTTAATTAGGAGTTTTATGGTTATTTTAGTAACTTTTAATATGTTGGTAGTAGGTACCTATTGACATAATGTTCCCTTTTGTTTGAAATTTTATTTAATGAAGGGTTATTTTGAGGTTTCGCAAGAAGTTTTTGAAAAACTATAATTTGCATGCAAGAATTGTGACCTTTTTTGGATTAAAAAAAATAAACCTGAAGTATACTGAACTGGAATCAGCCTTAAAATCCTTTACACAAATAGCTACACATTTTGAATGTATTAAAAAAATCACAGATCAAACTAAAAATAGCTGCACACAAAATGCTACATTTAAGGCAGCCACGAGAACGTGCTCCCACCCTAAATCATGAATATTCCACAACCACAGGAGTATTCAATCTCCAGTTATATAATAACCTCTAAAACAATAGATAAGTAAGTCAATAGTTAGAGGTAAAGTTTATCTTATATCGATGGTTAAGCCGGCACGGATGGACGAGATAATCCAAGATCGATCCAATTAAAATTTGCGGCGCAACTAATAATTAAATTCACAGCGGTCTGGATCCGAAGGCTTTGCATAGTTACTGCTCTGTGATTGAAAAAAGAAATTAAGGGCTTGTTTTTTTTTTGTTCGATTTGGAAATGGTTTGCGCATGTTCGTAATTAAGATATTTGTTACTGCTCTGATTCATAATAATGCAAGTTAGTAATTATGAGTTGTTTTAATATGATTAGTACTTCATTAGATGAGTCCCTTTTTGTAATTGGGAAGAAAGGAAGAAACAAATGTTTATTTGCGACAAACGCGACGCATAAAAAAAGGTACACAAAAAAAATATTAAAGATTAATAATAAGGTAATGGGATAAATGCATCATAGCCGGCGCTCAGCAAGAGCTAAGGTTCCACCCCTGTATTTTGTATGCACAATATTGATTCAAACACCTTAAAGGCAAGTACCCAATGTGACTGATTCAAAGTAATATGTTTTTTCTTAATTTTACTAAGACATCATTGACAATGGTTGAAGGAAAAGATCATGAGGAAACGTGGATTCCAAAAATTGTAATCTGAAATCGCCAACCCGCAATGAACAAGCGTGATGATCAATGCTCGTTCCTTTGCAGCCTTGGGGCATTTATAGGCCGGTATTATAATAGACCACACAATACGTCAAAGATGATAAACGTAAAATCTTTGTCGGCGACGAAATTTAATCAAGCAATAGACACACTACTACTTGTAATTGATGAATAATTTAATATCCTTTATGCAAAAAAATTATTCAGCTTAATACACACTTAAAACCACACCTTATTAACTATCTTGGAATAAACGATAGAGTATTTAAACACACTACTCATCTAACACATATCTAAACACCTATATTTCGACCTTTATTTTGATACATACAAAATATTTGCAGCCCAGTAAACTTATCCTTATAATACATCCATGCATCCCGGTCAAGTATACCCGGTTTGGATACTGTAACTTTGAAGTAATACTTAACCTATGCCGGTTATAGTAACTGATAGATCGGAAGTTAGTTGCAGTGCCTTGCTGTATATACAACAGTTTACTAAGAGGATAAGCTAAAATGTTATGGAACTTTAACTTATACCTCAAGGGATTTACTTAGATTGCATGTTTTAGTACTACTAGATAGAGCACGATGCCCTTAAAAGAATCTAAAGTTCAACCTATGGTTCGAAAGATAAAAACCACTGCCACCAGCGCCACCTATCCGGAACTAACGTAACTATGTTCGTCGGAGTGGTCATGTCCCCCTTTATAATGTGTGGAAAGTTTCATGTCAATTGGGGTAACGGTTCTCGAATTTTAAGTGAACACACATACACAAGTAGATTTTCTTCATTTATAGATATGTTTTTTGACAACCAATTATATTGAAGGATACTGGTTTTACCTAGTAAATGGGTTACAGTAAGCGGTATACTGGTCAGCTGAATCTGGTGAGACTTGAACATAACCCCAACATAGCTTGGGAAAAATAGTATACAGAACATAACTATACGTGTTTTTGTCTGTTTTTTTAAGTCCATAAACGCACGTCTATTTATAAGTCATTAGTCCGTGGAAAAGAAGCCACTAAGCAAAAAAATATTTTATAGTAGTTAACGACTAAATCTAGTATATAAAAATCTCGTGTGTTTGATATCGAACTCCTGCGAAACGGCTTGACCGATTTTTATATTTTTTTTGTGTATATTTGGTAGGTCTGAAAATATATCGTAAGCTATTTTTTATACACAAAAAAAAATAAAAAATCTTTCGGAAAAATCAAAACAAAGTAAAAACCATTTATTTCACAATAAAACGATTCCATGCGGTATATGGCTGTCGTATATCCGTAGTAATTAATTTTATGTTTATCGTTTAACCTGTAACCGCCGCGGGTCCAATGCGCCGCGACGGATATCGGCCGATGTTACCACAAATAAAAATATTTTATATATTGCAACGGTTAAAAATGCTGGGGCCAGTTAATTAAATTTGTGAGTGTGATTTGATTTTTTATTTTTGGTCGCTGGTGCGCTTGTTTATTCTGACGAAGCAAAATGAGGTGTAACTTTACATTTTATTGTTGAATGAATTTAATAGACATAAAATAGAAACAAAATATAATTCTGCTACAGCAAAATATTCTCCTGTTTTTGTTAATATTTTTTATCTTCATCTGGGTTTATTTGTTGCCAGTTGCAAGTGATTGAAGATTCCTCAAAGAAACCGAGTTTTCAAATCACAGCGGATTTTGGTTTTGAAATCATTGTACGGTAGGTAGATATCGTATTCCAGGAGTTGCAATGATGACCATGAGTAAGGGATAAGTGGCACTTAGAGAAGGTGAGGTACGTACAAAGCCCGCCCTAATGACGATGAAGTAGAAAAAAAAATACAAAACTGAACATAGTTGCTTAACATAAAGGCGTCATTAAAATCAAAATGGGTAAACTAGCTAGGTAACTAAGTAAGATTACACACGATTGTCTGTTAATGCTTAGAGCTTAAAGTAAACATACATACGCATAGAGTGCGGGCTTTGGTTGTAGCCCCTTGTAGCGTAGAGCGTAAGCAAATTTTTGGCTAAAAGTACTACGCTCGTTTACTGATGTGATTTTTTGTGGGACGGCAGACGTTTATGCGAAAATATCGATAGTCCCAGTATTATTGGGGTAATATTAGGTTTTGAGATTATTTTAATAAAACGGCACCCTCTGTTTTGATACAATTTTACGATTTTACTTGTTCATACTAGTGCCTACATTTCATAATCAATATGCGCACTCTATAGTTATATTTTTTCACGAAGGCTTAAAGGATGAACAACCTTCTCTTATAGCTTTTGCAAGTTGAGAGATAAAGATAGATTCCAATAATTTTATCACCATATTTTACCAGTTCAAAAGAGCATTATTTGTATAAATAAACTGACTAAATTTACACCCCTCGGGGCGAGAAATGGTGTGTGAAGGAATTCCCTGCGTAATAACTTGGAATGCTGGGCGTAATGGCTTGTGACCGCTCGGTGCAAGCCGGTCCAAATGTGTGTATATACGCCTCGATACCCGGGTAGAGGAGTTGGTAATTATCACCACGCTTATTTGAATAGTTTATTAGTGCCGAGTTTAAAGGTAAAATAAGTATTTTGACTAAAAGAATTTAGTTGTCTTTAATCAATTAAATCTATTTACTAATATATAAAGCTGAAGAGTTTGTTTGTTTGAACGCGCTAATATCAGGAACTACTACAGAATTTGAAAAATTATTTTAGTGTTGGATAGCCCATTTATTGAGGAAGGCTATAAGCTATATAAAATGACGCTGCGACAAAAAGGAGTGGAGCATTAATGACAAATGTTGCAAAAATGAAAAACAGTTGAAACTATAACACGCGGACAATGTCGCGGGGGACAGCTAGTTATAATATACGCAAATAAAAATATTGGATAATAAAAAAAATATAACAAGCTAATTGGGTTATATTTTTAACCGACTTCAAAATTTGGCGAGATTAAACGATTTACCTTTCTTTCTTTAAAAAAGAGGAAGTTCTCAATTCAACGGATTTTTATGTTTGTTACGCGAAAGCTCCGGCATTTGCGAATCGATTTCAAAAATTGTTCTTGTTATCTATAGTGTATACTTAGAGATGCTAACATATCATATCATAGCATTGAAGTCGGTCCTTTTTTACTTTTCTGAGTAATCATTTTTTTTTTTTAATTTATTGTTACGCTTTAACGCATGTCGAGAAAATATTTGTAATTAAATACAAACAGTAAAAAGACTCGAACTTGCGACCACTGGCTCATCGTGCCAGTTAAATTTATTAAAAAAAAAGCAATTATTTTTTGTGTTATTATAATTTTATTGAATACTATTGTAAATAACCCGCTTGATGTAAACGAAAAATATAAAAAAAAAAGAAAAAAAAAACAAATATCACAATAAGATTCAATGACCTTACAGGTAAAGTCATAGCTTATGAGCAAGTACTGTCCGTTCCCCTGGGTAAATATGTCAGTGTGTGAGTTTGTATGTATGAGTCAATTCAAACTCGCACGTTACCTGTTTTATTTGTTCCATATTCATCCAACGAGTTTTTGTTTGTGTCTGAGGTATTTTCGGGTTAATTTGTTGTGTTGTCTCGAGCGTTTGTATATCAAGCCTGTTCCCTCGAGGCAGGTATTAAAGAATAGTATATTTTAATGAAGTCTGTGGAAAAGGAAACAATTTTCGTTTTGTTATTGCTTACTGAGAATTGTGTAATTATCTAAAAACCTCTTTGCGTTATGTGATACTTATAAACAAAAGATACATTTGAGGATAAAATTTCCGTATTTTTTTTCGTAATTAAAATTAATTGTCTTTTTTTATTACACGAAGAAGGAAAACTTTGTCTAAAAAAGCCATATTAAATCACATTTGCCTTCAAATTATACCTTTACTTACCCTATCATTTAAGACCATATCGTTTTTGTCACTAATGAAAGAGAAAATAATATGTATAATATAAAAAAAAAGAACAACAAAAAAGGAACTTAATTTTAAAACAATATTTAAGCATCTGATAAAATAAAAATAAAAAATTGGTTGTAATTTTTTTTCTACTGACTATAAAGAATTTTCACTTATTCTAAAAAAAAATATCATAACCACTTCCAAATTGTTATTTTTAGGTACCCCTTACTAAAACTTAGTTCAATGCAAGTTAACTGTAGTCTTCTTGAAATATTATCGGGCGGTTAAGTCAGAGCTGCGTTAGAACCATCAAGGTTAATGCAGACGGGCAGGCTTTTACTTGCTTGTCTCTTATCTTGAAGCGTCACTTTGTTAACCGGAAGCTTTTTTAAATGTCGGTAGTATAAATATTTGTTTTATAAAAAAGGTACCTATTTCGATTTTATTGAGAGTTTTGAGATATTGAAGTTTAGATACAAAGTTATGGAGTAAAATATTTTTAGCTTTTTATTTTTAAAATTGAGTTTAGTTTGATAGTAACAAATATGGCCGCGCGCACACGGACTCCTTCAAGCAGCGACTGCATAGTGAACTATATAGACTTAAATGATGGCGGCATACGGACTGCTAGAAGATGTCGACAGCTTTTGTTTCGACTGTTTTCAAAAAGAAAGGGGTGGGCGGTGCACGTGAAGAGCGAGAGCAGTTGACGGCTCGTGCAGTCCGTGGACGGGCAGCCTACGAATTTATTATTTTGTTTACTGCGAATGCAGATAACATTATTGTGCATTTACAGTTCACGTCATAAATTTTGTGAAAGTAGACTAGTTGGCGCTTTGGGTGTTCACCATAATTATATATCTACTCTAACAATATGATACATAATAAACGAAAACTTTAATTATAAATTAATCGTATTAGTAAAAAAAACTACCCTTTTGTATATTAGATACCTTTACCACAGAATATTAAAACGCAACTTAACTTTAAGACGTTCTTAAATATCTATCTGTCGCTACTTTACACCCTAAAGTAACAGAGACAGCACGAGACCGAGTTCATTAGTTATTATAATAGGGATGTTGACTGGGTATGAAAAGTTAAAATCTACTTAGTCCGTCAGTTAGATAATAAAAAAATATTAGACACGTATTTTTTCTTTTATCAAAACATAAAAAATTACAAAGATACAGCGCTTTAAAGTTTAGGAGTGCTTATGATAGGGCCTTGGTAAAAATTGTAGCGAGGAGTGACGTCACGCGAAATTTCCGTTGTCTGTATTTTTATCATTTTTTGTTTGCAGGAACAACGAAAAAATACGTGTCCAATAAAATTCATAAATCTACCAGGTGTCCATTAAAAAAAAAATAGGAAACATGCCTATTCTGATAATTTTAAAATCAAATGAACTTTATCAAAATGTGCTAACCACTTCGGTAAAATATCAAACACACTGATACTCAACCATATAAATTGAAGTACGTAAACCATTTCTCCGTAACCCTAAAAATACGATACCATCGTTTCTTATTTTATGCAAAAATAACCCATAAACGCAGTGAAATCCCAGCGGCGACATAAAAGGGTCGGATGTAAGGAAGTTATCATTGCTTCATATTGTTAGGGACGTGACTAAAATATCATCCTCTTAAAACTGCGCCTTTCAACGATTTTATATCAGTTTTTGTTTACACAAGTGCTATTCAAAGTTATGGGAGTGTTTAGGTACCTTTCACTTTAGCCAGAGTCTAGACTGTTAACTTAATTAAATGTTTAAATACCCTTAAGATACTCTATTTATTTTTTTCAAGTAGGTATTTATCTTTAAGTCATTAACTAAGATGAGAAAGAATAATTTAGAAAACGATACGGAAAAATAATTTATCTTTCATTTATTTATTCAAATTCAAATTCAAATCATTTATTTATGAGTAATGATGACTAAAATCAGTTTGTGCACAGTACTTTGATATTCCTTTTCCAAAAATTAAAACATGTTCGTGATTAGCAAATCAAAATATTCATAGAACATAACTTCAAAACTAGTTTAATTTAATTCAATTTATTTATTGAAATTATTATGTGTTTTAAATAAATCTTGTTATTATAACGAGTACCTAACTAGCCAAGCGTCACCATGTTTTCCTTACCAACTAGTGGTTAAATAAACTTTGACAAAAACCTAGCGTGTATTTTACACAGTCCATTTTTCCGGTTTTATTTGAGTTTTGACACGGTTGAATTTTCCATGTTAGTTCGTGTCGAGTTAAAAGCATTCATCCCGCGCGAGCTAAATGTCGCATTTCAAGAGGTTTTTGTTATTTTAATAAAGTTATCAAAGTACAATTTTTTTTAGCCAAGCTGCAAGCAAGATCGTTTTATTTTATTTACTCTTTAGTAAATAATAATTATTAAATCGTAATAAAACAAATAGAAAATATTTGTCAATATACCTACTTTCATGAGTACCAAAACTGCTGTGTAAAAAGAGCATCAATAATTATTTATATTATAAATACCAACGATTATGTGCTTGGCTAAAAATTAAAGTACTTTTATTTAAATTCTTTATGATAATCACGAAAAACTTTTAAAAATGCGACGTTTAAAACCCGCGAGGTATAAACGCTCTTAAGACAGTAATACACAATGGTACAATAATAATATATAATTATTTATTAAAACATAGTGCACTGTGTTCGCCGATACTATTAATTTTGCTTTTCTAGTAAATCTTAACGTAGCTTTAAGAGTTGATAGAGTATGCATTAGGTCTGTCGTGAATAGGTTCACTGAATATATGGCGAACGGTATTTTAAAGAATGCTTTAAAATATTATTTATTGTTATTGGGCCATACCTACTGTATTGTTACTTTTATGAAATACAGAGTTAAAGTGCTAGAAATATTAAGACATATATATTTGCCACAAGTGGAATGTTATTGGAGAATTCGATGTTCTGTGAAGAAATAATTATTGATTAAAGGGTGATTAAAGACATATTAAGTAACAACATTTATTTGTTTTATTATTGCTTCTGATTTCTTCAAATTGATTGATTGTATAACAGTGAAAATAATATTTCAATAAGTTTCGTGAACAAGTATATAAAATGAAATAGAACAAATATATAAATGTCATTACAATCTAGAATCCCAATTATTCAAACAACACAGTAAACACTTAAAAAACTAATTACTAAGCAATATCCCCTTCAACGTAAAATGGTTTTCTACTTCAAAACTGACCAATCATTGTCCCAACATAAATCTAAACTTAATTAAAAAATTCCATTATTTTCAGTTCACACTACACGACTCAAGACAATGCAGTACACTTAGATGAAAAATAGAGACTGTACCTCAGATGCGCCAGCTGTTTCTAAGGTTAGGTCACAGTATGTGGAGAAGCGATGCTCATATAAGGTGAACGAGAGAAATTTAATAAAAATAATAAGATTAATATTTATATAATTCACTCACAATATAACATAGAAACAACATAATTATATAAATGTACGAAGGTGCAGCTGAAAGCTGAAGATATTTAAAAGACGTTAGTGGACGAATAGGTGATAATAATTAAAAAACAGCACTTTCTTAAAATAAATTAAATTGATTGTTTTAGGTAAGTAAGCTAATACCATTCATGCTCTGTGTCTTTACTCTTCAATTAAATTTTTATTCTAATACAATACCATTGCAAAATTGATATTAGTTTAGCAGGCAGGAGATTCAATTTTCTTGAAAAAAAGTGCTGTCAAAGTATGGTACTGACTGGAATCTAAATTTGTTTTTGCACTGGTCCTCGAATATATGAGGTGACAACAGAACACCAGTTTTTTTATTATGTCAAATTCAAACGACTTCTAGACTAACTGCTGATGTTTATAACACTCATGCTTCATAAATGGTTTCAGTTTGCGAATAAAAAAAATATTTAAACAAAACCCCTAATCATAAATTAGTCCCAACTAAATGATAAAACAAAGTATCTATCAGTAACTTACTCTTCTCGAGAGCATAAACTCGTCAGACCCAGCCTTGATAAAAAGCGGAGGCTTATAAATAATGCAGTAGTGTAGTAACAGTTCAAGTGGCGAGCCGTCGTTTAATTAGTGGTGTCGGTCCGCTTACGGTCCTTCTCGTCCTGTTAGGAAAAAGCTCCTCTCTCATACATAATTCAATGCTGCGACAAACTGTATTAACCGCTGGGTAAAAGGTATGGATACTAGATTTGTTGTCCTCCAGCTACAACTAACGCATTTGTAAGTATACGATACATGATATGTATTTAACTTTGGTGATGATATGTATTCATAATTATTTAAAACAAAACGGTTTACTCACGCATATTCTTGGGATCGCCCGACTAGTTTCAGACTCAATAAGAGTCCCTAATCATGAGCTGACGCGGCGGCGGTGGTGTCGCGAGTCGAAGAGAATATAATGTTCTTAATCTAATTGAAAATTCATTAATTTCAACTAGGCTAAAAAAAGGACTTTTCGAACGTCAATATAATGGACAGCATCCTGTTTATGCTATTATGTTATTGTCTTGCTGTATTCCTGAAGGGTGGGCACCCTTCAGGAATACAGCACGACAATCGATGCAATACTGCTTCGCAAAAAATGTGAAGAAAAACTGTTGTTAAAAAATAAGAAAAGTTGAAATAAATAAGCAGGTGCATAGTTATGTAATTGTAAATGATAAAAAAAACAATACACAGATTTATATATTTTCTTCTTCTTTATTATTAGGTACTATGATTATTTAATACTAAGTGGAAAAGTTTACTTGACATGGGTAAACAAATTAATGGATTTAATTATTTTTATGCATTTACGGTAGTTTACTGTGAATTTAACATCTAGGTCGCGGTCTCGGTCTCGACTATCATACGTTGATATTTAACAGTCGTTAAGTCATGACAATTCTGACAACCAGTCTTACAACGCCATACAGTGTTGCCCAGTAAAATGAGTTGTGGAAGTCAGATAGGCAGTCAGCCCTTATAAAATACGGCATTAAGCTGAATCCGGTAGGACTGGAAGCCGACCGGCTGGAGTCGAGGCAGAAGAAGAAGAGTCTCTGCTTAGTCAGAGTTTTATCAGAAAAAGACCTGCTATTTTTACTACAACAATCTTACATAATACACAAGTTATCACATAACTGTTAATATATTCCGAGCGCGTAAAGAATAAGGTTTATATTTTAGCTAGACGTTACACGCGGCTCTATTCAACTTTGGATGGAATTATTAATCCTTTGAGACAAGGATTAAATTATTTCTCCGTTACTCAAGTAACGAAGTTATCTCTCTGAAGTGACGAAAGAACTTATGTTTTATTGTACAGGCCTAGGGATTCGTATTATGTTCTATTAAATTCAGTTAAGTATAAGGGCTGTTAAAGTTTTACCTTTCGGAATTTATTGGATTAGCTTACAAAATAAGGTAACTTACGCGTGGATGAGTGTCCTCAATCGAAATTGTTCTGCTTTAATATCCCGATATCAATGAGAAAAAGAGTATGATTACAATATTATACTTAATTTTAAATTACACAACATACAGAAATACGATACCATTTAATTTGCAGGAAAATTAAATTAATGTTTTACAGCGACTTTTCATTTTTAAGTTGAAGCTCATATTTCGATATTAAATATTTTTCCTGTGCATTATTTTTCCGTGTACTGTTTTACATGATTGTATAATACGAATTGCAAATGTAGAAACAACTTGCAATGAACTTTGGTAGCTTGCCTATTTGTTGTATAATATTTAAATTAAGTTACATATAATATAATTATTATTATTGTTTATTTGTCCATTAATTATGGTATAGGTATTATTTTTATTATGCTTACTAACATTATAAATGCGAAAGTAACTCTGTCTGTCTGTCACGCTTTCACGCCAAAACTACTGAACCGATTTTAATTATTTTTATTCGTAGATAGTTTAGAGCCTGAGAAAGGACATAGGCTACTTTTTACCGCGATAACTGACGTCTACGAGGGCGGAGCCACGGGAAACAACTAGTATAATATATATAATACCAGCTTATAAATCCCACAGCTAGGCACAGACCTCTTTTCATATAGAGAAAGAACGAGCATTAATCACCATATTCATTGAACCCTTAGGCCACCACGACATTTTAAATTAAGTTACATGTCATAAAACATACTTTACACTGTACATATTGTAGTCGTTTGACATCTCCTTCCAAAGGTTCTTAGAAATTTATAGCCGTATGCAGATCGCGATAATAAATCTCAGGAAAATATATTTTGCATGTAAATTACCACATTTTAGCGCGTTCCCCAAAAATTACGCTATTTTCAAGATGGTGATAAAAGCGATGCGATTACGTGTCAAGAGGAAACACTGGGTTAACTGCTGGTCATAAAATGATAATAATAATAATATTTAAAAAAAAAACACTTTTACTGACAGCAGTCTTCTATTATTATAGTACATTTTAATTATTTTGTATAGAAAGAAGAAAGAAAATGTATTTATTTTTCATACACAAAACATAATTAGGTATACACACATGCATAGGTACTTAAAGAGACACACAAACCACAAATAAGTAAAATAATAACATACAAATTATAAATCGGTGTTTATTCAGTTATTTTATTATTTTTGGAGTGGCAACCGTGATTAAATGACTTACTGATGAACTATCACAAAACATATTACATAAAATATTTATGTCACATAACTTAATTGTGTTGTGTAAGGTAAGAAAATGTCAAAAGTAATTACAAGAAATCTTAGAGTAATCATAGAAAAAAAACTATCCAAAAGGGGTGAAGAAAACATCTGATAAAGAGACTGTTTAGAAAATTTCAGGTCAAAATGAGTCAATTAATTAATGGATTTGCAATTTTTCGCATCAATTATTCAACACAAATATCATATCCAGACCGCTGAAGCGGTGTATCTTAACTTTTAGCGAGTGACCTAATAAGACATTGACCCTCGTAATGCGGTGACATTTTTGTTATGATTTTTGATGTCAAAAAATTTATGCGGAAAATTTGTTATCAATTATTCAATAATCTAATTTTTTGCTGAAATTTTGTAATCTAACTCTATACTAGATGTACTCTTCACCCCTTTTAAATAGATATACTCTTCCGATAACACCCTGTATAACTTTAGTTTTTACATAACTTAGAAGTCCTTTTGATAACAAAGACAGCTTCCCATTAATTATTTTCTCTCACATTTCTCCATTTCACATAGTTTCTCTAACTATATCGTTATCTGAACCACAAATACGTAATGTAATCCACACGTTCTCCGTTTAATCCCCGTGTTTAATTCCCTTGGATATATGAGTCTTGATACTAACGGTATAACCCAACTAAATTGGAGACGCATTTTACTCCTTTGTGCTAGAAATAGAATGGGATATTTTAATTTGGTATAAGGCCGTGATTTTCTACAAATGGCAAAAAGGACCATTAAAATATTTTTTGGTCCTTTCGTGATCAAAGGACCGATTTTTTTGCCCTTTTTACGTCTAGACTCTTAACATTGGTAATCATCTTAAAAGCATAATAATATATATGGTATACTTAAGTAGCATAGGTCGGCAAAAGACAATAAAAAGACCTAATTACTATAGAGACGGATTTCATTCTAACTTGATGCGGCTGAATGCGTTTAGTTTATACGGATCAGCTTTCGTATGATCGGAATATTGATTGTCTTTTGTTTACCCGTTGATCAGGGTTTAAGGCGTTTTCTTTCACAGTAGCTGTTAACAAGTTTACAAAAAAAACAATCCTTTCCCTAACATCATACTGTTTTAGAGATTGTATCTATTTGCGACAAGTAGATATTTCCATTCCTTTTGCATTTCCAAGAAACTGACACCCTTAAAATCTACAACCAAAATTGAATTCTGTCGAATCCAGCTTAGAGTTCATTTTAGAATCGATATCATTTATATCCTAAGACATAATTGTGTGAAACGGAAATCAACTTTAGTTACTACACAATAGAGTGTAATTTCATTTGTGGTTTTGTTTAAAAGAGTATTTCTTGATGTAACGTGATGTGTATAAGGCAAAGCGTATTATTCAGTGAAGGTTTCAGAGGAATCCATTTCCTGACGTCTTGGCTACAACGGATGCCAGCTGAGCGGTCTGATGCTGGGCGTCCTACATACGCCGACGGTTTATACCGATCTGTGCGTGATTAGAGGGAAATTGAAGTAGGAAATTCTGTAATAGAGATAGAAGGGATAGGATATATATATCTGGATATAATCAATGATGTGTGTCATTAGATAATAGTTTACAAGTACTTATCTATACAAATATTTTTTTCGCTTTTTATTCGACTAGACTTGAAATCTAAGCGAATGATTGTGTTTTTTTTTTATTTTTATTTTTTATATTTTTTACATACTGCCGGTGGTCATAAAATACGTATAGTCTTGCCCCCCCTAGACAACTGACATTTCTTAAAGCCCTAACGATGAAAGAAAGCGCTTAAATGTCATTAAATATATTTAACTGACATTTCGGTTCGATAAGTCTCGTGATTTAGGTGTGTCCCGTCCATACATTTGAGCAACTCGATCAGCGCCAACGTTTATCGAAATCTCAGTTGTGTAGGGATACTAGTACGTCTACTCTAACCCAATAATTTAGAAAAAGTCGATACCGAATCATCCATAAGATTTTTAGGAAGAATCCAACAATATTATTTTCAGAGAACCAAGAAACTTCAATACCAAATGCAAATACTCAACAATAATACTAAACCAGATTACACAATTAGTGAGGCTTAGCTTTCAGAATGATGAGACTTAGTCTCATCATTCTGAAAGCGTACCTATATAAATATAGATCAATCTCGATCCCTTTTCTCCTAAACAAGTTGAAAATGCCGAAGCTACCTTGATTGTAACGAGCATCAAGTGAATACCGAAACCTTTTGTTGTAAATCCAAAATCTCTTCGGGAAATTTGTCTAGGTATCAAGATTTTCGAACTCAATCCCAGTTTGTGCTCGTCTGGGGACGTCGTAGACTATAAATAGACATTATTTGAACTAAGGGATTTTGATGTTACAATTTGGATTTACTTGTTTTGGGAATACGATGATTTGCTGCAGTATGATTTTATTTTAGGCTCGAACCGACCTGAGATCGGCACTGGCTGACTTTGTTTACTTTTATTTTAGCTCAGTTCTGTACTTCATTGTGTTTAATAGACGTCCTTGAAAATTTTGCTTTTTGAAACATGCACGTTGGAATTCTGTACCCAAAAGGATGCAAACAGGATCCTATCACTAAGCCTCCGCTGTCCATTCATTCATCAGTTTGTATTTCGGTTTCCACTATAACATGAAGTAATTAAAATAAATTTAAAACTAAAGGAATCCCGATACAAGAGACGTGTTTTATAGTTTTTTTCGCTATTTTGCGATATATCTCTTCATGTAATTAGCCGGTTTTTTTTCTGATATTGAGATCTAAAAAACTACGTAGATAAATGAAATCTAAATATATCTATTGTGGGATACCTTTGATATGTATACGGACAAAACCTTCAGTGAGAAACAGTCTTTCGTTTTTAATTGAATAATGATTGACAACATTTAGTCTATCGAGACAAAACGTATTCTCATTTATTCAATTCGTTTCTTTAAGGCATTTATGTATGTATTTTTCGTTTTAATGTACTTAAAATAACAAGTTTATCGGAGTATTAAGTAGTAGTATTTTGTATAAATTGGGGAAAGTACAAAATATTGGACCACTATATTATAAAATTAGATAATTATATTTATATTCATATTCACGAATACTTGTAAATATCGGTATTAACGCATCTTTAGTCAAGAGTATATTCTTAAGATAACGTTTACTTAAGATCTCTGTACTTATTAGGTACTAAAACTGCCAAGGTATTATCTACAGATACTAATCCTAGATAGACTTCTACTTACTTTTGTTGTGTAAATAGATCTGATTAGTTTAACAAATCCATGTTTACAATGAGAATGCGCAGTATCTTAATTAAGTTATTTGGCCCATGTTTATTATCTGTTTTACTTCAAGTATCTAAGTTATTAAATAATGCAGTATTGCTAATAATGTTTGATACTGAGCAAATGGTTGTATCTGTTTAACAAGCTTTGTTAGTTGAACCACGCTTTAAAATGTGATAGAGGATAATTACTGAACTTTTTTGTCGATCAAAATATAAATTAAACAAAAAAAAAAAAAAATATAAATACTTATACGTCTTGGTGAGTTCAATAAATATTTCCTGTTACCTATTAGCCATCTAAAACCTGTCGCCCCATACCCCTATCCCCCTCTCCCCCCTCTCCCCCTCTCTCTTTAGTAATCCATTTAATTTACTACATCCTTCGACTGCCAGCTAGAGAGCAGCTATTGTAGTCCGAAGCCAAAGCTTGCACCGACTGGTTAATATCTGGAGCTTGGGGTTTGGTACAAAATATAGCCGAAGATTTGAGAAAACGTAAATAAAATTAGGTAAAAGTTATGAGGTCAAAAAACAAAACCGGCAAAGTGCGAGTTGGACATGGCATGAAGAGTGCCGTACCAATTTATGTTTATTTTTAATTTTTATAATTTTTTGCTATTGTGGCAACACACTGTAAATTTTAACTCTCTAACTATTATGGTTAATGATATACAGCCCGCTGATGCAAATAGACGGGCGGACGGACAGACGCTTAGTAATAGAGATCCCATGGCCTTTTGGGTGTCAACGGGACCGCGTCTACCGTCAAGTCCATACCCATAAGTGAACGGAACCCTAAAAACCGAGTCATACATCTAGTATGATAATATTCATCTAACTTTTTTAGCATACTACTACAATACAAGTAGTCGAGAATAATAATGACTAAAGCACATTCAAAAATGTAAGCAGAAAATTCTCACCACAAAAAACGACACGAAAGAGTAAATAGCATTCAGAACTAACTCAGATTTCTTGGAAATGTTTCACACACTACATTTTGAAAGTACCATGCACAGAATATTAACAACTTAAGTCATATAACAAACCAAGGGATTTACAACTTTATGTTGACGTGCTAAAGTTTAGAGTCTGTTGAAGCTGCTAATTAAGAGTTTTATCCGAGTATGTAAGTTGGAGCCATGTTTAAGAGGTGGCGGTTGACTTAACATAGTTATTTACTTAATAATGGGCACTCATGTAACCAAAGCAAAAAGAGCACATTTTCAGGATTTCTTATCTTTTTAGCAAGCTATACCACATATCATACAAAAGTATTAAATTTTTATAAACTAGGTTTAAAAAGATTAAGAACGAAATTTTCTTTTTTTTCAAACCCTTTCTCCGCACGCTTTCAATTTCGTTTTTTTATTATTAATTTATGCTTTATGCATGTTGTGTATAGGCGGACTTAATGCCATAGAGTTTCGTCACTATATATGCCTTAACGTTCAGTAGGTAATTACCCTTCAGCCATTTTGGAAACTAGTTATTCGAAACCAGTTTTTAAAACAGAATTATTTCTCTTTTATCGAAACCTCGTTCCCAATAAATAAAAATAATTATGTTGTCAAAACTGTTTACGAACACAGTGGCTTGAATCTTCTTTCAATACTCTTCCCATAACATTCATACTAATACAGCCTTTTCTTTTTCATTTTTTCCCGGTGAAATTCTCATGGATTGCCTCCACCCTGGGGAAGGCGGAGGGGTATGCCGTACTCTTACCGGCTAAAACCACCGGACTGCTTCTCTCTTTGCTTATACTGGCGATCACGGGAAAGCGGTGCAAACTACCGCGATATACTAATATTGGCCTAAGCCATCTAAATACGTACAAACCTAACCATTGAACCACTTAAATGAAAAAGAAGTAATTTTCCAAAACATTTATCTAGAAAGTAGCTCATATAATAATATAGGTAGATAAACATAGGTACAATTTTAATCTATCAAGCTCCCTACTGCTTGTATACCGACATCACAGAAGTGGTATATATCCACTGCATCGACGTAATTAGTTAGAACGGAGGATGGATCGCGCTCCTTCAAGACGTGATTAAGTAACAAACAGACGCTCGCGTTTGTATTATTAGTTAAATGAAGACAGCGTTGCGGTTTGGTGTCGAATGGTAATGTGATTTTAGTAGGCTTTGCAGATACATTTAGTTTAAATAAAAGAGGAAATACCAACTAATGTATAATAATAAATGTAAATTTGGACAACATCACATACAATGCTCTGAACTCAAGGTAAGTAGCTAAAGCACTTATGTTATGAAATTCAGAGACAACGAAGGTACCACAAACACCCAGACCCGAGACAATGTAGAAAAGGGATTTTCTACATTGACCTGGCTGGGGATCGAACTCGGGACCTCAGAGCTGGTGACACTTTGCAAACCGGTGTAAACGCCACTCGACCACGGAGGTCGTCTGAAGTACAGTTTTTTTAAAAAAAAAAGGTTACTGGCAATGTGGGTGGAATTCACATTACACCCCTCCAACTAAGCTAAATATGCTAGTATCTGGAGTGGGTTCTCGACAATAGTGCAATAGGTGGGGTTCGAACCTGCGATCTCTCGATCACAATGCCTTCACCCTAACCATTAAGCTATTGCCGCTTCTACATGCATTCTAGATTCTTCGCATGCATATAGTGCTGTATCGAGAACTGTGTCAAAAGCTGAATAAATATCTATTAATCTATTTCATCTTCAGTTACTGTCTTTACATGCCTTGGATCATGACAGTGGGAAAATGTTAATCAAAATAGCTAGTTTATGCGAGGATTATTAAGTTACCTAAATAGAAAAACAGCTGTTAAAAGCCGTTTGTTTGTTATCTTTTTGGAGTCGTGTTGTGCAGTGTCAAGTTAAATGGGGTTCATAATTTGAACATAATTTGATTGGGGGGTGAAAAAACACAACTTTGGAAAAGGATTTCTACTTTTATTGCGTCGCATACATATAATTTTAAATAAAATCAGCTTTCTTATAATTTTTTAATCCTTTGTTTACCGCTGGGAATTCTATTCACCCATTTTGCCGTAAGTATCAATAAAAGCTCTGCAGTGCTACCAACCTTCACATTTATATATCTATAATATAAAAATGAATCGCTGTGAATGAATGTTGCAAAGCACAAATCCCGAGAGCAGCTGAACCGATTTTACTAATTCTTTTTTTAGAATATTCCTTGAAGTACGAGGATGGTTCACACGGAGAGAAAAAAAAAAAAAAATACGTTTTATTTTGACGCATATTTTTGTAAACTCAATTCGATTTTATTCACAAAACGTTGAACTCACATAAATCCTTAGTGCAATGCAACACTCTTTAAATTTGGAATGTCAAAAACGCCTTCGACTACTACGCAGACGAATTTGCGGGCAAAAGCTAGTACAAGATATCTTTGACTCGCTCAGCACATTACTTACCATATGTTTTTTGACGTCGCAAAACAAGCATCCATATATCTAACGAAAACGAAAATAAACATAGCAAAGATTATACAGCGTTAGCACAAACATCTTACCATAACATGTATAGTTGACATCACAGTAGAAAGAACACTTTGACAATCCCTTCGCCATTATTCCAACGCATTAAGGTTCAAATTCCTAATTATTTATTACGATCAACGTGCGCTCAACCGTAGTATTTATTCATTAACATTGAAATTCAATATTAGAGATCTCCTTTGAGAATTATACAGTTGGTAAGTCCCTACTAGTGTTGTACTTTAGCGAGCTAATTACTGTTTTAGTTAAATAATTCGTATGTAAATATGGGGCTTGTTAGTGATGTGAATTTGCACATGTCGGCTTTAGGTAAATACATGCTTTAATGGGAACTAAAATCAATTGAAATTGAAGCCTACAAGCTTTTTGGATTTTTTGGTATTTTCTAAACAATGTTTATATAATTATTTAAAAAACAAAATAGAAAGATAATGTCATTTCGAAAACTAATTAGATCTTAGTCATTTATTTATCTTTATTGACGGGCCTGTTGGTCTAGTGGTTAGTGACCCTGACTGCTAAACCGTAAGTCGTGGTTTCGATTCCCACCCAGGACAGATCTTTGTATGATGAGCAGATCATCTATAATGTTTAATACATACAAACCTAATAAAAAACGAAGGTTTTGATGAACTAAAAAAAAATCTAGGGTTGTCGCACGAATTCGTTTCAATCTTAACAAATAAACGGGTGCTCCAGAAATGTACTTTGACAGTTTGTGCGTAGGTGCTGTAACTTCAAGGTCACGTAGTCTAAGAGATAGCTACAAATCGTAGCATTTAAGTATTCGTCTATATCATCGACTTTTATTTGCCTATTTGATAGGTATAGACATTGTGGACATTTTTTTTTAAAGCTCTGTTTTAAGGAATTTAATACTTGTATCATAGGGGTTTTACAAATGTTCAAATCACATGCACAATTAACACCCAGACTAAGTCAAGCATTTGTGGATTATACAAATGCTTGACCCATGCGGGTTCGAACCCGCATCACGTTGCTCAATATGTAATTGGCGTGGTGACCTAATAACACTCGGCTATCCGTACAGTCATTTGTTGTGCCAGGGCTCGGAATAGCAGTATTGTCAAGTTTATGATAGCCTAGTAGCATAGTAGTTCCTATCGCGGTAGTTCGCAGCGCGTTCCCGCATAGTCCTTTGTAAAAGTAAAGGGAGAGGTACTCTGGTGCTTGTAGCTGGAAAAAGTACGGCAAGCCTTTCTGCCTTCCACAGGACGGAGGAAGTCCATGAGAATTACCCGCGTAAACAAAAAGGAAAAAGTTTAAACATAGTCTTTTAGTACCTCTATCTTTTTATTGACATGTTAACTGTCATTATCTTTTGCTGAAGCTTTTTTTATGGAACCTGTGTTAAAGTAGCTAAGTTATTTTCTATGCCATAAGCAATGATATTATACACAAGATATACCTTTATTAATATTTTTCAACGTTTAAAACCTTATCCAGCTAGAATATGTCAAAATCTTGTTAAGCTTCACTAATAAAGTAAGTACAAAAGATAGGATAAGCGCTAAGTAAAATAGATAAGTATCATTGAAATCTTTTTAAGTCCTCAAAATGCGAGCGCTATTAACATATCTGACTCATTTTTAGTAAATAACTAGTTGTGCCCGAGGTTTCACTCGCGTAAGTAGTCCCAGTTTACGTAAGTCATTATTTTTTTTCCGTGACTTTTTCTATATTTTTATAGTTATTCTGCTATTCTACAAAATCAAAATGAGCAACTTGAATTTTGAAGAGTTGAGTTACGGTTGACTTCCTTATAGAAATTCCCCTATTTGATGTACATTCTATTTTATATCGTGATGCCTGACCTAGACTGCCCTTTATCTCACCGTGTAATAAATACACGTAGGTACGGTTTAAGTTATTTATGTGAAAGGTTAAGGTTCTAAATTGATCGTATATTTTTATTAGATACACAATTCTGATACTAGTAGCTGACAGTAGCCAGCTAATTAAAGAATTAAGTTATTGGATGACTTTGTAGGAGGTTTTATTAATTAGCTTATTAAAAAGAAAGAAAAGACATTTTACTGTCACACCAAAAACACAACGATTTAATAACTAAACATAAAAAAAGAAACAATATTACATTTTATATATTTAACTTTCTAAATAATTTATTAAAAATTCATTAAATCATAATCCAAAACTGTTAAACTAAACATTATCGATTAGGCTAATGTAGCCATTTTCAGATAATTCAATTATTTTGATATCATTTCGTATAAATAAATAAATAATGTAGCTATGTAATATGATATAAATACAGTGTACTTTTTCGTAGTTGTTAGTTCGCAGTACACGAACACTACATGTCATAGTTAATTATTATGAAATAACAAATAATTTAAGGTTCCTGTCTCCCTGACTACACGGTACGTGCCAGAACGTGCATTACTTTACCTATGTCTACAGAGTTCAATTACGACCTTCGTTGAAATTAGGCATTTTTCTTTGCTAAATGTGTCGTGAAAAAAAAAAGTTTCAGAGCCCTCTTCTTTTATCGTCTTATGTAACTCAAGGGCATTATTTTTGAACTGAAAAAATAAAGTACATTTTCGTGAAAACTTGATGAAAAAAATGGAAGTGAGCGGCGTCGAAGATAAAGAGATTTTTTAAGTAGATTTTGTGTTGAAAAAATAAATGCTAGAATTTTTAGAACGAGCTGTTCTATTTATAGTCTGGGTAACTTTTAGTGACTATGTGATATAACTTGTATAGATGGTTCTTTTCATTAAAAACCATCAGAAAGTCTGCTAATAAAATACAGAGATGTTTACATTTTATTTAGTCCGAGGATTGAAGGTAACTAGCAGCTATTATAATGATAATAATATTTCCCAAATGGGAAATATTATTCCCCTAGTTTGGGATCATATGGCATGATCCCAAACTAGGCAGAGCTTGTATTAGGGCTACCAGAGAACTGATAACACACACTTCTATATTTCTAAATGCATACATACTACAGATAAATTACACCCAGACACAGAACAAATGATAATGCCTATCACACAAAGATTTGTCCTGGGTGGGAATCGAACTCATAACCTCCGGTTTATCAGTTAGGATCACTTACCACTGGACCAACCAGCCAGTCATTATAATCTAAATATTTATATTGTGTATAACAAAAAAATATCAAGTACCTCCATGACTAAAAGTCTTAATTAGCAATATTTATTCCAAGTTATGAACGTAATCGTAATAAAAATTAACAAAACCCTAAACAGAACGTAAATCTTCGTTCATAAGTTCTTCCAGTATTTTTTTCTCGTATAAATCCTAACTAATGCGTGGACGTTAAATATGTAGTCAAGAAAACAACACAGTTAGCTAAGTACTTATTCTGCAACTAATTATGTTGACCCACTGATATTTGTAGTCGTTCAGTCTCATTTATTATTCGAAACCATTACGCAATTCATAAGGACACCACATCAAAGAGTTATTACGATGTTTTTAAACGTAAACGTTCCAATAAAAGAGAGAGACGGGGCTACACAGACATATAGTGCCATCTCTTTCATAACGTAACGATAATAGCTTTAAAATGTCGTAGTAATGCCCCTGTTTCGTAAATATCCTCACCTGGCATTCTGGCATTCACCTGGCGTCTACCTGGCAAGTCGCAACAGGTGACACATATATCTGCCAAATACCGGTATGACGTCATAAAGAAATATTAATGTTACTTGTTAATGTTGAATTCGGGATTTTTGTGAAATGTAATTTGTTTGTGGCAGATTTATGGTTGCGAGAATTAAATTGTTTGCTATGGTGATAAAGCAAGAACGGAATATGTTTATTAGATTCTTTATTGTAGTTTGTTAGGTTAGTAGTTAGTTTTATGTCACTTTCAAGATACTTACAATGGTAAGGTATAGTTCTATATTATTAGGTTTAATAAATAAACATTTAACTACTATTGCATTCTTTAATACAAATAATTAAAATACTAAATACTTTGATCTTTTTTATAACTAAACACAAAATTATTTCGTCACCGGAAACGGCACCTAATTAAATGTAACAAAAATCAGATTACTTAATTTCTAGGACATTTCAAATAATCCTGGTATTTTATATTGTCTGTAGCCAAAACATGTTAACGCAATTCAAACACCAAGTCACGTCACTCGAACAGTTAATTGAATCTAACAATTATATAATTATAATATAATAAAAGTTGAACACGATTCTATGCGTGCATTAGGTAAAGCTTATAACTCAGCCATTTTCGTTAATTATGCCAGCTATTTTTGATCTGATTCGATTTGCCTAAATATCTTATACAACCCCATAAGGCCAAATATTTAACATAAAACATCACATTCCTGCCCACTCCTTCGGAGAAGACAAACACATTTTATAATCAAACCAACCCTTTGTTATGTGAACCAAACAATTTACATAATACACCCTTCCTTAAACAAACGCATAACACGGAAAACGGGCATTACTCAAACCCCGACATGATTGAAGTTTTTGAAAAATACCAAAAAAAATATCAAGCAAAGGATCTCATTTCAAATAACCGAGGCTTTGCGTCGAAAACAAAAAGGCGGTTTTTTCATCAACCCAACCGGCCCTAAATGGGAAGTCATCAGCAGAATAGCCCCCCGACTTGGGTAGACGTTATATCGAGTTATCCTGATTCTGATTTAATGGCTTGCAGAATAGGACCCCGTCAGTCTTCGTAATTAAGGGGCTGATTATGCAAAACCCTTCGGTCACCTCACCGTAAGTAATTATGAAAATTGGTGGGTAAACGAATGTGAGATTAAGTTGGTTTAAGTGCCTACTTACTGAAGAAACTGTATGTTTTTTAAAAGCGTTGCATTTTATGTCTCAAGATTTTGCTATTTGAAATTAAAACGCGTTCTTAACGTTCGTCCGTTTCATGATCAACGTTTATTTTTTGCACATACAGTAACGGCCATCTTTAAAATTAGTGGTTATCGAAATATATTTTTATTACATGCTAGCTGACTCGACAGTCCTAGTCCTGTCAATTATCGACATTGAACGCGAATTTTTCGCATTTTTTTTTCATACATCTTATCCTTACAATAACAAAAACATAAAAAAACCCGTTCTTAAGTAATGGTCCATCACACATTGTGGCAATAGATTTTAATTATTAGGTTTATTATATATCATTATATATTTGTTGTATTCACGTCTCTCTTAAACCTCAATCTGAAAAATACTATGCTAGCAAACGAATTTAAATTACTATTGTATTACTACTAGTAACCCGCCCGGCTTCGCACGTGTCGCACAGCAATATAGTCATGTTACTCAGGGATAATGTAGCTTTCTAATGGTAAAAAAAATTTGGAATCGGTACAGTAGTTTTTGAGTTTATTCGTTACAAACATACAAAAATACAAATTTCTCTTCATAAAATTAGTATAGTAGTAGATAAACATTTGTCAGTAAGTTAAAAATATTTAAATATTTTAATACCTAAAACTCTTCCGTGTAAAATACTGCCTATGAGCTTTTGTAAATATACAAATACTTTTAACTTCAAAAATAAATATTTCAATTAAAAAAACATCATGTAAACGAGAAAAAACATCAAATACATTCTCAATTCGCAGATCGTCATAAACTCAATGATCCTTCGAGCTCAAGGGTCCATAATATTCCTAACTTACGCAGATAGGACCAATCTGGTCCTTTGTAATGTTTGGCCGCTTAGTGGCATGTGATGGTACATATCATTAGATGGCCAGTCTTCTGTGAGAGAATCTATATCTATACTAATATATAAAGCTGAAGAGTTTGTTTGTTTGTTTGAACGCGCTAATCTCAGGAACTATGGGTCCGATTTGAAAAATTCTTTCAGTGTTGGATAGCCGATTTATTGAGGAAGGTCATAAGCATATAACATAACGCTGCGACCAAAAGGAGCGGAGCATAAATGAAAAAACCGTTGAAACTATAACACGCGGGCAAAGTCGCGGGAAACAGCTTGTCTTTAATATGGCATCACTAAACAGAAGATGTGACCTGCGTCATCGAGTTTAAATGTAGCGTATTTTGACTTAGTTTCGTTCAGGCGTAGATAGGCTGAACTGGTTAGATTTAGTGTAGTAACAAAATTAAATGTACGGAAAACTCTTTAGTAGGTACTCTCCAAATATACCTATAAAAGTTTTATATCTATTGCTTTCTGAGGTTTACGCGCATATTAGACATTGAAATAAAACTACTTTGAACGGATTTTATCGCGGTTTGTATTTAGATTTAAGTGCCCGACGTTTCGAAGCCTTGTGTCAGTGTCATGACAACTGTCAAGACGAATACCACCTCAGTCTGCCCGTGACCATGACACATGCAAAGGCATCAAAACGTCGGGAACTAAAATCTAAATACAAACTGCGGTAAAATCCGTTCAAAGTAGTTTTATTTCAGTTTCATATTTGTTACGAAATGAATATTATAGTGTCTGTCATATGACTTTCTAAAATTTGCTCTCACCGCCAAAGCAGTTCTTTGCAAAGAGAAAAAAGAAAATCTATAATTAGGCCTAAAGTGAGACAAGACACACAGAAAATATACAGAAATACTTAAAAACAAGACATGATAAAATGAAGAGACACTATATAGTGTCTCTTCATTTCTTGAGCGTAGCTAGTGTGTGCCCCACAGCGGAGCCCAAAAGGCGCATAGTTAATCGTGTTGCCGAGCAGCGTGTTCAACTGTGACCTTCATGTGACTCACGGTTGTCAACCAGTATTAAATAAACAAACAAAGAAACTTGTAAACTACATAAGTTTTTTATTAGCATATTATAACCAGTAATAACACAAATACATATGAATTTCTAAAGAAATTAGTTTCAGGAAAACGTGATCGGTAATTGTGTATTTGATTACTATCGAATTATTTATTTTTTACAAGTATTTCTATTAATAGTATTAAATTGAAGCAGAACTGCGAAATAACATCAAACAAATTTACACGATCAAAGAAAACAAAAGTTATTCGCTTTTAAAGTTAGGTAGGTGACGCATGTTCTATCTCTTTTTCGCAAAACGACTTGTACGGGGCAGCACCAGATTAGTATGGAGAAAACCATCATGAAGTCACACTTTTGTTATAGATCTCTCCGTCCAATTAGGAATATCAAAATGATTGTATTGACTAGTTCAATATGAAGATAAATTAATCTGCCGTTTTTCAATAATATGTTTGAATATATATTTTTAAATGAGATAATATCGCACCCCCAGTGGAAAAAAGGCATAAGTGATTTTACGTTGAATTGTCGATTTTAACATATTTGAAAAGTACGTTTGAAGATACATATGCTGAATTTTTTTCATATTTTTCTTGATAAATTTGACGAATTTAGGCAAGAAATCTTGTTTTATGAATTTTGAATACGGTATCTTTTTTCTTAGGGATAAATAGAATAAACGTTTTAACGCAAAAAAAATGTTGAATAATAAGGGGTATCACATCTTATGACGTTTTTCGTTAAATTTTAATGATCAAAATAAACAGTAACAAATATTATGATTCACATCCGTTTCTTTTTTTTACATCGCTAGTCTTGTATTCACGGATACGTCTTTTTTTGTTTTATTAATCTTGTAACATTATATTATAAATGCACATACTTACTAAAAAAAATATTTTGATAACAATAAAGCAGCGATATGAGTGTTTAAGAGGTCATAATCTTGTAACTACTGTGTTAAATTGGTAAAAAATCGTGAGTTAACGTGTTCAGTGATGTAATTTGGTTTTGTGACAGTCGGGTAAGTCTGATTAAGTATAATTTTAGTATAATATAATCATAATCATACTCAAAAAATAAATTTATGTTCAATTTCTTCAAAACTTTCTTGCGGCTGGCATACGCGCCTTCGTATTACCTACATAGCGAAATTGAACTTTATTTGCTAGGCCACAACAAAATAATATGTGACTTAATTCTACAATTTCCTAGCAAATGGTTGCTGTCGTGCCGATGATGATAATTTGATTAATAGTACCAAATATTTTGTATTTGGATTTAGCATTTACCTATTTTATGGTAACTGCGTAAAACTTTTAATAAATAAAGTAATTTAATTAATATAAACGAATATTGTTTCAGATAAACCATGTCAAAAAGAAATAGGAAAATGATGATGCTATTTGCACAAAAAAATAAGGTGTTGAGAGAAGGGTTTAAGAAATCGAAACATTTACAACGTAATATTCAAACTATCGATCCCTAATTTTTCCCCAGTAGTGATTCAGATGATGATTTTCCATTTTCAAGATACGACAGTGCAAATCAATCACTGGCTCCGATTAATCATGGGTCAAATTATTTCGACTCTGTAGATTTAAACTTTTGATCGGGCCCATTTACATCAAAAGGTGACTATTTCAATCAGCAACAACACGATCAGAACACAGAAACCGGGAATAACAACATTTCTATGAACTCTTTGATTAACAACTGTGCCGATTATTGAACATAATAATTTAACTGATATATCATCGACAGTATTTTGTTCTGATAAAAACAATGGTTTTAATTTAGATAGCGCTAGTACAGGGACTCTAATTACACAGACTGCAAATGATCAACAAAGATCCTGTATTTCTCATGTTGATATAGACCAAATAATGATAACTGTTTCCGAAAATAAGAAAATACTTCTGACACTCTAACAAATAATTTAAGTGTGTGACGTGCTGAACATGAAAAATCTGTTGAGATTTAATCCCGAGAAAACGAAGTTATATGTAATGCTAATCTAAGGGACACCGAAAATCTGGCACAAAATGAGATAACTTACGATAATACACATGATCTTACAACTTATACTAAAGCAGGTACAATAAGAAAAAGAAAAAAATACAACCAACCACTCAATGTGAGAAAAGAAATGAAAAAAAAGAGATAAAAGAGAAACATGGCTTGCACCTACCCTGTCCAGCTTCCTGCAAAAAGATATGTATCCAGAATATATCAGATGATCAGCGAAAAATCATAAATGAAAGCTTCTGGAATTTAATTGACAAAGAGAGGAAGGCATTTATGCTGCATCATACTTCAGCAAAATCTGTGAAACAAAGAACAGTAACAAGACCTTAATCAGAGGACAACGCATGGAGTATGCAAAACTTTCTTATTGACAACTTTGGGCTACAAACCATCTAATGATAAACCTTTACAGACTGCATTGGCCAATTCCAAGGAGACAGTAGACAGGAGACAGGGAGCTACTCCTCACAATAAAATTGACTCAAATCCTATTAAGGAACATATAATGGGCTTCGAGCCTAGCATATCTCACTATAGGCGTGAACACGCTCCCAATCGCTTATACTTACCCAGTGATTTGACAATCAATGCGATGCATAAAGACTTTTTAGAAAAAAAAAACCCTCTCACAACGTATCTTACGACAAAAATACCGAGAAGTGATTGCGGCATTAAATATTTCTTTCGTAAAACTTGGCCACGAAGAGTGTGAACCAAACAACCAAAAAAACACACTTCAAAGAAAATCTTCAAGAAGACTGTTTAGGTTTCACAAAGTAGTTCATTTAATATTATTGATCTCATTATTGTTTAAGACATATTTGATTTATATTTAATTAAAAGTTTTTTATCATTATTTTAAAACAAAAGATACAAGCCATGTGTGAAAGGCCCTATTTTGTTAACATATCGATAGTCAACAAAAAATAAATACAACTAAATACCTTTTAATAAAAACTAGCCTAACAGTATTTTGATTCAAAGAGATACAAAAAGTGATTTCTTTTTTGTTGACTAGTAAATGTTTCTTGCATTTAATTTTATTAGAGTTTAATATTTTGTTGTAAATAGAGTTGCGAAAATTGTTCATTTTGTTATTTTAATAATTTTTACAAGTTAAAGCTGAATATTTAGACATTTATCAAAAAAATATTAGTAACGGTAATCTTCACAGAAAATACATACTATCTTGGCAGTTATTGTTCAATACTGTTATCTATGTTACAAACTTTAATTGTATCCAAAGCTATGCTGATTATTTTGGATATAATAAAAAATATTTGATACAAAATATGAATTTGTTTTTTTTTCATTAGTCGTAATTATTTAGCCTCAGGTAATATTAGTCAATATGCATGTAAAATTTCTATAACAGATAATGGAATAAATCATTATTATTGTTTACTTAAGGTCTCTCAACAAGCCTTTAAATGGAAAAAAGGCGTAAGTGTTGGATACTTAATACAAACAACAAATTCAATAAAAGAAAAAATGCAGTAATCTTACTTATACTAGCAATAATTCACAGTGTTACAAGTTCATAATTGCTTTAACTGAACATACTTTTTAATATATATTTAATTTCACGGGAAAGTTTGGCTTAAGTGTTGATGCTTAAAATACCATATTTTTTTAAATTACGAAAAGTAGCATAATAATTTATTTCTTTGATTCCTAATAAACTAGAAACATTAGCACTAATTTAAAAACAACACGCAGTGTAATATATTTTTCCCTTTTTTTTGATATAAGAATCTTTCCTCTACGATCAAAGACGAAGTAAATATTTCCATAAAACCAGTTTTTTGGCCGTACTGAAAAATTGAAATTTCTGGCTTATGCCTTTTTTCCACTGAGGGTGCGATATAAAATTTTGTCAAATACCTAATTAGGCCTTTGCAGCATAAAAACCTCTTACCTATAAAAACAGAACTAAACTAATCACTTTCATAAAGACAATCTCAGACCATTAAATTTATGTTTTACCATAAAGTTTTTGCTTTATTCTGAGTAAATGATGTCTTTAAATAACATAGAACATATACTACGTCCATACAATACATAAAACCCCGTATCACTTACTTAGAACGCATTAAAATGGGCGCCGCAATGTAGCAAGCCATAATTTTGTGGAGTAAGCACGCTATTCCCGCGGCTTTGCTAAATGTTTTATAGCTACTACAACGGTAAAGGATTGATGTAGATATATATTATCACGCATATAAAGTTCATGTAGATTTCTTTTCACTAGATATTTTGAAACTCTGATTTAAAATTAATTCGACACACAAAAATTTGAGCTATTTTCATTTAGTTTTTAATTAGAAACTATAAAAGATATTGACTTGAAATTTGGTTCCTAGATAGAAAAGGATATGTTGAAAATAAATGGTGATCAGTTACACGATTAAAGAAACTTTTCTTGATAGCTTTATTTCTGAAATCAGCTCTTTAAAAACACCTTTTTTGCCAAACTATTTAACTTAATTATATTTTTTTAAGCAATCAGTTAGTATTATCTCTGTCTTGCATTTTCGGATTTGGTTTTTCACTCTTCTAAACTCCGCCTACTCGCAAACGAAATAATTATTTGAGTACTGCCTTAAACTATATGTACAGCCCCAAAAATATACTAGTTTTATTTCAGTTAATCTTGAGAAAAAAACGAAAGAAAATAAAAAATATTGTTGATTATATTAATAATTGCTTGCTAATAACGTTTTTGAAATCATATGCATGACTTTCTATGAACAATAGTTATTTGACACGATGCCCCACTGAGCATACTTTAGTAACCCGCGGCTTCGGCATAGGCAACGAAGGGACCAGGGTGTTTTTAGTCGGTGCCAGTCATATCGTTGTACCCTCAGCCTTGAAGCCTCGAGCCTCAGGGTTGTAGTCATCAGATTATAAAACAGTAGAAAAAAAGTTATCCTACACGCTTGTGTACCATTTTGTACATGAAGTTTTAAATAAATAAATAAATAATCTGTAAGAGGGCTAGCGCTTGTGTAGGTACGCATTCATAATCCGTTTACCTAGCAGATTGGCTTACAACAAAAACTTTCTTCTTGCTTCATGAAAGGTAGCTTTTTTATAAAACAAAAGGTTTAAGGCAATTTGAGTGGAATCCACATTACTAACAGTCTTATTAACCCCTCCAACTAAGCTGAATATGCTTGTATTTGGAGTGGGTTCACGTCAATAGTGCAATGATCACAACATCAACATCACAAGGCCTTCACTCTTACCATCAGGCTATTGAACCTAAAAAAACCGCTTTATAGCTGATAGTAGATCCAACCAAACATAGATACCAAGAGGCTTTAACACCTGTCTTCCCTTCCGTTCAATACGGCCTTGATAGCATACCTTAGATAACGATACCATGCCTATTACGTTACTTTTACACTATTCCACATACTCCTCCATAGATGCAAGCCGATTCAAAGTAACGACTCCACCCCTTTTGTCCGTACCGTAATAACAATAAATTCTTATGTCTCCATTATTACTAGAGCACAGCCATACAATGTAAAGGGAGTTGTAAAAGTTAGACAGCTTCAACGAGAGTTTTGGAACTTAGAACATGACGTCATGGTCCAAGTATTTATAGTTGAGGCTAGACGCCTTGACGTCCAAACATATTAATACTAAGTATTAATCTTGACTCGTGGTGGCCTAGCAGTTCAATAAACAGATTTGTGTCAAGGTTTCAGGTTCGAACCCCTTACGTGCCAGTACCAATGGGACTTTTTAAAAGTTCTAGGTACTTTTTATTTTGTTTTAATATACCATTGACAACCGGTGAAGAAAAACATCGTGAGGATACCTGGATACCAAAAATTAGAATCTGAAATCACCAACCTGCAAGTGAGCAAGCGTGGCGATCAATGCTCGTTCCTTCTCTGCATGAGAAGAGGCTTGAACCCAGCAGTGGGACATTTAGCCCGGCTTTTTAATAATATTATTATAAATAATTTTAATAGATAACAGTTCATTTACTTTTTTTTTTTAATATTTTGTATACTTAATTTAGTGCATACAAGACAAAATGTTATTTCGGATCCAATTCTGTATATCAGTATCAAACACCAATTTTTAAACTTACAAAATTCAGTTTAGTAAATTATTGCTTCTGCCTCTTATCAAAACCCAAGTTTATAACCACTGCACCACTACCCTGTCTTTAATTCTCGTCAATTGATTCCACCAAAACACTAAGTTTAAGCTTGTAAGCGTTTGAGTTCGGAAGGTGAAAAGTTTACTGTACTTCCAGTTAGTTTAGAAGTTTAACTGTAGTTCGAAGTAGTTAGCGAGTGTAATTGGGTTAGTTAGCATTAGTTAATTTACGCCCCCGATTACGTTAGGTCAAGTGCAATTTGGTGACACCAGCCTACCAATTTTATGTGTGTGTATTCTAGGTTGAAGTGCTCCAAAGTAAACTGTTAACAACTATATAGTTGAGTTTGATTTACATATCTATAGGGCACAGTTAAGTTTGATCTGTATAATACTAGCTGCAGCCCCAGCTTCGTACAGGTGGTGTGAGATTTTCAAAATATTTCTCATCTTTTTCTTCGTATATTTTTTTTAACGACAAGATTGTCTTTACAATAACAAAATAGAATTATCCGATTTGGTGCAGCCGGTCGGCAGTTATGGTAGGACCAAGGGAATCATTTGAACATAATACAACCATACATAATATTATTGTTGGAAACCCGAATTTATTTATAATACTGGGCATGAAAAGTAAAAATCTATCAAGACTGTTAACTGAATAATAAAAAATATGAGAAACGTATTTTTTACTTTTTCAAAATAACTTTGAACTAAGGAGATAAAATGAATTAAAGTTCAGGAGTAGGGGATAATCACGTCACGATGTTACACAAAATGTACGACATCGTGACGTCATGCGACATTTCAAATTAATGTATCGACGTTCGTCGTAAGTTATTAGTTACATAAAAAAAGATAAAATTCGTGTCTAATATTATCACTAATCGGACATTAAAAAAAAAATCTACTTTCCTATTAATTAATAGTTACATTGGAAAATTCAGTACGAATGACATCAAAAACCATTAACTTTGCTATTCTTTAGATTTCATTAAAACTTTCCCCAAGACATACTAAAACGGTACAAGTGAAACAGCTTCCCTATCGAACTAAACTCAACAACTCCCGATTTATTCGCTACACTTAATAAACTTACGCAGTCGTAATAAATCGAGGCACAAACGTACCGACCTTAAGTTAAATCGCGCGGGATTGCGTCGAATCTATATTGTTTTAGTTTTTGATACTCAAGTTTGATGCCGAAGTTTTTATCGTGGAATGAAAACTTTTTATTGAGGACTTGTTTGTGTTCTGATTAGGGGAGTTGTCGTTGTGTGTGTGTGTGGAGTTAGTGTGGATATTATGTTTGTATGGGTCTGTATTTCTGTCGAACGTTGATTATTTAAAACACTAGCTGTTTCCCGCGGCTCCACCCGCGTGGATGTCGGTAAAAAGAAACCTATGTCCTTTCTCAGGCTCTAGACTATCTGGGTACCAAATATCATTTCAATCGGTTCAATAGTTTTGGCGTTAAAGCGCAACAGACAGTCAGAAAGACAGAGTTACTTTCGCATTTATAACATTAGTAAGGATTACAATGGGCTATCGTTTAAAAGTTTTCATGTCTTATCGTGTAATAGCTAACGGCCGTATTGACCTTTATTTACTTATAAATAATTATGAATTCTCTCCTTACAAAAAATATAGAGAAACATATCTGCTTTTTAAAAATACTATTTCATCACAAGCTTTGCTAAAACTTTTTTGGGCATATATTGATGTTTAAATCTTTAAAATCTTTACACAACATTTCTATTCATTCCCTATCAGATCCTCCAATATTTTTGAGAGAAATCCGGCACTTGTATCTAAATGGTAGATTCAGTATCTGGTGTTCGGCCGATAGACTCATTATCGGCCTGTGTAGGACCGACGAGCGAGTAGACTCTCTAATCAACCATCTCGTGCCGCCTCTACGATTGATTAAAGTCTGTTTATATGGTCCGACACAGCCGAGCTTAGTGAAAATCGTTCAGTTTTTGAACCTTGTAAGATAATTTTAGCTTTTAAATATTCTGTTTCAAAAAAAAAACGGTTTCTGCTCAACGGGTACTCTAAGTAATTTATACTGACTGTCCTGTAGTACTGTTGAAAAAGTCATAAAAATATAATGGTGTAGCGCAAACTGAACCTTATATGTAACGCATTACAGTTGGTTTTCCTAAAACTCATGTTTGGTTACCCGTTACATGTTTGACACAAAATCGCGAACTTAGTGTACTATTATGCACTAGCAATGCCACCATACGAAACCTTGCAATTACCTCTAAGAGACGACTGGAAATTCAACGCGACATTTCAAGAAAATCCGCTACTAATCGCCGCTACTAATCGTATCGCACTAACTAAACGTCACCAAACCGAACGTCGCTACTTTAATCGAAGTTTATCTAGGAGTTTGAAATACGGTGACCAGAAGGCGTTGTCAGTTAGATACCTATGTGGTGAAACCGAAGTTATTGCCTACCAAAAGCATTTCACCTATTATCGTACATAGCGATAGCCTGGAATCTTCTGCCATGTAAATGGGTAGAATGGGCGCTGAGTAACTTTGAGCTGAAGTGGAAATGGAATACCGCTTAACTTTTAGAAGTGGTCAAAGGATGCAAGTTTAGATAGATTGGTCATTCTCTGTGGATTTATTAGGTGATATCTGTAATAATCTTAGTGGTCTGAGTAGTTAAGTATGACTTAGTGCTTTATGTTTACTGATTTTACTCGAGAAAATTATACGACATTCTTATATTAGCCTTCTTTTTCGCATGACAAAGTCTTACTTAAAAAAAGTTACTGCATCAAAATTTTTTGATTAAATTTTTCCTAAACTACGTTTTGCCATCCAGACTAACCAGATTCACCATCGGAATTTTAACTACAAAAAAAAGAAAAAGAACTGTAAACTGAGCATCAAAATTACTAGTAGGTATACTTTTTTGACATAAGCAAGGTAAAAAGATAAATAAAAGAACTCTAAATCAAATGCCACACGACCTTCGATACAGAATCAATGTTTATGCATTACACCAATAAAATCCCGGAATCCGGGACTTTGGACAGTAAACGGGTCACGAATGCCAAATTACTAAAGAAGGATTGGAATTACTCCCGCTTCCTGAATACCAATGATCTGAGGTTTACCTTTTTGGACGAGTAAGGATACTTGTCGGGTTGTCGGGAGTACTAGTTGGTACCATAGACATGGAATATGTCGGAAGTTACTCATATAGTGTTGATAGGAACAATAATAACAAAATATTTGGCCTTTTCTGATACATTTCGTCTTAAAGAAGAGTGAAATGTTATAGTTATCTGAATTTTGCGGAACAAAATCCTTGATGACCTTTCGTGTATATTAACTAATTAGAAAGAATTAATTCTTGGGTTATGTTTAGAAATTTTGCTTTTCAAGGCAAATATTTTTTGGAAGTGGTTTTTTTTCGCGATAGAAGACAAATTTATAAAAAAGGAAGTAATTATCAATAATATCAATATTGTTATCTAGTCATTTGGGTTTAAAGCTTATTTCTGTTTAACTATCTGTTATTTTGCAAAGACATCGATTTCATTTATGGTATTGTGGAGAACTTAAAACTCTTACTTAGCAAACATCATAATAATTTAGCACAAAACTTTAGCGATATTTAACATTACGAAAACCTAAAGCATTAAATCTGCTACAAATAAATCATATTCAAATATCAACACAAAATTCTGAGTTTTTCCGTTTCGCTACACGGTATTTCAGGGGCGAGATTTTGCAAGCAATTAGACTGCTGTAAACGCTTACTCGATGGGGCTGTAAGGGCTGCAAACGGCATAAAATGGAATTTAGCAGCCTCACACCTTAATGGAGGGCCTTATGGCCGAATTGTAATTAAAATGCAATGTTTGGATGTACTCTTCATACTTAAATGGTAAATAAGGAGATTCTGAACTAAACTTAAGAAAGTGAACGCAATGTGGCAATTGTCTTTTTATTCTTGGTCTTTTGGTATCTTTTCCTCTCTCTGGTCGATTGTACATTATTGAAGAACTTTGTTCATTCATATTTTATTAAAAAGTTCTAGAGTGAAAAAAAATAAGTATTCAATCCTGGTCCTGATAGCCTCACTTCGCAATTTTTTTTCCGTTGGCTCCTGTCAGCGTCCATCTTGGAAAATATGAGGAATCCTATCGTTTTTTAGGTTAACATTACTGTACAAAATACCATCAATTTAGACATTACAATACTATGGTAAGTAAAGCTATTTACAATTACAAGTATTTACAGTCTGGTTTAATTACATCAAGGCGTATCAAGGCCTACAAATAGTAGCAGCATCAAAATCCGCAAATTTACATACAAAATTGACAATGTAAACTGTAATGTTCGCCGTACACGTGCAAAATACGTATCAATGGTAATTTATTTCATTTAGCAAAGTGAAGAACAGGCGTTGTTGAATAATGCATCGAATTCTTTACGCGAACCTTCCTTCTGGCACTTCGTATATTGACTCTGGTCTTTCTAAAGGTCATAGTGTTAAAATGTTGCTAAAGTGAGACCTTCGACGAGACAGGCAAGTTTTTTGAGTACGAATGCCTGAAAATGTACGCCTTAACCAGACAAATTTTGACAAGAACGATAAGTGAATTATTTGAGATTAGCTAAAATAATGTTGCCAAAGTCTCATAACTGGTTTCTTTTCTGATCTAAGGAGGTTTCTCTTTGAGGGCTTTGGAAGTGGACGTGGAAGTGAGATTTTAGATTTGTATTTTTAGAATTGCCCTGTTTTTCTGATAATTATAAAGCTTTTCGATTTAATCGATCGAGATTTAGCAATTTCAGCTTTGATTCTTGAAAAATATGTAGAGCCCAAGCAAAATTAATTAGGGTAGTATTTAATTTTATCTTAAATTCTTTCAAAAACGGTATAAACCATTGAATTCATTACGCAAACTTCTTCACGCACAAGCTAATAAAACTATCAGATAATATCAGATAACTACCAATTCTTTTTCTAGGATTTATATTTCAAAAGCCTAACGACATAGTCTACTAGATTATAAGTTTAATCAAGCAAAAATCAGTACACTTTCAATATATTATTCGTAATAAATATTTTCTTGTAATACTATTTTTCAGACTAAATTCTTGTAGCATGGAAGTATCCATGAAATTCTTGTAGAATACACTCGTATTGCTCGATTTAGGCAAAATTTTGTTAGAAAATGTTGGCAACGAAGAATACTAAAAGATTTTGTTGGTTTTACAACAAGATTTTTCGGTACAACGTTAGCATGCTTACATACTAGAATTATACATATAAAAAAATAAGTAAATGAAAGTAACGTTTAAACAAATTTCACATTTCGTATCGAAAGAAAATTTGCAGTCAGACGTTACATTCGTGAGTTTATTACGAACTTGGCAGTAGAAAAATGCGCATCAAAAACAGAAATGTGTCTTCATAATAATATTTCTTTCAGCAAAAGTAACTCGACAGAAGGAAATGTTCTTAATGAATAGAAAACTTGAAGTTAACACGAGACGCCTTGTATGACCCATGTTATAATATAAACTAGAACTTTAGTTGGAATATTTCTGTATTTTCTTTTGGTACAAGTTGTTGGGATCGGTCGTATGAACTCGGAATGGTTCATGATAAGTTTTGCTTCTGTATAATAATGAATGCAGATGGCATTTATTCCGTCCTCTTCCAAAGCAAGTTTTTAGAGTTTTGTTTAGAGATCTGTTGCTACTCCAGTACATTTTTATTAGTTTGAAAAACTTTTTAATGTGCTTACGTCTTAGTTCGATAAAGAAACCTACAACGAGGCCTATTACGACTGATCTCATAAACTTTAGGTAATTTATGCTAATCTTTAGTAACTATCTGTTGTGCTATACTTAACTTTCCTATAATTAGTTATACTGTCATTCACTGTTTAATCTTTCTTTATTTATTTTTTCTATATGTTGAATATCATGATTTGAAAAAATTATGATACAAATAAACAACATAAGCTAGATTGTATTTTTGTAGACCCATGTTATATTTGTTCTGTTTACAATGGGGTAAAATACTATGTTTTTTAAAGTTCGTCAGTTAGATTATTAAAAAACATTAGACATGTTTTTTTTCTAATTTTATGTAACCATAATCTCTGATTTGAAATGTCACATGACGTCACTATTGTACATTTTGTATGCAAGCATCGCCATGCTTGCATTACTAGCCCCTATTCCTGAACTTCGATTAACTTTATCTTTATAGTGTTTTCTTATTTAGAAAAATCAAAAAATTCATGTCAAATATTTTTTTCATTTTCTAACTTTCCGAATAAATGGACAAGGAAAAGTTTGCTGAGCTGAAGTCCAACCTCCAGTAGAGGAGAGTCACTTTAAGAAGAAGACAAAAATATATATTAACTTTTGATACCCGTTCTACCTCGTATTACTTATATTTTCTCAATTATTTAAAACAAAACGAACTAGTTCGACTCGCGACACCACCGCCGCCGCGTTAGCTCATGATTAGGGACTCGTATTGAGTCTGAAACTAGTCGGGCGATCCCAGGAATATGCGTGAGTAAACCGTTTTGTTTAAAATAATTATGAATACTCCTCACGAAAGTTATTTTACTTATATGTATTTTCTCTCTTTATTCGCAATACTCACGTATGAAGTTATACAGTTATACATCATAACATAATACTGTTCAGTCAATGTTCACGTACATAATGTCAAAGGGTAAATATTTATCTGTTTGTGTATTCAGAGTGTGTCTATTGTAGAATACTGATATCCACACGTTGTGTCGGACTATTCATATGCAGATTAGATAAAATCTAGGAGCGGTTGTCGCTGTTTAGTTTGCGAACTAATCTCAGATGGAATGAAAACAGGCGTGGGTTTGTGTATGTGATCGAGCTATTTGCAATCTTGTAGATGTATATGATTCTCTTTTTTGTAAGTTGTTTACTGAATAAGTTAGAGAAATAAAAATAAAAGAAGATCGACACGCAGAACGAAACAAAAAAATACGATTATAATAAAAAAATGTTACCCGTCATTCAGCTGAAGCACGGGCGGCCATGATTGAGCATCATGTGACGTCACATTCCGAAATGTTGCGTTGTATTAACTTTGTGTGTGTTCGATGCCACAATGACGTCACTTTACTTACAGCCGTAAATGTCACGTGACTGACTGTTTTAGCGCGCATTTAAAATCATATAATATTAATTTCCTCTATAAAAAAAATAGCTTTGTTAAAAACAAATTTAATGTAAGAGGTAGGTATAAAGCAACCAAAGTAAATTTTAAAATATTTTTCCGAAAACTGTCAAGTAGCCAATATTCAAATAACATATAAGTACCTACAACACTTAAGTATGTATACAGGGTGTATATTATAATTATCTCTTTTTATGCTGCAATTTTCTATACTAACTCAATACCATATGTACTATGCACCCCTTTTACTCTTACTCTTTTGGATAGATATAACCTTTTGGTAACAGCCTGTATATGTTATTATAAACATAATACACTTACAGCTACGCCTACACAAGACTTCCATATTCCATTAAGCACTTCCCTTTCCTCAATTGTGTATATCTCGCGAATAATGGATGATAGGTGCACATCTACGTGACCTTGTCCGTACCAACATCGAAGCTAGGAAATGTTTACTCACACTTGTGTAAATATAAATCAAGTATACCTACAGTATACAATGACAGGATATTTAAGGATAGAACACTAGTAATATTACTTTGAGCTTGAGTAGCGAGATTAGTCTTTCATAGGCATTGAAAGGGAAGTATAGAGACTAAAAATATAAGCGTATTTTTAGGATTCCGTTATCTATACTAATATTATAAAGCTAAAGAGTTTGTTTGTTTGTTCGTTTGTTTGTTTGTTTGAACGCGCTAATCTCAGGAATTACTGGTTCGAATTGAAAACTTCTTTTTGTATTGGATAGTCCGTTTATTCAGGAAGGCTATAGGCTCTATAACATCACGCTACGACCAATAGGAGCGGAGCATAAATAAAAATTGTTGCAAAAATGAAAAACATTTGAAACTAAAACACGCGAACAAAGTCGCGGGGGACAGCTAGTTCAAAAATAAAAATGGGAACCCCTTATAGGATCACTTTGTTGTCCGTCTGCAAAATTGGAACGAATGCCTCGGTACGCGAGTGAGACTCGCACTTCTCCATTTATATCATTATATCCGATTGTAGACAGAAGACATAATAAACAAGACTGGAGGGCCCACGGCCCGGCCGCAAGTGTCTGATATCGCAGCAAAAATAATCCTATGATTCGATGATATGATCAGACACTTGCGGCCGGAAAGGACATAGGTCCTTTCTTAGAATTCAAGCTTACCCCATATTAAGTTTTATCTAAATCGGTTTGGCGGTTTAGCCGTGAAAGTGTAACAGACAAAAAGACAGACAGAAAAACAGATAGAGTTACTTTCGCTTTTAAAATATTAGTATGGAGTAAGGATGAAGATAAGTATACATTTTTAATACCGATTTGACTTGAATGTAATTACAACGGCAAACAAAACATAGCGCATTGTAGATACTAATTTTACAAATATTATAAATGCGAAAGTTTGAATGGATATATGTTTGTTACTCAATAACAATAAAACGGCTGACCGGATTTGCTACATAGATATTGATAAAATTTGGTACATAGATATTTTATTACCTAGAATAGCGCATAGGCTATTTTTCATCATCATCATTATCGCCATTTTCCCCATAACGTGGGCGAAACCGCGGGGCGCAGCTAATTAAATATTCATAAAGCTTCGATATAAATAGGGAGACTTATTCGGAAATTGTGATTTGAAAAGGTGCTGGTGTAGAAAATATTTACCTACCCAAGCAAAATTGTTTAATATAAATAAATTTTATAAATTAATATAACATAAAGTTCATAATTTTGTGTAATTAAATCATGTACATTTGACGTACATCTATCATGGGCAATCGGGCGTGATATAACACTATGCTGGTTTCGGCTCCATACAAACAAAGCAATACCTTGTTCCATGAAGCAGTGACACATTGGCCTGTGGTTATCTGCTATCATGTTGAAATCTCGACAATGTCACTGTAAAATTACACTATTGAGCCTGATTTTACAGTTCATTTTTAAATGATGTATACTCGACAGTTCAATTTGGTTAGCGTTTGTTGGTGACAATGGTTTTAGTTGATCAATTAAAATCATAATACTTCTTTACCTACTTTTATAATTTATTATAATCAACAACAATTTCCAAAAATTATGAAATAAAATTATTAAATAAAATAAACACTTATAGTGTTTATGTGTTTTTTGCAATTATTAACAGCAATAATAAAATATATTTTATTAAGAACTAGCTGTCCCCCGCGACTTTGTCCGCGTGTTTTAGTTTAACGGTTTTTCATTTTTGCAACATTTTTCATTTATGCTCCGCTCCTTTTAGTCGCAGCGTAATGTTATATAGCTTATAGCCTTCCTCAATAAATGGGCTATCCAACACTGAAGGAATTTTTCAAATCGGACCAGTAGTTCCTGAGATTAGCGCGTTCAAACAAATAAACAAACAAACTCTTCAGCTTTATATATTAGTATAGATTTGCATAGTCTAGAGCTCCTTCACAGTGTAAGTTCTGTGTTTTTAGCACGTTTTTTCTCAAAATACTATAAATTCTCGGACTTTACATAGCGTTCTTTCAAAGAGGCAAGCAATTAAAATGCTCACTGTCTAGTAACTTTAATTGTAAAAGGAAAAAAAATCTAGATCGTCGTTCACGTGTTAGACCTTAAAGTAAAAATTATAAGTACTTTCGGCAAGAAAAAAGCTATTATTGTTTAACTTAAAATTGTCCAATTCATTTTGTATTTTACATAGCTAAGATTATATTTTAGTTTATCATCCTTTCCCAAAGTGGGCCCTTGTGGGTGCTGCAGGCCTAAAGGGGGGGGGGGGGGGGGTAAGACACCGGAGAGGTCGAAGTTATAGTGGTTTTTAAGTAGGTAAAAAATATTTTATTCTCGAAGTGGGTAGTTTACAAAATAAGCTTGGGAACCACTGGTCTAGATCTTTGTATCAAAACAGACAAAGTATACATAATTTTACTAAGGAAATTAGTTATGCTAGCATTTTCCAACTAATCAAATTCTCGCATTTAAAAAGATTTAAAATACCTCTTCACAATATAGTGTACAATAAAATTATATAACAGAAGGATTTGTAACAAAACTTTTAAAATAAATGCTTACTCATTTCCCTTTATTACAAAACACACCAAAACAAAACTATACGATTCTATACAATTGCAAACATTAATACACTCAAATGTTAGTTCACTATCTGAAAATTATGCAAACTGTTTAGCGGACGACTATCATATATATATCATATAATCATAATATCATATCATATAATCTTTCGACTCCATTTCGCGAATATAATATCAGTTTGGGTAGAATTTCAATGACGATAGAGTCTCAAAACCGTATAATTTAACCGCGAAAGCAGGGCTTTATTTGGCGAAGTAATAGAACATATGAATACAAAGGGAATGGTCAGTTTAGATACGAATTAAATGAAGCTATTGTTAGCTTCATATAGATGAATTTTGTATGGAAATTGGGATATATTAGATGAATAGATTATGACTATGAAACGCCTAGTGAGATGCCGGGAATTCTCGGTGTCTGCCTTGACGTAGAAATTGACGAAGTTCAAACGTACCTCGGCAAGGACATACAGCCGTGTCTCGCTTTTGAAGCCTAACTATAAGATTAGGTATATGAATATAGAGTGGTCCTGTATCTGTGAAATATATAATATATATTAAAGGCAGTCTTCGTAAAAATGGACGCCCAAATAATCTTCTTCTGTCTAGCCTTTTCAAAAGTTATGTTATGTCGGCTTCCAGTCTTACCGGATTCAGCTGAATACTGTTTTACGTAGAGCGATGGCCTATCTGACCTCCACAACCCATTTTAATAGGTAAGACAGTATTCCATAGTAAGACTGCTGGTCAGAAATTTAATATTTACACCCAATGATAAATAAAAGACAATCTCTAAAAAAAGCAGGTAAAAGACTACCTGCTTTTTTTGAGATACCTTTTATTAAAACCTATTTTTCAAGCCCTACTTCCTGTGACCTAATTTTTTCCAGTATTCAACGATTAGAACGAACAACGATAGATATATTGTCTGTTTTATTCAGCTTATGTTTCTATCTTTGCACCATATAATTCATCCGTTTTAATGCCTATAATGTATTCGAGCTATGCTCAAAATTACCAGTATTAAGAATTCATTTTTTTTTAAATGAACTTGTCGAAAGCATCGTGAGGAATCCTGGATTCCAATAATTGGAATCTAAAATCGCTCACCCGCAATGAGGAAGCGTGGTGATTAAAGCTTCCTGCATGTTCCTTCTCTACATGAGAAGAGGCCTGTGCTCAGCAATGGGATATATTTTATATACCGGTATAGTAGTTATATAAAATCAAATATAGTCCTTAAATTAGTCTTGATATTCGGTTTAGCTTCCAATATGCTTGTAGTACGATTGGAGCCGTGGCGGCAGAAAATTGCCATGCGTCTTGTTCATTCAATTACTGGAATACCTTGAGCGTCTAGCTCTTGAGTTAGGTACCCTATACACTTGTTAAGTATTATCAGATCTCTTGAGTTAGTATTAAAATTAAAATCGATAGCGTAAAGACCGCCTTAATTTAATATAATAATTATAATAAGTTTGGACAACATCACATAAATTGCTCTGAACCCAAAGTAAGTAGCTAAAGCACTTGTGTTATGGAATTCAGAGACAACGAAGGTACCACAAACACCCAGACCCGAGACAATGTAGAAAATTGGTTTTCTACATTGACCCGGCCGGGGATCAAACCCGGGACCTCAGAGCTGGCGACACCTTGAAAACCGGTGTGTATGCCACTCGGCCACGGAGGTCGTCAAATATAAATAATGTATGCTATCGTTAAAGGTGTGTTTTTCAGATGTAACACCTTTTTAATTTGTTTTAAAGAGCTAAACTGAAAATTGACACATATAATATGACATTTTTTTTATTTTAAGATTTTTTTTTGCCTGGTAATGTAGACATTTATGTACCTACTAGATATAGATATTAAAGACATCTCAATCTTGTACATTATCTAAATAACGTGTGCAGTTATGCAGTTGTGCGAAAAATATCTAGTGTAACATTCCCTTAACATATAAATGGAAGACGTCGCGCTGAAGTATTTAATAACACACGTGAGATGGCAAGACTGGAAACAGAAAGACACGGAAAGTCAACGTGTTTGACCCGAAGCTTCACATAATATACTACTGGTAATATACCACAATATAAATATGTGGTAGAACTCACAAGCGCAATATTAGTCAGAAAAAAAAGGAATAAAAAAAAATGTACCTCACCCACTAATCACACAATAAACAAAAGAGTAGCGATAGGTTTTTTTTTCTGTCCGGCCAGAAATTGTATTTTTTTTAACTTAGTTATTTAATAAAAACATGAGCTTGTAAATGACGTCACTAGAAATTATTCGATTACAGGCAACTCCACGTAGCACAATCAAGTTAAACATAAAACCTTATGTAAACAATACCCAGGACAATACATCCGTAAAATAGGTAGTTCATACAAAAAAATTCAACAGTGCAAAAAATAAAACCACAATAAAAAATCTAAAACATTTTAGCATGAAGGTAAACTGTTAAAACTCGCTGTCCGTACAGTAGTAATCAATTAAAGGATTTTTATTGCAACCGAGACGTGAGCATGAATAAAATATGTGACGACACCGGTGCTGGTGGAATGGAAACAAAATGGCGACGTGTCGTTTGAATTTTGCTGTTCTATTTTACATACGTTATGTCTTGTAGCTGGCTGTGACTTTTCAATGTCATTTATGGAATTCTTATTTCAAATTTGAAAATGGTTCGCGAATTTGTATCTTGGTTTTATTTTTTATTGTAATTTTTTTTATTGACAATGGTAAAAAGAGACGATGCAAGATTATTGAATGGGAAGTTTATTATTACATTTATTTCTGTTTTAGGGAGACAAAAATATTGCAAAAGTAATAATTAAAAAAAAGCATAGTTAGCATTGCTTCTAAATAAAAATAACAAAAAACATTTACTTAAATATTGAAATCTTATAGCAGGTGTAAATAAATCTACTTTAAATATCGGTAAATTTTATACCTATAAAAGTTGGTAAGTTTCGTTCTTTCAGGTGTTAACGTGCACGAAACTCAGTGCGGTACCAACAAACGCGGCATCAGCGGTAACCACATTCAGCCGCTGAAGCGCTCTATACGAACTTGCAGCGCTATAATATTAAAAGTTTTGCCGATACAGAATAGCGCTGCAGCGAAATTTATTTGCAGTTTCCTGCTTTTGATTTAGTTTTTACATTTGGGTTGTTCACATCTGTTCGGCCATGCACCGGGTTAACGATCTTGATATTGGAAATGCTGTGTTAAATTGATTTTGACCATTCAAATATTTTTGCCTTTAAAATATTTCGAAAGTTTCAGTACATTTTTTATAAAGTTATAGTTACGAATGTTTTTTTATGTTATATAATCTGAATGTTTACTACAACTACATGGCATATTTTTATGATACTATTATTTTATGGTGATTTAAAAACTTCACAAAAATAATGTTTAGTCAAATCGAAATAACAACAAAATCTACGAAAAAACTTATTTGATATTCGAACATATTTAAGCACGCAAAAAGACCCTACACGAATAAACAATTCTAAATTTAAATTGAAAGATGTCAGATCCAATTTAAATTTAGAATGAAACAATACGGCTAAAGCCCACACTATCCATTCATTCATTGAATTCAAACGTAAAATAAGATGTTAATCGCCTTAGTTGAATTCAATCTATTTAAGCGTTGGTACCAGAAAGCCAGGAACCTTGGTCTTTCTATAGAAACAAAAAAAAATCTGATTAAACTTGGTCGGAATCAAGCTATTTGTTGGCGGCTTTGAATGTTGTTTTACGTATATTTTTAAATGTCGTACCTTTTGTGAAGTGACAAATGATTAAAGTATTCTTTGTTCGCAAAGAAGGAATATTTTCTTAAGTCGAAATGTTTTGTTTAAGTGTAAGGGATGATTGTGATTTGTGCGCCGAGTTTGGAAATAAAAATGACATGAAAAATTAGCAGTAAGATAAATTAATGCGTTTTTTTTTTAACTATTGAGGATATCATTCTGACGATTTATAACTTAGGTCTTAAATTGTCAGTGTAAAAAACATAAAAAATTATCACTTCATTGTCAAATGTCAATGTCAAATCGAAGCTGACGTTTGCAATAGTTATAAATTATCACCTCATTAGTCTATTTTATTATTATTATTTGGTATGTCACAAACAAGACAAAAATGTAAAAGTTTATTCTAAATTTAAAAATGACTCAAGTAAAATTTTTGTTGTGCAAAAAGTTTTCGCTGTTTTTACACATTATAATGTAAAAAATAATAACAGCATTACACTATTGCAGTGCTAGAGGCAAGATTGTTATAACTAACATTACTTTGGGAAAACAACGAAAAAAACTGTGTTTGTTTTTAACTTAAGCTTGCTACTACACACAGTAATGAGATTTTTGCATCAACGCTTGCTAACATAACTTTTTAATGTTGTTTTTTATGTTACATTTAGTTGTTTATTATTATTTATATTAGAAAACTAATAAGTTAAAATTTTTCGTTGCTAGTAAACTTTAAAATAGTAACGTAATAATTATAAACATAAAAAAAAAAAAAAAAAGAAGTTTGGTTATGTTTTCCGCATCAATTCGAAACAAAATGTTATTAATTTATAATTTTAGCATTTTAACCATTATCATAAGGCACCAATCTATCCGTAACCGTAGATTACTGGCCAAAAACTTATCACAATATCCAATTCATCCAAGTAGTGCTGTAAAAATTACATACGACCGCAAAAATCCCAAAAATATCTTCTAAAATTATAATAATGTACTTTCCCGAATACAGATGTAGCGCAATTTCTATAAATACTCTCACAGTAAGAGTTTGAAAATAGAATTCTAAATGCGGGGCCACACACCTGCTTGTGTATTCCATAGAATGCTGCAAACGCAAATTTAACACGTTTTCCAACATGTTTATTCTTTTTATGTATTCTTCTTATAAACCTTACTTTATAATAGAGAGAAAAGGTAAAGGAAAAAATCTTATTCGATCGACAAATAATGTATATCCAGAGGTGACGTTCAACTCCGCGAATTAAAAAAAAATGGAACTCCATTTTCGAAATGATAATATAATTTAAATAATATTATAAGATTATTTCTTTCTTTTTATTTTTTTTAATCATAGGTTTTCTTGAACCAACCAAATAGCGTCTCATATATTCTCAAAAATAGGTTTTTCTAAAATAATCGTATTAATAACACGTAAAAGTTTTGTCTATGATATTCCTTGTTACAAAGTTAAGCCCGAATGAATTGCTCAAATGCGTTTCAGATTGACGGCAAATTTGACAGCGAACAGGCAGCAAATTAATAACAATACTAACCTATTTTCCGATTGAATTACTCACCAAATTTGTGATGAGTACCTACCGGAAAAGGATCATAATGGTCGATTGAAAACGTCGCGTTATAATGGAGGTTCCTGATTGGTGGATGATACTTTTAGTTTTCTAGTACAGCGGTAAAAGAGTATTTATTTTGGGTCTTAACCCCTCTAAATATATTTCCAGACACAAGCATATTTAGCTTAGTTGGAGGGGTTAACAAGATTGCTAGTAATGTGAATTCCACTCACATTGCAAGTAACATAATATATATATATATAGTATTAAATCAATAGTATTATGGCCGACTCAATTTCACATTATGGTGCTGATAGATTGTCACTTGTAACATAACATCGACCATTTGCCGTTTTTCAATTTGTGGAACCAAAGAACGAACAGAGCCAAGTATTAAACCAAACATTATCACTAACATTTTGCTTTTATTCTAGCGAACGCTTTAGTAGATACTCGTCAAAAAATTTTTGCTTCACGAAGATTCGCTAGAATGTTCGCTACAATACTTGTTAGAATGCTTGCTAGAAAAATTCCCGTTTATTTTGTATATAATCTAACATTCACTAAAATGCTCGTTATAAGTGAATGCTCAAGGCACTTAAGTTTATGAGGTTGGTTGTATTTGATTTCTTACGTGTTCTTGATTTTTGTGTGTGTGTTTTTTTTTGGTGATTATAAACTATAAAACCACAAAGGTGGAGAGACAAACTCTCTTAAGAAAGATACAGTCGTCTAACATAACTTTCTGTGTTATGGTATTTGCATGTAAATCATTCACGCATTCGCAAATCCGGAACATCAGGTGTGCAATTTTACCTTACACGCTATAGAAATTTTTCTTTCCCCAATTTCAAGACGTAACAGACTTTCATTTTATATTAAAAATTTTCTCACATAAACTAAGTTTGCCAACATTACGTCAGTCTGCTGCCAGCTTATAAAACATCGCTAATAGTGCACCTTACTTAGTATATTTCATATACACTGCATCATCTTTTAAATTTAAAGCATTAGGAACTTCGTACATTTTTATCAAACTTATGTCCAAATTGGCGTAGGCTGAAAACAAATTCACAGAAACAGCAATAAATTTATAATTAAATTCAAAACAAAAACAAAACGATAATATAAAATTCGAATTTCAAGAAGAACGGTACCTATAAAATAAAAAAAAACGTTAGGGACTAGGTGTTCTTAATTTAAAGCAAAGAAATTTAAAGAAAAAAGTGAGTGTTGTCAATCTCAGTGTCAGGCGGTAATTAGCAAGAACCGTGTCAATTATAACGAAGACAATGGTTAATTAGCAGCCGATTCAACAGCGGTTTTGTTTAACTTTACCCCCTTTACGAAGTTTGTTTCTTTCATACCTTCTGTAGTCAAGTATTTTAGATTAGGTGTGATTTAAATTTAGGGCAGACTATTTTGGAAATAGAAAGGTTTTGTTAGGCAAAGGCGTACAGAGAAATTCCAAAAATTCAGTGACTTTACAATTTTAAACTGAATAGAGAATATTTTTTTCTTTTGAATACAATAAATTCTTGTTAACATGTAACATTTATTTTAGGCTAGTAGCATCTTGGCTTAAGAATGATCTAGCTCCAAGAGAACTTTTAGAAAGAGCTGCATCAAAAAGGATAGTATATATTCCCACAGAAATGTTGTGGACAAAAGCCAGACCGTGTAAGGAATTATCTAACGGAACTCTTCCCGCGGTGTTCCCGATAGCATAGCATACTAACTTGACCACAAAACTGCATTTATTTTGCTTCGCTAGCGTGTAAATAACACAGAAACTGGACTTCAGAAAAACGCTTATCTTTTGTTTCACCTACTTTATTTTGTATGGAATGGTTTTAATGCCCCTAAAAATGCTATGCAGTAATGTAATGTTTTACTTAACGACTGATCATAAAGAAAATTCTTGCAATTTCATACGAAGAACCCGAAAATAAATCTTCTCAGCAAAATTTAATGAGTGTGTGAGGTGCGTGTCATGGTACTTTGCCGAGTCGGTTCTTCCATTTATATCAAAAGACGCTTTCTATACCGTTTACAAATACCTACGGACGCCCAATTTGCTCCTTTATAGTATAGTCCCTTCGAGTAATTTACTAAAAAGCAAACAGGAAATTTCAAGCAAAATGTTTCGTACACAAAATGAAGTTTCCAACATCATACTATTTATCTACTTACACGTACAATGTTAGTACAGAATTTAGCATGAAAATTATAATTTTAAACTTTACTAAAAGTTAACGGGGCAATTTCGTCGGGCCGCGCCGCCTAATCCGGAACAAAATGGCGTCGAAATTGTATCCGCCAGCCGGCACAGTCTAGTATTTACCGGATAGAATCTGTTTTAAATCGCACGAATCCGGTTCTAGCCGGAATAGCTAGGGCTACGAGGGTTTTGCATTTGCGCCTTTTCATTCTATGTACGGATGTGTTGAAATCCCGATTAAAAATTTTGCGTTATTTATTTGTTTCTTGAACATTTCAATAGAACTATAAAAAGTTGCAAGTTTATTAACAGTCTCGATACATAAACTCGTTTCATATTTACGTAACTGCCGTTTTTAATATATAATATCATACTTATGTTACTAATATTATAAATGCGAAAGTTTAGGTGGATATATGAATGTTTATTATTCATTACGCCAGAACGGTTGAACGGATTAGGATGAAATTTGTCACAAATATTGACAAACTATTTATTACTCAGAATAGCGGATAGGCTACAAATGAACAGTTCCCGTGGGATTTTTAAAATCTAGCTAAATACATTTACATTTATATTAATTAAACATTAACCAAGGGGTAACCATGGCGACGGTTTTGATGTTAGAATGAACCAAAGAGGTTGTGATTATAATTTCATTGGAATTAACGCCTATTTTTGGAACGAGGCTGTCATGTCATACAACCTGGTAATTTTACGAAGAATAAATGTGTTTTATTGCTGTAAGTTAGAGAGCATTAATTTGTATTTTATTATAATCGGATTGTTTACAAAAGAAGCGCAAGTATCTCTCTGGATCCAATTTAAAGTAAACGCGGACGAAGTCTCGGTGAAAAACTAGTGAAAAACTTATTTTTATCTTCTTTATCGTCGATCAAAGTCCTTTCGTTCAGTTTTATTTACTGCCATGTCAAGTAGTTTGAACTTAATAGATGTGAACAGCATAACTTACAAAAACATGAAGCAAAAAAAAAAAAAAATAATAAAAAATCTGTTAAAATAAAAAGGCTTGAGCTCTTAAGTAAGTTAAGATGAATAAGTTCTCGTCTTAGCTATCTTCATTTAAAACTTAACACTAACTTAGTTGGGCGCTAAATGGTCTGCATTTTGCTGTCTGTAAGGAAAATACAAAGTTCTTTTAAAGTCTGCATGCATTCTTTCCGACTTTTTGTACTTACTTTTTTATGGAAAGTTCAATAAAATCTAACTTTGGAGGTAAAAGGAACGAAGCTCGAGGTAGACGGTTCGACTTCTATGTGTTTCGACTTGAGAAAATTTTGCTTGACTTTTAAAGTCAAGCCAGTTTTTTTTACTTCAGTAATTTGTTAAAGTTAGCAATGAAGTTGGCGTTTTCCCTTTAAAAAGGTTACTTAAACCATAGGTACCTATTACTTTATTCATAGTAGGAGACATAGAATATTATGGATCGAAATTTTTGTCGCATCTTAACTGTCAATATCGATCTATCATTTATATTTATATTTATATCAATCTAAATCTGTATATTTATTACTTACTATTTTTTTTTAAATACCGTACCCAAATTTTGACACGATTAGTTAAAAAATAAATTGTAGTTAGTCTGTACATACAGTATTTTTTGAAAAAATAATAATTTTGTATTTTGTGGTTTACTATAAATACATATTGTCTAATACTAACAATAGTTAATTAAGTACTAAAAACTATATTTCACCTAAATAAAAAACAAAAGTTTACAAAATACACACACAATATGATAATAATTTTTCAAATAAAACTTATTCTAAAATCAGAGGTCCATTGCTTGCTTACTATAACTTTGATCTCAAAGAGTCTTTATAAAGAGCGCAGTGGAATTCCAAACGGAAGCTGACTGCTTAAGAGTCGTTGTGTCCGTGCAAGACAATTGTTTGTCTAAGACAAACTTGCTCGTACACTTTGTATACAGATAAAGCACGGAAATACTAGCCTTGATATGTATTTCGATTGTTAACTAGTTCTAAAATACGTTTATTCAGGAGTTTCTTAACTTACTAACTTTCTTAACCTTCTATTACTACATATTATAAAACAAAGTCCCCCGCCGCGTTTGTCTGTCTGTCTGTTCGCGATAAACTCAAAAACTACTGCACCAATTTTAATGCTGTTTTCACCAATGGATAGAGTGGTTTTCAAGGAAGGTTTTAGAATATAATTTATCGAGTAAGTTACAACATTTTATAACTTAAGAATGGGTGAATCGATTTATATAATCTTTGATTTTGTTGTATTCGTATCCACCCCGAATAGCAAAATAGCTATTAAAATAACGCTAAACAGAAAAAAAAATATGACTTACGGGGACTACTTACACGGATGAAACCACGGGACACCACTAGTCTATTAATATACCAAAACACGCTATAAAAAATCTTTTTAATTTATGTTATTCAGTTATTAGTAATACGAAAAGACACGAATAAGTTATCTATTTTATGTTAATGGTAAAAACTTAAGGACTTTATATTTTTACTTAAAAAGAAAACACAACGATTGTTTCTGTTTTATACTATACCTACTTAAAAAAAAAGTTTTATGCCCTTTTTTAAATAAAAGACTAACCTTTTAAAGTCTTGACTTCCATCCGCTTACTTTGTGTCAAACACTGATATCGATACCTCATTATAACTTAGGGCAACGGAAAGAACTTTCAAGTTTAAGTTATGTCGACAAAAACAATATTTGTTCACTTAAGATCTTTGCTGATGACATAGCCTTTCTTTTAAAAGATTTTTAAGAGCATTATGTGTTCTCAAAAATATAGACTACTAGCTGCCTCCCGCGACTTTGTCCGCGTGTTTTAGTTTCAACGGTTTTTCATTTTTGCAACTTTTTTCATTTATGCTCCGCTCCTTTTGGTCGCAGCATAACGTTATATAGCTTATAGCCTTCCTCAATAAACGGGCTGTCCAACATTGAAATAATTTTTCAAATCGGACTAGTAGTTCCTGAGATTAGCGCGTTCAAACAAACAAACAAATAAACAAACAAACAAACTCTTCAGCTTTATATATTAAGTATGGATTATTGAAATGTTTTGTGCGTATTTTATGCGTTTGTCTTAATGATGAACTTGATGAAGTGCCTCAACTGCCTTTTTTATACTTTTCGAGATTTCAATCAGTGCTCCCACTTAATGGAACCTAAGTAACTAATCTACCAACAGGAGCGCTCAAAAATGACGTGATAATAAAAATAAAGCGCTCCTATTGGTCAACATCTTGTTCAATACCCCCGCTGTCCTCGATCTTTGTATAATTTAAACGAAAATAATACACTTGCAAATAGTTTTGTTACAACAACGTATCTTTTATTTAAACCATCTCCTGAAGTACATTAAACCCCAGTAATCAGCCACATATCCGCTTATACAAATATAAAGTACCGGCGCATCAATCTTATACATATTCATTATTTTTACTTAAACACAAAATGGAAAATTTCAACATTAATGAAAAACTTGCTATAACAATTCCAATAGAGTATAACAAAAATAACAAGCTATATTTTAGGTAATACTCAATAAAGAATTGCTCCATTCAAAAGCGTAGTAGAAAATGCAGCAAAAATACACACAATCGCCGCAATGTGTATAAAACGCGGATTGAATATTAAAACCATTCACGGTCTAGTTGATTCACGCTTTTGTTAGGATTTTCGGATTTTCGGCATCCAAAAACCAAAGGAATCATCGGAAATCTCTGAATTTTTTATTTTTTTATAAGGTTTTTTTTTTAGAACGGAAACTTAAAAAGATTTATAGGTCGAAAGGTTTATGAAGACAAATCAAATGCTCGTGATGATCAAAAATCTCAAGCAAGGTGATTATAGCAATTTTTCCGAACATGAATCGTGCGTCTCTCAAAACAAGGATCGAATCGCAACGGTGAACTATCAAACTCTGCGTCTTCATCATAAGTCAGTCTACAAAAAGCAAAGTTTATGCTGATACATTTTTGCCTCCTAATCGTTGTGTACTAAAACTATTTCTATACTTAATATATAAAGCTGAAGAGTTTGTTTGAACGCGCTAATCTCAGGAACCACTGGTCCGATTTGAAAATTTCTTTTAGTGTTCGATAGCCCATTTATTGAAGAAGGCTATAAGCTATATAACATTACGCTGCAACCAAAAGGAACGAAGCATAAATGAAAAATGTTGCAAAAATAAAAAAAACCTTTGTAACTAAAACACGCGGACAAAGCCGCGGGGAACAGCTAGTTAGTAAATAATTATCAATCACCACTTCCATCTATTAGATGGAAAGGAAACCGGAAATAGATAAAGATTGCGATAAGGAAAACAAAAGAATTTAACCAAACAAACAGTGTTTTGGTTAATAGCTTAATTAGTTCGAGGTAATACGATTAGAGCTTTGGAAAGCAGTCACACTAGTAAAAGAGATTTTTTCAGTAATATTTAATGTATGCAACCTCAAAAAATGCTGGCAGAAATTTGAGGTGTTCTATAAACTGCCAAAGTTAAGATACCTGAAGCAGAGAGTGTCATGGAGAATATATTATGAGACTAAGATCTTTAAAAGTGCATGATAAAACCCTTATAGCAATTAGACAGGATAAAATAAATGTATTCTAGTCTCATAAAATTTTAAACAGAAGACACACTTGTCTAATTTGGGAGTACTATTTTTGTAAAAATGTTTACATTTTCCGGGCTATTTTGTGGGCGGTTCAAAGAACGTTTTATGCATTAGGTCATTAGAGGTGAGTCTAATTTGGGCTATGATTGGCTGGATAATGTAATGAATTGTCCATAGTCCATCCATAGTCTTGTAGATATCAATAAGTCAATTCAATACAATTTTGTTGATTGCTGGCCAGGTCTGTGTTGCTGGCATAGCTCCTTTTGATAGCGACGACTCTGCAAATGTCAAAAGAAGTTGGGCAGAATGAACAAGTCAAAGAAAGTTATGTCTTAACTATTAAACTGAAACTGTAAGCTTTTTTCTGAAAACTTTGAAATAAGAGCAATAAGAGGAAGAAACGGTCATACTACACTTAAAAACGTTGATGGCGATAAAATATTAATACAAACCGGTTACGAAAAAACCGTTTCACATACTTTTAGTTGTACATAGCTTCATACAAAGTAATGAAAAACAACGTCACATGTCAAAAAACACGTCCATTTTATCTTTAGCGTCCAAAATACAAGTATTTACATTCTCCGCAACAAGCAAACAAACAAAGAGGTAGGTAACACAAACATATTTATAACATGCCAATAACGTTTCGGTCTCCCGTTCACACTCGGTTTTAATTCTGTAAATACACTCACTGGCACATAAATAGAGCCACCACCAATATTTTTTTGTGTGAAGGTATTTTCATATATTTTTAACAACGCGTTTTGCATTTGAAACCGATGAGAAATGGAAATAATATATTTTACCACCACTAACAGCTCTAGGCTGGACACGTTTGTCGTATTCCAATGAACCAATAGCCTAAAATTACCACCGAATAGTCTCCACATGGTAAGTCAGCGGGGCATGCCCAAGAGATGGCGGGATAACCTAGATTCGTTTCTATTGAACCGGTCAATCGCGTCTCTTGATAGAGAAAAATGGGCAAAGAGTGAGAAGGCCTTTGCCCAGCAGTGGGACATTTTAGGCTGTTTAGTTAGTAGTAAGTCATTAGCATTATCTATTGTCAAATTTGTCATCATTGTCATTACATCCACAGTCAAACTGTATAAACAGTGTTGTGGGGCATTGTATTAATATAAGGCTTATTGTAAATACCTACTTAATAAATAAAAAAAAAACTAAAAAATAACAATAACAATAGTTCTAACAGTAGACTTTATAGTTAAGCAATGGACATGTCCAAATATTATGACTCACTGGCTACCATTTTTTTTTCAAAATGAAACTACAACTTTAATCTATCTTAATAAATTCTGGTTATTACCTAAATTAGGAGGCAGGCTCTAATTTGATAGCATATTTGGTTACTAATCTGTTATTAAACAAAATGCAGTGTGGCCCAATAAATCTGTCTCGATGTGTATTTGTTCTACCGAAAGTAATTCGGCGTTAATTTCACCGCAAACAAGTATAAAAGTGTTCACTTGTTTGTGGCGAAAATATTAATTGTATGGCGAGAACGTGTGGCTCTAAGTATTTGAGAGTAGGTAAGCACACTCGCTCGCTGCATCCGGAATTTCCTTTGTAAATTCGCTGACTTAGTGTAATGGTGCTTACACTTTTGCCAAGCACGTGGTTTTCGTTACGAAAGAAAACTGTCTAGTGTATGTGTATTTGTAGTCTGGAAAGCGAGCAAAGTAATGTTTTAGATTGCTTATTTCGTGTTTTGTTTTTCTTTTTTATAAAGATATGTTATTAAAGGAGGGGGGACCAATGTGTTTTTTTTAATAATGTGTTTTGTTGTTAACTGTATTAAAAAAAACTATTGACTTAAACTTTTTCGCGTTATACATTTTAATTCAGTGATTATCTAAATTTTATTTGAGACTTTCTAAATCGCGCAAATATTATGTAGTATCTATATCTATACATCTATGTATACATAAATTATAAAACAAAGCTGAGTCTGTCTGTCTGTCTGAACGCAGTGTTTTTCACCAATAGATAGATGATTGATGAGGTAATGATTCAAGAGGTAAGTTTTTGTATATAATTCATTAATATTTTGTCTACCCCAGGGCGGTTCACTAGTGTAGAATATTATCTATTAAATAATTTGTGTGCACTTTTTTTTAAATACCAACACTTCTTTAGTTATTTCCAATGGCTAGTTTACAATAAAATATAGATTAATTTGTAAAACCATTTTAATAAAACATATATAATTAATCAAATCCTGTGTATTTACAAAGTCATGTAAAGGATGTAAATATATTATTACTAGTATACGAGGCCTTCGACTTTGAAGTAGTAATCATTTGAATGAACCAGCCTTCATAATAATTAACTTTTCCTAATTTCAGCAATTAGCCTTCAGTAGACTTAATTATTAAAGGGTTAATCGTTTTAATTAAAAAAACCGGAAAACTCCGAGTCTGACTCGCACACCGAGGGTTCTGTACAAATTTTACTGATCGTCACGGTTAATTCTACATAAACGAACCTTACTTGCGGTTGAAGAAATAGTCGATTACAAAACCGTATTTTTTATGAAAAAACACACGATCTGTGTGATGACGTCACAGAGTGTAAACATGGCGCTACGTACCGTTCCAAATTTGAAATGACGCTTTGATAGTTTGTTAAATTCTGAATTTCCTGAGGTCAGACAACATGATATAGAATTTAAGTTTTTCGATGGGAAAAACGATATAAATTAGTATAGTAGTAGTACTTTTTCATGCGTTTATATAATTTAGAAGGTTGAATTTTCTACCAGATCAAGGGTCTGTAGGCTTGAATATTTCAGGATGCCACTACAAGTTCATGGACAAAAAATCTTGACGTACAGACGGATAACCGAGTGATCCAGTAAGGATTCCTTTTTTTCCTTTTGAGGTAAAAAAAAACCCAAAAAAAACATTAAGTTTTCAATTTAGTCGCCTATGTTTTAATTTAGACTTGAATTTGTATCGCAAAAGAATCTTAATATATCAGTTTCAATCGTAATTGGGACGAATAGCGGAATTACTTAAACAAGGATGAAATGACTTACTACATTAAGTAATTTTATAATTTATGTATCTACGATGATTAGTTTAAGGCTGACTTTTCCAACGCCAGATAATTTTATCCGAGGAACAATTTTGATTTTTTTACATTTATCCATACAAAATCTGTCAGGCGTCAATAAATAATATTTAAGGTTGAAAAGTAGGCCTTTATAAAAATAGTAGGTATTGTTATTTTGATTAATTAAATTAGTTAAATATAAATACATATAGTTTAAAAAATATTTTGTATATTAGCCAAATAGTGTACTTTAAAATATACCTACAATATTCCTACAGTGCAACACAACTACATACTAGTGCACTTAATTGGCCAAATATAACTAATAATTAAATTAATTCGTACAGTAGGTAATAAAATGATGACTAAGTAGGTATAAACTTGAACTTTTTATTTTTCTGCAACAAACAAGTATCGACGTCCCCCGCGAATAATCCGGTAATGACCTATTACGGGGTTTTTCATGTTATGCGCTTTTCGGGATCTAGAAGTTAAAATACACCATGTAATTTTTTTTTAGAATTTTTCTATCTTTATTTACGAAGATATGAAAAACTACGCGTATATTCCATAAAAATTCATTAAAATGTATTTTAAACGAATAACATGGTTTTAGATATTTACGAAAAAAAATATCAATATGATTTGACAGTAAACACTGTTACGATATTATTCGGGTAAATAGTTTTCTACCTCATTTAAGTAAGTGCTAGTAGGTACAGGCTTATTCGGATTTTTATTAAGAAAACGATTTCTATTACTGAGCAAATAATTTACACGGCCTTAGTTTGATCGATAAACGAGACAGGCATAAGAATAGACCACATCAAATGAAGCTAGATACAGAAGACAGTATCAGAAGTCATATTGATTTATTTCCCAAAGTAGAATCGCATTACAAGAGAAAAGAGTCTAAACGAGAATATTTGTCTAAATCTCTTAATATTTCAATAATGTACCGACTTTACAAGTCATGGATGCAAATCAGAACTATCCAGATATTGTTGAGATGGCTTCAAAACGACACTATGAAAGAATGTTTAACACTAACTACAACTATTCCTTTTTTAAGCCTAAAAAGGATCAGTGTACTTTATGTTCACAATATCAGCAAGCTGACTCCGTTGAATAGGCGTTTGAGAAGAAAATTACTGGAAACATTTGAGTATGAAAGAAAGAGTTCGTGAAGTTAAAAAAGACACTTAATAAAGATGACCCCGTTGTGGCCATTTTCGATTTAGAAAATGTTTTAAGTGTACCACAGTCTGAAGTGTCAATTTTCCACTACAAACGTACAAACGATTTATAATTTTACTTTGGCAAGCTCAAATCGGAAAATAGGGAGTTGCTTGTTTCAATTTGTCAAGACCGTACACGAAAAAGGTCAAGGTACGCATAATTATATTTTACTCTGATGGTTGTTATGGCCAGAATAAAAACAGATATGTTTTTGCATTGTATCTTTACATTGCAATGACTCTTCAAATTGACATTACCCATCGGTTTTTTGTTGGTTGGGCATAGCCAAAATGAAGGCGACTTCATGCACGCATGTATTGAAAGAGCTCTGAAAAAGTTTTGTACACACCGGACCAAGTACCTATATAGTATCATCATGAACGCTAAAGTCTCCGGAAACAAATATATCCTTAAAGAAATGCAATGACTTTAAAACCCAAAAGATGGCTTCAAGATAAGACAGGAGAAAAAGTACGATGGTCCGATGTGATAGAGGTTAGTGTGTCATACAGTAAACCTAACTGTTTTCTTTTCAAATATGGTTTTGATCAGGATTATATTAAATTGAATTACGATGCAGGCAGAAGTAGACAGCGTCGGCAGAAACAGGTGTCCAAAACAATTGAAAGTATTGAATTAAAGCCAACATACGACAAGTGCCTCCCTTAAAAAAAGCTTTGTATAATGATCTCCTAAGCCTGTGTATCTCCCAAGCAATTTCCCACCATTATCAACCATTTTATAGGAACTTAAGCTTTTGTGATACTGAATCAGGTCACGATGTAAGATTTTTAACTGTACCTAATAGGACCTTATTATAATTTTCATGATTGTGTAATAATCATGTGTAATAGTCGTGTCTTCAAGGACATTCTAGTACACACGATAGTTATTATTATCATAAAAAATAGACACTGCACGTCCATTTTTTATGATAATAATAACTATCGTGTTTTGTCAAACTAGCCAAAGTTGTTTTATTTACTAGAATGTCCTTTATTACATAAAATATACTCTAATAATCATCAAATAATACTTAAGTAAACTATTCGAATAAACAGTAATAGTCATAACAATAAAATGTACGTTACTGTTAAACAATCGAATAACCTAATAATTGCTTTTTACAAATGTTCAGTATACAAAATAAATTACACGAATATTAGAGCAACATGATTTTACCGTTGCCGACGAAAATATAAATTTACACGAATAATATCGCAACAAGATTTTACTGTTGCCGTCGAAAAGATAAATTTACACGAACAATATCGTAAGTGACATTACTGACCAAAGCTTGACCTACACTAATATAGTAAAATGCATCCAGCTAAATTATAACGAAGCCCTTGGGACTACTTAAATTTTGTTTAAATAACCAGATAGCTGAAAAAATTAGCTTCCATATGCGATATAAAAAGTCTCTGATACTTGTTGTTTAATGGAGTTATTAAGGAAAAATGGTTTTTTATTTTTCCTGAACATTTACACTTTTACGATTACCGGATTATTCGCGGGGGGCGTCGGTATGTATGCTCCATTAAACTTCTATTTTCCGTAAGCACGTTGGAAATTCGTTTGATTCAAACCACAGTTCGTCGGATATCTATGTAGGGAAATACTGTTTGATTTTTATTAGAAATGCCACTTTTAATACAATATTATGCACAGCTTTAAAGAGAATTTATAAGAAAAGTGGAATCTCGTTGGTCAAATAATCTGCAGTAAAGTTTAGTTTATGTAAATGTTTAGCTTTCGATATCGAATTCTATAAATCCATTATATATCTATACTAATATTATAAAGAGGAAATATTTTCATGTTGGTATGTTTATAACGAATTAACCGAGAAACTACTGAACCGATTTCAAAAATCCTTACATCATTAGAATGCTTCATTATCTCTGCTTCATAAGCTATATTTTTGTAACCCAAAATGTTTTAAAAATAAAGGTCCACTCTTTCCAAAGCTGTGACGGGCCGCTTGTTTTATTATATAATACATGACTTTTTAGGTATATAGTCAAATAAACAGTTGACTGCTTAGTTAGAAAGCTGAAATCCACGGTTATCACAGAAAATAAATGGTAAAAAAATCGTTTAAGTGCCTACTTACTATGCAAGATAGATCTATGAGAAATATTTTACCAACACTTATTTGAAACCACACTTGAACTCCGAAAACATTTTACCATCCAAAAACAAATGCCATCTCCAACCAATCTTCACCACGTTTTACCCTTAGATCCATATTTCCTTAGAAAGCACTCCTAACCATTCTAAACTCTTCAAGTATTATAAACCATTACTAGTACAAACAGGGCAAAATGGTCCGACATTTTGATAGGCAATTTGCACCGAGAGGCAAGTACACACATTACCTTCGTGGACTCGCAAACATTGGAACATGGAAATTTGTGCTTTCCTCTACAAATTTATTGGGAAAATTTCCTTTGGTGTTTTAGGTATCTTGGAGTTTTTGTTTTAGGTTTTCTTAAACTTGGCTCCCTGTGATATCAAAATGTATATTTCTTTTCTAAAGAATATTTCAGATGGTGTAGAATAAAAACAAGACATAAAAATTTTACAAAAACATTTTCTTCTGTTGTCATCATAATTTTCAGCTTTGCATGCTTAAATAGATTATTCCCATAATGTACACGAAATAAATTTCGAATTTAATTATTATAATTTAGCAACTTAATAATATCTTATTACAATGCAAACTAAAAAAAAAAAACGAGAGACAACGATCGTCAATTTCCCAAAAAATAAAATGAGCAAGTCAAATTCGACAACCCTCGTAACAAGAATAACTAAAACCCTGAAGATATAATAAATCCTTCGCTTCAAAGGTTAAGCTACGTTTTAAGAGAACATTTTAAAAGAAACCCCTTAGCAATGTACATTTTCTTCAACCCTTGAAATTTAATCCGTGGCCGTGACCTAGCCCTTTTTAATTCGACAACTTCACATTCAACCTATTTTTGGTGGCAAATACGATCCTTTACAACCCTTTCGTGAAAAGGTGGCGGGTCTTTTTGATCGCAGACGTCTTTATGCAAACTTTGCTTGCGAAAATTGTCCCTTTTTTGTTAGAATAATATGATTACTGGATGGAGATAGTGGGGATTGGACTGGCCGATCAAGAGACGAGTTTCTTTTTTTTTGTGTTGGTGTTGAGATCGAAGATTATAATTATGATGATGTTTGAATTAATTTGTTTTTCGGTGTGAGTTTCAAAGAGGTTGTGTTTTTGTTATAAAAGGTTTTAAGTTGTTTAATTTGTTATTTATTATACAAATGATAATGATAATGCCTATGTTAAATTTTGAATGATCGATCTCGGAAATAAATATGGTAAATACCCGAAATGTTTGTTTTTAATACAGTTAATTAAAAAAAATACTAATTTACTGAACAAAAGAGTTTTAAATACAATATTAATAAACCGCAAAATATTAAACATTTTACCAAGCCTAAAAGTTAGATCCCAATGCCACATTATCTAAATTAAAACTATTTAATTTCATCCCACAATTCTCGTTAAGCACACTAAAATAATCCTTTTAATTTTAAAACTAACATTAACTTATTAAAACTTCTAATACGTTTTTCATTCGAACGACTTGCATTAAACTGCTACATTAAACCCAGTTCAACAGTTGACGGAAGCAACTTCATATTACAATGATGGATCGCTTCAAACGAGATCAACAATGATACCAGTAAATGGGATTGTAGATATTTGCGTTTAAATTTCAAAGAGTGATAATTTTGACAATGTAATTTGAATTGGGATAGGGTGTGCCCTGATTTGGGTATAAGCTTAGAGTAATCATTGACATGCATAGAGCGTGCGCATTGCTAGTAACTTCTTATGCCAAGCGTATGTTACATTTACTATAACGACGTTTGTGACGACGATTTTATTAGGTAGGTTCCGATATTATTAGGGTAATATTTTGTTTTGAGATAGTTTTAATAAAACGGTGCGCTCTGTTTTGATACTAATTTTACATGTTAATACTAGTGCCAACAGTTCGTACTCGATGTGCGCACTCTATAGTTAACTTATTTATTCCTGTAAGCTAAGGGTATGAGTCATTTATCATTCTTCATTTTAATGGTACTTAGGGATTGTAAAAAATCTAGTTATTTTAGAAGCCCTTAAGTATAGTAGGTAATGATTAATATTATTACTTTATGGAGATATTGGGGATTGGATTGACCGATCAAGATACGTTTGTTATTTTTTTGTGTCGAGGTTGATAATTTTAAGATACAATTTGTAATTTGATTGTATTATCAACCTAGTACGCCATTGACACAATCACGATCATTCTGTCAAGAGTGTACAATTGTTGTAATTCTACACCTGTTATGGTAGTACATGCGAACTATTATATAATTATTGTAACATATGTAATTACCATGTACTAAGACATAAATAATATTCTATTCTATTCTAAAGAGAGAATACAAAATTTTATTTATTTTATTATTTTAATTCTCTCATCTTCATCGATTTTATACAGTCTTCAGTGATAAAAATTGCCGTCAATAACGAGAAGAGATTATATTTAGTTATTTAAAAAAACCATGCATTTATTTTACAAGAATAAAAAAACATGCATCTCAAAAGATACAACGAGAATAATATTTATTCCAATAGCGACTAAAATTGTTAATTTTAATATTTCATTATTCAAAAACAAGTTGTATGTTGCCAGCTACAAAAGACTGCATAAGCATTTCAATACACGTGTTGATGTGAGCAACCCACGCTGATCTCCCACGAAACATAATTCTACACTGATTAAGATTTCAAGTGTATTCGGGATAAAAATAACATATTGAGCTATTACTCAACCAAGCGTTATATTTAAGCAATATTTGTTAGTATTACTATAAGTGTTTTGCATATTTTGAATTTGAAGTAAAAAAAAATGTGTATGAAATTTTTATTGAATTAATCACTTATGACATCTTTCGTGGGGTGAATTCATGATTTCAATTATAGTGACGATTTACTCAACCGTTTTCTGAAGATTGTCTGACTACATAATTCATTAAGAAGATGAAGTAGGTACCTACAAAATTCTTCTTCTTCTAAGTTATAAGAGGAAGAGGAGGAGGAGTAAGAGGAGGATGAGGAGGTGAAGGAGTAGAGGAGAAGAAAGAGAAATCGCTACGTTTCGTATATAACTGTAGGGGCAAGAGAAAGAAGTGCGAGCACACATTTTCTTTCTCTCTTTCTCTCATATGTAAAGTTCGTTTATAAAGAAATTTTACAACCTTTTTTTTTAACGACGTAACAATTGTAATATACTACCCTTAGTATGATAATTATGTTGAGGCCAGCATAACGGTAGCATCGTTACCGAAATCTTCATCTACATTCATTTAATGTTTAACTATAGTTTAAGAGCACTTGGCTACATGAATACTTTATTATGTCGAAATTACAGCGACACGTGGCTATAAAGACGTCGGTTGCCCTTAACCTGGTCGCCACAAATAGCTGGAAGCATTGCTTGCCAACCAGGTAACGTAAACCAGAATGTTTTGCATTTTTGACTGTTACTGACTATGGTAGAATTGGTATTGTGGCTAAATTAGACTGCACGTGAGTTGATTGTACTTGTAATAGTGGAAGAAAATTTGTTTGTCTTATACAACCTTATTTTTACTTTTTACAAAACCTCTAAATAGTAAACGAATCTATTGCAATGATGTTATAATTTTTCGAAATTTACCGCACGCGCCCTGAACATGGCACGCGAAGAACGAGGCAAGAGAACAAGCTTGTAACTTTGTGAGTTTACATGACAGTTTTGAAATTAGGTGTAGAGATATTTGACACAGGTATCGGTTGCAGTATATAGTACAAATAAGAATATATATTTTGTCTTTTTTTTTCTGTTGGAAATCTGTATGGACTTCCTACGCCACGGAGAGGAGAGAGAAGAGAGAGGAGTATTTGTAAGCTAGACCCTTCCTGGATCAATCTTCTATTTACTGTAAATCATGCAGAAACGCAAAAATGCTTCCTGTCGAAATCTTAGTACTACCATCCGAAAGATATATAGATAGCCGTGTCGGGCTCATTTTCAGATTCTTTTTGGCGGGGAAACGGGGCAATGTTTTGTTGGAACTAACCTTAAAATTTAGTGAGAAAAATTAGAAGGTACAGACGTGTCCTATAGATTCTTAATTAAAAAAAAGACAAGCTGAATGAACTAAAGAAATATCTACATACTGTGTCTGAAGAACGCCATCAAAACTAAGAGCTATTGAACAGAATCACCTGGAGTGGCATCGTTGGACAGATTCCAAATAATTATGATTTCTAGAAGACATGGAATATTAACACCTACAGAATAATATATTCATGTATTCTATTAATCTATAAACCTTTATGTTTATAAAATATATATTTTTACCTTCTTCTGGAACAGTCGGGTAAAATGTAGTACAAAGTCGCTATTGGTAATTTATATTTGGATGAGAGTAGCCGATTACAACATAGTTAACAACATATATTAAAGGTTAGGTACATGATATTTCTCTTCAAAAGAAATGGTTGGCTGCTCTTTCAATTGTTTAGAGTGTTTAGACATTACGAAATACCACCCGCTGCCAACGCGGATACACAACTTGAGAGTATTTATAAGAGCTCACCCACTTAACGATTGTGCATTGGCATTGAATACCATTGCATTTATAAAAATAATATCAATAGATTATTATTAGAAAAAAGTATGTTATAAGTAGAAACACGTAATAAAAAAAAATAACACTAAATACTCTCGCAGCGCACCGAACTGGCTGAAATGGAGATATTTACTTTTCAATTAATTTTGATTTCAATACAATAACTCTGGAAATTCATATTAGTTTAGCAAACACGTATTTCAGATTTCTTAAATAAATATAGCTAGAAGGAACTAACTGAACTCTAAACATCGAAAGTATTTTTTCGTACTGTGTGTTGTTTATGTACCTGCTAAATGAATAGCTGTATTGGCATTGTATTAAAATTTAAATTCATTAAAGAGTCACCCCCGGGACGAACAAAGACAACAATCAAGACTAAACATGTACCTAAACGTAATCCCAACCAAGTACGCCACTAAATCTATCATGAGCACTCTGTCAAGAGTGTACGACTGAAAACAGAATACAACATTTTATTTAATTAATTTATATTTTTTTACTAAAATAATAAAAAAAAAAAACCGAAAATGTTTTTTGTCTTACACATGGCCAACGGACGATATATCAAATATCCATTCATTTACCGATTGTTAAAACAAAGTATAAATTGAATACATAGGTTGTGAAAAATAGTTTTAAAATGCATTCGTACTCATAACCTACATACAATGACACAATATCAAAAGAGTCGAGTTTAAAACGAAAAGTAGACACACTGACACCATTAAAAAAAAACTACAATGACGTCCCGATATGTACGCCACCACTCCACGCGAATGAGTATCGCATCTTTTTTTAGATTTTAGCGAACGAATCTTGATGGGCTGAATAGAAGCAGTATCTTTGCGTTAGGCGCGCGCACTACAGTAAGTTAAAAAAAATAAGCATTTTCCCAAAAATTATGCACCATAATAAACGAAAATAATTCCCGCCGAAAAATCTGTCAAAAATATTTCTCAACTGTCAAATATATTTTTTTTATAAATTCGTTTGTGCGTGTTCGATTTTTTAATCGATTTTGTTTTAATTTTTCGTGTGTTTAATTGTTGTTAAATTAAGTGTCAGTGACAAAGTGATGATTAGTGGCAATTATTATCGTGTGACAAGTTTTGTTTTTTGTTGCTGTGTGCGAAATTGGAGAGTGCCCAGGCGCGACATGGCTATTTTGAGATCGTTCTTTCTAACATTTTATTCGGATATATTTAACTAACACGATTACTAACCGTTGGTAACATTTTTGTTAGCTAAAAAAACATTATTTTTGTACCATTTTATTTGTACTTGTCTAAAGTTAATTAGAAAATTGATTTTTTAATACTTAATCTGTGTTTTTAAATTAATTAGGGACCAGTATAAATATGATTATTTTATACGGGTTTAGGTTGCGAGGCCTGTGAATGTGCCCTTCATTCTGTCTCCTCATCACCATCTCATGTCACTACTCTCTGTTTTCTTTCTCATATCATCTTTCACACAGTCAATCGCATCTATAAATTAGTTATTCCTTAAGCCATTGGATATAAATCCCTCCTCATACCATGTCCAAATAATGGTAGACGATTACCTACCATGTAACTTTCTTATCATTCGACGACCTCCGTGGTCGAGTGGCGTACACACCGGTTTTCAAGGTGTCGCCAGCATTAAGGTCCCGGGTTCGATCCCCGGACGGGTCAATGTAGAAATACATTTTTCTACCATAAGTCATAAGTATTTTATTTCTTAACAATATACATTGTGTTGTAAATTGGTACACTATTCAAATTTTACATTTGTGTTGAAAATAAATACGGGATTACATTGATTCGGGTCTGGGTGTTTGTGGTATCTTTATCTTTTTTTGTTCGTTGTCTCTGATTCCATAACGCAAGTACTTTAGCTACTTACTTTAAGTTCAGAGCAATGTAATGTTGTTCACATTTATTATTATACTATATTTATGCCATTTGGTCATACATAATTACTGAATATGAGTACCTCAAGAAGACCCTACAAATCCCTTCGATGGCACACGATTATAATCAACAAAACAGTAATCTCTTTCCCATTCCCAACACGTAGTAATTAGCGTAGCTGTAACGAATAGCTAATCAAAGTAAGATGTAATTAATGGACGTGGCAGCAAGTTAATGAGAGCTATTACTAGACTATCAAATGTTTGTATTAGGCCATCCACGTAGTATAACGTGGTATTGCGCCTTACTTTAAGACACCAATCAAAACTGGAAAATTATTATTCACGATAGAAAATCATGAAAATTAATTTTCCAGCTTCGATTTTAGTACTTTTTTTTAAGACTGGATGGAGGATGGGGTCGGTTATCAGGATGCAAGCTTACCCCTTACCAAGTTTCATACAAATCGGTTTAGCCGTTAAAGCGTAACAGACACAGATAGAGTTTTTTTTCGCATTAATTATTACTATGGATGGATTTACACAAATTTAATGGTTTTGTTGAGGCTAGAGCTTTTAAATACGTGTCACGTTTTGTTTATAAATTTACCTACTTTAAGTTAGTCAATTGAATTTTTGATTAATCTGGGTTTTAATCCAATTCTGTAAAACGCATTGTAATTAAGGTAAATGAACTCAGTACATGACGATAAAATCTATGTATTGTGAAATGTTAACTTTCAATTAAGTTTTCACAAGCATAGCTTTGATATCTATACCCATTTGTTTTTAATCTAGAATTCTATAGTTTACCAGATGGAAAGTTTTAACAAACAAACACAGCTAATAAGCGACTTGCTCACTTAAACATCCGTTGAACAAAACATCTTACGTCACAAGAATGTACGTTTGTAGGTCAAGGGTTTAAAAAAGACGATGATTCAACGGAAAACGAGCTCTAATATTCTTTCATAACACTCAAATAACATAATATACGAGAGAAATGGGCAAGAACCCAATCATTTTAGAAATGTGACTTAATAATAGATTTTGATATTTATTTTTAATGATAATTTGGTTTTTCAACCAATAGACTAGTGTATTAGTTTGGAATTAGATGCTTACTTTGATGTAATGAAATGAAAAACAAAGAAAAAATAAGATACAAAATAACATTAATATAAATAGTTTATGTATGTACATAGTTAATAGAAAATATTATAAATCACATTAAGTTTAAAAAATATTTTGGACGAATAATTTATTTATTATATCTTTTTTTTTTTCAATTAAGTACTTATAAAATATGGTCATTTAGAAATATGTACTAAAAAAACACAATACATATTTAAATATATGAAAAATAGTATCCAACAGGCATCGGAAATAACGTATAAACTGCTGGTGGTTCGGGCTCTCGGTTCGAGGAACCTCCTCACGGTTCGCACTATGTAGTACCTAGCCGTTTTTCGAGAAACCAACTCAGATTAATTATTATAAAAAACTACTCCCGCACTAACGAATTTAATCCTTGTCTCGCGTTTTTACAAACATTCAAATCACAATAAGCTCATAGATTTGCAACACCCATTTGTGTTTTCATTCATCGTTGTTTCGATGACCCGATTCGTTGAAAGTTGTTAGTGAAAGGCATTATTTAGAGAAAATCATAATGTTTTCCTCGTTTACTGAATTCCAATAACATCCGGAATAATCCAGATTCATCAGTTACAATCAACATCATTAATACGAGAAACACTTCGCCATTTGTTACACCCCACGCATACAATATCCGGATTACACATATGTACTGCGCAATTATTTATATTATTACTAATACAATAACTATCATTAATAACACAAGCGCCAAAATACTTAACGCGTAACAGCCTAAAGTGTGTCATTATAAATCGCAATGTTCTTGTGCATAAAACTTAGGACTTGAGCACATTTTATAGGCCCATTTGTCAATTGCAAGTCATAAAATATGCGATTTGAATGTCTGTATTTTTCGTGTTTTTGTGGCCGTATTTCATGGCTATAAAGATTAGAATACTCACAATCAATTTTCAGTCCAGCCTCATAAAAGTGTAATAAACAGTATTTTTAATTTAAATTTTTGCTGGCAATCGGATATTTACTTGATTGTTTAAGAAAGTTTTAATTTTTTTAAATTACATTTAAATGTGAGTTTTCACATTGCTCTACAGTCTTACCATAATATTCCATTTTAACTAAACTACACAAAATACATTAGAAAATATACAATACTACAAGAAAACTACAATTCATCAACAAATTTAACGAACAGCGCTGTCACTTTCAATACTTTTTTGTCACAAACTTACTTGACAGCTCACTGACAGCTCATCAAAACTTTCCCAAGTTCAAAGTCACGGTAGACACTACACATTAAGTAATATACGTTAATCTATCTAAGCCGACGTCGTTTACCTATTAGTTGCTATACATAAATTAATTTGCGAAACTTTGACTTAACAAAAGGGAAGATTAATTGTGTTAATAACGTAAAGGAGGATTAATCACAAAATATTTGGGAAATTACAGAAGGGTTATGTCATACACAGCAACGAGCTCGCCATTGGGAAGCCTTTAAATATTATAATTATGCAGAGTTGTTTAAGACGTAAAATTTTATACTGAATATATTACTTTGATCTTTAATTAAATACGTACATGGATATTATGACGATGGTGTATCGGAAACAGTAGCTATATTATTTGGTTAGATACGGTTAGACTAAAATTATCTTGTGTAATGTTTCAAATAGTTCGCCGTTCATATTTGATCCTTTCAACCGTTGCTTATAACAGTACCTACTTACTATTCAAGTCAGTTTGGTGGAAGTTAACAGAAATTAACGGTTTTTTCTCAAGGAAGCAAAAATATAAATAATAAATAAATGTGAACAACATCACAGACGTTGCTTTGGCCCCAAAGTAATTAGCTAAAACACTTGTGTTATAAAATAAGAGATAATGAAAGTACCACAAACACCCAGATCGGAACAATGTAGAAAAGTAATTTTTTGCATCGTCCGGGGTTCGAACCCGAGATCTCAGAGCTGGCGACACCTTGAAAACCGGTGTGCACGCCATTCGTCCAAAAAATCAGAGTCACATAATTATAAATCCACTTAAACATATTTATAATGATGTGAAAAAACGAATCAGTCCAGCATAATATATCCAGTACCTTAACTCTGATCAATAAAAAGGATTCAAAATTTTAGTAGAACATAACTTTAATTTCTATTAAAGTATATGTCATATATTTTGTTTTCGTTTTATACAAAAACTTTTCTCGGTAACAAATTCAACCATAAAACATTAATACGAGATATTTTTTCATCTTATCTCTCGTTTAAAATGTTTTAAAAATTATTTATTACACTGTTTACATTATTTTTGCACGCGTCGCCACAACTTCTGCACGGAACGCTTTATCTCGTAATGATTAATGATTAACTTTGCAAATCATATGTTTTTTGAATTGCATTTGTTTACGTACATATCAAATTTTAATTGGTAAAAAACGAGCTCCTGGTATCATTTTATTGGTCAATACAATAACAATGGGGAAGTTGACTAATTTTTTTAAATGTACGCTTAAATAAATAAAAAAAAAATTACAAGTATTTTTTCTTGTTTTTGCGCAACCAAAAACTTGCAACAATATATAATTTTTTCTTATAATATTTATTTATTAAATCCAATAATTAATGTACAGGGTAGGGCATTTTGATTTAAAATTGATCTTATAAAGACAGAAGTACCATTTATTCTTAAGTTAAAACTAAACTAGGTAACGCTATTATTTTTAAAATGTCACATGATGTCACACGTGCGTATCTACTTTGTATACAAGTACTTATACTAACATTTTTGTTGTAACACATTCTCATAGACAACTTTTATTTCAGGTGCGCCGCCATAGTGTAGCAAAAATAGCCGTGGATGTGAGAATAGACAACATGTTACTACTTTTTTGGTCGACAGGTAAGATTTATTACATACTTTTTGGTTTTTCTTTTATCTTTAAGTGTTTCTCTATTGTGTATATTTGTGAGCAAAATTTGGATTTTATGTAACGGAAATTTCACGTCCTCTAGTTTTGAATAGAGTACTAAGTTATTAAGATAGTATTCGCGTAGTCGTTCAGTCTATAGTTTCGTTATAATTATTTTCATAGCATAATATTATAAATACAACATAAAAAATATGTTTATATTCTTATATAAAAACAACATTAAATAATTCGATCTTTGCTTATCTACTTAAGGTCATAGCGTGATGTCAAATAGCCCAAAACTTTCTCGAAAATTAAGCTTTCAAATGCAAAAACACTTTTGAATCTGACTACACTCAACAAATAAAGTATACAAATAAACAAAATCTCAAACTATTTAGTATAGCCTAGATTTCTATATATCTATAGTCCAGACAGAAGATAGATATAGGCAAATGATATCTTCTGACTAACCTTTACCCAAGCTATGTTGAGATAGGCTTCCAGTCTTACCGGATTCAGCTGAATACCCTATTTTACATGGAGCGACTGCCGATGTTAGATAGGGAGTCGCCATCAGCCCATTTTACGGTGTAATTCAGTATCCCATAGTAAGACTGGTGGTCAGAACTTGTAGACTATAGTGATGATAAGTATATTTTTCTAACGACCTTTGCAATCAGGTGAGCCAATGACTCAGCTTGTATTTAGAGCTGGCACACTACTCTTCCTGGTTTCACCTGCACGTAATTCGTTTCATCACTTCTCTACAAATAAAAAACTATTTTTAATTACTGTCATTTATATTTAGTTTTATACGAAAGGTACTTACAGATATATAGTTTGGCAAAAGATGTATGATTAATTTGACATTGATTAACGATTTTGAATCATGCGGCCATGTTGTTTTTGAATGTATCGGTGTAGATATTAATATTTTGTTACATATCAATAGTCTGTATGAGGTGATATTAATCAATAACTATACTAATATTATAAAGCTGAAGAGTTTGTTAGTTTGTTTGTTTGAACGCGCTAATCTCAGGAACTACTAGTCCGATTTGAAAAATTATTTAAGTGTTGGATAGCCCATTTATTGAGGAAGGCTATAAGCTATATAACATTACGCTGCGACCAAAAGAAGCGGAACATAAATGTAAAATGTTGCAAAAATGAAAAACCGTTGAAACTAAAACACGCCTTCAAAGTCGCGGGAGACAGCTAGTAAATAATAAAAATGATGGAATTATAAATCATGTCATATAAATAAATCATGATTTGTAAATCACTTTATGTCTATGTACTTAATTTCATTAGATTAAAATCAGTCTTACATAATTATTATTTTAATTAACTAATCTGTTTCACACTAAATTACAAAATAATTTTACAGTATCGTTAGTTTTTAACAACTGTCAACTAGCATATGTTCGCCATGTCACTAGTTAATTGCTCTTGGCAAGATACCATAATTCCGCCAAGATTAGGTTAGTAGAAAAGTTTTTTGACGTAGCATTTTAAAACAGTGTTGTTGGATTTTTCCGTCGAATTGGGTTAACTTTGCTAATTACATTATGAGACAAATGATCTTATCTCATCTATAAATATTACTTACTAAAAATATTGGTTAGTTTATTAATATAAGCAAATATAATAGCTATGTATTAAAAGTATTGCCAGATAGACAATTATGATGTGATTGTGATGTTTTTTTTTTTTTTTTTTTTTTTACCATATTACTTTCAAAATGGCGATATCATCAGGTAACAATCTCGTAGATACCTTTTCTTTAAAAGACGTTTTCAAGCAGCAATCAGATAGTTTCTCAAATCGTTTTCCAAAAATATTTTTTTTATTCCGCTCCATACAAACAATTTTCCAAAACGTTAACAAGAAGCAAAATGTTAACAGCAGTTAACGTTTTTTATTTCGCACTGTAATACCTACTTATAATAAGTGAATTTCCAAGAAAAACCTTAGATTGTGGCTGGAGCCCAACTCGCACGAATTAAGTGAAAGGTATCTCGCTTCAAGTTACCATCTGCCGCCTTTGAGCATTTAACTTGCAACTTAGTTTGCGAGAGGTAATTGTGTTATTGTCTGTAAGTAGGGTGACCAAATATACTGAGTTAGAAAAAGAAAATGGAAAAATGTGCTTTACAAAAGTATCCGAAAACAATTAAAAAGGATTTCATATGCACAGAGAAAAAAAAATACGCTGGAAATGTGTTCCCCTAATCCTAGGCATTTTAATGTGCGGCGCATTTGTTCGCTTCATAAAAGTTTTCATGTATGCGAATGGCCATCACCTTAATTAAACTCAACTGATATGGGTGACAACGGTAAGAAAAACTCGAATCTTGAGACAATTTCGCATTTGCAACTTTTTCCACAAATTGTGTTCAGAGTATTCGCACATATTTGAGTGGCCGGTAGATACTGGGGATTATTTAATTACATAATAGTTTATTGCTTATTTATAACTCTTTGAAAATTGATCACATAATAAAATTGAGTAATAATTTTATAGTCATTTTTTTATGAAAAAAATAACAAATAAATAACAAATGTGAACAAAATGAAAAAAAAACATACATTGCTCTGAACCCAAAATGAGAGACAACGAAGGTACCACAAACACCCGGACCCGAAGAAATGTAGAAAAGAGAATTTCTACATTGACCCGTCCGGAGATCGAACCCGGGACTTCTGAGTTACAACACCTTGAAAACCGGTGTGTACGCCACTCGACCACGGAGGTCGTCAAAATAAGGAATGTCCCTTTAATTTTTTACTTTACAGTCACACTACACCCAAGTGTGTAAAAGCAATAGTTCCACGCTGGCTTCTATTTCACATTGTGTATGGTTCACTTCGCTTTAACAACTTTCTTCTGTTTTCTTATACACTTAACTAAGTACCAGTTAACATACAAATTGTACAGCGAACTTCTGTTATTATTTTTCTTTTCAAACGATAGGCTTGGGAATGTTCTCGCTTTTTTTTATGATTGTATTTTCTAGCTACAAGCAAATGTTGTTTTAGGGAATGCAGTCAACAAATACGAGTGGTAGCAGTCGATAGCAAATGGTAGTTTGTTTGTATTTATTTTCTCCGTTTACTGCGTTTATTTTGCGGCAATGTTTTATGATTTGGGAAGGCCAGCAGTAGAATGATTTTTATTTGAGTCTGACATCGGATAAATTCATAAATAATATGTTGGGACAACTCACACGTGGCCGTCTGATCCTAAACTAGGCAGAGCCTGTATTATGGCAACCAGACAACTGATAAACATACTTATATATTTCTAAATACTTACATATTACAGATTTATTACACTCAGACACAGAACAAATGATCGTGCTCATTACACAAAGAATTGTCCTGGATGGGAATCGAAACCACGACCTCCACTTTAGCAGTCAGGGACACAAGCCACTATTTTTACTGCCCACTTTATTCTGTTCTTTATATGTTAAATTTTATATTTACGAGCTAATTAATATGCGATTAATTATGAGCCAACACAAAAATTAAGATCAATTGAGACTACCTTAATCATTGAGCTTTCTGATCAAATAGTTAATTAAGAAGCAAGAAATTAACTTTTATTATGTAACAATTAGTTATTATTTATATTCCCTATAAATCTTATGCCAAACTTTTTAATCAAATGAAATCTCCCAAAGATAAAATTCACAATCCAATTAACGTTATATATGTGAATAATCAAAATATCGCTGAAACTAACTTCTAGGGAATACAGCTGACTCTTTAACAGTTCTGGAAACGCAGTAACTTCATTTCCCTGCGGCTTGTGCATATGAACGATGGCAGGGTCGGAGCCTTGCTATATGTAATTTGCATTTCCTAGTACTGAATTAGAATTTAGTATGTGGTAATGAGAAAATGGATGATTATGTTACGGGCTCGTGCCTGAGGGGATACAGGTGTCATTGCTATTTTAAACGTTATACCAGTAGAATAAGTTCTTTATTTAATCGTACAAACTTTAAAATAAATTAGTGTTTTCTTTTTTCTACTTATTACGTAATTACGTCGTTTGGTCTCACAGACTGCAATTAACATGTGTTAGTTCAGAAGTCCGATAGATGATGCAGCAGTAGCCAGTAGTCGCAGGTTCGAGACCTGCCTGAGGTTCAACTTTTTCTTTCTACACAAATATTTGCTCCGCATGCGTTAATGCGTAACTAATTTAAAAAAATAATAAATAAATCAATGTATTATTACCTAAATAAAGTTGAAATGACAAGTCTTTTGGAAAGTTTTTAGGTCTTCTTTGCTTGTTCTCTCTAAACGACTTATTATTTATTTTTTAGTATGAAGTAACAAAAACCATTTTAAAGATTCAAATTAAGCTAAACTCATTCCAGTTTTTCCGCGCATTAGTATAATCGACCATATATAATATCTAGTTCAATTGGCCATCGCACCATTAGTGGACGGATGAAAAAATTTCTTTAATCCTTTTTTTGCTGTGTTAATAATTGCCAGTAGGTTTTTATAAAAACAAATAAAATGTTTTGAAAATCGAAATGTATGAAACCGGGACGGGCAGCTAGTATTATATATAATACCATACTTTTCTTTTTATCTGTATAACTGTTTGCGCTAAAATAATATTTACTTATCAGACATAATATTTAACTGAATATATAATAATATGTATCTACATCTGTAATTGATCAATACATTATATGAACAAAACATTATTTGAACTAAATTCAGTAGACAAATTCAAATTACGATTCAGGTCTATAAAGCCTTCAAGTTAAAATAGATTTAGGTACATTTTACGAATTAATCAAATATCCTAGCATTCAACCTAACATTCTGAACTTAGGAACAAATTGTTCGTACATTCTGAACCACTTCCAAAGTAAAATTAGTTGGCCCGCGAAACACTCCAAGATTAAACTGCCAAACTTAGGATTAACTAGTTCGTAAATTACGAAATACCTAGATGCATTCAGAAAACACTTCTGTTAACTGTAATTATATTGGTCAAGTTTAGTGGATTTATTAATTTCCATATTCGTTCTTTTAAAAAACTTATTTATTTTTCAGCTGGAGTATTAACAAAAGCGTCATAAAAAAGTATGAATGTTTTTTTTTTAAACTATCGCGCTGTCTTTTTTTAATAATACTAGCTGTGCCCGCGGCTTCGCTCCCGTCAACTAACTACCCGTAACCTACTCCCTAGAAGAATAGCGACATAAACGAGTTCAACCCTGCATTACTAGTGTTTAAAGTAAACTGTGATGTTTCATGCCAGTTTTCAATGGGAATAATGAACTTCACAATTCCCGGCACGGTCGACTGCAATTGACTCGGCATGAGAGTCTGGTTGATGCGGTATATGTGCATTGTGCACTGTGCAATGCTTTTTGTTTGTATTGTTTTATTATGTTTTGAAGTGTTTTCTTTGTTCTGGTTAGTGGTTTTTTTGTTGAATTGAAATATTATTTTGATCGTATATTTATATTTTTAGTATTAATAAAGATTGTTTTTGGGTATTGTATAATAAATACATAAATATCTTGGCTGTATTTGAAAAGCGTAGCAGAAATTTACTATCTTGCATCTGCACTTTCATAATATAAAGAATTTGAAAACTAGTCGTGATGATTATGGGGTAGATCACTGGGTATGAAAAGTCAAAACCTAATTAGTCCGTCACTTAGATAATAAAAAAAATATAAGACACTTTTTTTTTTTAAATAATAAAACAATATTGACGCCATGCTTGCTTATGAAATGAACGGAATTGTGACATCATGCGACATTTAAAAAAAATGTATCGTCGTGATTATTTGGTTACGTAAAATAATAAAAAAATACTTGTCTAATATTGTTTAACAATCTCACTGACGGCCACTACTTAAAAAGGAAATTATTCAAAAAATTTAAAACGAAATATTTTACTGTTCTAAATTGATTACCACCTGATAAAATTCATCTTTGAAAAATTTGCTCCAAAATATTTTGTCTTTTCTATCATTACAATCTTGGGCAATTTATCTAAACTACCCAAAATCTGGATATAAGTAGAAGATAACAAACAGATAGAGAAGAAAGAAATACGACTCATAATTAAACTTAACCTTTTACAACCACATCCGAAACTTCTCGAGTCCAAGATGTTCCCTTCCTTTCCAAATTGCATTAACTGGTTAAAGCTGAACGACGTAACATTATATTCTAGAACAAAACTCACGAATTCTCAACAAATTCAATTCATGATTTAATTCAATTAATGAATTTCGTTTCCCAAAGTAAATTCGAGGTGGAGAGATAAAAAACAAGACGGTTAAAATAAAAATAATTAAATTATAAAACAGGAAATTTTATTATTTATATTAATTAATGAAAAAATGTTTTGAATAATACGTCTCCGTTATTAAAAAATATATTTTAAATCTAGCTGTTGCCTGCGTCTCCACCCGCGTGGATTTCGATTATCGCAGCTAAAAGTAGCTTATGTCATATCTTGGGATCCTAGTTTACCTCATACCAAGATTCACAAACTATCGGTTCAGCGGTTTAGCCGTAAAAGCGTATCAGACTGACAGACAGAGTAACTTTCGCATTTATAATATTAGTATAGAAGTTTGGATCGATTGGACTTGCCAGGGAATAAGACAATATCGATGATAAAAAATAATGATTTAAAGTTCAAATGAAAAGCATAAGGCATCAAGATACTTCAGCCCTCTAAAATAGAGCTTGTTAAAAAATAACCGGACAAGTGCAAGTTGAATTCACGCATGAAAGGATGAATGAATGATTCCATACTGTTTCAGAGGAAAACAGTAAACAGAATTAAACACTCTGTGCAAATTTGAACTCAATTACGATATATATTATGAGATACAGCCCGATGATATACAGACGGACGAACAGCGGAGGCTTAGTAATAGAGTCCCGTTGGCGCATTTTGGGTACGGAATCCTAATACTATGTATCACTGAAATAGGGCATTTAAATACACAGTCAAAATAACAAGAAGTTTGGTCAAACATTTGCGCCAACTATCCACTTAGTTATTTACACAAACATTTGGCCAACAGTTAACAGGAACGTGTATTTCGAATGTACAGAATAAATAAAGTTTTAGTAGTACACAAAATGTAGCTTGCCTTTCCTGTGTGTTTGAAATTTTGATGATGACAGCAATTTTGGTAAACTGGTAAACTTTGTGCTAATAGTAGCTTTAGACTATAGTTTAATGTTTTTCTCAAAAGGTAATTTAATTACTATGTACTTATTATGTAACCATCTCATAACAAAACAATGTCCTATTCAGATTAAGAAAGAACCTACGTTCATATATTGTACCTACAACGCAATTTCGGTTAAACTTACAGTTTCTTTCTGCGTTTCCTTTTTGTTTTGTGGTGTTTGTTACGCGATATTTTCTGTAGTACCTAGTGAGTTTCATCAAATTCGATTCAGTAGTTTTGTTTTTTAAAATGTCTGTCGATTTTTTTTATTTAAGTCGTGTTTTTTACACTTATGAGTTATTAATTATCAAGGTAAAGCTTTTCTTTAGTTTAACTTATTTGCATTCAGTACTTACCATAATTCATTGTATTTATTTTATCAGAAGCATATAACTAACTCGAACTGACTTCGATCTTATTAACTTCCGGGCTCCGTCCCTGGACGGGTCAATGCAGAAAACCACTTTTCTACATTGTCTCAGGTCTGGTTGTTTGCGGTACCTTCGTTGTCTTTGAGTCTATTACACAAGTGCTTTGGCTGCTTACTTTAGATTCAGAGCAATGTACCTACATTGTGATGTTGTAAAAAAAAATCCGTATTTTACATATATCGATGAAAAATAATAGGCATTTAACAGACACTATTAAACTATATAAAAGTAGGAAATAAAAAATAATAAACAACGTACAAAAAGGGAGTTATTTCCGCAATAATTTCTTATCGGACGCAACTTTTGAGTGGGACCGCAATAAAATCCGATCGTAAAGCCTTCTACAGAGCTCTTCCTTTACTGTTGATAAATCGACATGAGATGGCAACCGTTACTTTTAGATCTAATTAATTTGACGTTTTTCCTTGTTTTAGTGATTTTATCGGTGTTTCAGCTTGATGGATCTGGTATACCATAGCCATAAGCCCAATTGCTACGAGAGACTAGAGATATTGCTAGAGACAGCTGTGTTTTAATTGCGAAGTTAAAACTATTGACTGACCTGGTGGCCCAGTGGTCAATGACCCTGACTGCTTAACCGGAGGTCGTGGGTTCGATTCCCACCTGGAACAAATCATTGTGTGATGAGCATTATCATTTGTTCTGTGTCTGGGTGTAATTTATCTATAATATATTTGTATTTAGAAATATATAAGTATGTTAATCAGTTGTTTGGTTGTCATAATGTCACAGGCTCTGCCTAGTTTGGGATCAAATGGCCGTGTGTAGGTTGTCCCAAAATGTTACCAGATATTGTAATTGTCTTTAGAGATTTATTTCAGTTTTTTTTTTTATTTTAAAAGTTGTACGTAATTTGCAAACTCAGTGACATTTCTTGTATTCTCAATTCTTAAAAAAATGTGTTAGATGGAAATGATATAACATCAAAACTGACCTTCACTGATGATATTTATCAGTTCCATCACACACAATTTTCATCAACATCCTGATCATTTATTAAATCAAAACGAGACCTTATACGATACCCAAAGAACTACACTTTCAAAAATAATAAAAATCTTTTTGAACTTGATTAAGGGCAGCAAAGTCAACAGTCTCAGGTCCTAAGTTGACTGATTACTAACATAAGGCGGACACCGAAGGCTCCAGACACAAAAAGTTTACCAAACAAACACACAGACTAAATAAATGTAGGCCTTATTATATTTGCGATAAACTTATGAACCTTATCTTACTTATACCAAACGACTTCTTTAAACAATTTTTCTTTTTTTTCTTTCTGCCTAGCCTTCTCCTAAGCTATGTTGGAGTTGGCTTCCAGTCTTACCGGATTCAGCTGAATACCGATTTTTACACGGAACGACTGCCTATCTGACCTCCACAACCCATTATACTGAGTAACACAGTATCCCAAAGTAAGACTGGTTGTCAGAATTGTAATGACTTAACGACTGTCAAAGATCAACGTATGACAGTCGGGACCAACGGCTTAACGTGCTTTCTGACGTACAAAGGAGTATGATATGTTTACAAATGGTCACCCATCCACGAACCAACCGCGGCGAGCGCTGGTTAACCTGTATTATCGGTTAAACCATACGGCATACACAAATCCACGAGCCCTTAAAATAATAAAATTTTCCTCTAGACAATTTTACTATTGTGATAAATAGACAAGGGAATAAAGTAGGTATAATGCTCAAAAACCTATGCAAGTTAAATAGAAGAAAGAAAGAAAAAACATTTATTTGCCACAAATGCAACGCATAAAACTATACACAAAAAAAATATAAGAAGAAAAATACGTAAAACAGCTTAGATTTTAGTACCTCTTCATTCCAAAAAGCTATGAAATTCCAACAAAATCGTGAGCTCAAACAATGTTGTATAAAGTTCAAAGCGATAAAGTTTCAATGGACCGGAAGTGACGCGCACCTTCCTCGTTAGAGGCTTCTATTTCCGGTGGACTGTGTTTTAATGAGGCTTGGTCATTACTGATTAACTTGTTTTATTAAAGTACAAAAATCAATGACTACTTTAAACATAGAAGTCGAGAAAAAAAGTCACACTTGCCTGTAATGAGTTCGAACCTGCAACCATACAAATCCGTTCGTTGAACCGCTAGGCCACAACATTCGCTTATAATATTTATAAGATTTAAGACATGTCAGAAATCTAAAATTTATAAAAAATGTGTGTAAAATATATTTTTTAAGATATAAGAAATACCGGCAATTGCGAGACATACTCGCACACAAAGGGTTCCGTACTATTATCTATAAAAATCAAGGTCGATAAGGCAAAAATCTTGTCGTGTTGACTCAGGACTAGATTTTTTAACACTTATTCCTGAGAAAATCGGTGGTGACACACGGATAGACGAACAAGAGAGTGATCTTATAGGGGTTCCTTTTCTTACCATTCGAGATACTTCCATACCTAAAACGTCAAAAGAAATCCTAAAAAGTAACCTAATTAAATATTTCTTTATTAAGCCACCGTAATAGGTAATATATATCTAAATTTAAATAACACAGTACGTATCATGGTTAGTAAGCTTGTCACATCAATCATAGTCAATCAATTTGCTAGATTGATAGATTGTAACAATCACGTCCCGACCAATTGTGTCATTAATGTTGTTGATTTAGTTAGCGATTATAACTTAGTCGGCTACAAAGGGATAGATATAAAAAGTACTGTTCATTATTTTACGCTTTGTTAATTAATATTACAGTCCAAAACTTATGTACTATAGCTTTTTGTAGAAATAAAATTGTTTATTATACAATTAGGATATAAAATCACTTTTACACGTCATTTTTTTGAGCTCGCTCGAGTTGACATTTCCTGACTACCATGAGAAGAAATGTCGAAACAAATTTAGGGGTCACAGTCTCTTTTAAAGTCCAAATAATATTCACGAGTAAACAATGGCAGGGTATTTTATTATGTAGTTTATTTAATTTGGTATTAAACCATATTTTAAAGAATGCGATTGGTTAATTAAAATATTAATGAAATAATTAAAAATTCACTGTCTGTATAGTACCTAAATATAAGCCTCTATTTATGTTTTAATAATTATTTTCTCTTACCTTTATTCTCCATCTACCGTCACAGTCTCAAAACCGACACAAAACAATTCACACAAGGAAAAATAAAATTCAAAGAGGTGTTGCCAACACAATGCACATGACGTCACAAAGTAGGGCAATTAGTTCAGTCATGTGATGACCGCCGACGACAGCGGATGTCCGTGCCCGCGCCTCTCAAGTGTTCACACTGTATGTACTTGTTTATGGTACCAATGTTTTATATTGTTTTTCATCTAAGAGAATGGTTCAAATTTATAGAGTAGCTTTATTTTTTTATTTTGAATTTAAAGTATTTTTTAAAATAATTGAAATATTATTTAAGTTTTTGACTAATGTATGTTGCTAATATTATGCAATCATGTAAGGTTATCACAAAAAAATTAGCAGATTATAATTTTATTTATAAGATTTTGTAATCTAATAAATAATACTGTCAACAGAAAGATACAACAATAAATACACATAACACAAGGTTTTAAAACTAAATTCACAAAGCCGGAATTCCCATAACAATACCAACCGACACTCTACGCAATATAATAGAAATACTTCACCAGTTATCGATATAGTATGTGACTCTTATCGACAATCAACAATAGAATATAGCATGTTCATGTTATGTTGATTGTCAATCAAGTCGATATCGATAGTGTCACGATACACGCGACTCTCGTAATTTGGTAATAAGTACTGGCGATGGAAATAGTGTAATTACAATAATTAAATTATTTTCTGTTTGATTTAATAGTAATAGCGAGTATTATATTTATTACTTGTTACATAGATGATAATTTTTTAAACTAATGCATTCAGATAATTTTCAGGGTTTCGTACCCAAAAGGTGCCTATGTGACGCTATTACTTGGCTTGTTCTGTCCGTCAGTCCGCCTTTCAGCGCGCTGTATCTCAAAAACCCTAATAGATAAAGACTTAAAATTTTCACAAAGTGTATATTTCCGTTCCCGCTAAAACAACAAATAATAAAAATAAATTAAAAACAAAAGAAGCTCCCCTGCTAGAGACGTACTGTTGTGTTTTTTTGCTCAATCTTAAAAATAGCAACAAATAGCTTAGTAAGCCTGAAATGCTGTCAAATATTGCGCTATATTCGCAAAAAAATAAGTTTTTATTATATTAAAGGAGGCCCCCATAAAATGTTATGTCTTCTACCTAAAACTGTACCTATCAGGCGACAATACGAATCGATATTCAATGTCTGTCATACCCCTTTCATAATTTAATCAAAGCCAATGTGTATTGTGAATGTTCTGTTAACACATGAACACCAGTCTTGTATACCTACATGTTAGTGTCAAAGCTTTGTTAGTTTTTGTAACTATGAATTGGAATATGTTCAATGGGTGTAGGCAGCTCGAACTAACATTTTTATTGGGAACTACAGACAGAATTGTTAATGGTTTTGTTGTTGCATGTACTTTTTTGTAGTGCTAAGTTTTTTATTCGTCCGTTATAATTTTAGAATTATGATTGCCTAACTATAGATTACACGGGTAACTTAAATTGGGGAATCTTGGCAATTTTTTTTTAAATTTTTGTATTGCTGTACATTCCTGGGTTAACACCCAGGACATCATTTTAAACCAAACTCTCCAATAATCGCGCAATTAATTGTCCGTGTAAGCATACAGAGGAAAAAAATTTAACTTTATTTGACAAAAAATATATATATATATTTTGAAAGTTTTTATTATTTTCTCATTAAAAATCTTAACAAAAACAAACTGCCTAAAACATGATTCTAGATTATTATTAATTTCTGTTTCATATAAGTAACACACAAATACCATGAAATAACATTGATACTCAAACAGGAACCATATTTTCACCGCAGTACCGATTTCAGTAAAACTCAACAACCTGCAAAATGGAATTTCAAAATGGCCGCTTTGCTTACAAGTTGTAGTGTTATTACACAATACACAATTCCCATCGCTGTGTAATAAAAGTACTAAACTTACAATACGGTGACGTTTTTAAATTGTTTATTTTGAAACAAAATTGGTTTCTGTACAGTGTAGCTGGAATATTTTGCTATTTACGCTACGTCCATTATAGAAATTCCTATCAGTTGTGATACTGTAAAACTGTGCGACAGAAGACAATATCTGTCCTCCGTTTTAAAAAATGTATAACTATCATTGTTGTAGAAATTCACGCTGTTATTTTTATTGCACAAAATGTAATTTTTATAACATTTTTAAAATTTTGGTTTTTTATAGGCGCTTATTTAGTTGATTATGTACAAAAAAAAACATTGAACATGAGACTTTGTTATATTAATATATACAGCATGCAACAAAAACCCTGTCCGATCCTTATGAGTATTATCCGGCATCTAACTGCGTACACATATTATACGTTACTATTGAATGGATTAGAGATTATTATTTTTCCCCGGTGAATATAATTAAATTAAAATAAAAATGGCTTAAAAAAAAATCAAAAATCGCTTGACAAATTTCACATGTACCTACTACCTACAGTTTTGTATTAAAGAAGCCACCTGAGCGGGACATTTTTTTCTAGTACATATGTTAAACCAGGAATACGTCTTTATTGGATCGGACAGGGTTTTTGTTAGTATATAACAAAAACCCTGTATATAATATATATAGATCATCTTTCGTTTTTATATATACCTACCTACTACTAAACCAAAGATGTCAAATACTTTGTTACTACTTGTTTGCTTATTTATTTCTAAATAAACATTTTACTATATTATACTTAGCCTTTTTTTCTGCCGATGTATATTTTGATAACATTAAGAAAGGAACATTCATTACCATCTTTTTATCTCGAGTCAATCGTTTTCCGTCACGAGATGTTTAATCAAATTTATGAAGGCATCTCCGTAATCTTTATCAAACATCTTTGAGTTCATCTTAAATGATTCATAACGTGAGCGACATTATAAATATCAAACGAAGCCTGGTGGAGTAAATAGTATGATATCGCGTTCCCCACGCCTTTGAGATTACCGTCCGACTTACTTGAATTCTTTTATAGGGTTGGCAATCAAAATATTATGAGATTACTAGCTGACCTTGCAAACGTTGTTTTGCCATGACCACCCTTATCACCTTTAGACATAAAAATCCCACGACTTATTCTCAGACCTACTAAATTACAAACAAAAAAATCATAAAAATCGGTCAAGCCGTTTTGGAGGAGTTCAATAAAAAACACTGTGACCCAAGGTTTTTATACACCTATCAGAAGAATTTTTTCTTACGAAGTATAAATGTCATTTGACCTATCTATGCAGAAATGGCGTGCGAAACTGGATTCTGAAGGAATCGTCTCTGAATCTAAGGAGAGAGAAACGGCAAAAGATTGGGGAGACCTTTGGGTTATTATGGTATGATATGATGATGGATAATAATATTTAGGTAGATTTCTATGAATTGCTAAAGTATTGTTTTTTTGAAAATTCTGTACATTGTTAGAAGTGAGTCCATCTAAATTATGAATGAATTATATATGACAATGAAACAGATAGTTATTTAATGGGTACCTTCTCAAGGCTTAAATATTTTACTGCATTTACATAGTTAATTGTTTATTTAACGTCATTTTAATTTTTTCAATCGAAATCTTTTTGCCAACCCTACAACCATCCAAATTTATTTAGAATTTTCCTTATGAAATAAGTACTTTGAAACGTTTCAACAAAATTTATAGCGAGACTTTGGCAAGTAATTCTGAGTTTTGTCGACTTTCTGGAGTTTGAACTCATTGCGTTCGTTACTTAACGGATTTTGATACGTTTCGATGTGATAATTAAACTGTTTGAGTAGCTATTCGGTAGAATTTAAGAAACAATTGTTTCCTTTGCCAATAACTTTTTTTTTTAAATTGCTGTCCCCTGCGACTTTTAGTTTCAACGGTTTTTCATTTTTGCAACATTTTTCATTTATGCTCCTCTCCTTTTGGTCGCAGCGTAATGTTATATAGCTTATAGCCTTCCCCAATAAATGGGCTATCCAAAACTGAAACTGTTTTTTTTTTCAAATTGGACCAAACAAACAAACTCTTCAGCTTTATATAATATATTTATTAAAAACCAAGGCATTTATTAGGCATAACTCCAAACTTCGGGTCTACATAAAGTAAAAGACAACAGCACTTAGTCCAACCTGGGACAGGGCCAATGAGGAAGTTTTTATTTACGTACAACTAGGTATATAAGAAAGTCATAAAACAAGTTCGCTCGTTAATCCCTGATGTACCTATTTATTTTTATGTGAGAACTGTGCCTTGAGAATCCTTAATAACAAGAAGACAATTTACTTAACAATGGATCACGAAAAAGGTAGAGAATAATCACTAAAAACCTTGAGGAAAAATTCTTTCACCAGTAGAAAGCTATATTATTTCTTAGTGACATAGGCATACGGAACGGAAACGCGGGTAAAACCGCAGGGCTCAGCTAGTTTTATCATAAGCATAGTTCACTTCGTTTAGGTCATTTTCTCAATGGTTTCGTTAAAATGTTTTGCTTCACCATCAGTATAAACAAGCAAGATGTGGTACCAAAACGCAACTCAGCCAAAAACCTTTTGATTTTTCCCTGTATAAGGTGATTCTTTTGGCGTTGTAAAAACGAAAACGATGACCTCTCTATTGGTTATGAAAACGATTGGTATTAAAAATTCAAGGAAAAAATTCGACTTAAATAGTATTGAAATTCGAGTTTATTTTTCATTTGTTTTTTCAATTTCTTAATACAAATCGTTTTTATAATAGGTATAGAGGTCATAATTATCATTTTTACAACGATAACAGAATCATCTTGTAGGTATATTATATTCTAGCATATCTGTGCTTCAAATTATTTTCATATTGCTTTAGAAGTTAAGTATCGAACTCACTATCAATCACTACCTGCCCCTCTAGCCAAAGGATATTTCTAGAAGCATTAACACTGATCGAATCGCTCGAATGTATGGAAGTGACAAGTCTAAGTCACGTGACTTATCGAAATGAAATGTCATTTCCATACATTTAATGTCATTTAAGCGATTTCTATCATCATTATTCCTCGTAGAAATGTCACTTGGCTAGGGTCTGCGCTTGCTACGTAGATAGGTATTAGATAAATATTAGGTATTTTTATTCTTCTGGTTTTTGTCCACTGCTGGACATGTCTCCCTTCTCCTCTCTTGAATAATAGAACTAAATAAACAGTTATTAGTACTACATAAGCTGTCTGAAACTTTATCGTGTTCTGTCCACTCCTTTTTATTACATCTCCGGGGTATAGTAAAATAAAATCATGGTTATTATGTAGCTTGTTGTTATAAAGTATTCTTGGTATTTTGTGGATTATGCTAAGTAGGGTTTACTGTGTTTTTGTTTTTTATTTAACGTTGCTGTATTTTTAGCAGCGTAAATTATTTTAATATTTTCACTTCTGTTTTGAGACAGTGTCGAACTTTTTTATATGTTGACCTAAGAAGTTGCTCTAAACTAATAGCTTTCTGGTTTGTATAGTAGCTAAAGAAATATCTATACTAATAAATAAAATTGAATCGTCTGTTTGTAATATTAAAAATAACCGCTTTTTACTGCATGCATAATTATTATGAATGTATTAACGGTACATATACCTAACAATTTTTTTTTAAATTTTCGTCTGTCTGTTTATTCCGGCTAATCTCTAAAACGGCTGCATTGATTTTGACGGGACTTTCACTGGCAGATAGCTGATGTAATAAAGAGTAAATTAGGCTACTTCGAAAACGAAAATAAAAACCTTTTTTGTTAAATTCCACGCGGACGAAGTCGCAGACTCAGCTAGTGCGTAATAATATTATAGTGCATATATATTATATGCGTTTCATGCAACTTAAATATTTGTTTTGGTCTTGTCATTTTTACATTTTATATTTCACTAATAAACACAGCAGATGCACTTACAATACATACTAAAAATTGTATTTACACATTCCTTTTACAAAATCCAAAATACGAAACACTGCAACAGTAAACACAACTATACCTACTGGTATATTCCTACCGTAACTACAACTGAAAGAGAATTTTACCGTTACACCCTACCCCTCAATTGATCGTCCCGTTGCTATGGATTGCCGAATCTCTTTACGGCTCGTTGGCATCGTCCTGATAGCAAAGAGACAGATTTATTATGCATATCGTCATGCCTATTACGTGAAAAGACAGGGGTTTGCTGTCTCACAATTGGTTATGTTATAAATAGCACTTAAATGGCTGGGAGCAAAATATATTTTCAGTGAGAATTTCAAATTGAAATGTTGCTAAAAGTATTGAAAGATATAAAATAAATGTAGGTTACCAATGACTTAAAATGGAATGCGATTTTAAGTAAAGATTGAACCAGTTATGTTTAAAGAAATGTTTTTTTTTTATAACCTGATACGTATTCATTTATGTGCTTAAAAAAATAGTCTTTAACTTGAGAACCTTCGTATTTTTTGTCTGTAAAAATATAACTGAACAAAAATTGCTTTACAGTTCTTAAACGTTAAAAAATATTATAATATTGAAATAGATTCCTTGAATTTTATGCTTAAATTCATTCGTCTGCTTGAAGTAAGTTATGCATTTCAAAGTTCCTGTGGCAGAGAGTACTTTATGAAATACTATTGGGAGCAAAGTTTGGAAGCCAACTCCTCAATTAGCAGGTTCACAGATATTAGCGTTTGACTTTAGATACCTGAATCTCGATCCCTTTGTCGCAAATAAAATTAAAATTACTTGCATCTTCATTCAAAATAAAATCTTCGTTCAGAAGGGACAATGTATACAGTATTTCAGTAAATAATTGGTGTAATTATTTTATTTTAAGGTTCATAAAAAAAAGTAAAAGAACAACAATTAAGGATATCGTACAGATTGTTAGCTAAGTTTCAACTTAAAACTTCTAATTTAATAATTAGCACTATTAGGTAGACAGCTTCATCTCTGAGTAGTCAATGGATTACTAAACACATGTATTGCCAACCCTTAGCATCAAAAACAAAGTACTCTGCCTATATTATGAGTTCGTAAATCAAGACTGTTACACTCTTGGAGTAAAAATAAGTGTAAACTATAGGAGGCGCCTAACAGAGTATGAACTGTGAGCACAAGTACGAACAAGTAAAATCGTAAAATTTCTGTCAAAACAGATCGCCGTTTTATTAAAGCTATACCAAAACCGAATATTACGCTTACGCGCGGCACAACCGCCTACTAGCGATGTGCGCACTCTATGCTTGTCTATGCATAGTCTAAAGTTGGGAACAGTCTTTCTACTTTCACATAAATTACCAAAAAAAAATACCATCTTCGGTCTATGAACAGTAACTAAGGCACGTGCAACCAACTACAAGATACAGGGAACTTGGCTTGGATAACTTTGCCAAGTTTAAAAAGTCACTAGAGTTAAGGACGCCCGTCCTTAAAACTCTTGAGATACATTTAACTTCAAACTTTTGAACAGTATAAAATTTCAAGAAGTTTTTAATTTTCCAGTGGATTTTTCTTATCTATTCCAGTTGTACAATCAACGAATTCTTTTATTTCCTGGCAAAAACCTTCGTAAATAGCTATGCTGGATAATTTCTGATGAAACCCAAGCTTTGCCGTCTGTTGTCATAACCACTCGAATGGGATTTTCTAGATTCCTAGTGCACTAAAATACACTGCTTTCAATCTTGCTCTTGGCCATTAAAGCACGTATCAATAGCACCAATAATTGTAGCATAAATAGCCTTCCCTTTTAAAGGATCTTTGCAGCAAAATGTTTGGTTTTCAAATGGGCTAACTCATCATATATATGTAAATACTGATATATCAAAAAGCCTTGTATTTAAACGTCCCAATTTAGGCTGATTTTTTTAAACAACATCAAAAAAGAGTAATTTAACAAAACAGTAAATGTTCACCAACCTTTAATCACAAATCAGAACAATTTGAAACTTGGAACCACATCAAAACATTATCCGAATCAACTCTTTACTCTTGACTGTTCATCTTAAATCCCTTACGAATGAAAAAGCGGGCTGTTATCTCAACGAGACTGAGAAGGCTACATACCATTTTCCAACTCGATAAACATCTACAGCGGTGATAAACTGGTTTCCATCGTATATATCACTTTGCTTCGGTTTGGGGTTCAACTTGAGGATGATGAGGATCCTAGCGATGGATTATTTTGTCAGAAGTTACGTTACAAGGAGAGGGGATTTGTACGCTGCATGTACATGTTGTACACTTCACATGTTTGGGAAGGCAGTTTAATTCCCATCTAAACTGCTGTGAGGTAGTTTGAAATTATTAGGTAGCATATTAAATAAAAGGGTTTTTATAGTTAGGTTTGAAAGATTCATCAAAATTTGCTTTAGTTTTTTTCCTTTTTCCAAGCTATATTGGAGTCGGTTTCTAGTCTTAAAGGATTCAGCTGAATATAGTAAAAATATATAAACATAAGGCCTTTTCAGGTACTTTTAAAACTTTAAATGACTTTAAATAGAGCGTGAATGGAGCATGGAGCACCTCCAGAACCCATTTTACTGGGTAAAACAATATCTCATAGTAAGACTGGTTGTCAGAACTGGTATGACTTAACGATTGCCAAAGATCATTGTATGGCAGTCGGGACCAACAGCTTTACGTGCTTTCCGAGGCACGGAACAGCCTCATTAAGTTTAAAAATGGTGGTTGACCATTCACAGACTAAACTATATGGCTAAATTGCTCAAATTATACGGTTTACATTAACCATTAATTTGCTTTAGTTCAAAAGTTAAAAAAACAGTTTGACTTACAGCATGGATTTAAATTCGTCAAAGATACATTCATAAATTACTACGAAATCTTAAGTCAAAACTAGATTTGAAATTTACGAAGATTATTTACTCCGAAAATGTATACTATTACACCGGACTGTTCCAACATCTAATTACGAACTACGGAACCTTCGCGCTAATAAAATTTTAATCTGTTCACTGAAACAAACGGAGCGTGTCGGTTTTTACTCAGAATAACAAACTTTTGGAACGTGAAATTTTTCAAACTTTCACATTTAGAGGTGTATCATAGTTTTTTAACTAACGTTACAGGATCGTCCGGATAAATTCCGTTCCGTTTTTTGTTTGTTTCCTAATTGTGTAGAGAACAATATTTTGGAAAGTTATGAGGGACCATTTTTTGAGCGTGTTTGAGCTAATTGTTGTACAAAGTTGGTTAGAGATTAGCTTGCACGTTTTGATCGTTATTTTAAATTAACATTTACGGTTTGGAACAGGCTATACAGAAAAGACTTAAACAATTTAATTTTAGAGTTTTGGTATAAGAGTTAAATGTATCATTATTAAATTCTCAACAAACTATGTTGTTAATATTTTAAAGCCATGCAAATAGTTACTTGGAAAATCACAATTGTAGAGAATTTAATAAAAACAAAGAATTTAAATATTACGATCAGCGAAATCGTTCCCATTTGAACCGAAGCACCTCTTTTCTCTTCATTCGTTATCTTACATACGTTTTTTCTACGACGGTTGAATAGGGTGAAATGAGCAACATTGTAATTCCACCATTATCCATTTTCACGCTCTCTTTTTGATTTATTTGCGAGTTTTTTTGCTTCGTAAGCTGAATCTCGTTGTGTTTTTATAAAGGCGAGGAAATTGTGTTCTTGATCTTGTTCTTAAATGAAAACGGACTAAATTGAAGGACAATCTATATATGTAAAAGATAATGTACGTGTGTATATGTATATTCACCTTAAACTCGAGAACTGTAAGCCCACTTGAAATGAATCTAACAAACTTATAAAAGGCGACATGGCCACTCCAACGAACATAGTAACGTAGGGTGGCGCTGGTGGCAGGATATTTATCTTTTTATCGAATTGTAGATTTTTTTTAAGTAAAGCGAGCACACCTGTCATAAGCTAGTTAACGGTTGGCGCATACATACCTATTTATGTTTATAATTTAATTATCAGCTAGGAAAAAGTATTTTAGTAGCACGTAACAAAAACTTGAAGTGAAGCATTCAATCAAGCAGTTAATCCTACTGTTTTCAGCTTGTTTATGTGAACCTCACGCGGAAATATGTATAAAATATTTGAACACGTTTCCCGTACGTGTTTTGACGGGAACCTGCGTTTACCATCAATATAGAGTCTTTCACAGCCTTGGCCGAAGAAAAAACGGAACGTGAACGAAATACTTATAAAACAACGTGTGATGGAGCTTTTTGGTAGATACTTAATAGAAGTGCAATGTGTGGATATAACGCAAAACATCTTTAATTGTTATGTAAGATTTTTAATTCCAAAATTTGGTACTTAAATTCTTACTTACACTTCTGATTCATGTATCCTAATACTAATATACTAAATATTTGTATGTTTGAAACAAATAAACTCAAATCGACTGCCCCCTACTACTTGTTGTTGTTGGCTGCCTAGTTTGGGATCACATGGCCGTGTATGAGTTGTCCCAAGATATAGGAAAAAAAATAAGAAAACATTTAATTTTATATGTAAATGGAATAAACCGGTTCTACCAAAATTATAGTGTTAGACACAGCCAAAATATGCAAAGTGACACCAAAAACGTTGCTTAAAATATTCATAAAAAACAATAGCTTTGCACAACAATCGCGAAGGGGTATTTCTAAATTTATCTTCTTAGTTGCAAAAGGCTTTCTCGTGGGAAATATGAGAAGAAGACAAATTGTTGTAACATTGGCGGTCAAGTTCCAGAGCCGGATGAAAAATGGATCGAGCCTTCGAAGTATTTTTTCTCAGACATTTAGAGTAAACAATTCGGAGATTGGATTGAAAGCTAAATAAGATTGTTTTCTTCAAGTGTTGAATAGGGAATTTAATAGTTTTTGGGTGGTTCTAGGGTTCCGTATCTCAAAAGAAAAAAAAGGAACCTTTATAGGATATTTTTTTTGCTATTCTGTCTGACTCTCAAGAATTTTTTTCTCAGGAACGCGTGGTGTATTCAGATTAATTTCAAATAACTTTCGTAAGGCGTATTCATAATTATTTAGTAACTAGCTGTGCCCGTGGCTTCGCTCCCGTCAACTGAACACTTACCCTGGTGGCCTACCTACCCTACCCTACCTTCCTACCCTACCTACCTATATTCCTACCTTCCTACCCTACCTACCTACCTACCCTACCCTACCTATGTCCTTCTCCTGGTTCTAAGCTAACTCCCCACCAATTTTCAGCGAAATCAGTTCATCCATTCTTAAGTTTTAAATAGTGTAACTACCACGACTTTCTTTTATATATATAGATATTAATGGTTTACTCACGCACATTCTCGGGATCGCCTGACTAGTTTCAGACTCAATAGAAGTCCTTAATCATGAGCTGCGGCGGCGGCGGTGTCGCGAGTCGAACTAGACTCTTAATGCAATAAATAATTCAATTACTCTATGTGGGAAATCAAACGTCTTGATCGGCTTAAAACTTTATTTAATAAACTAAAAACCAGCTTTAACAAAAGAATACGTCTTTTCCTCATTCGTCTTCCGCCATTGCCTGGTGTTCAATGTGTTTATCTATCTCACAACCTATTATGTAAGGAATATCTGTAAAGTAACAGGTTATGCGCCCTATCCAGTTGTCATCTACTGGCAAAAACATTATGTTCCCACTTTTCATCACTAATGTAACATTTCTTAAGAATTCTTGTCCTATTATCACACTATACGGCATAGAAACATTAGGCACTATATGAAACATTACGTCACAGTAGATCTGTCCGTCAATCATCACCGAAACAATAACCTTGCCCATAGACCGAACCTTCGCCTGACCAAGTCCGAACAATGATAAAGGATCGTCCTCACATCTCGGCGATCCGATTAACACATAGAAGTCTTGAGAAATTAAATTCACCTCACTACCAGTGTCTATCAAAGCACTTGTTGTGTTATTCAATATCGTTATTGTTTTCCGCGGTTTTCGTAACATAACTTGTTTGTTATTGTTTGCTTCACGATAGGTGGTCGTAACGTCAAACCCGTCATCTGTCAAACTCGAAACAGTGTGAACATCGTAACAATCAGACGTCATATCAGTGGTACCACCATCGGCCGGCGAATAGGTGACATCCGTGTTGAACATCGTGCGCTTCGTTCCATTTGCACCGCCCTCTTGATCTTTCGGTCTCTCGCCACTCGTACCAACTTGTCGGAATGAAGACGGGTGACGTCGTACGAAACTCGCACCTGATTGGCCGCCAGCGCTCGGTCCGCTTCGTGATGTACTCGGCACTCGTTCGGGTATCTCCGTAGCTTTGCAGTGCGGTGCAATATGGCCGAAACCATTACATTTGAAACACTTTAGCCCAAGATGCTTATGAGGGCATTCTTTCGAATGATGACTTCTTTCTCCGCAGCTATAACACCTTATCGTTCGACCCCTTGTTGACAAATCACCCCCCAGCGGCTGGCTACGCACTTCTCGCTTTTTAATATTTTCCTTTAGAGTTTCGTAGATACGAAGTTTTTCTTTGAGGTCCGTGTAGGTCGTCACACCGTATAACATAATTTTGTGAGTTTCTTCGCCTGGAAGTCCATCGACAATATACTTAATAGCAACGTAGTCAGGCATTTTGCCACGTTTTCCCAGCTCACGCATGATCAATACATAATCAAGGTAACTTTCGTCGTTCCTCTTCTTTCGGCTACTCATCAGTTCATGTGCGGTCTTCTGATCCAGGGTATCCGGGAATTCTTTGGAGATCGCTTGCCGCAACTCCTCCCAACTCTTAAACGGCCGCTCCGACCGGAGCCACAACGCCGCCGTTCCCGTGAGAGACCTCCTCGCGATAACGAGTTGTTGAAGCGGCGTCCATTGAAAAATCTCACCGTTATCTTCAATCTCTTGTATAAATTTTGTAACTGAGTAACTTTTGTCCTGGCCATTAAATTTGGGTATTAAATCGTCTGCGTACCCAACACCGGCGGGCATCCAGGAACTTGTCGACTTAGGATCGTCGTTGGCCATCTTCAATTTTGAAAATTTGAACACGTGAAAGCGTTCGTCGTATTTCGTCGTTAACGTCTTTTCTCTTGTGATTTCCCAACTATCCCACTTGTGTGGGCGTGAAATGTGGGAAATCAAACGTCTTGATCGGCTTAAAACTTTATTTAATAAACTAAAAACCAGCTTTAACAAAAGAATACGTCTTTTCCTCATTCGTCTTCCGCCATTCCCTAAAACTTCCCTCTCTCTCACACAATCACGCTCTCACTCATTCCAACCTTGACACTCAGTCTTTTCATCCCCACATCTATGTAAACTTAATAAAAAAACACAGCCATTTTTATAGTTTTTCCCATACCGACATTTCCGAGAAACTCGAAACCCTAAAACCGAGAATCACGAAATTTGACATGATGCTAGGTGTACCGTTACAAGTAAAGGAAAAAAAATGTTAATTAGTAATTTTTTAACATTAAAAATACGTTTTTGCGATAACAAACTTATATTTACTTTTGGAAATTTAATAGTGTCTAATTTAATCAATGTATGAGAGAACATTTTTTACACAGAAAAGTTTGTTTTTAGAGGTTTAACCGTGACGAACATTAAACTGAAGCGTCAGTTAATCATCAGAATAAGTTCACTTCTACTACTTATTAATAGTTAAAAATTAAACATGTATAGAAAAATATTCACGGATACTTTTGAAACATAATAATATAAAAAGTATTCTTAAAGTATTTCTGAACTGCTGAAAAAGGTTTCAATAGATTCGTTGTACCTATTTCAGAAGATAGACATCTTGAGAAATTATATTGTTCCCAGGCCAGTTTCTTATAAAGTTTATGTTAGGAAGTTTATACAATATTTTATCTTATTTAGTTTAGGGAAGCATTGTATTTTCTTGAGAGATAGGTTAGTTTGTAATATTATATTAGTAAGAATTGGTGCCTTTCCACTAAAACCAAGTAGAGTGTGACAAATACAATGTGACATGTGATTATAAGATTTTTAATTTACTTTTTAGGGTCCGAACCAACATGGAAATATGTAATAATTAAAAATAGTCCTAATATAATTGTATGTATATGACATAGTAAAGTTGTAATTTTTTTATGTTGGTAATGTTGTCTTGTATATGTTTAAAGTATTAAATATGCAATAGTCATAGTATATTGTAATACTATAAAATTAAACAAAGTTAAATATAAAAGAGTTAATCTACAATAAATTTTCAGTGTCCTAAATCAAATACCATGGCCCCAAAGTGGCGTAAAGGCATTAACGAGTAAAGCCGGGCATAAAACTTGGTTATCCGAGGATGGTGAGTGCCAAGCCGATGGTACGTGACCGGCATCGAACCCCAGACCTTCCGGTACTCAATACGTTATGTCTCGAAGTTTGGCAATAATAAGGTACTGTGATATTCAAAGTTAGGTGGTTTTACCTGCATATAAAATTAATGAAAAAATGAATAATCTAACTGAACTTTAGTCATTATGTAATTTAGTTGAATTACAAAAAAACAAAATATTTGATACTCCAATTGTAAAAAAAGTTATGGATTTTTTTAAACCACGCTTTGACCCTTAGGACCACGTCTTGTAAGATATATTAATAATTGGGATCCTTTTCAGTTGTTGTCATAATCCCGTAATTTTTTTTGTTACGCATTAAAGCATGCGGAGGGCATATATGTAATTAAATAAAAAACTGCAAAGAAATAATTAAAAAAATCTCAGGCAGAACTCGAACCTGCGAGCACCAGCTCAACGCGCCAGTCGCTTTACCAACTAAGCTACCGTCACTGACTGAAAGTTTCAAGTTCTGCCTGAGGTTTATTTTTTTTTCCTTTCTACTATTCGTATTAAGGTTTATATCAAACCTACAACCGAAAAAGATGAAATCAAGGCTTAAGTACCTAATCACTTTGAATAACGCCAAGATACTATTTCACTATACAGCTGAGACAACTAAATGTCTCTAAATAATACAATCTTAATAAAAGGCATAGTCTTCACAACAGCCTCATAGCATCTCGCTCCCGTGAGTACTTTCTAAGCTACCTTCTTAAACAGCATCGCCGCATAGCAACGAAATTAGTCAATTTGGTTTAAACTAGGCGCGCAGTCTTTGAGATTAGCTGTAGTTAAATTATACTAAACCTATCCCAAATCCGTTATCTGTTTTTGAGTTAAAAGGCAAATTGAGTGGGATTTGTTTTAATTGACAATTAGGTAAAACATTACCACAGATTTCTGGAAGGCTGATCAATTAAATCTGCTATCAAATAATGATCAAGACTGCGATTGGTTGGACAAAACACTAACAACCAATCACAGCGCTTAACATGAGGTTTGACAGGTGATTAACAAATGTTTGTGTTGACCACAATTTCATAAATCGGATGTTCGTATCGTCTTTTCGATGTTCCATATGATCCAGCCCTGTTATACAGAATAATGTACGATAGAAATGAAAATTATGGTTGATATATATTATGACGGCGTATCGGTAGGTTTTAATGGGTGCGAACGGAAATAAATTATAGTTGAGGTAAATCACATATAATGCATATAATCAGGAACGCAACTCTTCATCACAATATTTACTAATATTTGGCTTGAGGGTGACGAACAAACCGTTAAGATATCAAATAAACTGTATGTTAGATGCCCGGGACATTTACGGTGGTAGTTTGGATCTAAGCTCGAAGATAACAGTAGCCTGATATGGTTATAGCGAACTATAGAGAATATTTAGAATAAATTTTTGAGTTGTTCAATCGCGTCACTAAACTATAAATTCCTTTATATTATTTACCGCAACGTAAGGGCATTTTCGCAAGCTGAGTAAGAAAATACAAGTAACAATCATGCTTGCAAGAACCTCCCTGATCATTAAAAGTGAAACTTATAGGCAAACACTTACCCCGTGACCCGCAATACTCGCGCACAATATTCACTATTCACACTAATAACAAGGACTGATAATTATTTGCAAGTAGTACTAAGTACCAAACATAGATTTACATCACTTCACAAATGTAAAAGTCGATAATTCTACGAGATCACCAATTATGTCGGAGCTCAAACACACGACTGTCCCTTTGTTCACTTTCATATGCACCGCCGTCTTTTTATTTTTCGCTACCCTCACTTTTTTATGTTTGATCTGAGACTGGGAACGCCATCTTGCCATTATGACGCAAAACTAAGTAACTTAATAATTAATCATACTATGTGTTGGGTACTTAATCTTATTATGTAAATTGCATTTTTTTAACCAATTTAAATAGTATAAAGAAAAACTTAAACCTCAGACAGGACTCGAACCTGCGTTTTTTTTTTAATTGCTGAATAAAGTCTTAATAGTTTATAATACCTAAATTCTTATACATACCTAAAGCACAATTAATTAAAGAATTGATTGAAGACATATGTAATTAAAGATCTTAATCCAACTTACAAAGAGACATCTAATTAATTATGTTATAAAATCTAAAAAGTTCTCTGATTAAAATATATTGTCAAGCCACAGATTAACAACAATTTTATTAATTTGAAATCCAAATAGCTTTTTAATTTGTTGCTGTTAATTAAATAAATTTTGTGTGCCATTTTGAAATTTCAGTCATAATTTATTAGTTTTACTTGCCTTTATTAATTAGACTTATTCGTATAAATTAATTTGAAAATAATAACTTGAATTTGACTCAATCCTGTGATCGGTCCATATCTATAAACATACTGAACAGATTTATTTCGGATTTCTATCATGCTTACGTGTTATACATTTATCGATGTTAGATTTGGAACACGTAGCACAAATTTTAATAATGCTTATTACTTTATACTCTTCTGCTAAACTGATGGGCGTATGCCCAATTAAGATAATAATAATAACATCTTGAGACCACCTGATCCCAAACTAGGCAGGGCCTGTCTTATGGCAACCAAACAACTGATAAACATACTTATATATTTCTAAATACATACATATTATAAATAATTACACCCAGACTTAGAACAAAATGATCGTGCTCAACACAAAGATTTGTCCTCCAACCGACGACCTCCAGTGTAGCAGTCAAGGTCACTAACCACTAGACAACAGACCAGTCAAATGTGAAAAAAAAGGAATCATCTATGTCTCTCTATGTACTTTCACGTTGACTATATCTATATAAATATATACTTACTTAATGTATAAAGCTGAAGAGTTTGTTTGTTTGTTTGAACGCGCTAATCTCAGGAACTACTGGTCCGATTTGAAAAATTATTTCAGTTTTGGATAGCCCATTTATTGAGGAAGGCTATAAGCTATATAACATTACGCTGCGACCTAAAGGAGCGGAGCATAAATTAAAAACCGTTGAAACCAAAACACGCGGACAAAGTCGCGGGGGACAGCAATAAAAACAATATAAATAAAAATGAGCAATATTTCCAGCATTCGAATATAATTAATAACCTTGTTTGTCGTACCTATGTTAAAAACGGTATTTTAATACCACAATGGTATAAAAAGCTGCTTAAAAATATCTCAGAGAGGCTCAACATTTTTTTATTTAACTGTTCGTCTCACGAACCCTGGCATTTCAAGGGAGGCCTATTAAACGTCAATTCCTGAGAATACACTTAAAGTCAAGTCAGTTTTAATTGGAAATTCTTTCTTTTTTGCGAACGTTAAACATACTACGTACAAATGAATTTACTCAAACAGTTTGGTACATTTTGGTTGTTTATGCTTACCAGTGTAAAAATTCACATTATTATATTTTAGAGCATAAAAAATTAAAGTGTCTTGAAAATATTATTTGTTGACTTGCAACAAAGTGATGCAATAAATTTCTTTTGTGTCTATTTTTTCTTTTTTTAATGCCAAACATGCTACATGGAAATGATAATGAAGCTGTAGAAATAGATTGTCTTAGCAAAGGTAGTAAATTCTTGAATTTTAAATGCGAAAGTAACCCTGATGTCTGTTACGCTTTCATGACTAAACCACTGAACCGATTTTAATGAATCTTGGTATGGGATAAGCTTGGATCCCAAAAAAGGACATAGGTTACTTTTTTCCGCGATAACCAACACTGACGCGGACGGAGCCGCGAGCAACAGCTAGTTGAAATTAAAACCAAAATTGAAAGAATCCATTCAAAGCACGTGGCACTTAAGGTAATAGACAATTACATTGTTTACTACAAATCCTAACTTCAACTAGTTCATTAATGAGGTAATTTTAATGCTAGAAACAGCACAACATAGCACCATTATTACTGTTCATATATGCACAACCTTTAATAGGTTGGGACCTACCTGCGGGTTGGTCCCTTACCAGTTAGAATATGTTAATACTATTTGTTCTTGGTTTGTCTGTTTATTTCGCTAGTTGGGTTCGTGTTTAGTGGGTTACCGACTATTACATGCTGTATAATTGTGTACAATAAGATGTACTTGGCTAAATTCTTGCAATTTAATTATACGCCAAGTATATAAATAATAGCGGTTATTTAAAAAAAAGAAAATGAAAAGGCAATACATCTTAAAACAATTAAAAGCAGATTTATCCCGGATATAGCGTCAACGAAACACAATTTGTACCCTTTTACGAGTGATTTATTTATTCCCAAAGCATCCGTTTAGTTCTCGCTCTTATCTTTTGCTCTCATTTGCTTCGGGGCAAAAATATCAACAAGTAAACAAAGAAGAATGCTATAAATACTACTTACTTTTGTAGAAATAACTTCACTTTTAAGCTCAATGGAAAGCCACTTCTTGGCACTTGGATATCGTGAAAAGGTCTCTCCTTCTTCTTCCAAAACTATCTATCTTCAGAAAATTCTGGCCAACGGCACCTCGCATATTTGAACAGGCCATTAAACTTTTAAGTTAAAAAGCGACATCTATTTTTGTGAAATATACTATTTAGTAAGTCATTTCTGTCGGCCAACTAGTTTTTAAATCCCTGAATCTTAAAGTTTTTGCAGCTTATGAGATTAAACAGAGATTTTGACTTTTAGTAGAGTTGAAATAAATAAACTAAGTTTTATTCATAGCTTAATAACTAATTTAAAATATAGTCCAATAAGGTTTTTTTCTGTTTATTGTGTGACTCATGAAAACAATATTCTTTAAACATTTAAAAAAATATTTGATGAAAATTCATGCATCGTGTTTTCATTTTTTTAATTGGTTACCTAAAACATTGTAACTTATTTTTTACAGTATTCAGTCAAAATAAACTCCAGTCTATAATTTTACTTTTATTCGTGTACCTAAAGACGTTATATGTTACGTTATTTCAGCAAACAGCACAATGATCTTACAAAAGGCCATACAAACTGCAGTAGTGTTTGGCCTCAAGCCAGATTCACTGCCATACTTCTGTATTTCTTCTTTTGTTTCAAAACTTATTGATGTTTGTCGTATTGAAAATTGTTAGCTTATAAGTTACAATCAATTTTCAATACGACGAACATAGCATTTTAAACAAACTTGACAAAAGAACTTATGCTATAGTAGAAGTTTTGTGGTCAACATTGTTTAAAATATAACAATATACATTGTTTATTTAAGACCTTTTATAACCAAATAAAAAGGGTATAACTATACTGCAAATTTATCATCTTACTTTTTGTTAGGTCAGACACTGTATTAGTAACAACTATTTATTGGGAACATTTCTCCTAAGACGCAACGTTTCCCAGATAAAAGAGATTTTCAAAAAAGTCAACAGTGCGTCGAAGGACAAAAGTTGTCAAATGCATTATAGTTTTTTTTTGTTCTATATGATTCTATTAAAAGACTAACTAAAAGTGTGAAATATCATTTTTGTGAAAATTTTCTCCAACTCCAAGTTGTATAAAGTAATCGGTTGCAACATAAATGACTAAAAAGGGAATTAAAACATTAAATTTTTACGCAAGTTGATCACCATCAGCTAAACGGTATTCCAATACAGAAAAATATACTTTATTAGCTGACACACAATCTAATGACTCTGGCGTACTTTGTCACTTATACCTTTAAATCAAAATCTTCTGCTTAGCCTTTTCCCAAACTATATTGGGGTCGGCTTCCAGTCATATCGGTTTCAGCTGACTATCGTATTTAACATGGAGCGACTCCGTATCTGACCTCCACACCGATTTTTCTGTTAATTCAGTAAATTAAAATAGGTATAGAAACAAAATAGATTTCGATATTCAAGGCCTCATTAAAAACTTTGAAGCCTGTTTCAGAAACAAAACGCTAATGATGTATTTTGTTTATGCGGTAACTAAAATCTAATATTTTACATATTTTTTTTTTATCGCGAGCTTGTCATATTATTTATATACTTAAAATATTAAAATTAAATGAGGGTTTTTTGAAGAAAAATAGGTTAGGTTAGAATATTTCCAATTCTAGACAGACGCGTGCAAAAAATATGGTAAGAAAAAGAAAATAATAATAGTACTCATGTACCTAAATAAGTTTTCGTACTGACCACAGCTATGGGAGGATATAATATTGGATCAGGCAAACTTACCTGGTAAGAAGTGAACACCTGTTTAAGGATACATACGTTCTCACGTATCCACAGGTTCCTCTGGCCATGCACATTTCAGACACCAGAAGTCGAACTGATAATTATGCTAGCCTATAAAATTGATTTAGGTTTCACGATACTAGTAATTTGCTGTCGATCTGTACTCACTTCCCTTAAAAACTTTTATTTAAATACATTCTAAAATCATGTAAGCTTTTACATAAACCAACATAAAAATAAAAGAGACACGCCACAACTAACAGATGGCGCTGAAATAAAAAAACACGACTCCAAATGTGGTACAGTCGCCATTTCATCCTCCCGCGTAATTCACACGCGAACTAATATAACACGATTATATTAACTCAAAATGAATATGGAATCGTAGTTTAAAAGAGGTAGCGATGTGTAAAACGAATTTTAATTACAATTAAAAACTATCTTTAAATATGGATTAATGGTAAATAAGCACAAATGCTTATTTTTATGATTTCTGTTTTTTTATTATATATTGTCAACTATAACAGCACTTTCTTGGAAGAAATCCGATTTTTATTTATTTTTATAACTAAGTTAAAGCCTTTCCTAATTTTTAGCAAGAACATGGAACAAGGTCTTTAAAGATCACGTAGCATCCACTAAGAATCAAAAAAGCCGAACCGAAATTGGGACAAACTTTGAACAAAATACTTTAAAATGCCAACATTTCTTTTTGTAAATTCCCCTTGACCAGCGCCAGATGTCGCGAGCCAAGCGTAATTAGCTTAGCTTAATTCGCTCAAGCCTACAACTTGAGCTGTAACATTTGGTTGGCATGTTGCCAGTCGCCACAGCCTGCGGAAGTTGAGATAGACGACAAAAGAAATAAAGCGAGACATTCAACGGTAGAGGGTCTAGCATGACCGATTTTCTGAGGATACAAAATTTTCCTCAATCCAGGAAGTAGGGGCGGATGATTGGCCACTTGATTTGCTAACAATTCAGCCACTGGAGCCAATTATAGAGAGGATATTGAAATAAATGAATGAGAATTTCAGAAGAGGCTTTCTTGACACTAGCTGTGTGTAAAGTAACTTAATATATTTCCATAAAATACGGTTGAATTAAACTGTGATAGAATATACCACTGGATACAAATAGAAAAATGTAAAGAACAAAATATTACCATTAAGTTCTCAGCCACTCACATATTTAAACCTCATTACCTTAGACAGAAATTAAAAGCAAGCAGTGGCTAGCGTTTTACTTGTCAAAAGAATATCGTTCTGTGGTCTTTTGTGCCTTGTAGGTGAGCATTGAAGACCCGAAGTCAGACCCGATGGGCAGACCTTGAAGTTCTTAATTTGGAGTGCAAAGTTTGCTTGCAAACCCTCGCACAGCCATCTAATCCTAAACTAGGCAGAGCCTGTAATATGGCGACCAGAGAACTGATAAACATACTTAGATATTTCTACATTCATACATATTATAGATAAATTACACCCAGATGCAGAACAAATGATTATGCTTATTACACAAAGATTTGTCCTGTGTGGGAATGCAACCCACGACCTCCGTTTTAGCAGTCAGGGTAGTGACCCTGTCAGTGACATCGTGGTTAGTGAACCACTAGACTAACAGGCTAGTCGACTTATGTCCTCCAAGATCTAAAGTCCTGGCCACAGTACTTCACACAAGAGTGGCCATTCATGGCTGTTACATAGTTCTAAAATGTTTATTTTAGATAATTCATTTTGTTCAGTTGTTCTTTTGCATTTGGCGCTCACTGCACGATAAAGTAGAATATTTGTACCTCTTTTTCTACATCGAAAATAAATGTACGTTTTTAGGGTTCCGCACTCAAAGGTTGCCAACGGGACTCTATTACCTAATCTGTTACCTAAGCCTCTAATGTCCGACCGTCCGTCCGTCTGCCTGGCAGTGGGCTGTATCTCATGAATAGATAGACAGATTAAATTTTCAGACAGTTATCTGTCGCCGCTATAACAACAAATAATAAAAGTATAAAAAAATAAAGAGGGTCCATACAAGAGACGTGTTATTATAGTTTTTTGCTTCATTTTAACGGCATACCTACATTTTGTAAGCTAGTACGGAACGCTTCATGCGCGTCTGACTCGCACTTGACAGGTTTTTTTATTTGTAGTACGTTCATTTTATATCTTTCGAACCATTTCTTTCTAAGGTTTGATATTTTTTTTAAGCAATGTTTGAAAATGGTTGTATTTTTCAAGTCTTAAATGTGACTTTTAACTACAGTATGGACTTGCTATCCGAAACGATTATTGATTCTCCAATATAATAATAAAGGTATTGATTGAGCAATTTCTAAGAGTCCTTTTCATCCCTTTCGTCATTTCGATTCTAGAAAGTTTTACAAACAAGTGAAGTTGATTGCGAGGCCAGTCCTGAAAAGACACTGCATTTATTTACACAATATTTGAAATTACAAAGATTGTCTGGACTTTAAAAGAGGCTGACCCCTGAGTTTGTTTTGACATTTCTTCTCAGGGTAAGGCCAGTAAGGAAATGTCGAATCCAGCGACCTCTAAAAAAATGTGTTATGTGACTTGTAATAGTGATGATTTTTTATCCTAGTTACAAAAATAAATAATTTGATTTGATTTGATTTGATATTTAATGGTATTTATTTGTCATTTCCAGGAGCCGCAAACTCGTCTTAGAAGGCGTCGACAGAGGGAGAGCCGGTGGGCCCGCCGGTTGGTTGGGCCCACCATCGCAGCCAGTTCGGCTTGTTGTAAGTGTTTTAACTTAAATTATTATATACATAAGTTCCTACATCGGTAGATTTATTGTTCTTTATTTATTGTATAAATACAAACTCCTAATAAGTGGTAAGAAAGAAGGTCTGACAGGAGACCTCTTTTTATTTATTAACCAAAATGTAATATAATATTCTTTAAAAAAAAAACGTTTAAACAATGACAGTATTAGGAAAGCATAGATCAGATATTTATCAATATATATAAATTTATATTATTAAGAGGAAAGATTTGTATTTTTGTATGTTTGTAACAAATAAACTCAAAAAACGAAAAACCGATTTAAAAAAATATTTTACCCTTGGAATGCTACATTATCCCTATGTAAAATAGCTATATTGCTGTGCTACCCGTGCAAAGCCAGTGCGGGTCGTTAGTTAAACATAATTTAGAAGAATTTGTTTAAAAAAAAATATACGAATTTAAGAAAAAAAACAGTTTTTTTTATTAGGATACTATTTTATTTTCGTGTTTTTAAGAGCCTCAAAATCACTCACACGACAGTATTTCTATTTTAAACTATAGGGTTAATAGAAATCTGTATTCACTGTAAAATTAATAATCTCGAAAGCACTTAGCACGCTTATCGTCCTTCTTGAACACACCATTAAGCTAGTTTTCTATAAACTGCTAAAATGCACCAAGACATTAAAATCTTTATATATAAAACAAAGTCGTATTAGTAACACCATTTATAACTCAAGAACGAGCCCACTTTCATGATATTTGATTTAATGAATTCGCCTCCACCCCAAGCAGCAGAAAAACAATAAAAAAGATCGGAAAATCAGTAAAAAAAATGATGTTTTATGGGAACTGGCAATACTTACGCGGGTAAAACTGCGGGGCACCGGTAGTATATATATATTTAAATAGAAAACTAGCTCGAACTTTAATGTTCCAAGGTTTTGTAGACGTCTATTCCATTTAACAGTAAATTGAAAAAGGCGATAGCAGAAGTAATTAGCAGTAAAAACATCGTCTCCAATAAAGCCTTTAAGAGTGCAACTAGATGTAAAAAGTAAGTTACTTTTATTTATTAGTTTTGACAATGAAAAATATTAAAACAAATAACTTAGTTTTGCCTAAATCTTGTATTAGTTGGACATTGTTTTGACGTTTAAAATCATTAAACAAGATTGTAAATCATGATTAATAAGTAAAAATACTAAGGAACCTATATCTATTAAATCAAATTATATAATAACTAGCTGTCCCCCGCGACTTTGTCCGCGTGTTTTAGTTTCAACGTTTTTTCATTTTTGCGACATTTTTCATTTGTGCTCCGCTCCTATTGGTCGTAGCGTGATGTTATATAGCCTATAGCCTTCCTCAATAAATGAGCTATCCAACACTGAAAGAATTTTTCAAATCGAACCAGTAGTTCCTGAGATTAGCGCGTTCAAACAAACAAACAAACAAACAAACTCTCTAGCTTTATAATATTAGTATAGATACTATTGTTTCATGTCCAAAAAATTTATAGGTACTTATTTTTATTTATTTTAAATTTTTTTTTTAGATTCTGTACCCAAAGGGACCTTATTACTAAGTGTCTCCACTTTTCGTCCGTCCGTCCGTCTGTCTGTCAGTGAGCTATATGTCATAAACCGTTATAGCTAGAGAGTTAAAATTATATCCTTACTAATATTATAAAAGCTAATTATCAACAATTTAATAACCATCCAATTAAATAAATCCTTTTTGCGAGAAATTAATAATATGTAAGTCTGTCTGTCTTGCTTTCATGCCAAAACTAATGAACTGATTTAAATGAAATTTGGTACATAGAGCTAGCCTAGAGCCTAAGAAAGGTTTTTTTGAGTTACTCGATTTTAACGGCATAAAGCTTTAAGTACGATGATACGAAACCCTTTTAAAGCGAGTCCAACTCGAATTGGCCGGCTCTTAGTTCGTTTTTTAAATAAATATTGATTTAATTGATAACCGTTGCAATTTTGCGCAAACAAATAAAATAAACTAAAATAAAACGTACTAACTTTTACAACCTGAAACCTTGAAACACGGGTATTTCAGTAGAAAACATGTTTTCGCCAGTTTGACAACTAATAACCAATGTTTGAAGGTTCACGCAAACAGAATATTTGTATTTTATTTTTATAGATCTTAAATATTTTACAGCGAGGAACTGGGTTTATAGGGACGATAACCCAGGTCAAATTTTGTAGAAAATCGCTATATTTAGCGTTTCTCTATTTAATTGGACGTCTTCATATATAGTTTTTAGTCTATTTCTCGGTTTCCGGCATATCTTTGTTGTATTTGTATATCAAGTAGGTTAACTCGGCAAACTAGATAAGTTTGCAGGTATACTAACATTTAGCCTGTTCCCCGCGACTTTGTTCGCGTGTTTTAGTTTCAACGGTTTTTCATTTTTGCAACATTTTTCATTTATGCTTCTCTCCTATTGGTCGTAGCGTGATGTTATATAGCCTATAGCCTTCCTCAATAAACGAACTATCCAATAAAAAAATAATTTTTCAATTTGAACCAGTGGTTCCTGAGATTAGCGCGTTTAAACAAACAAACAAACTCTTCAGCTTTATAATATTAGTATAGATATAGTATAGATTATAATATAAACTAACATTTTTATTGTTAAGTGAATAATATAATATAATTTAAAATGTTATTGTGGCTTGCAAACCTTTCTAGTTTGCCGAGTGTACAGTACTTACCGTGTGGTAACATCATTTGATTAGGCAAAAACTTTTTAATAAAATCTTAACATAGTATAAAACACAGTATAAGCAACGGATTTCAATGCACTCAGCAAAAGACAGTGTAATTCAAAAGGAAGGTTTATTATGTCAAATTTATTTATGATTTTTCTACCCGTGTGAAGCTGGGGCAGGTCGCTAGTATATCAATAAAACTAATAAAAAAAAATGAAAATGTAAAATTTGAAGACGACGTACCTTCTGGCTTCGGGCCCGACTGGGGCTTCTAATCGTGTGTCAAAGACGCGACGCGGATTGTATCTCGTGAGCAAAATGTTGAGATAAAAAAGCTTATCAAGTTTAAAACTAATCGTAAATTTGTAAAAAGATATGTGTATGATCTGTTGTCAGTGCTTAATTTTTTTTTAATTTACATTCGACCGTTATCTATAAATTAAAACTATAATTGACAAACTTGTTATAATTTTTACAGCAGCTCAAGTATGATAATTATACGGTTTCTCCGATAGATGGCGGCACTAAAAGTTTTAAGAACATGATCATTTTGTTAACTAGGTAACTAGATATTTTCTAAGTTATAAAGTACAAAATATATTTGCAGCAAAATCATAATCGCGCACTAATCATTTTATTCCCACAATAATATTTCTTGCTCGGTTGTTGGAAGATAGACAGTAGGCGACTTTTAATGGCGCCATAGTTGCGCAATATTTTACTGGTTTTTATTTCAATGTAAAATATATTTATTTTTTTATATAACTTTAGCAATCTTGACACAATTTTTTAAGTGCACCCTTGAAATATGTAATTATATTTATTTCATTTATTTTTTCTTTCAGTTAATACATAATTTAATTCAAATTCCCAAAAACCAGTTTAAAAAATATTACAGTTCAAGTCAATACTGGTTTTTAGTATACATGTTCACAATATGTTGCTCACATTACCCATAAAAAAATACGAATAACCTAAGTTCGCCTTTTTTACGCTGATAACTTAAAATTGTGAAGAAAATCGATTCTTAATTGAGTAATTAAATAGAGTTATATAATTTATCTTAAATACTACTTATTAAATATATAGTCTAAAACATTGTGGCTCTCTATTCCACAGATAATGCGTCTACCAGGAACCCAGTATCACACGACAATATAAAGTTAGAACAATAACCATCAATCTATGAAAGTTTCATGTACCAAGTTATTAATTAGAATAGAGGGCAGTTATATAGTATTATGAGCGCAATGGCGCGTAAATTATTTTAAATGGTCCCTGTAGATTGTGAGACAGTCAGTGTCGGAAAGTGACTTGTGGAAACTTTGACTATTTGTATCTGGGGGCACGGTAGTGCCCCCGCCAAGACGAGCCAAGCGAAGCGCACGGGCACTACCTACCTTTTCTCGAAGCGCTTCGTCGTTTTTTTGAACCCTCATAACTTGGGTTTGGATTATGCTAGATCAACAAAATTTTCGGGATATATTATCAATAGCGAACTTATTGAACATATTAAGTTTTAATTACATTAGCTTTTATACTTCAGATTTTATTTATATCTAAAAAACGCTAATTTCGTCACTGACTCACTGATGATCATCAAAATTCTTAAGGTATTTCCTAATGTCCTAGAAAGCTGAAATTTTGTATGTAAGCTAGTATTAGCACACAAACAACAAAAAAATTATAAAACTTGTAACTTTCATCCCCCAACCCCTTAAACTAGGGGATGGGAGTTTGTATGAGACCTGTAATTTTAAATTAAATTTTGATGACGCTAGAGGTCTAATCTAATAATCTAAAACTTGGTTCCCCTAGATATATATATGTATAGGTACTCCTTGTAAAAAAAAAAAAAAAAATGTTACAAACAACTTACAAAAAGAAATGAAATCCCACCAAAAACATTTTCATGTAAAATGTTGCCAAGACGAGCCCATATGACTCGCACTGTCAAAAAGTTATCAGATCTCATGTAGAGCCAAGCTTCTAACACTACACGCCCTAACTCTACAAGGCCTAACTTCACAAACTCTACACCTTAGTCAAAATATGTGGCTTGGCCGTTCGTTACTACAAGAACTATTGTATAACACAAAAGTAATGAACAGTGAATTAATTTTTCACCTTACGCCGATGTGAATGTAGCGAAATGGCCAAGCCACATATTTTGACTAAGGTGTAGAGTTTGTGAAGTTAGGCCTTGTAGAGTTAGGGCGTGTAGTGTTAGAAGCTTGGCTCTACATGAGATCTGATAACTTTTTGACAGTGCGAGTCATATGGGCTCGTCTTGGCAACATTTTACATGAAAATGTTTTTGGTGGGATTATTTTTTTCCCGTAACTTCATGTACTGTCAGCAACAAAAGTTGATGGACACAATCACATTTACAAAACTCCTAAATGCAATAAAGTTCCATTAATTGACCAATAAAGATTATTATAGCGTATTCCTTCATGATACTGCTATTTTTTTTTTCTAGTTGCAACATCAATTTATGGACTTAAAATTGGGTTTTCGGTGTTTAGTGAAAAGGCCAAAAATTTGGAGATGAGTGGCTGGGCCCCACTGGGGCTAATCATGAACCACAAGCGGGACGCGACGCGGATTGCATCTTATGAGCAAAATTTTGTCTATTCTTTTTTTGCTGACAGTTCGTTAATCCTACTTGTAAGATATTGTGATTTTTAAATGAAAAACACATACAAATTGAGTGCTCCATTTAAAATTCATATACGGTCGAATAGAGAAGCCTCCTACATTTTGGAAGTCGGTTGAAAATGGATACTAGTTCTAATAAATATGTAACAACTAAGTATTACTTCTATTTATGATTTGCCTATTTTAATAATTTTATTATGATACATATTTACCTATTAATTACGCTCTGTTAAATAATAGTTTAAAGCAAACAAAACAACCCATTTAAATTAATTGTTAAACATTAGAACAAGATAAGCGTTATCAAATAAACTTTAAACATAATATTGTAGTTATAATATAGCTTGAAACTTATTTACGGCAGAAAATAATACACGCTACCAGTGAATTAAGAAGGTTCAACTATACATAAAATTGTGATTTTCATTATAATTACGTCATTCTCACATACATTTTGTTTTTAAAGCAATAAAGGTGATTTTCAAATTGTTGATTACTGATTTAACGTCGACAAAATCTATATATATAAAGCTGCGACCAAAAGGAGCGGAGCGTAAATAAAAAATGTTGCAAAAATGAAAAACCGTTGAAACTAAAACACGCGGACAAAGTCGCGGGGGAAGCTAGTTTTATATAATTTTATTATTATGTGATTCAAATAGTAAAATTAATAGATCACACTTGCTTGGAAATCAAATCATTTTTATAAGAAAAACTTTTTTACAATGTAAGTGTTAAATAGTGTATTTGTACGTTTTTTTTAGTAATACTTCTGAACATTTTTTTCTATAAAATTAACCCTTACAGGCAAATATTGTATCTAGTAATAAAAACAACTCATTTTGTTATAATTCGAAATTACCAACAATATTTATGTACACAGTTGTTTTCATTTTACTTTCACATAACATAGTTTTATGAAAGTGTTTTTATGTTATCGAACAATATATTATTTTTAACATTTTACTTTTTATTTTTAGTTGTATCCGTAAATGAATATTACTTATATATATACTTAGAATAAGCATTTACATACATGTTAATTTGTTATACTTATTACCTTCTTTAATTGTGATACCATTACGTACTTAATAATATATTTCATAATAATTGTGGTTACGGCAATTAAACTCTGGAATGCGCTTCCCCTTGACATTAAAAAAGCTCCGAGTAAATTTTCTTTTAAACGACAAGTTCGGGAATACTTTTTGAAAACACTCGTTCCTTAGGTTTCCTATTATTAATATGGTCGTCGTCATGTCATATTATATATCCATACATTATATATCCATATATTATATATCCGTACATTATATATTTTATTTATATCTAAGTACATAACACATACTGTATAATTTATTTATCAAATTTTATTTATCTATTGTATACGTATAGGTATATATTTTCATATGTATTCGTATATTTTTTATAAATAGCCATAGTTAGATGTAGTAGTTTTTAACTGTTTCGTATTGTACTGTTGTACCTATCCCAGCTGCTTCTCCATTTAACCCAAAGGTTGACTGGTAGATAATGCCTTGCGGCATTAAGTCTGCCTTATGTACCACAAGTGTACATGGAAGTTTAAATAAATAAATAAATAAATAAATAATATATTGTCTGTCGAACTAACGAATAATTAAGAAAGTACATTAACTTTGAAAAAGTCTCATTGGTACTTGCCCTTACTGGGTTCGATCCTGCAACCTTGCACTCACAAATCCGTTCATTAAACCACTAGGCCACCACGACATATATTATATGGTATGTATCTCGTGAAATCTGCCTGCCATAATAATCACCTGAGTCTGTAACAACACTTCCCTGCCTGTCCCTCGGGAAATACAGGCGACGCAACAATATTATGCATACAAAGCCTTAAACTCGAGCGTACAGTAATTTCAAACTGAAAACGAAGGCGTTAAAGCGATTAACATGTACAGTAAACATTTCATTTCCATATCCGAAACATTAAAGAAACTGTATTACCCATTATACAAGAAAACATTTTATTTTTAAATTTCTTAAAAAAAATAAGGATGTTTTTCTCAAAAAACCCAATTACGAACCTCTATTAATTCTAACGAATCTTAGGCTGTTTTACGTAAACGTTTTGAAATAGCAAGTGATTTTCGGTTAAGTTGTAATTGAATAAAAGTTCTTATTATATATGTAAATAATGATCACTAATTTTATTTGTTACTTTTACATATTTATTATTTACTACTAGCTCACCCGGCAATCGTTGTTTTGCCACCTTAACACCTAGGGGTATAAAAAATAGCCTACAACCTAGACCAAATAAACACAGCAAATTTCATAAAAATCAGTCACGCCGTTGTGGAGAAGTTCGATAACAAACACTGTCACACGAGATTTCTATTATATTAGAAGATTAATCTAAAATATGTATATTTTACTTTGAACTGTAATGTCTAAGAAATTGGTATTTATTTTCTATTATTAAATTACTGAACACTTAAATCAATCAGCCATTATATAACAAAAAGGAATAAAACCAATTTAGATGTCAAAAATATAACGAAATATTTCACAAAAAAAGCGTGATATTAAATAAGTACTTTAGTAAACATCACTAATTCCAAAAATAATCAACAGAATCTCTTAAAAAGAGAAAGATAAAAAAAATACTCAGGTATAAATCTTAGCCCCTAAAACATTTCCATTTACACATTCCCCGCATTCCAGCGTCAAATTACCTTTTTTCCTTTTTTCTTTTACGTCCAATATAAGTACGAAAACATTCGTGAAAAAGAAACCTCTAGGGAAAAGCTTGTTGTATTTAGATAATTACATTACTTGATGAAGTTGGAGAGATGGTTATAATACTGTAGTTATAGTATAGTCAATGTTCTCTAGAAATATAACTATAATGTTTGTAAAAGTGTTTTTGGTATAATTAGTTAGGTATGCAGATGACGTATAGTTTTGTTTCTTTGAGTAGGAGCTGATGTAAAGTAGATATATTGCTTTCTGAGGTTTACGCGAATATTAAACATTATAACAAAACTTCTTTGAACGGATTTTATCCCGGTTTGTATTTAGATTTTTGTTCCCGACGTTTCGACGCCTCTGCAGGTGTCAAGGTCACGGGCAGACTGAGGTGGTGTTCGTCTTGACAGTTGATGTTGCTCGTTCTAGCTTCAACCTTGGAAAGTAGATATTTATACCGACTTCAAAAAGGAAGAGAGGTTTTCAATTCGTCGGAATCTTTTCGTTTTTATGTATCTATGTCCCCCGATTACTCGAAAACGCCTGCCCCCCTAGACAAGTGGCATTTTGACAAGCGTTTACGATGATAGAAAACGCTTAAATGACATTAAATGTATAGAAATGACATTTTGTTTCGATAAGTCACGTGACTTGGACTTGTCACTTCCATACATTTCAGCGATTCGATCAGCGTTATCGCTTGTCGCATTATCACTTGTCTAGAGGCCCTGGACTGATATAGAAAATTATTATTTTTAATTAAAAAAATCATAAAAATTTATTATTGCGGAGTGTTTTTGTTTTTATTTATATATGTAGCTAATCAATTATTTCAAAATGTTATTTAAAAAAAGTGTTTTTATTTGCCGTAAATAGGAGATCATTCTTCTCGTAGTTTAGTGAAATTAGATAAATTGCATTTTTAAGTAGATGCTTTGTTTGATCATCACAATCATGTAATCGGTTTAGGAACATCTTTACAAGATGAACTTCATGATCTTACCTGATGACCCTTAAATAACCGAATACCGTAAATAACAAAGTCTATAACTAAACCTTTCGATTAAAAACCCTTAGAAATTTTCAAATTATAATTAGAATTTTCCTAACAAATTGCTAAAATTTGGCCCCATACTGTCTGTCATCCAACACACAGATGTGAAACACCTGTACACTTTTGTTTAATGAACAATATCAAAACAATATTAGCAAGTAAATTTCCATAGCCATTATATCGAAAACAATACATTCTGAACACACTCGAACGAAGAGGCAGGTATCATGCAGTATACACAAGTAATATTAATAAAAACTTAGTGTTACTGCGAGATCGTGAGCCATAATATTAATTTTGGAAACGTTTTGGATACAGTCTGACATACAAATGTTATTTTTCGTACACTAAGAGGAAACAAACACAAGCATAGAGCGTGCGCATCGATAGTAGCTTCTTGTGCCGACCGTAAGCATATATTTAGCTAAATGTACTACGCTCGTTTACTGATTTAATTGATTTTCCGTGCGACAACAGACGTTTATGCGAAAATATCGGTTCCTATATTATTAGGGTAATAATTAATTTTGAGATAGGTAGTTTTAATAAAACGGCGCGCTGTCTTTACACACAAATTTTAAGATTTTACTTGTTCATACTAGTGCCAACAGTTCATACTCGATATACGCGCTCTATAGTTTACTTATATTTTTCTCTAAGCTCGTACATGTAATGTTAGATTATACTTGATGTGTTATGTAAGTTGTAATGAGGCTATTTGTTCGTCTAACAGTAGGCTTATGTATTATTAGGTATTAAGCCAAAATCCTATCCATAACGAGATTAAGATTTTACTCTTAAAATTTGTTCCATTAGATTACAATAAAATTTGTAAGTTTTAAATCTCCTTAAGTTTTAAGATTTACCTTAAACATTCAAGTCACTAAAACTAATGCGAATATTTTGCTTAATCATCCGTTTTCATAATTATCATTGTAAGAGACTACGTCACGATCCAAAAACGAACCACGAACACATGAGTTTGGATAATCCTGTTCATTTGTTTTAAAGCTGAAGACAGGCGAGGCCACAAATAATTCCTGTGACCCGCTTATAAAATGATTTTAATTCAAATGAATGTGCAATAATTTAAGATTCATTAGTCGTAGTTTTAATTAACAAAGTCGGTTTGTATCTTTAGGTATATTAAAGTTATTTAGTACTGAACCTCAAAATATTCAATCGAATAATTAACATTAATAATGATAATAAACGTTATTTATATTATTATTTTTTAACTAAAAGATGGTGCAGGAGTTTTTAAAAAACAAATTAAGAAAATATAAGGTGATTTAATATGTAGGTTATATTATTATTTACTTGTGTAGGTAGATTTATGTACTTATATTTGTGATGATGATTGTGTGATGATGATATTTGTGTTGATGATTATACAGCATGGAGACAAAAAATCCTTTTATAACCGATTTAAAAAAAGGAGGAGAATATTCTCAATTCGTCAGGATCCTTTTTTATTTTTTTATGTATGTTCCCCGATTATTCGAAGCAGGCTTCTTCTTCGACCGATTTAAAAATTCTTTTTTTGTTTGAAAGATTATAATACACATATTTCTAGTGTGGTACCATGGCAATTAGTTTAGGACCTGATGATAGGATCATGAAGAAAACCAGGACACTCATGATTTTTTTTAACGGTCGCAGAAGAACTATTTTTTTTTCCGTTTTGGATTATGTCCGTAAGTGAAATAATTAAAGAGTGACAATAAATATGTATTTTATTTCTTTCACAGGCATCGATATGAACCCAAGTAATTACATAAATGTATATTGCTACAATTTTGATCTAGTAAACTAGGACGCTTGACTTTTTTTCAACATGAGAGTTTATTACATTAAACTTATATTTATGTACTGAAAAATGTATACTTTAGATGTTTGTTTATCCTCTTGAGTATAAATTTCCCTTTCTTAACCCACGTAACATAAACGTATTTTTCTAAACATAAAATCGATGAATATTTTATTAACGAATAGTTTTTTACGTCCTCTTATTCTATACGATGGGATGTAAATAGTTTACGACTACTGAGAGAAAATGAAGCAGATAGAGGCCCATGTGATGCTGTACTGATGAAATGAAATGAAGTTGTAAAAGTTTGATGTATTCGGGTTGGGTTATTAGATATTTTGGGATACAAGTATACGATTGTAAGAAGAAATACAGCTACAAACATTTTGAAATATTTCGTGAAAATTATTTTATATGCTTGTTTTTATTGTTTTTTTTTGGATCTTATTTTTCAATCGGTATTATTATTATTCAGTCGATTTCTACTTGTTTATTGACATAGATACAATTTTAATTGGTTGTTGACGACCTGCTTGATCGAGGGGCGTACACACCGAGTTTCATAGTAGCGCCAGCTCCAGTTCCGTAGTCTAGTAGGTCCCGGGTTCGGTCCCTGGAGGAGGCAATGTAGATAACCACTTTTCTACATTGTCTCGGGTCTGGGTGTTTGTGGTAGTACCTTCTCTTTTAGCTACTTACTTTGGGTTCAGAGCAATGTATGTGATGTTGTCCACATTTATTTATTATTTGCAGATTAAACAAAAAACATCACTTATTTGGCAAGTTACAATTTTAAGCCAGTATAATTTATTAAAAAAATAACTTAAATATCAGCTCAAAATTTCTTTGTAATAGAATTCTACGAACTTTTACAATATGTTATTTATAAAGTATTTACACAAAGTGAATTCTAATGTAAATAGACATACTTACTTTGAATGGGTACTTCCAACGAAGTCATTTCGACACTGTTAAACAAAATGAGATTAAGATAACAAGGTTTTGGATAAAAAACATTTTGGAAACCTTTTTCTATTATCTCGCTATATCCTTAAAGATATAAACATAAAAGACATTTATCTATTGTACGAAATTGTGCCTAACAATATTGGCGCCCAAACTGGGACTGCACATACGATGCTATAACAATTTTTATATACTGTTTTACTAAATTGTATAATGCTTTCTGAGGTTATAAAACGGAGGAAATAAAACTATTGTATGTTGTTTTATTTAGATTCTAGTCCCCGACGTTACAACGCCTTTGCAGGTGTCATGGTCACAGGCAGACCGGCAGAGCCTGCGCGATAGAATCCGTTAAAAAGTAGTTTTATATCGATACTAAATTGTATTTTATTGAATTAATCTTATAAACTTGGAGTTGTCATAAACATATAACTGTTTTACTAATGTTTCATACAATACAGTTAACTTCATGAAAAATTTATAAACTTAACTGCCGTACTCAGTGTCGTTACTGATTACTCAAGGGATTTCTTAGTATCGATTTAAGCCAAATATCAGACTTCTGAGAGTTAGCTTACATTAATCAATACTAAAAAATCCCTTAACTAACCATTAACGACTCTGAGTCCGGCATTAAGCCCCACGTTGGGCGCCAATGTATCGTTAAATTAGTTTGTCATATAACTTTCGTCAGCATCGCATAAACTAATCTAAAACATAACTTAAACAGTTGTATAAGCTATATTAACTTTAATTACAAACATTAAGTACAATAATTCTCAACAAAGTTGTACGTAGAAAAGATATAATATACATACAAAATGTGCTATCTGTTTAAGATCCAATCGTATTAAATTACAGAAGCGGACTTTTATTAGATTCTTTACGTTGTTGTCCCTTTGTTGAGATACGACAAAAGTAATTAATGGACTGACCATTCGTAATTATCTTGTAGTGGAAAACTTTTTGTAAACAAATAAAACTACCCCAACAATAATTAGTTAACTAAGTAATTACTGGTTTTTATTTTAGTCTGAGATTGGGCTTAGTCCACTTTTTATAACCTTTTTTTCTTTTGGAGTACGTTTTTTTGCAGCTCTATAGTTATTAAACGTAAAAAAATATTTCTATATTTTTGTTTATTAAAATAAAATAATAAACGTTTTAAAAATTACCTATATATAACAGAAAACATTATCAATAGGCATAAAAATAAATGTCAGAAAAATCTCCATGTCTTCTTTTTATATAAAAATACATTTCTGTTCGTTAGTGTCGCTGAAACTCGAGAACGGCTGAACCGATTTAAATATTTTTATAGTAAAGACAAGGTGTGTAAATAAAAAAGAAACACATGAAAATATTTTGAGAACTTCACACCTGACGCCACTGGGGTGGCGATTATTCTAAACTAAATTTTAACCTCACTTTTAACTAACCAATATGAAAACCACAAAATAATTAATACCACATCATTATCTACTCCAAAATTATTATTTAATTTGTGGTAAACATATTCAGTAAATGAAAATAGAAGTAAAATTGTGTTCCTAACATAATTATGTTTGCAGTTATATATTGAGACTAGCTGTCCCCCGCGACTTTGTTCGCGTGTTTTAGTTTCAACGGTTTTTCATTTTTGCAACATTTTTCATTTATGCTCCGCTCCTATTGGTCGTAGCGTGATGTTATATAGCCTATAGCCTCCCTCAATAAAGGGACTATCCAATACAAAAAGAATTTTTCAATTCGAACCAGTAGTTCCTGAGATTAGCGCGTTCAAACAAACAAATAAACAAACAAACAAACTCTTCAGCTTTATAATATTAGTATAGATTAATTGAGCATTAAAGGCCAGTTCCTATATTTAAAAAAACGATTCGTTTTCGTAGAATTCTCTTCGTTTTGTTTTGAACATTATACCGTCCGTTAGCAAAATAAATCGTTTTATGAAAGTAGGAACCATATGTCATAACGTCAAAATTTCAAAAAGTGTGACGTTAGACTTGTGGCTAGTTGATTAGTTCGATTCGTTGCACAAACTACATATTGACAGGACTGCAGTAGAAATATTAAGATAGGTCTACGAATGTTGGATCCTGGTTCCTGGTAAGGATCCTGGTTTAGGATCCTTTGGAAAAAGTATAAAGTGTCATTATAGGTAAATTTTTGGTAGTCAGGTGAACATTTTTTTTATTTAATAACAATTCTGAGGCACAGGTTTCGACCTGAACTAGGTCGAAACGTGTGCCTCAGAATTGTGAAACAATTGTGCTATTTTATATTTTATTATATCATGTAAGATTATTATATAATGTATTATGTGTAAAAATTTATGCTTCAAATCTATAAAAAATTATCCGAAAACTGAATTTATGGAAAAAGTTTCTTAGAAACTCCGTCCTTTGACATATTTTATTTATTTATTTATAAACCAACTTTTATTACCAGGTTTTCACTATACATACCTATTGCCTACTTAGAATAATATGTGCAACTTTCAATATCATTTAGGAAATCACCTCTCAGCCTGCTTGCAAAACTATAAGCCCTTATTCCGTAACACACAATTTAAACTAGCTTTAATCTAAAACCAAATACCGAAGTATTCGTTTAATCATTCAGGTCTCACAAATCTCTTTGTGCTGCCAACGCCCTTTGGCTTCGTATTATATTTGCTTTGGTTAACGAACAAACACGAATTTTGCTAGTTAGTGTGGTGTATATCGCATAAATATTTGTTTTGTTACCGCGGTGTGCGTATTGGTTAAATGAAATTAGATTTGCGTGGATTAGTTTTGATCATGGTGAGGAATAATGATGTGTTTGTCGTCAATGACTTGGTGATAGTACCTATGTGGAGTATTCTGGAGTGGTCAGACAACTTGCTAAAGAATTGCATAGTCGGTAAAGGTTGGCAGAAACAAAAGCGTCTCTATTGCAGTTTGTGGCTCGTAGCGGGGGCGGTTAGCTAGTATATAATATAAGGCAAAATTAACGCATTATACACAAAAATCTTCGTTTTGAATCACTACTCTATTGCTGCATTAATATCCGTCGTTTAGTTTTAAAAGATCTAAGTGTGCAAACAGCGGTAGCGACTTTGTTTTATTCTATGTAAAGAAGTAAAGATTTTGTACATCCCATGACTTGTTAACGCAACAATTTAGCCAACATACAAGCACACACTCGTATGCCCAGTTCGTATATTCAAAAATTTTTGTAGAATTCTTCCAAGAAAAACGAAGAGAGTTCGAAAAACCGTCCGTTAGCACAACGATTCGTATCTATACTAATATTATAAAGCTGAAGAGTTTGTTTGTTTGAATGCGCTAATCTCAGTAACTACTGGTTCGAATTGAAAAAATCTTTTTGTATTGGATAGTCCGTTTATTGAGGAAGGTTATAGGCTATATAACATCACGCTACGACCAATAGGAGCGGAGCATAAATGAAAAATGTTACAAAAATTAAAAACCGTTGAAACTAAAACACGCGAACAAAGTCGCGGGGGACAGCTAGTCTTGAATATACGAACCGGGCATTATAGGTACATACCACATTCTCGTCAATCGTCGGCTCAAGCCTTAAATAAACCAACACTGTCACTTATCTTTCATGTTATTTATCACAACACTGATGTTATAACAGTCGACGACGCAATTGATGGGAATAGAACATTTGTGTAAATAAATATGGCTTATTTAGTATGTCTATTTAGCTAATGGAAACTGTTTGGCTTTGTTCTCGTGACGTCATTGTTTACTTAAAATAAAGAGTTATTTAGACTGCTTGTTAGAATGTTTATAAGGACTTTGGTATATGTGCTATCTAGCCAACAAAATTATGCAATTTAGTTCAGTTACTTTTATCTGAAAATAATACATAAATAAATAAGTAAATATTGAAAACATCACATACAATTCTATGAACCCAAAGTAAAGCACTTGTGTTTTGGAATCAGAGACAATCAAGGTACCATAAATACCCAGACCCAAGACAATGTAGAAAGTGGTTTTCTACATTGATCCGTCCGGGGATCCAACCCGGGACCTCAGAGCTAGCGAAACCTTGAAAACCGGTGTTTACGCCACTCGACCACGAAGGTCGTCAATATAATGATTTCTGAGGTTAATGCGAATGTTAGTCATTTAATTAATACGACTTTACGTAGGACGGAATACAAATAATTAGTTAAAATATGAAGGGAGAACGAGTAACATCTACTGCCAAAACAAATACCACCTCGGTCTGCCCGTGACCATGACACCTGCAAAGGTGTTGAAACGTCGGGACCTAAAATCTAAATAAACCGCCATGGAATCCGTTTAAAAAGTATTTTTTATTCCAATAAGTAAAATATATTATTGGTTTACTCACCTACAATCTTTGCATCAGTACAAAACGTTTTTGTGAGTATATTAATTAATAAATAAGAGTCTGTATAATCTAAATATTAAAAAAAATGGGTATAACGTGTATTTAAAAGAGACCATTAAATATCATTTATAGGCAGCAATTTATTAAATTAAATACATATTTCCAACTTAAATATGGATGGGCCACCTTTTAATACAATTTTAATATCAGGACTTTGTAGTGATGAACGTAAATTGGTATTATATAATATAATATAATATAATATCTTGGGACATCTCACACACGGTCATCTGATCCCAAACTAGGCAGAGCCTGTGCTATGGCAACCAGACAACTGATAAACATACTTATATATTTCTAAATACATACATATTATAGATAAATTACACCCAGACACAGAACAAATGATCGTGGTATTATAACAAAGTCCTTTAAATCCCCGTACATTGTTTTTACTCCAATAAAATTTTAGTTTCGCAAAGTTTGTAACAGCGCCATCTATTAACCAAAGCCCAACATATGAAGTAAAATCTCGTTATTGCAGCGGTAGGTACTTGGTTATTAAAGGCACAATACGATTTTATGACGTCATAAAATCGCTTCATGGCTTTTATTACAGCCCGGTAATTGTTAAAGTCGTTTACGTTGGGATAAAATCACTCAGTTGATTATGATTATATCGAACGAAAATCGATTATAGGAACAGAATTCGGAATAAGTGATAAAATGGTTTAAGTACCTACTACATATAAGTATATCTATACTAATATTATAAATGCAAAAGTAACTCTGTCTGTCTGTGTGTCTGTTACGCTTTCACGGCTAAACTGCTAACCCGATTTTGATGAAACTTAGCTTAGCTCCAAATAAGGATATAATCTACTTTAAGCCGTCATAGCTGACACACACGCAAGCGGTGCCAGGGGCAAAAGCTTGCATAAGATAAAATAAAAATGCCTTACAAGTGAAGTGGTAATTATTTGTAACATAATTATATGAACCTGAGATAGGCGCGAAAAATATTATCCTTATTCGGCGTCGTGTAAAAACACTTGGACGCAGCCACACTAAACTAGTTTTTATGATAATTTTAGCGAAATAATAAATCATTTTTTTACTAAAGCTATCGAGTAGGGTATCAAAATAAAAGGCCATCTAAAGTGGAAATAATTTACTAACTAAAAATAAAAATTTTCTTAGCCTTTTTTTTATTCTAACAGTGTCTAATATTGTTCTGAAAAACTCTATCTCATGAAATGATTAAATCTTGAACTACATTACCATTTCGTAGTATTACATAATACACAGCCAAAAGAAGTGAAAATGAAACACATTCCGAGATACAATTTAGGTGAAATATGGGACTCCTCACCATTTTTCATACAATTTATTTGCGTGTGAAGACATGCTTTTTTTCTTATCAACAAAAAAGGTTTTCTTTTGAAGAATTTAATTTATTCTTTGCAACATTCATTGTTAATATATATATTACTAGATACAACAAAATACTGTGATTTAATCGTTGAGGTAAGTTTTTCTAACAGGTATTTAAATACTATGTCATTTTTGATCGAAATAGTTTTTGATTCTACCAATTTTTTCGGGTTGAAATTCTAATGGTTTTAACCTACGCTGAGGGTACGGTGTGTATATGTCGGATTTTTATCGACTAAACTCACCCCGGTCCCGTCTCTACCCTCGGCCGGAGATCCGGGATTGCAAGCGCATTTCCTGCTCGATTCTGAGTATCTACCTACCTCCTTAAATTTTCCACTCATCTTGCTATGAATACTTTTTAGCTGTTTCAAAATTAGATAGTGTTTTGCTGTGATTTACAAAACACTTCTTTTACTTAGTTTGTCACCCAATGAAAAGACTATAATTTTTTTTCAAGAGCTCTGCCTATTAGAAGTGCACCTTATCCTAATTAGGTACTGGGCACTAAATAGGTACGTTGCACAAACAAATAGAAATAGAAATCAATTTTTTCATCGTTAAGTCAAATTTTTTTTTTACAGTTATCTCAGGGAGTCTACTTCGTGTTTTTTTTTTCGACTAGTTAAAATTCTTAAAACAAAATAAACAGGTGCAAATCCAATACTCAGTTTAAAAATCCGATTGAAAAGTCACAACTGAGAAATAGAATTGTCCATTTTATTCCAAGTCTTTACAAAGCTTAACTAAATTTGTTTAAGCTAAACTTGGCTCGCCTTGACCGCACAGGATTCAATTGATTGTTTAAAAACTAAGTTTACCGTTCCTCATTGTAAAATCTAGGATAACTTGACGTCGTTCAAGAAACTGTTTGAGGTAGGTAGGATAGATTGATAAATATTAAACTTTAAGCTTGTTCGTTGACACAGGTTACCAATCCTTTGTAGATATTGTTTTTATTTTTTCAATTCAAAATTTTAGGTATGTCTTCTTCGTTGTTATTTTTTATCATTTACTAGTGACCCACCTCGGTTTCGCGCGTGTAATACAGCAATATAGCCTATGCTACTCATGGATAACGTAGCATTTTTTAAATTGGTCTAGTTGTTTTTGAGTTCATTTGTTACAAACATACAAAAATATAAATCTTTCCTCTTCATAATATTAGTGTAAAAGTATATTTTTTTCTTGTTTAATTGACAATTCTTTCCCATAATATTGTCATTTTCTTTTAATTTAAATTTAGTACTTGGGAGTTATAGAAATTCCCTCTAAATGTTTTTCTAGATATTCCTAATGTCTAATAAATAATGGTTTACAATACTTACAAAAAAACCTACAGTATGAGTAGTGTCTTGGATATATCTACATTCCTTCACTCAAAACACTAAGTAAATAAACATTGAAATACTTTATCGAACAAGAAGATCCAAAGACAATTGATTCATCATACCAGCCTATAAATGTCCCACTGCTCGGCACAGGCCTCTTCTCATATAAAGACGGCACGAGCATTGATCACCACGCTAGCTTACTTGCGGGTTGGCGATTTGCGATTTCAGATTTCAATTTCTGGAATCCAGGATTCCTCACGACGTTTTCCTTCACCTTCTGCCAATGGGGTCTTAGAATAATTAAGAAAGTACATATAACTTTAAAAAAGTCACTTTGGTACTTGCTTGTAGTTTCGAACCTGCAAAATACACGTTGATTAACTTAAAAAAAATCTAAAAATAGCCGCATAAAATATCTCTTCAATCGAACAAAGTTAGAAATACTCCGACTATTTCTATTGGCAGTTGTCGTCTTTACGACACGCGTTATGTGCAGTGGTGTGTTAATGTTAAATGACCAACTTATAGAACTGTTCCAATAGACAGTAATAAATATAGACGTATTTCTTCGTATAAAAAGGAGAGTCATAGTTTTCTGTAGAAGATATATACAAGAAATAAGAACGTTTACGAAATTTAGTCATGAAACGAATAAGTTTTCGTTCAAAAAGGCACGACTCGGCGATGTATAGACTCATTAATTATACAGTATGGATTCCACATCTTTTTTATCGATGTTAAAATTCAATAAATTGATATAGATGATTTTTTATGAATTTAAATCTTTGAACATTAAAAAGCGATGAAGTCACGCAGTGCAAGCGACAATCAAAGAATAAAATCAATGTTGTTACTCAAAATATTTTGTATTTAAAACTAGTACAATATGTGGTATAACTTATTGTCTTTATGTCGTAACATACTGTATGTTTCATAAAAAAAAAAATTGTAAAAATATTTATTCAAACTAGAGGAGTCAAGTAATTTACCATATTTTTTTGAAACATATTTTTAACATTTATACTACAACTAGCTGTCCCCCGCGACTTTGTTCGCGTGTTTTAGTTTCAACGGTTTTTCATTTTTGCAACATTTTTCATTTATGCTCCGCTCCTATTGGTCGTAGCGTGATGTTATATAGCCTATAGCCTGCCTCAATAAACGGACTATCCAATACAAAAATAATTTTTCAATTCAAACCAGTAGTTCCTGAGATTAGCGCGTTCAAACAAACAAACAAACTCTTCAGCTTTATAATATTAGTATAGATTATAGTATTAAAAATACTTTTTACTATTTTTTTTTTCTCTTTTCAGGTAGTAAGTATAAAAATCATCATTTTGCTAGCAGGTATTTAAAACAATTACTTTTGACTAAGACTGATAATTTTATTAGTATATTAAGGTAAGTATCAGTTAAGACGGCAACCAAAACTTGTGTATAACGGCCGGTCGTGAACAAAGCTTTTCACTTGTGTAACATGACCTGACGAAAATTATCATATAACTTTCGTGAAAATTGAAACTGGGTATCTCCTTCCAAAAGGGCTAAACTTAGGCCATTTAAAATTAAGTAATTCACGTTATTTTCTTACTTAATATACTTCTGTGTGTTTTCTGTATTAGAAGTAAACTTTTGTAGGTAATTAAGTTAAATACAGGTCAAAAACAGGTAATTAAGGGTGAAATAAAAAGCGAGACATGACGCAAAGGACGGTAATTTGTAAATGAGTCTATTTGTTTGAATAATATATGATTCAATGTGATTTTGTATATAAATTAACATTATATATATATGTGTTTAAAAAGATGTCATAAAAACATCACTCTGTGTCCCCAAAAGGATAGACAGTGTTCTAAGTGTAAACAATTTTATATAATAAGTGTAGACAGTGTTTTGTTTTATGCATGTAAGACAAATAAATAAATAATAAAAAAAGACCATGGGTCAAAATTTACAATTAAACAGTAGAGTAATATTAACAGTGTTTTGTAGAAATTTAGGGAAAAAAAAATCGTTGGTTGCCTGTAAAGTCGGTATACGGGCGAAAGTTTTACGTGACAACGACTGTCAATGTCAATGTCTGTCTCTCTCGCTCTTAGGCGGGCTAACCATGCCCGAGTGGAAGGGACGCGTGCCTCTCACTCGCTCTCATTGTGAGCGCATAACGTGAGCGGAGCGTTACCCAGTTTCTTGAAGTGTCACCCGGCAAACCAATTTATAAGACGTTGTCACGTCAATAAATGTGAAAAACATCACATAAATTACTCTAACCTAAAGTAAATAGCTATAGCACTTGTTAGTACGAGAGCCCACGACCAAAATTTTTGTCTCATAGCAATACGGCCAAAACCGCATCAAATCGATAGATACGATTATCCTGAACTCGAAAATATTAATATCAGACATTTTCCGCGTAGCATTTGATCTGACCGAATTTTCAAAATTGTCAAAGAATTTTACCGAACTGCATCATAGCAATATGTCTGATTTGCAGATTGTAGTTGAATGATAGTTCTGAGATACCGGAAACATATTTTTCAGACGTTAGTGGTGTAGCGCAAACCCGTAAAATCACTTAAAAAAATTAAAAATGAGACAAAAAAAATGTCTCATAGCAATACGTCTGAAAATCTTTTTTATTAGTAAATTTTGGTTATTTGATGCGTAGAAAACAATTTTCAGACGGAAATGTGAACGCATTAAATTTTGAGACCGTTTTGAAAATGTTAACAAATTTTACCGATCGGTATCATAGCAATATGTCTGAAAATTGTTGGATATGATAAAATAAGTTGTCCACATGTGCAAAAAATTTATATCAGACAAATTAAGTGTATCACCTTCTCTATCAGACAACTTTTCAATACTCAGATATCATTTAAAAATCGTATTGAGGCATCTTGAATTTTCTGTTACAAACCAATGAATACGTTGCGACCCTGAATTTATTAGATGATAATTAACAAAGAATTTACCCGAAACCGTAACATTGAAGTTGAAGGACTGAAATAAATCGCACAATTTATTTTCGTTTTTGGGAGTATATGCTACACTTAAAGTGTCTGAAAACAGGTTTTTGGTAATCATGGCAGCAATACGAAAATGGAAAAAAAAAAATATCCGTATTGCTATGATACAGGTCGGCTAAATTTGTTGACATTTTCAAAAATCCGCTCAGGCTATATGCTACGCGCAAAATGTCTGAAAACAAACTTTTTCGTAATACAATTATAAAATCTATGTACATTTTCACTATCAGACGTATTGCTATAATACCGACTGTCTTTTTTTTTTGACACAGCAGAAATGGCCTCCCACGCAGTTGCTACACTTTCGACCGTTACTACACACCTAGTCGGGTTCAGAATCATACAATCTAACGATTTTATAGGGTTTTTGCCGTATTGCTATGAGACATGGTTTTGGTCGTCAGCTCTCATACTACAATGAATACGTTGCGACCCTGAATTTATTAGATGATATGATGATGATGATGATATGATGATGAGATGGTATGACAACTAAGTGAGCGTCGTTCCAACGTTTGGAGCAGCTGGCGAGTGAGCTGTATAATAGTAAAAAAGGGGCAGGAGCGTAACAAGCCCTGAGGCTGTTGAAATTAAATACTGATTGATTTGATAGTTTTGGTTTTATTTAAAGCACACTTGAGTAACTTTTACAAAAGAAATAAGTAATTACATCTGTCATCTGTCAAAGTACATATAATAGACAAGGGAGATTCTTGAATATCTATGAAGGCTGTAAATTAAAAAAAACATTTAACAGAGGCGTCGGCCAGGCGACTCCGAAACGTTATTTTCGTTTTTGGAAGTATATGCTACACTTAAAGTGTCTGAAAACAGGTTTTTGGTAATCATGGCAGCAATACGAAAAGTTGAAAAAAAAAATTATCCGTATTGCTATGATACAGGTCGGCTAAATTTGTTGACATTTTCAAAAATGCGCTCAGGCTATATGCTACGCGCAAAATGTCTGAAAACAAACTTTTTCGTAATACAATTATAAAATCTATGTACATTTTCACTATCAGACGTATTGCTATAATACCGACTGTCTTTTTTTTTTGACACAGCAGAAATGGCCTCCCACGCAGTTGCTACACTTTCGACCGTTACTACACACCTAGTCGGGTTCAGAATCATACAATCTAACGATTTTATAGGGTTTTTGCCGTATTGCTATGAGACATGGTTTTGGTCGTGGGCTCTCGTACTATGTGTTATTGAATCAGAGACAAAAAAGGTACCACCCATACCCGAGACAATGCAGAAAGTGGTTTTTTACGTTGACTCGTACGGGGATCGAACCTGGGACCTCTTGGCTAACCGGTGTGTACGCCACTCGACCATGGAGGTCATCAAACGTTACTTATTTATCGTATATATCTTAGTATGTGCCATCTTTGACAATGTACTTATGAAGGTACTACACATATGTTTTCAATACACATCTACTGAAAACAAATAAAAACTCATTTTAATACTTTACCTCCTTTGACGTTTGACGCTACACCCCTACATCCATAAGTCTGATGTACAAAACCATTGCACCACCATAACATTAAAGAATAAAATATTGTTTTTTTTTATACATTTTTTATGTAGGAAGCAAAGAGGTATACCACAAAAAAGATGGATGGATTGTATAAGGGATGGCATGAACGGAATTAAACTCTGAGATGACGGCTGACAGGGATGAATGGTAAAGACATACTGTGCCAACCCCAAGTAAAATAGGACAAGGGCGGCAGAGAGAATTATCATGTTTTTTTTTAGGCTGCATATTTTTTTTTCTGAAATTTAAAATGATTTAACACACATTAATATGTCGGCTCATCAGAAGGAGACAGAGCCGTACTGGACCATCCTCTTTTTTGCATGTATTATTTACTCGGTTTCTAAAGTAAAACACTATCGTAATAAATAAAAATCTCAAATTTACAAAACACATTTGACAAACAAGCTCAATAAACAAGGCAATAAACTCCAACTAGGTTTTATTTTTTATTCAAAGAAGGTTTTATTCTCGAACTCCAAATATAATTTAGTAGCGCGTCGTCGAATAAGTATTTATCGCTGACAATACTAGACTCCAACTATGATGTTCAATACTATAATTATTTTAGTGCTAGAGAGAGTTCTATGTATAGTATGCATCACCTATTCTATATATCGAATAGGCTAAAAAAGATAAAACATAACACGTATTGCTCAAAATTATATTCAGTTTCTCAACTCAGAAATACCTCGAATTCTAAATGTAACAAACATTTTTCTCAACCGTTAAACACGAGACATAAAAAGACTTGACTGTATAAATATTAAAACAAATGAAAAGCTAGAAAAAGTTGATATTTACAACCTTTTTACCCTTTGTGACCTTTAATCAACCATTAAATAAAACCCCACCTGCTTAGCCCGCGTTATTTTCTTAGAAAACGACACGGATAACTTCCATTTATTTACTTGTAACACCAAGGAATTCCCGAAAAAATGTGCCTTGAATAATCCCCGAATATTTTTCTTAAGAAGTAAAAAAATATATACAAGTTATAAAAGGGTTAACTTTTCGAGAAATTCCGTCGTTTTTTCAGTTGCCCATTTTATTTTTGAAAGAGCCAATAATAGGTTTTTCTTAAAAACTTACTGTCTATATTGACTGCCTGGGAAAATATAGTGACAGATGACCTATATTTACGCATCATGTTTTCTAAATGTTAAATGTCGTTGTTATTTATAGAGCTCGGTCCAGGAAAGATTTTAGACTAAATTTTCTCTAGACCGCATGATTAATACTAGAACTACTAGGCTCTAGGCAATAGCCTAAATTGCCTAAGCCACGTATATTATTGAAAATATACTCATCTTTCTCTGTAAATTTTTTTGAAGAAAATCGGTAATTATTAAATAATTTATCAATAAATAAATGCACTCAATTAGTTATTTCAATGATCATTGAAATGTCTCAGTTAAAAATTTATTTTGCAGAAATAATTTAAACCATAAAATGCAGATTACATAATAATTTTCAATTGTCATTCTAACGCCTTATTCCGTCCCATTCATTGTGTGTCAGTTAAACCGCCATATTTTTACAGCATAATGAATAAAGCTGATGGCACCATTCCTAGTAACGAGAGACCTCAGATCCGGCCTTTTTATGTTTCCGCCTTATTTCCACTTCCATACTGAGTTAATTATGTGTGTTGATTTACAGCTCCCATTAGCTTTATTTAACTTTCCCGGCAACTGAACGTTATTACTTAAGAGTATCTTCGCGGTGTGAACACTGCCTTACTTTAGGAACGCAATTTTATTTTATTTTATAACGCTATTAAGTTGCTGTTAGGTATGTGCTTGAAATGTAGTGCAATTGTTTCAGAGTATTCTGAACTGAGTATTCTAGAAAGTTAGTCTACTTTTGAAAGTGAAAATTGCCTGTATTTTTGTTGTTATGCTAAAGTTAGTTCCTACTTGAATAAGGCAATTGCCTGCATAATGTAGCCATGCTACCACATGGCTATTCTCTTAGGAAATGCGAGAATAGAAACTAAAATAAAAAAAAAAAAACTGCGGTGTAGGAGGTCATTAAATAGGGATGTTAACTATTTATGAAAAGTTAAAATCTATTTAATCCGTAAATTAGATAATTATAAAAATATTAGACACACACTAGTATTTTTTACTTTTGGGCTAAAATGACCACCAAATGGTCCCCTACACATAGTAAGCTTCAGCGAGGCAGACCCAGGCGGAGATGAGGGATGACCTAGATTAGTTTTTATCGAACTGCTTAACCGCTCTTGAGAGAGACAAGTGGAAGAAGAGTGGGGAGCTATTTGTCCAGCAGTGGGCTACTTAAGGATAATAATCCATACTAATATTATACATATATTCGAAAGTAACTCTGTATTTTTGACTGTCTGTCTGTCACGCTTTCACGGCTAAACCGCTTAACCGATTTGAATGAAACTTGGTATGTGGTGAGGTTGGTTCCTAAGAAAGGACAAAGGATACTTTTTGCCGCGATAACCGACACGGGCGGAGCAGCGGGCAACAGCTATTAATTAATAATAATATAATTATTTTATAATTTACACGTGGAAGTAGACACTGGTGTATTATAGTGTTAATAAAACGCAAATTCATTTCTCCGTCGCGGTGTAACGTCGTTAAATTTTCATTAAACTAGACGGACCTAGGCCGAGGTAGCTCACTGACGCTTGAGTTTCAAAACTTTGTGCTACTAAACTATAAAATATAGGCGATAAGCGGGGTGGTTAGTAATTTTTAAGAGTGTACTTAGTTTTGGTTTAGTTTTTTAGTTTTGGGTTGAACTAAAAACCAAGATAAAACAAAAAGTTAACAAAAAAACAAATTTAAAGAATCCTTTACGTTGTATTTTAATTTACGTATTAACTTTTTGTATTGATTAATTAATGGTCTAAAAACAACACATGTATTTTTACTAGTAGTTAACACAGTATCTGAGACTTTCTACAAAATTTTATTTTATCTATAGTAACATTATAAATACGAAAATAGCTTTATCTTTATGTTACGCTTACACGGCTAAACCGCTGAATCGATTTAGATGAGTTTTAGTATGGGATACCTAAGCTTACATCCTAAGAAAGGAGATAGGCTACTTTTTGCCGCGATAACTTACACCCAACCGGGTACAAGTTAGTTACTTTTTAGAAAATTTAACTGACATTTTCAATCCTTCAAGAGCAAGCATGGTGATTCATGCTCGTTCCTTCTCTATATGAGAAAAGGCCTGAGCCCAGCAGTGGGGCATTTCTAGGCTGGTATTATTATTATTACAAGGGCAAGAATATGTCTTATGTTAACCTTTATTTCTGAGTGTGATAATAATTTAATTCACGCTTACGTCTCTATTTTTGTGCATGGTATGTAGCTTACACCACAAATTAAGAACAGATCAGAACTTGTCTTTGTTCAAACTTGTACCATACGCCACGAACTTGATCTGTACTCCAAGTAGTTCAACTTGAGAACTTGTCGTAGTAGGTCGTTCAAAACGGTGTCAAATCAACACTTTGTCGGGCATTTAGATTCAGCTTTCCACAGAGAACTGAATTGAGTTTGACATGGCCTCTCAGATTATTGAGTACGTGCTCAAAACTTGAGCGTTTACATAACGGTATTGAATTATGTGTTTTCCACTTTACGTAGGTACCTTTTGGCTGCATGAGTAGCCGAGTGGTATAGGTCACCACGCCAATTACCACTGGGCGCGATGTGCTGGGGGTTCGATCCCCACATGGGACAAGCATTTGCGTTATCCACAAATGCTTGTTCCAAGTCTGGGTGTTCTTTATGCATGTGAAATTAATGTTTGTTAACCCCCCCGCGGCACAAGGATTAAATTCCTTAGTGCGGGAGTCGTTTTTTTAGCAAACTAACAAACAAACTTAATTTCTGTACTTAAGGTAAGGGCAAAAAAGTCTCAAACATGCGTCGTGTCGATCTTTTTATAAACTGTAGTTACTGAGTTGTGTTTTAAATGCAATAATTCAAAGATATGTTTGGAAGACGAAGGGTTTGTAGGCCTCCAGGTGTACTGAAGTCATCGTCAGGGTTGCGGGCAACCGGTGGATGTAAACGGAAAGATGCCGTTCGTTATGGCGTTATATGAGGGACGCCTTTGTTCAACAGTGGACGTGTTCCAGCTGATGATAATGATGTTCAGCAAAGCTATTAAGTGCGGTATCAAGTTTAGCCAATTTAATATACAATATTAAAACTTTTGCATGAAAGAAATTTGATTTGGCATTATTTAGATTAAATCCAAAAATTGAGGGGAGCATCGCACATTTTGTACAGATAGAAGTTAATTAGTTAAAGACAATAAAGATTATTTTTTTAATTCTTTCCATATTTTTTTTGTGTTTTGTTGTTTTTTCCTATTTATAGTTTAAGTAACTTACTATACATAGACAATACTACAATACATTGTAATCGGGGCTATAATTTCATCAGCAGTTAATCATATCAGTGAATTGGCATTCGATATAGGCATGTATTGTCGATAATTCATAGCCGACCTGACAGTTTGCGATAACTGCCGGTATGAGTTACGCGCTTAGAATTGATTAAAATATCCTCAAATTACGTTCTTGTCATTCTGTTGTAGGGGTATAATGGCTATTTTAAATTATGGAGAAGACTATTTAAAAATTAAACCTATTTAATTTAGACTATATTTCTTTTACCTGTTAGGGATTTGATTAGGACTTCATATTTATTAAATGTTTTTTTTTGGTGATGAATTTTGCATTCCATGCATTGTACATGTGTTAACAACGTAATAGTATAATCAAATTTAGTCGTTAACGTTTCAAAAGTGCATGAAAAGGCTGCTTTTTAAATTAAATCATTGTTTTTTTATTTCGAATTGCTCTTTAACAATATTGTGCAACTGTATCGATATATGCTTGTTTCTTGTCTACACAAAGGCCTATTTCCGTGAACACGGAAGTAATTTTTGTACACATAACCGCCAATTTGTTCGATCACAATCATCATTAAAGATAAACATCAGTAATTTACGAAAACAAAACTAGCTATCGAAATAATGTAATACCATTACGACCACTAAAAAATATTAGCAATAACATTATAAAATAAATATAGGTGGTATTTCTCTTACTCTTTCTTAAATTAAAAAGCGTAAACACGAAAAAAAAATAACATGTTATAGACATACAATTTTACCCCAATCTCCCCGAACATTTCTATCAACAAAAACCAATTTATCATAACACGAAAGGGGGATGAAACCACCCGTTTCGTTTCGGAATAACCTTACAATTCACGTGTCATATACCCTTAAACGTACCGTGTAAGCTTCCCTTACACCAACATTAGGAATAAGTGGCGCTCTACTGTCGGAAAAGTACGTAGATGTCCTTTGTATGCAAAAAGACGTTGCTACATGGTGTGTGAAATGTATGAGTTATCTGTTTAAGGTACCTACAGACTACAGGGCCTAAGTTTGATCGTGCATGGACGATTTGGAATTCTACTTTGTAACGTACTTTACAGAGATCGTTGAACATTGTTCAAAGTACTAAAATCGAATGTGCAGAAACCTACGTTACAGTTTTTGTAATCGTCTGAGAGAAGTATAAAATCTCTATAAAACATTAGGTACTAAAGACTAATAATGCGTACTATAAAACTAGCTGTTGCATGCGGCTCCGCTCGAGTGGGTGTCTGTTATCGGGGCAATAAGTAGCCTATGTCCTTTCTTGGGATCCAAGCTTACACTATACCAAGTTTTCTGAAAATTGGTTCAGCGGTTTAGCTGTGTCTTAACAGAGAGACAGACAGAGTTACTATCGCATTTATAATATTAGTACGTAAAATATTTGCTTTTACAAGGCTCTACCTAGATGTTGATAAACGCGAAAAAAAGCTTGTCCTTTTTTGGAATTTTCATACCAAATTTCATTAAAATTAGTTCAATGGTTTAGCTGTGATATCGAAAAAAAAAAGCGACAGAGATACTTTTGCTTTTAAAATTCAATTATGGATGATTTCTTAGCTTTACTTAGCAGTTGTTGATAGCGCGCTGATATGACGGCTAATATTTTTATCGTGTCGTGGTGGCTTAGCGGTTCAATGAACGAATTTGTGTGCACAAGGTTGCAGATTCGAACCCATTACAAGCAAGTACCAATTGTGAAATTTCTAAAGTTATATGTACTTTCTTAATTATTCTAAGACACCATTGACAATCGGTGAAGGAAAAAATTGTGAGAGAACCTGGATTACAAAAATAAAGGTCTGAAATCAACCCGCAAAACAGAAAGCGAGGTGATCAATCCTGTGCCCAGCAGTGGGACATTTATAAGCCGGTATTATTATTATAATCTTTTCTATACTTTCATCCAATTTGCTTTGCACATATCAGAAAATATTCTTAAATTCTTATGTCAACCTAATACAAATAACAATATTTATTTCGGTACAGAGTTTTATCTACATGTCTCCACTATAAAACAACACTCATTCAAACAAGACAATAAACAATAAACAAGCTACACAGACAAATAACAATTTAACGGCTAGTCAATGTAGATTCTACTTGAGCGCTTCACTTAATAAATATATAGGTAAAAACCAAGATTTGACGACCTTCGTGGTCGAGACCGGTGTGTACGCCACACACCGGTTTTCAAGGTGTCGCCAGCTCTGAGGTCCCAGGTTCGATCCCCGGCCGGGTCTATGTAGATAACCAGTTTTCTACATTGTCTCGGGTCTGGATGTTTGTGGTACCTTCGTTGTCTCTGAATTCCATAACACAAGTGCTTTAGCTACTTACTTTGGGTTCAGTGCAATGTATGTGATGTTGTCCACATTTATTTATTTATTATTTAGGAGCGCTGTGTCATACACGAACAATTAATTATGAAAGCAAAGTGGTACATTTGTTACTTGAAACGATGATACAAAAATAATAAGATGTATAACACCCTATACTATTTATTTTATGTAATAATGCGGTCGAATATGCAATTAAGATGATTTTAATTACGATTAACAATAGTTAAAAAAAAACGTAATTTATTTGTCTCTATCTGTACTTAATATTCTATAGAGGAAAGGTTTGTATTTTTGTTTATTTGTAAAGAATAAACTAATCCTTACACTTTTAAAATGTCACATTATTCCTGAGTAATATGGGCTATATTACTGTGCTTTGCGGAGCCGGGGTGGCGACCCGCTCCAACAACATCTACTATTTTTGACAACTAATCAAAAATAATTTATTGTGCTAGATTTACTGAAAAAAAGTACTAGATTAAAAATTGTGTCAATGGTCACAATTGGACAACACTGTACCACAAAGCACAAAATGTACATTTACTACCAATTTAAAAAAAGTCATTATATTAAACACTAGCACAAAAACCTATGCTTGTGTCAAATAAAATAATAATTAAAAAAAAAACATTTTAATTCAAAATTATTTGCTCATTTTTGCAATGCCTCTTCAATCTGAAGATTGACTGGCCGACTTTAGCCGCAGCCGCACAAACCACTAACCAACGAGCGGTTAAATCAAGAGGAGTCTATTTGAGTATCTTCGTAATTAGCGTAATGTCATTTTAGACACGGACTTCTATCATAAAGCACTCTTCACATAATATTTGTTTAAAAATATTCTTTCGCTCATTATCTCAAATGTTTAAGTGCTCTCCAGAATAAAAAGAAAAACAAAATGGTTGTTTTACTAAATGCTATTTATATTTTAAATAAATGTTGACAGCTTCTAATAACGTTAGTTAGGCGACCTCCGTGGTCGATTGGCGTACACATCGGTTTTTAAGGTGTGGCCAGCTCTGAGGTCCCGGGTTCGATTCCCGGATGGGTCAATTTAGAAAACTATATTTCATCATTGTCTCGGGTACCTTCTTTATGTCTGATTCGATAAAAAATGTTCTACAGCTACTTATTTTGTGGTCAGAGCAATGTGTGTGATGTTGTCCACAATTATTTATTTGTGGACAACAGTGTCTTTAAAAATATCTAGGCATACTGGGAGCAAAAAATAAAGCAAAAAATACTCATGATAACATTCCTTGCATTATGAAAAATGACTTGGATGTCAAGGCTGACAGGCAAGGGTGCGACGAACGGAAACATAAGCGCATCATCACTCAAAAAGCGATCCTTACGCATGTAACGCAGCTTAGCCAGCCAAAACTGCAATAATAAAATATCGTTTGAACTCCTAATCTTAATACTCTTAATCTAACTTTCAAGACTTTATAAACATATAAATATATAATTAACTAGCTGTCCCCCGCGACTTTGTTCGCGTGTTTTAGTTTCAACGGTTTTTCATTTTTGAAACATTTTTCATTTATGCTCCGCTCCTATTGGTCGTAGCGTGATGTTGTATAGCCTATAGCCTTCCTCAATAAACGGACTATCCAATACAAAAAGAATTTTTCAATTCGAACCAGTAGTTCCTGAGATTCACGCGTTCAAACAAACAAACAAACTCTTCAGCTTTATATTATTAGTATAGATTTAAGTGTTTATTTATACAAATATATGAATATTTATATCTATTATAACATAATTATACCCTACTCGATGACTGCACATGCCATACTAATACACCACCTTTGGTTGACTGGTAGAGAATGCCTAATGCATTAAGTCCGCCATTGTACGGATTTTGTACGCTTAAATAAAAAAATAAAAAATACTAAGCTATCTTTTATTTTACAACGTTTAACTTAGTAATTCAAATAAAAAAATAATTATAATCAAAATTACTTGTACGATATTTCAAAACACAAAACCCAACTTCTACCAGTAGACTAATTCATATAATCATTAGTTTCTCTTTGTTTTAAACAACATTTTTGTAATCAAAATATACCGATTACTTCGACAAGACACGACCTAAAACTACACAGAATAAACTAACACAAACTAGTTTTGTGCCTCCGATAATATACAACATCAAGACAATAAATTCTTAACCTATCAAGCCATATCCAAAATCAAAGAGAAATTCTCGGCCTATCAGAAATTAGCTCCCAAGAACACTTACAAATTCCTAAGGCTTCTAGACGCTTATCTTCTGAAGGGTCGGCTGTTAGTAAAGCGAGTCACGTAGCTAGGCAAAAACATATTGGGCCTAACTGTCTCTAGCATTCAAATTAATAAATTGATTGAATGGTCCCTAGAGTATGAGTAATATTCCTAAGATTTTAAATAAATATACAAATAATCTAATACTTTGGAATAACTTACACATGGCCATCAGATCCTAAACTAGGCAGAGCCTGTATTATGGCAGCCAGACAACTGATAAACATGCTTATATATTTCTGAATACATTAATTTATTTTAGATAAATTACACCCAGACACAGAACAAATCATCATGCTCATCACACAAAGATTTGTCCTGGATGGTAATCGAACCCACGACTTCCGGTTTAGCAGTTAGGGCCACTAACTACTAGATCAAAAACCAGTCATTTTTTTACGTCTTTTTTGAATACTACACGTTCTTTTACATCATTTATTCATATTTTTTATACAGTTTCTTATAGCTATGAGAAATAATAAAAATATTATCTATACTAATATTATAAAGCTGAAGAGTTTGTTTGTTTGTTTGAACGCGCTAATCTCAGGAACTACTGGTTCGATTTGAAAAATTCTTTTTGTATTGGATAGTCCGTTTATTGAGGAAGGCTATAGGCTATATAACATCACGCTACGACCAATAGGAGCGGAGCATGAATGAAAAACCGTTGAAACTAAAACACGCGTACAAAGTCGCGGGGGACAGCTAGTTATCATTATATGCGTAGCCTTATACAGGAAAAAAAACATGTTTTCCTTAAAATCTGAATATTAGCTCCGAATACCCGTATTAATAGCTACGCAGAAAATTACTTCGTTAACGAAAACACTTACAAAATGTTTTTTATCTGCCCTGGGACACTCCATTGGGACGAGCTCGTACAATTTAGATTTCTATTTATTTGTTTTTATCTAAACACTTTCGTTCGCTTTACATGATTAAAAAAACAAATAGCATTCTATTATACATGGGTTTTTGTTAAAAGATTTTTTTCTAAACGCTATAAATATGTAATTAATGTAATAAGTAGTTACCTACCTACATAATATTAAGATCAATAAAAATAAAAAGGAGTAGTTTAGCCCTATGAAGAATTTATTATATTTGCGTTACTAATGAAGGAAATTATAGGCGAATCAAAGCATTTCAACCTTGCGAAAGACCGAAAAAAAATACGTAGCTAATGCAATGCAAATTTTTGCTATTGTGATAATATTTCTTAAAAGACGTAGTACACCAATAGATAACTCGACACTAATTGGAAAAATAAAAAACAGAACGCATTAAACTTGATTTAAAACTTTCACATATAATCATAAGAATATGATCCGTAAGTGTGTTTTTGTTTTGTAAACTGAGAGACATCGTAGTGCTGGGGAGTTTGTTTCGCCGATTCTTCTCCACAGCCAGAGTACTTAGGAAGTCGTGAAGGGTAAACGTATTTAGGTGTATTTATGTAATTTATTTACGTTCAAAACGAGCTACTTTAAAGCCTATATATATAAAAATAAAAAAAAGATTTTATGTTGATTGAGAATCGTCATTAAATAGTTTTAATTTCATTTGACTTTCTATAAATTCGTGTGTTTATTTTGTGACTGCAAACTACCACAAATGTCGGGGACCGTATTTAGCTTCTTTCCTACTATCCAAGCTAAATGTTTGGTCTTTGTTCAGACATGCGGTTTGAGTTAGATTAGTTGTTTGTGAATTTATTTGGAGGAATGTTACAGCTAACCAAATGTGCTAGTATGTTTGAGTACTAACTTAGGTACTGCGTCTAGTTTTAATCCATACTTTAAAGAGGGTGAAATAATCAAAATTGTTTCGAAACGGTTTTACGAATTTATCTTGACCCCTTATAATGATTATAATGTCTTCTACATTTGTTTTAAATCTATAAACAAATATTATATATAATAATTTATAATATATAGATTCTCATTAATTATTATAAATAAAATTTCACATTTAAGTCCTGACACAATACAATAATTATATATTTTTTTACTAATCAGCATTATTTTATCGCTAGTAAAACCCCTCTTGGGTTATGTTTAACTTTACTATTTATTTGGTTTTAATTTAGATATTCTTTAACATAAATATTCAATGACATCAAATAAATATTAAAACGATATTGAATATTACTTGAAGAAGTATTTAATCTTATACATTTTTAACGAACTTCAATAGAAGTATTTTTTTGTATGTCTTCAACAATATAATAGGCATGTTTTTTTTTTTTTAATGTCCGTCTTGTAGATTAATGAATTTTATTGGACACGTATTTTTTCTTTTTTCCTGCAAACAAAAAATGATCAAAATACAGACAACGGAAGTTACGCGTGACGTCACTCCTCGCTACGATTTTTAGCGAGGTGTGGCGTCATAAGCCCCCACTCCGAAACTTTAAAGCGGTGTATCTTTGTATTTTTTTATTGTTTTGATAAAAGAAAAAATACGTGTCTAATATTTTTTTTATTATCTAACTGACAGACTAAATAGATTTTAACTTTTCATACCCAGGAAACATCCCTATTGTGGATCAATTTTTTTTTTCCCCATCGTTAGGGTACATCACAGAGGTGGTCCCATATAAACTTCCTTGAAGTCGGTACCTTTTAACATTTATGTTGTTTTCTATGCTAATAATATATTTATTCGTTGGAGACACAGCTTTGAACTTCCATCAGTAACTTAAACAACCTCGTACACAGTTACATAAGGAAGTGGGAACGTCGTACGATACTTATTCAACTTGGTCGCCAAGTATATAATTTTGTTTCTGACTCCGAATCGTAATGAGACGATACGAAACAAGTTAGAAGTGATACAGCATCAACTCTCCTAACTTGAGTTGTTGTTTTGATGATTAAATTATAATTATTTTACTCGTGTTCTTTATTTTGGTGATTATGTAATATTAGATTATATTTTTGATTTAATTTACCAACGGGTAATGCTAAATTATTATTATGATTCGTATAATATATTTTGTGAGGAGTATACGTAATTATTCATGAATGTTGAGGATTTACTGACGCACTGGGTTTTCTCATGATCGCCTGACTAGTTTCAGACTCAATAGGAGTCCCTAATCATGAGCTGACGCGGCGGCGGCGGTGTCGCGATGATTTCTGAAACTAGTCGGGCGATCCCGAGAATGTGCGTGCGTAAACCGTCAATATTCCTAAATAATTGTTATTATAATTTAGACCGACCTTTTAATTATTTTCTTTCTATTTTTGGTTAACTGAGACCACTCTTTATTAAAAGCGTCTAGTTTGTCATTCACTCTCCGCCTAAGTCTTCCACTCAAAAAGAAAAAATATTTAAAATACTATGTAGGTGCAGTTACCCATAGTAAAGTTCTTTAAAGATAAACAAATTTTACTAAATGATAATAAAATTTCTAAATCCCTAGAATTTTCGAACCATCTTTAGGAGTAATTAATACTGAAAGGTTTAAGCTACTCTCATCTTGTTAAAATACTGTCAAACTGTAGAGTTTCAGACGAGAAAATAACACATTTTTATGGAAATAACGAATAAAAAAGTAACTATAATTATACTAATGTTTATAGAAACACTTATTTATACTCTTAACAAAAGGCTTTGTTAAGTGATTTGATAGCGTTAATGACCCCTAATCTCTTCCAAGTGAACTTAATAAAGGTCAAATATACAATTATCCCTAGTTCAGTATAACCGTTGGTATGCAAATAGTAGGAATAAAAGAAAGGCGTTCTTTATGCTAAACAGCCTCACAGGAAGAACGCAATTATAAAGAAGTGCTAATGGCTAGCTCGGAATTTTTATTTCTTCATCCACTGTTAGGCATAATCTAGGAGGTTTCTTTTTAAACAATTATTTTTTACAATTCATTATTTTGATGTTTGTTTTTATTTTCAATTAATTTTTCTATGTATTTAACAGAGTATATTTTTTTTGTAAAAATGCCATTTCTCCAGCTATTTTGAGGTCGGTTTCCAGCCTACCAGATCTCCACCAGCTATTTTACTGGGTAACATAGTATCCCATGGTAAGACTGGTTGATAGAATTGAAATGACTTAACAACGTATGACAGTCGGGACCAACGGCTTAACGTGCTTTTCGAGGTACGGAGGGGTCTTGGCAATAATAATAATATATATACCCTAGTGTGATATCTACCTCATTTTTGAATATTATATCGCACTAAAGTTGGTGTCGTTTTATTTAGTATTTTTCTCTATATATCACTTTCCGTCTCGTATCTGTTTCATCAAAACGACATGTAAATCGGACCAGGTTTTTAAACATCGGGCAGTATTGATATACGTCATCTATAGTAAAATATTTTTGAGTCTCGGTATATTCACAAATACGCTACTAGCCTCCGAATGAAATGTAACTTAGCATTAAGACGTTCTTGAAAGTCCATATAGTATATCTGTCGCTTTTTTACACCTAAAGTGACAGAGACAGCATGAGACTTAACGTTGACTTAAAACTGATTGACTTTTCAGTATTCGGGGCCATTAACCTTATAATATCGGTCAAACCCTGCGGCTTACACTTAGAAACAAGGCCCTCACAAAGTATTTGTGTATATCAACAACAAATGAAATCAGTGTAAATAGCTAAATACAAAATAACATAATTCATTCTTTTATCAGTGTAAAATGTTGCATTTTACTTTAGATATGCATTAGTTGAAAAATAACAGACATTGCCTCAACCTGTAAACTGTTATTTGAAAATAATTTAATCCCAATAACACTAGTGATCAAAACAGATTTTTTTACGATTGAAAATCTACATCCAATTGCATGGCGGTGACGCAGAGGGACACTTAAGTGCAGTACGGTAATATCTGATGTAGTACGAAGGTTTTTAATTAAGTTAGATAAATTAAACTGTCAGACATTGGCGACAAGCTTTAATGAAGTAGAAGTAGTTTTGTTTTGAAAAAACTTTATGTTTTTTTATATTTAGGCGGTTTTATGAGTCAAATAAAAAGTAACTTTGTCAGTCTGTCGCGGTTTCACGCAAAATTACTGAACCGATTTAAATGAAATTCGGTACACAGATAGTCTAAAGCCTAAGAAAGAACATAGGCTACTTTTTGCTGAGATTACCGACATCCACGCGGGCGGAGTCGAGGGAAACAGCTAGTACTTAATAAATTTAAAAAAGAAAAGTTCGCGATTCAGATACCGTGGTAAGCCAGCTTAATTAATCTAGTATGTAATATTTATATTTATTAAGTTAAAAAATATAGACTATATTTATTTTAACCAGTTATACAGAAACCATGAGAGCTAAACAATCTTAAATGAAAATTAATTTGTCTATTAAACTAATTAAATTACTTCCTAAATTAACCAACAATTTAACTCTTTGAAATTAGACGTCAAAGTTTACTGTTACAAGAAAGTTAACACTTGTATGTAATTTAACATGAATCTGAGTACAACGAAATCGCTTCCTCAGCGATATAATTTAATCAACAATACGAATTCGTTACGTGAAAATTAAAAAGTAATCACGTTATTTTAGCAAACAAATTGTTAACGCACCCAATAAACCAAGCATGCAAATACCACCCTTAATCCCTTGTATTAGAGTGCACAAATAACATTTTTATGTTTCTTGATGGTAATGTTAATGTTGTTGCCGAGTACGCGTTCGGTAATTACCATATATCGTGAGCCTTTGTGCTAGCAAAGAGTTCTTTGTGAAGTTCCCGCTTTGGTAATAACTTGTCTAAAGGAGTAATGCGAATTATTAATTCCCGAATCGTATTTCGGTCGAATTTGAGTTTATTTGCTCCGGCTATTGGCTAGTAGTGCTGCACCAATTATTTCCCTAGGGTGCAAGTGTTGTAAGAAAAACTGGAAATATACGTGAGGATCGAACTGCATTGTTCAAATGTTCAATTTTGTTAAGAGTACCTACCATGTATTTGTGAGTTGAGTATAATATCGTAACTCTCTTGTGGTCAAGTAAAAAGAAATACACATTTAGCAAATACCAAAACTACTTTCATCAATTTCTAAATACATTATTAATTTAACATAACTTTGTAATAAGTACGTGTCATAGTATTAGACTAATATTGTAAATGCAAAAGTTACTCTGTATGTTTGTCTGTATGTTTGTTACGCTTTCACGGCTAAACTGTTGAACCGATTTTGATGTAACTTAGTATGGTGTAAGCTTGGATCTTAAGAAAGGACTTTGCTGGCTGACTTGGTTGACTTGGCTACTTTTTGCCGCGATAACCGACACTTACGCGGGCGGAACCGTAGGCAACAGCTAGTTCTTTATATAGTGCTTAGGTATGCCAACATACAAGCTCTTTTCTATTACATGGCTACTTCTTAAAACTTATATAATAGTGAACGATGATTATTTAGGACTGCACGGATAGCCGAGTGGTATAGGTCACTACGCCAATTACCACTGTGTGCGACTGCAAGGTTGCAGGTTCGAAACCACTATGGACAAGTACCAATGTGACTTTTTCAAAGTTAAATGTACTTTCTTAATTATTCTAAGACACCATTGGCTTCCAAAAATTGGAATCTGAAATCGGCAACCTGCGATGAGCAAGCGTGGTGATCAATGCTCGTGCCTTCTCTACATAAAAATAGGCCTGTTCCCACCAGTGGGACATTAATAGGCTGGTATTATTATATAATTACTTAATTGAGTATAATGATTATTCTGGACAGAAGTTGCAATCAAAATTCTCTCTTAATACCATAAGAACACGCTACATAGTCCCTTGTGTCGAGTACAATATTTCTTAGCGCATTACTGCAGTTCCCGGCACAGTTAGTTATTACATTTAATTTGCAGTTTGTTTTGCTTTTGACTTTACGTTAAAGTCTTTGGGAGAACAAACATTAATTGTTGTTATTTGTAGTGACCGTTGGGAATGTAGGCACCTTATTGATATATATTTGCAAATCTGGTTTGTAAACTAGATTGTTAATAATAATAGTAATAAATTGTGGATAATTTAGTGTTAAGAAAGTTTGTGTTGGGTGATTTATTATTATGTATTTATAATATTAAAATCTCGTGTCACGGTGTTTGTTACCGATCTCCTCCGAAATGGCTAGAACGATTTTTATGTTTTTTCTGTGTATTTTTGGCAGGTCTGAGAATTGGTCATAGGCTATTTTTAATAACCCTTGGTGATAAGGGTGGCGAGATTGTTTTGTATTTTTTGGTAAAATTTATGTAGTAAAACAACGTTTGCTTGGTCAGATAGTTAATATATATAATACATATTTATATTTATCATTATATTTGTTAAGTGTTGGTACTGGTTAGAAAAGTCTTAACTAAGTAAATGATTTTTGTGCAAAATATGAATGTCTTTACTCATCTTATGTAATTGAGAAAAGTTTCATAATGTATGTTCATCCTATTTGTAGCTTTATTGTTATCTAAAGAGTAAAATGAAGTCAAAAATACTTCAGGTAAACAAATAAATCTTTTATGAATAATATGCTCAAACAAAAATGTTACGAAATATTCCAACAATGGATTTTATTTAATATTTAAGCCTACTTGAATTCAATACGCCTAAAAGTATATTTTTACTTTAGTTCCGCGGTGACCAAACAACTTTATTTCAAAGCTCAGTAACCGTTTGTGAGCCGCCATTGTGTAAGACCCACAAATATAAAGAATCTCTTTTACTAGATTCCTTACAATTTAACTTGTAGAAGAGTTTATGTTAGCAATAGGTAAGGTGGTGTGATCAACATATTTGGTGGGCATAGTTATTTGGAAATAACGATTTTGCCCAGAAGGGCTCGTGGTTAAGCCACAGTTGCTCCGTGAAGCCGAGATCACTCCGTACCTTACCACGTTAAATGTAAAACCATTATGCAAGAATCATTGTGCAGTATTATTTGTATCTATAATTACTTAAGACAAAAATCTATGAAAATATAAAAACAGAAATATTTTTTTATTAAATTTTGTTTATTAAGGCTTCGTGTGAGTGACGATTCGACGATTCTGTAAGATTTTTTTTTTTTTTTTTAAAAAAGGTTACTAGCTATGTGAGTGGATTTTACATTACTAGCAATCTTGTTAACCCCTCCAACTAAGCTATATATGCTTGTGTCTGGAGTGGGTTCACGTCAATAGTGCAATGGGTGGGGTTCGAACCTGCGACCTCTCGATCACAAGGCGATCACCCTAACCATTAGGCTATTGCCGCTTATAACGTCACTGTTTCACAATGCCATATTAGCGTGTCAAATGTCAATGTCACAATAAATATTAAATTTTGACAACACACAGTAGAAAACAGAAGTACAACAACACCGCCTAAAGTGAACCCTCTGATTTTTTTGTTTCTTTTTGTCTATCTTTTTCTTAGAGGTTGTTTATTTTATATTTGCGCGTTGTTTGTTTTTTATTAGGCTAGTGATACACCTGACGCTGCCTGTAATTTTAAATTATGAAACCTATATAATACGTGCCGAGAGATTTTATCAAAGTAATATAATTCTTATCAAGTTAAAATAAGTATATATTTTACTGTACAGGAAAATCAGCGATTTACTAGGAATTATACTTTAAAAACTAATTACAAAACTGACTTATATTCATGTGTTAATTAAAATATACCTACTAAAGGAAAATTCGAGATATTTACTATGAACTGGACTTGATATCCAAAACTTGGTATTGCACCGTTTAGAATAGAACTTGGTATATCCTAACATGAAGGCGAAACGAACATTTTAAAATTATTGCTGTCAAAATGTCAATTTACCATCGAAAAATGACAATTTAATGTTCGTGACGTGCTGTGGTTTCGATCTCAGCATTGGAAAAGCATTGCACAGGATGTTCTTTGTGCATGTGAATTTAATGTAAAAACCCTTAGTGTGAGAGTCGTTTAAAAAAAAACTCTATTATCGTAATCTCTACTTTACCTCCTCAAACTCTATTGCTTGAATCTCAATAAATTCCACCTCGTTTCCTATTCTATTTCTGGGCCTAAATTGGCTGACATCGCAAAACTTTAACTCATATATAAAAGCCTCAAATATTTCACACTGACAATATCGCAATGAACTTTAGCATTCAGAATTCCCGTTTCGCCCCGTTTTTATGTACCATGATAGATGTGCGTATTATTCCAAAAACATTTCATACACGTACCGGGGTGCCCAGATTTTATACGGAACCATGAAGGTTTTTTGTGTTTTATGCCTTTAGTGGGTTCGTAATAAATGTTGGTATTCTTTTTATGTCCTACTGCTTTATACAGAGTTTCGAAAATAAAAAAATTTAAGACGAAACCTACTTTTTTTATTATTGATTCGTGTCGTGAATCACTAGCATAGTTACCTTGAATTTGAAGAGAATGCAAAACGACACGTTGTACATTATATATATACGCTATCGCTGGCCGCCGGTGGTTGTGGCCCGTGGCCCGTTAGCAGCGTTAGCCTAAGAAAGTTTATCCTATGTAAAAGATTGCCTAACATTAAACATCGTCATGTCATTTTTTGTAATGCCCAGAAAGAAAGTCTAAAAATCCATGTACCTTCATCTCCGTAGATGCAGACAACTCCGTCGCCTCATTTACGAACCTTTGCGGTAATTCCATTTTCTCACAAGAATTTAACAAAGACCTCTTTGCTGCTTCCAATTTTCGATTTTCTTTATTTTTTCGACGAAGGAAAAAATCTACTGTTTCTATTTAAATTGAAAGATGTCAATACATGAGATTGAAAAGGTTTTATTTTGTTCTTTTTTTGAAAGAATGTTTGAGATGTATAAATATGGCGTTGTTTGCGTTGATAAGGGACACTTAAAGTAATGAATTTTTCAATTATTTATATAAAAAGTTTCATACATTTTCAAGAAATTGCTATACTGTAAAATTCAATTTATAAATGTCACTTATTGTATATAGCCTTTTAGTTACATGTAGAATTAATAAATAATAATGTACTATTAAATCACATAAAGTGCTTTTTATTTTTTATTACGAAAATTATAAGTAATCCATTTTATTTTTCTTAAGATGAAAGGTAAAGTTTCGCATTAAAGTTTCTAAATAAGTAACTCTAATGCGAACTGGTTAAGTTAGAGAGCTTTTAATGAGGGCTATTGTTTTCAATGTCGGCGCCAGGAGCGCTAGTCGCACGTGGTGTCCATAGAATATGTCAAATTCCATAGTTTGTTCGGTTGGTGGGCTTTGATAGCTGACGCAACAGTGGCGCCAACTGGTGAGCGCAATAACGGTAGCCCTAATTAACTTAAGCCTTATTTATACGATTTATAACTTAGGGTACTTTTTGCAAAGCATATTATTATTATCAGTTAACAATGAAGGTATAACTTGCAAGAAATAAAAGATGAGCGTAGAGCCAAACGAAAGACGTACGTTTCGAAAGATAGCTAAATAGAAAATCGCTAAAACAATGTGATCGACTGAAATTAATTAACTTAGCCTACACCAGTACTCTTCTGGACATAGGCCTCTTCGAAAATTTCATTCATTGCAAACCAAGTCCTGTCCTTAGGAGAGTCTATTAATAAATTAATTATAGCTTCACTTAGTAACAAACGCCGGCGCTAGCTTAAAACATGACAATTACGTAAAATTTACGTCCTTACTTATAAGGCGGATCGAAACCAGATGGCTCGCTTATGCCGAATACAGACTCACGGCGAGAAATCTCGGTAAAAGTCTCGCCAAGACTTAACTCGAGACCTCAGCACTATACTTATTAACGATATTCTCACAATAATTATTCTCTTTTTAACCGGTCTGGAAAACTTTGCAGCGGCTTTGGTACTTTGTGCAATAAGCCAATTATAACCTCGTTAAAATACATAATTATCCTATTTCGCTCTGGGACTGAACAAAGATGTGATAGTGTTCACTTTATCGCCCGAGAACTCCTTTGAAGCGGCGTAATATACCGACACCGATCCGAGTATAGGCGAGCGCGAGAATGAGAAATAAAGAAACCTTTACGCTTCTCGGGCGTTCTCGGAGGTTCTCGCCGTGAATCTGTTCTCGCTGTTAGACGAAATCAACAATTTATAAACACTGTATTAATCTTGATTAAAATTCTTAAGATACAAGATAGTGAGATGTCTGCCAAAAATGTGAACAACAATAAAGTATGTTATTAATCAAACTATGAAGAGATATATTTTATAATAAATCTTTATCGATTTAAAAATACAATAGGTGTACGTCATAAATTATCGAAGATAATGTCAAAATATAGTAGGTATCTTTTGTGAAATATCGGCTATATACAGAGCTACATTTTGTACTGATTATTATTGTTAATAATTTATAAAGACCTAAAAAAAGTAATCACAATTACATTCATGGAAAAATACTGTCGGAAAATAATTACACCTACATTAATACCAGTATAACATACAGCTTTATTCGTTAATAAAAGGTTTAGATTAAATTCTAATGGAGATTAAAATCCCAAATAAAAAAATAACCATTATTTTTTAAATTATTGCTAAGAGCCATGGCATCAACTTTCATACAGAAATAATTATGTATGTTATCATTAAGTAAATAAAAAAACAATTGCAGGAAAGTACAAAGTGCACAATTTGGTTTTAACATACTATATTTAAAACCCAAATGACTTAATTGATTTTCATGAAATTTTTATGAAACCACCTCAGATTTAACATCCTATTGATTACAAAAAGAATGATTGAAATTGATCTACAATTTCCAGAAAGATCGCGTAACAAACATACAAAGAAAACACGGTCTAATCGAGAACTTTATTTTATCAAAATCGGTTAAACATTCAGTAGTCAATCGGTCCATTCACTATCATTAAAACTGCTATGGCACAGACAGAAAAAAAAATACAGACTTATAAAACAAGTTACCTACGTGTGTGAAAAATAAAAAAAAAACCGTTTATTTAACTTCTGTCTTTTTAAGATCTATTTGTCCAGAGTATTAATTAAAAATTGTTATATTTATTTTAATTTAATATTTTATTTAATATTGCCAGAATATATCAAAATCATATCATTATAAAACAATAAATACTATTATTATTGATATAAAAGATGTTGATAATTGCCGTATCTTCAACGGACACAGCTGTATTACTGGAACTATCCGGACATAACAAAACTTTGTATTGATTTATTTGTTAGGTAAACCGCACAATTTGAAACTCAGATAAACATAAACGGTTTAGGTATAGTCCGGCCCATTTATATCCGGATTCCGATATTGATATCCGGATTTCGATAGCACGTTCTAGGAAGTGGCGGATTTCTTGTTCACATCTATTGATTTTATGAGCGGTTCGAAGAATTTTTGTCGACGTATACAATTTAAGTTATTTTATTCTGGGCTATCATTTTTGTTGGAGAGTCTCGTGTTGTTAGAAACACTTGAATAGAAAGATAATCTATGTTCAGAAGTTAAGACTTATAGTTACTTACACTAAACAGTACATACCAGTATTATAAATGCAAAAGTATCTCTTTCTGTCTGTTACGCTTTCACGGCTAAACCACTGAACCGATTTGGATGAAACTTGGTACGGGGTAAGCTTGGATCCTAAGAAATGACATAGGTTAGTTTTTGTCACATTAACCGACACCCACGCAGGCGGAGCCGCAAGCAACAGCTAGTATAGATAAAGGCTTTATATGCTGGGCAATTAAGTTGTAGGTGTAAATTAAAATAAAAAGGAATATATTATCATCTATTATTAACAAAGCTGCTAAGGTTCAGGTCCGGTCAGTCAAACAACAAAGATAAAATACCAACTCTTATAAATGCAAGCCATTGCCCTTAACAGTTATTTCTCACACTCAGAGGTCCAGTTCACCAAACCAATTTATTTCTGATACTCTAACATCAAAGAGATGAATTCCGTTGCATGTAATTTTGGCACAACCTGCCTCTATTTATAATGAAGTCACTGGCATTTGTAGTGAAAAGGACAGATAGACAGTCGATATATATAGACCTGAAAGTTATTCGGACGTTAGATTGTACACCTCGATCGAGATTCGAAAGATTTTACGACTTGGCGCGAATTTGGTATTTTGCATGACATGTGATCTTTACTACAATTTGCTGTTTTATTGATATACATTATCACTTTTTTTTTACTTTTCAAAGTGAACCTTTTAAAATAAACTTAACTAAATATACATCTACACTTTAATATTTAAAGCTGAAGAGTTTGTTTGTTTGAACGCGGTAACCTCAGGTACTACTGGTCTGATTTAAAAAATTCTTTTAGTGTTGGTTAGCCCATTTATTGAGGAAGGCTATAAGTTATAAAACATTACGCTGTAACCAAAAGGAGCGAAGCATAAATGAAAAACCGTTGAAACTAAAACACGTGGATAAAGTCGCGGGGGACAGCTAGTAAAATATAATAATACAATACATTATCATTGCTAGTAATTTGTTATTTCACGCAGCTGGGCAAAAACCTTGCCGTGAATGTTGCGAAGCCAGATTTGGCGATGTTTAGTGGACTAGAAGGACTCCGCGGGCTTAGCCTTGTAGGTCTCGTTTTCGTGGTCTTATATGGAAAAAAATGAAACTAAGTTTTAATCTATTCAAGGTGTAAATTAGCGACATATAGAAATTTAAGAACATGTTAAAGATAAATGGAATTTCAGTATTTGGAAGTTCGTAAAATATAATGAATTAATTAAGTAAAGTTTAATACACCAGCACTTAGGTACTACGCACTGCTTCTTTTATTAAGATTATTAATTTTCGTCACTTTATTTAAATAATGCTAGAAGCCTTTAATCTATCTTATTTCAACTCAAGTCAGCGTCTTGTATTCTAATTAATAAATAAGATAAATAAATAAAATATATTTTGGTTTAAATGGTGCTAAAGTGATATTCTGAATATAGTTCAGTACGTTTTAAATACTCAATGTTTATTGCATTCCAAAATGTAGTTTAGGTGGTACAATTAACAAATATTTAGATCCTGTCGCGTACAGAAATTCAGGAGAGAGGATTCATTTCGCAATAAAATAGGAAGTCTGAATTTAAAATCAAATTTTCTACTCTGCTAAGGAAAGGTACTCTTTAGTGTTATATCAAAATTCTTATGTAAAACAAATTCGGATTAGTTACACAATTATAACTCAAGAACGGGTGGACCGATTTTCATGATCTTTAATTGTTTGTCAAATAGCAGAATAATTATAAAAACATCAAAAAAACACATCATTAACATCACAAGATGAAATACAAATAAAGTGAGAATAAAGAGGTAGATGACATACCAAAAACCCTCAAAAATGTATCCCATTTTTTAATTTGTTCTTATCATTTAATACGGGCCCCTAAAACGAGCCCACCTGCAAAGTTCATTAACCAGTGCTGAGCAGCCAACCCTAGGTCTTTGAAAGTCATAATTAATAAACACTAACTCATCATTATTGTATAATTTGAGGTGAGAGCTAAATTGTGTGAAATACGTTTATAATGTGCACTTAATACTAAGCGTGAAAGAGGTATCTCGATTATAATTTAATATGAGCGTTTATTTACTAGCGAATTTGTTCAAGCAAAAATTTTAATTGTAAAGCCGTAGATTATTTTAATATTAAATGATAAATATTTATAATTGCTTAGGTAATCATTTTGCACATCATTTTACAAATTTCGACTACACAGATAGCCGAGTGGTATAGGTCACCACGCCATTAACCACTGTGCGCGACGTGCTGTGTGATCCACAAAATGCTTGTTCCAAGTCTGGGTGTTCTTTGTGCATGTGATTTAAATGATTTTAAAATCCCCGCGACACAAGGATTACATTCTTAAGCGCAGGAATCGTTTTTAAAAACGAAAAATTATATAATTTAATGTATTGTTTAATAAAAGGTTTCAAAATTCTACCTTAATCGATGTTTGTAAAGCTAATAATATTCAATCTATGCTGTTATTATTAGACTATGTCGCCTTAAAAGTTGACAAATAAATCGCGTTACTAATTATTTTAGTTTACATTAAAAGTAACGTAATTAGAATTGATGTAAACTAAGATATTTGATAACCTTGATCGAAAATTAAAATAGCGATGTTACCGATATTAGCTTGTATTTTCTGCACACATCATTCTCGCAATAAACCGTTACCAAGTTAAAACCAGGCCAGTCTAGTTCTAAAGAGTAACATCTGTTATTCTCCAAAATTAGATGGACGCAATCCGTTTTCAATGTGAAAGGATTATCCTTGTTCAAATAATAGTTTGGGTTGAAAGGATAAAGCTGAAACTATGGTCAATGTTGAATAATTAAAATGTGAATTAATATTTGTATAACTATTTTTACGTAAAATACTTACGATCCTTATAAAATAAAATAAAACTTTTTATCAACATTTTTTTTTTTCTATATAAAAAAAAACAATCGTTTAATTACCATTTAGAGATTCATTAAAGGCAAGTCTAAAACCGTACTTGTATAATGTAAAATGATAATAATTAATTATAGACCTTAATTACTTAAAACAAAACGGTTTACTCACGCATATTCTCGGGATCGCCTGATTAGTTTCAGACTCAATAGGAGTCCCTAATCATGAGCTGACGCGGCGGCAGTGGTGTCGCAAGACTCTGAGTTTAACTCCTATCCTATATGCGTGAGTAAACCGTTTTTTCTTTTTATATTATGAATACTCCTCACGAAAGTTGTTATACAATTATAGACCTTATAATGTATACTGTTTTTTTTTTGTTTTCATATATATTTAAAAATGTACAATAAACCTCTTCGCTATTTATGAAAGACCTTTTTCTTCCGAATATTCTACTACGCGTAAAACCAAACAAAAGTCGCAGTAATTCACAAGACCTTCCTCAATCCATGACAACACAGCCTTTGTTAGACACATTTAAGACAACAACACAAATACGTACCTACAACACAAAAATCCTTGCAAAAGGTCGCAAATCTAATCACACACGGACAAACAATAAAGGAAACGCTTTGTTAACAAAAATAAAACGGAGTCCAAAAATAAATCCGTTTTGTAAACAAGACGGAGAAAGGATGGATTTAAATCTCACGTTGTACCGTTTTGTTGATGACGTTTGTTTTATCACGACGTGAAGGAAATATTTGTAATATATGGATAAAATATATATATGAACATATGAAGGAAATCCTTTCTCAGGCTCTAGACTACATGTGTACCAAAATTCATTTAAATCGGTTCAGTAGTTTTGACGTGAAAGCACGAGACACACAGACAAATTTACTTTCGCATTTATAATATTAGTAAGGATTTAAATATTATACACGTGTATTTGCAACGTGTGTTCTTTTCTGTTAATTATAAGCGAGTATATCACGTGTAACACAACATACACTAGTTAAGAATGAAATTATTGTTATGTTTCCAGCCGGCTTAGACAACTGACATTCCTACAATCTTAGACATGACAAGTCTAAGTCACGTGACTTGTGAAAAAAAATTACATCTCTATAATATTTGCGTGATTTCTGTCATCGCTAACGATTGTAGAAATGTCATTTGTATGCGGGGGCAGTATCCCAGTAGACATATTTGCTATCTCCAGTTGACAACCCAAGCGATGTTCAAGGGATAAAAATAACAGTAAAACGCAAATTTAGTATCGGCTAACGTCGGTGACCAACTACGTTGTAGTGGATCTAGTACTTTGTCATCGACATTAAATGATACGAAATTTGTGTTTTTACAATGTTTTTGTACAGCAAATATAACAAATAAGCCTGATGTGACCGTTTAATGCAATTTTAAAACCATCGAATCAACCTAAATAAAGAAAACATTAAGTCGCTCCCCAATAGGCAGACCGCGTGAGTTTTTCTTAAATGATAAAAATAAAAATGGGCAGTTCAGTTAGTCAGCCAGTCACACAATAATTATATTTTACCAACTATTTTGTCAAGGATTAACACCGTGACTCTAAAACAAAGACAGATCCCGAAAAACATAATACCTACACAATGAATAATGCCAACAAACTGGATTGGAACGCGGTAGTTTTGATAATTTCTTTGTTTCAATATTATGCAATCAAATGTAAAAAGAAAAATACAAACTTATTATTTTCGTAAATTTTTATAAGGATTATGAAGAAATTTTGTTTTTTTTAAATATTCCTTGAAAATATCGGTCAAGTTTTCACAAAGTAAATTTAAGAAGGTCGTCAAAGCTTAAGCACACAAAAGGATAGGTTTACTGTTTATACGCATGTTGTTCTTGGTTTTTAATCTATTATTTTACTTTATCGATACTCAATAATGTATTTATTTAAACACTATAATATTTCAAATTGTATTTTATTTGTCAACCAAAACACGTGGAAGGAAGAAAGGGATGTCTTTGCCCTGCAGTGAGACAGTTCAGGCTTTAGGTGAAATAATAATACTTCATTTTATTTGTATGTGTGTGTATTTGTTAATCACATACCCATAATTCACTAATTTGAAGCCATTTTCTATTTAGTATTATGTAAAACAAAAACATAATAATCATTACAAAAAAAACATTAAAAACACAAAACAACAACACTAGAACCAACTTAATTAACGACCCATCATTAGCCTAACACAACAAATAATTCAAACATCTGTATAAAAAACAATCTTCACAAAACTGTCCAATGACCTTTCGAGGGCCAAAAGTAAACTGTGACGGGAAGAAAATACATCAGAACGGCGCACGCGCACCGCGATCCCAAAATAAAGTCGGGCACGACGTATCGAGTTCCCCTCAGTATCAAATAGTGTGTGCTAGCGAGCACACAGAAAGCCTGTGATATAACTCTAGTCTAACTCTCCATAGTGCTACAAGCAGCTACAATATGACAAGTAAAGTGTAAAACCTATTGCATTACCCCAATAACCCCTTGTGTGATTGGATTACTCCCAGTGTTTTTTTTATGTGGCTATATTCACGCTGTAAGTATGCTTCGGATTTTAATTTACACTGACTGTCATAATTTGAGGGTTAATATTTTTGCGACACAACACCCTTTTTTGTTTTTATTTTTTAAACACATAATTTACTGACTTCACATTTGTCTTTACAACCTGCACTTGAATTTTAAATTACCTATTAAACGTATTAACAATTTTTAATGGCGTTTACCCCAAAAATATTAATGTTAATAAAATTTACCCAACCAATACTCACTTTTTTACCCATATGAAATCATTGTCCAAAATTAGTTAACTTTCTGCGTGACGTATGACACGCGACGTAATTTTTGACACGTGTGTAAAGTGCGTCGCTTAAATCCAAAATAAGACCATTTGATGCTATTTAGAATTATCATCGTAATTTGCTAATAATATGCTCATATATGGTGAGATATATAAGCTATTGTATGTTTGTTTATCAATGATCCCGTGAGATGAGAACTAAAATGTTTATTGAGAACTTTTCTATCTAATCACCCATTCTTTAAATCTATTACAAAACATAGAAATATTTACAAAATAAACAAATGAAAATCGCACGTCATTTTATACACGTCACGATTTCCTGAAATGAGAGAGAAGCATGTACGTTCTTATATACGTCTGTCTCGCTCTTTGCGATGAGAACGATATTAATACAGCTGAAATTTACTAAAGCAGTCAAACGATCTTGATTCCTACACGTTATTTATAGTGGATAACTGGAACTGATACATTTATATCGAGTGACGACTGGAACTCTAAACTGGAATATTACAATTAAATTAAAAAGAAAACGTTTGGCCGGTCTTATGCGTACATTTTGGTATTCGTTATAAGTGTTAGTTTTGCCTGTGGTCCACGTGATTTTGCACGTGATATCCATATTTGCTAGACTATAGTCCTACTGTTTTTAGAGTTCCGTATCTCAAAAGGAACCCTTATATGATCACTTTGTTGTCCGTCCGTGACGATCAGCAAAAATTAAACGATAACCTCGGTGTGAGAGTCATACTTACACTTTGAGAATAGATACACTTCCTTTCATAAGTCACATTTTTTTTTTTATTTATTTATTTAATAATTTATGTACACACACAAAGTCATAAGAAACAACATATAACAAAAGATGTACAAAGGTACTGCTTATTTCTAAAGAAATCTCTACCAGCAGACCCGCGAAAAGAGAAGTGGTAGATAATGATAGCCAACAGTGTGCAACTTATTTAAAAGAAAAGCAAAAACACAGCATTTAAAAAAAATGATTTTGTTATGAATAAAGGACGCGGGTAAAAAGTTTCAAAATTATTCAGGCTATGGTGGTAATGTTAATCAGTGACGACCTTTACTTGCACCCTAAATATATTAAAAAAGTAAGAAAATTGCGTCACTACAAAACAATATGGTCATAGAAATATAATTGCTAAAATAATACAAAGAAAGTAGTCCTATTGTCAAGAAAACATCATTGAAATAACAACAAAACATTCAAAACAATAAACCAAAAATATCCGTTCAAAAGCAATATTAAAACAGGTTTCCGAACAATAACTTAAGTATCCGGAATTAAGCAAAAGACCTTAAGGACAACAACTCAATTAAAACAACCCTTCAAACTTGTAAAATGGATTACAAAGAAATTATTTTCTTCACTGACGTATCGCCGTGATTTCTGAGTAACGAAACATTTATTAATTTGAGTCCTCGCCAAATAAATCCATTATATCTGAATGGGCTTTCAAATTTGACATTTCTCTTCACGGACAATCAGCTGACAAGTTTCTAATGTTGACAGACGGGGACAAAGTATTTTTGTATACCGTGATATATCAAAATAGATGCTGAACTACAACTTCAACCATCACAACGTAAGAGTCACAATGGGGGTGCCAGGGATTGTAAATCCGCTAGGTTCGATAGACTGTCATGAGGTCTATCTGTCAATTTCTACCAATGAGAGACAATATACTCGGCTCGTGATTGGTGGAAATTGTCAGATAGACTAACAAACCTAGCTTTTTTTTTTTAATTGCGATCACTCATATTATATTTTACTAAATGTTACAAGCAGTTAATTGTATGAGTCAGTAGAATGGAATAGATATTGAAAAACTGTTTTTTTTTTAAGTTACGTTTATTAGTATGTAAATGGGTATCTTGAACAAATCAGTCAAGTTCGAGTCGGACTCGCGCATAAAGCGTTCTGTACCATTTTACAGTGCCACCTTATTTTTTTATTAATGTTTATTATTTCTTGTTATAGCGGCAACCGAAATAAACACTTCGTAAAAATTTCTGTACGGCTATTACGAATCATGAGATACGGAAGGACAGACAGCGAATGCTTAGGAAAAGGGTCCGCTGGCACCCTAAAATTGTAAAAGGTTACGTCCTAAAAGTAGGAACTTAATAAATTCTCAGTTTCTTTAAAAACATTTGAAACATTACAAAAAAATACTCTATGCTGGTAGAATTACAACCATACTCAACTTTTCCCAAACAAACATCACCAGAGTTAAAGATGTAACAAAAAAGTACTTTATCATTTTCTAAGTAAAACAAATAATTTCACTACCTTCCTTGAAACTTGAAACATGTAACCTTCCCATCTTGTTTCTTTGACTCAGATAATGACTCAAAACTCTCACTGAGCATGTCACCCTAAAAGCCTCGTGTATATTTCAAAATGTCAACAATAATATAAAAATATTTTTCCACCATTCATAGTACTCTCGCTAACATTATTCCGATGTACTGTCAATCCGATATGATAGATTTCGGAAAATAATTTATTATTCTGTACAAAAAAACACTCAGGATCCGTATGTTTTTAGAGCTTTTATATAAACATAAATCATCATTTATTAAGCCTTGATTTCTGTCAGGGTTAGTGTATACGTTTGACATTCATAAAAAATATTTCTGCCATTTTTATTATATCCATTTAAACCCTTTTGTTGAGGTGTACTTTTTCAAAAGCATACAACAAATTTCTCGTTCAAAAATAATACCTTTTATAGTTTTTTCCAATTATGTTTTTAGAGTGACACTCTCTAACTTTTAATCAGAAGACTTTAATTATCCTTTATTTCACGTGAGTGTCAAGTGTAAGGTTTTCAATAAATAATTCAGAAATGAATACTAAAATTCCTAAACACAAACATCGCCTATCTTTTTGAAGCAGCTTTCTGATTTGTATGGACATTACTGCAAATTGAACTATAATCGTGAAGTTATAGGTATAAAAATACTAGATAAATATCATAATTATTTAAGAACACTACCATTTAAATAATACTACTTTTTTAAAGGTTTTTATCGCGGTTTATTTAGATTTCAGTTGACCATGACACCAGAAAAGCGTCTAAACGTCGGGAACTAAAATCCGTTCAAAAAATAGTTTTATTTCAATGTCTAATATTTGCGTAAACCCAGAAAGCAATAGAAAAATACCTCTCTACTTAAAAGTATAATATAGAAAGGCGTTGATTTACTGATCATAATAATACTTCACACTTTTCATTTCCGTGAAAAACGTACGACAGTTAAACAAAAGCTTCTTTTGTGTAGAGTCCAAATACGTAGAAACAATGACTCAAACTGTTCAATAAAAAGTACAAAAAACTTTAAATGTCTGCCAAAAGGACTAAAAATAATCATGACGTTTCCATTACGCGCCTACAAGGGAAGCGACGGAATATATTAATAACATCCCACGCTATGGAAATTAATATATTAACACTGAAAGAAAACATGCTTGAGAATGATGTAAATGTTTTGTTTAGACGAAAAATATCTGTGACGATAGTAAAATATTTAGGTAACAAACACTACGTATCTTCCTTGAAGTAGATCAGTAAAGTGCTGGGCAGACGATAAAAAATTTGTCCACCGTCAGAAAAAAATCACTCATGACCATTAATTATTGTTAAGATGACGTTGACCACGAAATCAAAGGTACATTGGTTGTAGTATGAAACAGTCATTGCTTTTCTGCTGACAAATTATCATCTCTCATCCGCTCATCACCTAAAGATCGAAAAGTCTGCTATAGTATAATCAATTCACGAAGATTCGTATCTAAATCCTGTTTAAGTCAATGATGAAATAACGTACGTCATAGCTGTAATCTAAAATTTTCGTGACGACTTACTGACGCGATATTTCTAAATATAAATCTATCGTCACATTAGGAACAAGACTGGGAAGAAAATGAAGTGATAATACACATTTTCACATACGCGTGCTTGGTTTATTATGGAATGTGTTAAATTTTTGTGGAAAGTACAGTGTATACTAATGCAATATATATAATATAAGCAAATTTCTTAATGAAATCAATATTTAACCTGTAAGATATATCATCCTGGTAATATATTTATCAAAATATTGGTAAAAGAAAACTACGTCCATATAGGACGTAGTTTTCCAACGAAAAAAGATTAAAAAATATTGACACATGTTTAACGAATAAAAATTCTACTTTAAGAAAATATATTCAGTCATTTATAACAGAGGAAATGAAATCTAAAATCGTCTATCATGTCATTATCCACAAATAACCCAGTTCCCTATTGAGTTACGACACTTAATGAGTCAGAAATGAACCCAGCCAACACACCTATCGACACTTCCGAACTAATTATCTAACACTCCTACACTCATAGAAACAAAGGTACTGAAATAATTGACTATTTTTACTTGAGATTTCATCTGTTTTCTTAGGATTCTACTTTTTTTTTTACAACTTTTTAAAGAAATTTCAAATTTTGATTGACTATTAAAAACGTGTCTGCAAAACCCAAAAGAGATTAAATTGATTAACAAGCAACTGTGATTTTGGGTTTAGGGGACATAAAGGCATCAGGAAATATATTTTTAAAGTGTACCAAATAGAAATCTTATTCGTCCAAAATACTGAGAATTGGGATAGCCCGTTTTTTTATGCCAGGAAAAAGCGGTAAATTTATCTGAACAGACAACTCTTGGACGGAAACTGGTTATAACATAAGTATTAAAATTTATAGAACAGTTTCCGATAAACTGCTAACGAGCCCTTTTAAAATTCTATAAATTTCAAAGTTTTGTCGCGAGCTAAAACTATTCTCAATCAAATCATAATGTCCACTCTGTAGTAAGTAGCAAAAAGGTTTAAAATTGTGTGCAGGACACCTCAAATGTCTTAACTTTTGACTTTTTGGAAATAAAACATTAAGACTTTTGGCATTAAATTAAATCAGACTATAATTTAGCTACAAGTTTGTGTAAATCTGTCAAAATTTCTTGAGTATTGTAATTTTACCTGTACATTTCACTTTATGAGCTTCGAATTCATTACCTTTACGAAAAAATCCTAGAAAACCATTTAAATGTTACTGTATTATAATTTCATTTTTATATCATGAAGTATAAGAATCAAAATCATTCGCAGAATGCCATGAAACGTCCAGTCAAGCAGGCGCGTGAAATACCAAACGGTTCTATTAATAACACCAGCCGAATCTCAGAGGATGTGCCTCGCGAACACCAAATTTAACTTTTGAGCATCGTCCATAAGCATAACTACATGTTGGATGCCGTTAATTTATGTTCTCTTGAAGGTCGTTCGACTTTTAAAGGTTATTTTATCGAATTAAAATCTTGGCAAAACATATCTTCATATTAGTAAACATCAGTCTATATTCCTATACCTTCTTCCTTAATACAGACTTCCTCATAGCTCTTTGAATATTCTGAGCACCAAATGTCAAAAGTCCCATAATCTGAATTTTAAACGAAATTGCACCTTTCGAAGGAATACGACTTTGATCAATATTGAATCTCTGTCTTTCTCAGAACCGTATATTAATGCAAATCTCATCGACACCTTTTCTGTCAGAGATTTTCGGTATAAGATTATGATCTCGGCTTTATGAAGTGCGAAAATCGAAGGGAAATGACGTTTTATAAGATTTATTGAGTTCTCCTGTTGTTGAAGGTAGACAAATACTTATTTTAGGATATTATTTAAAAAATACGTGATTATATAAAATTGGTAGGTTTTGGAGAAGTAATTTTGAGTATGTGGCAAAATCATTTTAGCGGTTTAGTTGCAAATAATAAATGGATCTAAAATAATAATACTATTTTATTCGAACCTCCTTCAATTTCAACTAAATTTGAGTCAACATCAAAGGTGATACATATATTGATACTATACCAACAATCTCTGGTTCACTTTCTGCCATCACCATCGCATTACACTCTCGCATTCCATTATAAACGTGTAGGTTTTCTCACGATGTTTTCCCTCGTCTCTGGAAGCCATTGATAAATGATATAGGTATTGATATTTCAAAAACACATTAGCAGTCGTTTAGGTTTTCAATATCTGGATATCGAATTTCTGTGGTGTTTGTATCGTAATCATTATATATTATGTTTCATCTGATATTCTTTGTAGCATTTATTTGATTTGTATTGCTTTGCTATTTATAGGGCTAATTTGAGAGATGAAGACGTCACAATTGATATAATTTGGAAGATTCCTTCGATTTGGAATAAAAAATGAGACATTTCAATAAATCTGCTATATAAGTAAACTTTTATCATGAAAAGAATTTTATTTGGCCTTTGGAGAAACAATACAAATAACAATTATTTGCTCTGCTGTCTCATAACATGTCAAATATACAATAGATTCCTATGCTTTATGAACCATATATTGTTTACTAAAAGGAGCCTTTGTATTTTACCCAAACCTGTCCTGAGTGATAAATAACTTTTAGATACCTATATAAAAAAAAAAATGTATATATCTGAATTTGTTAATAGTATTTTTAAACTGGAGAAAGTAGTGGGTGGATTAATAAATATTATTAATTATGTTTTGTTCACCAGGTACGTAAACAGCACTGAGTAACTATGGAGCAGTTCGAGTCGTTGCTGACGTGCTGCGTCTGCTTAGACCGGTACAGGAACCCCAAGCTGTTGCCATGCCAGCACAGCTTTTGTATGGAGCCATGCATGGACGGCCTTGTCGACTATGTCAGGCGACAGGTAAGAAAGTTCTCTCTAAACCTCATAATATATATATACTTGCAATGATTAGATGCCAAGGCATTGAAAAGGCAAAGTTAAAGATAGGAACTAGAATGATACTTAATATGACATTTGTTTTATCTGTATGAAAAGAAACCTTTACCATTGGCAAGACTATAATCATAGCATAGCTAAAAGTAGTATACTTATATTATAATATAAATATTTAAACATCTCTCATAAATACATTGTTTTTGTTTACAACATAATCAAAAGTAAGTATTGAAATCAGGACAACGTAAAAGGTAAAAGTGATGAAATATTTATGTGTAAATAAAATGTGCATGTAATTTTTTTTACTATTAAGTTTAAGATTTAAGTAGTTTAATATAAAACTAATAAAACCTTTTTTTACAGGTGAAATGTCCAGAATGTCGTGCCGAGCATCGAATCCCATACCAAGGCGTCCAGGGATTTCCAACTAACGTGACTCTCCAGCGATTTTTGGAACTTCACGCCAATATTGCTGGAGAGCTTCCCGACCCTACAGCTGGGCAAGTCATGGAAAGATGTAACGTATGCTCAGAAAAAGCATACTGCGCGCCATGTGCCCATTGCGACAAGAAAGTCTGTGAAGACTGTAAGTCAGCACACATGGAAGTGCTGCGTAGGGAAATTTCAAGAATCAACAATCAAATTCGCCGTGGCCTTAATAGACTTCAGGATATCCTTGGAGTGGTTGAACGCAACACCACAAACCTCCAGACTAACTGCGGAGCAGTAGCCGGAGAGGTTGACGAAATACATAAAAGACTAGCGAAGGCACTGAAAGATAGAACCGATTTCTTAAGAAACGAAGTTGATCGCTATTTAGCTACTGAACTAAGAAACCTCACTAATCTGAAAGATAACCTAGAGTTAGAATTAGGTAATATACAAAGTAATTGTGATCTCGCCGATAAATATATGAACGACGACGTAGAATGGGAAGACACGGAGTTAGTAGATACCAAAGAAATTTTCCTTAAAACCGTCGAGTTCCTTAGAAACTTTGACTATGAAGCTGGCGATTATAATCGTAGAGTAAGATTTATAATGACGCATGATCCTAATCAGCTTGTCATGCATGTTGCTAGTTATGGTGAACTGAATATCACTCAACCTAACGCGTATTCCTCAGGAATCCAACAAAATCAGGGACTGACTAGGTCCAAGAGTGATCATAGATTAGCAACGCAATTCCGTCAACAGGAGGAAGCAAAAGGATGGCAAGAAAACGATGAGCCGATATTAGGTGGTCGTAAATTCGGTGAACGTCGCCCCCCGCCACCCGAAAAGCATACAAGAGAATATGGTGCTACTGATGACTATAGCGGTTACGAATCTGAACATAGACCAACTCGATCTAGGTTCCGCTCGCGATTTGTTAAAAGTCACCTGGATAATGACAGTGACACTGAACAACCAAGTCGCACTGTAAAAGCTGAACAGCAAAAAGAAAAGGAGAAAGTTACCGATACTGAAGATGCCACGCGTGGACCTCTCAGTGGTATATTCCGACTAAGTGACTGTCCGCGTGTTATGCAAAGAATATTAGACGTAGACAGCGGTAAGAAGAAAGAAAAAAAAGAACCTCCTCCACCTCCTAAGCCCGTTCAGCCTACACCTCAAGCGCGTCGTCCACCACCTGCACAGAGGCAACAAAGCGAGGATGATGAGATCTCACGTCTCAAAAGGCAGAACAAAGGTGCCGCCTCATCTCAAGAGCCCGAACGTGCCCCTGTACGTCCTGCTCAAGAAGAAGAACGCAACTCAATTAACCGTAAACCACCTACACCGGCGCGGGAGGTGAGTTGGGAAGAAGACGTAGAGTGAACACTATGCCAGCAGTACAACGTAGACTTTAGGGAAATCATCGATACTAACAAGAAAAAACGCAACAACTAACGGCATTCCATAAAATACACTCCGTACACATTTAACTCATTTATATACACATACACAAAACACAAAAAAATATACTACCGTTTTGGTGCCCATACCGATTTCATGTAATTTCTCAGGCGTCAAGTGATGGTGAATCCGACGAATCTGTTGGATCTCTGCAGAGAAATCAGCGAAAAAATGCTCCTGCAGTACAAAAACCAGCCACAACGCCTAGGAGACCTTCGGCGACCGAGGCGCCAGCACCTCACCGTCCGGCCGCTCGTGCACCTAGCACGGAATCAAGTGCATCAACAGAAAGCTCCGGCTCGGCGGTGAAACACACAGGTGCCCTTTTAAGCATCGCTGAATTAATGGAAAAGTACAGCCCTGGCGCGTCTTCGTCAACTCCAAGATCTCGTTTCTCTTCCCCAGGCAACGAGAGAACAACTCCGGCAGCGACAAACGGCACAGCTGGCGGTGCGCAGCGGGTTCAGAGCCGATTTGTTGGCTCACAGCGACCCACACCCGCACCGGCACCCGCCGAGCCGGCTCACGAGGACTCCGACACGAGTTCCGAGGAAGAAACCGACTCGTCAGAGGAGAGCGACGAGGAGCCTGTTACGCAAAGAAAGCCCGAGAGCCAGGCGATAGCTCGCAGCGACATCGGTCCGCTACTAGCGCGTAGCACGAACGCTCGTAATGACGCTGCCGACAACAAGCCCAAAGAGACCCCCGCTACGCAATCGCGATACCGCACGCGTCAAACGTCACAAACCGAAGAAGAACCTGCGCCTAGGTATAGCGCTGGATCTTCGTTTAGCAATCGCTACGGAAGTAAACCTAGAGAGGAAGAACCACCGTCATCTATAGACGATGAGACTAAATATCCCACGGCTAGATCGAGATACCTCGCCCTGAAAGAACGCCGTAACCGTCTTGCTAGGAGTAAAAGCAGCCACACCGGTTTTGGTGCGGGAGACGATGACGATCTGGACGAACCGGTATCTCCCACGACAGCATCTCCCTCAGCGTACCTCGCGGCTCGATACGGCTCCGGCACTGGTGGTACGGAGTTGTCTCGCAGCCGGTCTTCACATGCGCTGAAGTCTAGAGAGAGCTCGCCCGAGCGACCTACGCCCGGTGCTGAAAAGGACGGAGCGGCTCTTAGTTCCTGGGCGAGATATTTAAAAAACAAATATGGATCGCGGGGCAAGGATCGCGATCCTAGCAGTACATCGTCGAGCACGTCACGTCGCCTGTCTCTCGGGCTACCTTTACGCTCGGCAAACGAGCTTGCCAGTTCGGATGACGATTCAAAAAACGCGGCAGGCTCCCCCATCTCCCCTACGGCGGCTACAGCAGCGGTAGCAGGTTAGAGCAAGCAGTGGCGTGTACATAGATTGTGTGCTTAGGTTTTACTGATGATTTCTTTTCCCGAGTTATGTATTTGTATGTTAATCGACATTTCTGATAATAGGTTTCGCAGCAGCCGGTTCCTCCCCTAGGAGCCAGTACATGCAGAAACGCCGTTTACAATTCAGCGTGGGGAGTCGGGGGAGCGAACCCGGATGTTTTACATGGCCTCGTGGTATCGCTGTGGGTCCCGACAACACTATGGTCGTGGCCGATTCATCTAACCACAGAGTTCAGGTGAGCAACAGTTACTACTCTCTTTTAATGAACACCCAAGTATTAATAAAAATGAAACCATTTAGAACAAAGTCAAAACACAAAAATAAGTCTTTACAATTCCAAACCTCTCAGCCGTATTGGTCTAAAAGAAGTGATTGTTATACACAGAAATGAGTCTTGGAATTTAAATTTTCCGCGCAATCACTTAAGTAGCTAGAATTGTTTGTCTAAATCTTTAAATGAATGCTGGACTTTTGACATAGAAAATTTCCATACAAAACAAAGTGATTTTTTTCCGTATAAATTCCACGTTATCAAAATGTTGTTTGACCCATTTTACTATACATTTCTATTAAAATATGTTTTTTTCGAATAATCTAAAACGGAGAAAGTATCATAACTTCTAGTTACGAGCGGTTTTCGATGACCGTTGCTCCAAATATAAATGATGATGGATGGTGAACGCATGCTTGCAATTTTGGCACAAGGTCAAAACAAAAATTTCATAATTATACCAATATAAATTGAAGCACCAACATATTTGGAGAAATGGACTTATATTTTATAAATTTTAAGACCAAACGAAGCATCATTTTAACTGACAAGTCAAGTATATTTCTGACAGTCTTTAAGTAAAATAAAATGGTAGTATTTTTTGCGTATGTTAATACCCCACGAGAAAATATTTACAGACAAGAAAAAATACAGGCAGAACATAAATAATTCACGTAAGCCCGAATTTAAGTCGAGGCATTTACGCATTAACTCTAGTACCTACAGAAAATGTTCAGTGTTAATAGTACTTGCGTTTGATGTTTATGCACTGTACATTAATGCTTGCTGAAGGACATTTCAATAAAAACAAAAGCTAGCGTCCATATTTTCTTTTCAGCTAGTTTAGAAATGCTATTATAATTGTTCTCAGTTTATTTTTGTACATCACAAGTGAGCATACTCTTGACAATATTTTTTGAATAAAGAATGCTCGTTTTCTGGTTTTAAGTTTTAAATAATATTATTATCTGTAACTGTCCCATTAAAGGGCAAGTAAGGCCTCGTATGAATTATTTTTTTTTAATTTTTTAGGTTACAAAAAAAAAAAAAGATTTGCATATGTCCCTAAATAATACCCAACCCAAAAACCACTTTTCTGAAATATTAAGTGCCGCAATACAAAAATAATGAAAACTACCTAAGTACTACTCCACTTTGGTAGTCTCATTAGTTACACAAATAAATAGTGGAAGCGCTATCAGTCGTATAAAATAAAGCTACAATAACGGTATCTCAAGAAATCCCAAAAAAGATAAATACATACTAACGATCTTTTTGCGCTACTAATGGTCTTTTTTCTTCAGGTGTTCGATTCCAACGGTATTTTCGTGAAGGAGTTTGGACAGTATGGTAGCGGCGAAGGCGAGTTCGACTGTCTTGCCGGAGTTGCTGTCAACCGCATTGGACAATACATCATTGCGGATAGATATAATCATCGTATTCAAGTAAGTGTTTTTTTTTATAGCCGATTAAGGACTCTAATGATGAAAGAGCTTGAAAAACAGAGGGGGAAAAGATATTCTGGTTATAATTATGTTTGAAAAGGTTATGTCTAAACAAATTATCCTATGTAATCACTGATTTTAGTTTTGCCCATCTAAACTTTGCTTCGATTTTTGTATTAGTAAAATTCAAGATAAAAATTTCAGAGCAGCTGTCTGCGATTTGGAATCATGCCTAAACATTAGGAATAGGCCGTATTAACATAGGAAATATTACTTATTGATGTTCAATGCAAAAAACCGTTTCATCGGCAACCATTTTTCTTGATTTTGATTGGCTCTTTTATCCATACTAATAATGTTATAAATGGGAAAGTAATTCTGTTTGTCTGTCTTTCTGTCTGTCTGTTACGCTTTTACTGCTAAACGGCTGAACCGATCTTGATGAAATTAGGTAGGGAGTAAGCTTGAATCCTAAGAAAGAACATGTGATACTTATAGAGACGCGGGCTGAGCCGTAAACAACACCTAGGTATATAGAAATATATCGAAAAATTTGCATACTATAAATATAATTTAAACCATAAACTTTGTACTTGTCTAGCAACATAATAATGACTCAAACATCCCTATAAATAGAACTTTACAAAATAACAGTTATAAATAACAGTTACTAAATACCAGTTCCTATAATTTATCTTTTAATAGCTTGCACTAAAGCCAAACTACAGTTCGATAAGTTGTTACATCAGCACGTCATGGTTAAAATGAACGCTCTTTTTCACTGTGATGTATTATTATGGGGTTGTTATAATACTGATAGTTTGGTTATAACAGCTCTATGATGATAAATGTAATCAGTCAGTGCTTTTAATATTATGATTATTCGTTTTCACCCCGTTGTACTATTTGGAAATTCTCCTATAAGTAACAAAATAAATGAATTTGAAAATGTTTGAGTGGCGTAAACACCAGTTTTCAAGGAGTCGCTAGCTCTTTGGTACCGGGTTCGATCCCCGGACGGGTCAATGTAGAAAATCACTTTCCTACATTGCCTCGGCTCTGGGTGTTTGTGGTACCTTCATTGTCTCTGATTACATAAGTGCTTTAGATATTTACTTTAGGTTCAGAGCAATAGTTATACATAATGTTGTTCACATTTATTTATTACTAGCTGTTTCCGGTGACTCCGCCCGCGTTAATGTCGGTTATCGTGGCAAAAAGTAGCCTTATATCTTTTTTCAGGCTCTAGAAACTCTATCTGTGTACCAAAATTTATTTGAAACGGTTTTGTAGTTTTGGCATGAAAGCGCGACAGACAGACAAACAGAGTTACTTTCGCATTTATAATATTAGCGAGGATTTATTACAAGTGAATAATTTGCAGCGAATTCTTTATATAGGTATAGTGTATAATAAATCGTCGGTAAGCACCAAACTAGGGTATAAATAAAGCTTAATTTTATTTTAAGGATAGCCTTCCATTTCGTAATATTAACTAAATAACTAGGTATTTATCTTTCAAATGTTCTCTTTGTACATCTATCATCATATTTATCTTTCAAAAGGCAGATCTGCCACTCAGTTATTTTGGCATTCATGATATGGATAACCTATTTCGCGAGCTACCTATCTTATACAGATAAAATAGCACAAAATAAGCACACGTATGGAAATTTCCAAATCATATTTACAGCCTTATCCTTTTCTTCTACATAGTTTCATAAAAAATATGTTGCGTCTCTGTAAAAAGAATTCCTTATCATAATATGCTAAAAGGATTTATTTCATAACTAGGTACTATGTTTAAAAAAAAACTAATGGCAGAAACTCCAAATACCATACAACAAGCTCAAAAATTAGTAAATTCGAGTTTGTCAACGTGCCAATTATAAATTCCCAAACATTCACCATTCCTTAATACTCAAGACATTTATTGCGAAAGCACGTTGCTAAAACAAAAGAGAATGAACAAGTGAGCGAAGTGCTAGCATGGAAACATGAATACTTAACATTTAAAATTCAAAGTGACTTAAATTATACATTCACAATACACAGACGTTGAAACTAGTTAATATTTTACATCTTAAATAACAAAAGCTTTGTTCTAACGATCTTATATGAAAGAGTAAATGGTAGTTTTTATTAATATTCTTGCTTAATTAGATTGATGTCAATATACAAAATCTAGAAAATATTAAGTATAATTCAAGCAGCGAGTTATATTCCGTCTTCAATAAACACAGACAATAAATTATAAATGAGTGGAAATTTTGAATAATAATTTAATAAATATGCAAATTAATTTATAACATAATAATTATATTTAAATCAAAATAACTTTTTGGCAAATTCAAACTTAAAATAGCTAAATAAATATCAAAGAAATTATGTAATAATTACACATTTCCAGAAGAAGTGATCCAAACAAAAAAAAACTTTTCTTTTCGTACTGATTTTAACCAAAACAACATACTTAAAACATTGGAGGTCAGTAAAACACTCATAAATCTGAAATGGTATTTAAATGTATTAAAAATATCTGCACTTGAACTAAAAAGTATTTTGGCAGTCATCTGTAATACACTAAGAGCACATTAAAATATAAAGAAAGCAAGGTCAATACTCAATAGCTCATCCAATATGAACAAAAAAACATCCAATAGAAACATTTATGTTTTTTTTATTCAAAAACAAAAATATGGTTCAGATAATGTGTCTTTATTGCCACAGTATGTTTGCAGTTTGATGACTTAAATAAATATAAATTTATAAAGAATATTATTATTTTATTTGAGTCGTAAAACTGCAAACATACTTCGGCATTATAGGTATATTATTTTTGTATACTTAATTTGAGAGTTCGAAACAAAATCATTTATCTTTATGACTGTGTTACTCGAATTCTGCACGAAATTTCACTAGAATGAATTTAGTTAAAAACAAATTATTTATTGAAAAAATTAACTAGCATTAGTAAACGACTTAGTCTTTGGTCGCAAACACGAAAATATTAGACGTAGAAAATCTAAACAACATATTTTTTAGATAAAACATCTTTTTTACGACATCATCAATATTCAACATGGATACATCACATATTTTCTACCATGATCTTCAAGTTAAAACAGATTTTCAACTTCGAAATTGTGTTTCCCGAACTTTCTTGTAATGTCCTATATTTTCTCGGAAAGTACGAATTTCAATTCCATTCGTTTCTTTGTTCTCACCATAAAACATTAATGTCAACATATTTTTGGTACAATTGGCTTCAAAAAACTGGGGACAATTTGGGGACATGTTTACTTGCACACGTAGGCTTATGTATGTGTCATCATCTCATTTTATGGAATGATATATGTTTTATTTTTCTTGCGGAAAAATGCGTTGGTTTATGCAAAGATGTTATTCCCATTTTCTAATTTTAGTCTCGGGTTTGTTACTTATTGTCGTAATGTAGGTAAACATTGTTCTTCTAAATAAATTATTAAATGCTTTGTTTTGTTTGTCAATTAACTTAATTGAATCTTAATTTATTTATTAAGATCTCCCCGCAGATTGTGCGTAAAAATTCATAGACATAATCATACTTAGGTATATAAGGCTACGCACTAGCCTATCTATTATGGGCTAACTAACATTCTTTATCTTTCTTTTGTAAAAGTTTTGATGTTATATTGTTCGTCAAATCGCACTGTATATAGGTTAGGTACCTATGAAAGACACGCTGCGATCGAAAGCGTTACAACTAGATTGATCCCATCTCAGCATATTTCCCGAGGGACCTGAATTTGTATTCCATTCGTCTATTTGTCCTGGTCGTAATTCATTAGTGTCAGTCACTGCTGACCGTCTCGAAGGACCAAAATAGTGGTTAAGACGTGAGATCGCGGAAATTGCAATTGGTGAAGACAAATTGCAGTTTTTTGACCATATATCCTGCTTTATACGATCCGCAAGGATAATTTGACATTTTTTGCTGATGTAACTGATAGTAGGTAATAAACTTGATATACTGGCCTTTGTACGTGCTTTAGCATGTAAGAAAAATCCAATGTAACGTCGTATTATTATTGAAGATATTCTAGATTTACCAGAATCAAAGCTAACCTTTATTCGTCTATATGATGAACGATATGAATCAAATCTGGGTTGAACAGTGAATTGTCGATTTGGATCATACCTACAAACCCACTCAAAGTAGGAATTTGGCGCTGGCAGGTACTTCCAAACGAGCATTTATTAGGAAAACGTGTGGATATTTTGACAATCTTTGTCTCACGTATTGGCAGAGTTCCAGGTGTTAGCACGTGTTTGGTGGATATAAAACTACGTATTGCAACAATGATTTAGGTTTAAAGAACTCTAAAGTGCAACGGATACGGGCAATCACACCGAAGCCAATGCCCTCTAAAAAATTTATAGCCCCTGAATTGTAAGATTTCAAATATTCTAGAAACTGACTTGTAAATAATTTGCGCGGATAAATATCAAATAGGTACGTAGTTATTACAAGCAAACACTATTAATTTCGAAATACAATTTAGAAACAATAAATTCGAGTGTATTTTGACAGATGCTAGATAATTGATTGTAACCACAGCAGCAAATACAATACTTGCATTGCAATTACTAATAATTTTCATAAACACGAACACTATTTCGAATTGTTATCCATTGTTTGGGACAACCTCGCATGATTGATTATAATTTAGATATTAAAGTACTCACTAAATATCATGACAAGCGAATTATTAAATTTGGATGACATTATTAAACGTAGGCGTTATGTTAAAGGTTGTGGGTTTTAAAGTTCAAGTAATTTATCAAAAAGTTTTTGTTATTTGTAATTAACATAATTATTCTATCCAAATAACTGAAACTTTCGCACGGGCATGATACTAAAATAATAGTTAAAAAAATTCTTAATCACACTTCTCATGCAATAAATGTTTTGTATCGAGTTTTAGATAGCAAACTTTACCTGAGGTATTTAATAATTTCAGGTATTTTTTTACTGACTTAAAAGAGGTGTGATAAATTGTTCATGATTTTTTAATTTCAAGCTTGACTTTTTTATAATTATGGCTAAACTAGCAACCCACCCCATCTTTGCACGGGTAAACAAAACATTAATAAATTATACTCACAAACCTTCCACTTGAATCACTGTGTATCCACTGGTGAAAACCATATGAAAATCGGTTCAGTAGGTTTTGAGTTCATCACGTTTAGACAGACAGACACACGGCGGGGGACTTAGTTTTATAATATTATGTATATGTAAATGCATAGTAAACGATGATTACAAATCAAAACAGCCTATTGCCTCAAATCTGTTGACATTTCACACATGAAAACATAAATTAATGTAATTAACATGTAATTTCTTGTCGTAGGTATTCGATCCTCAAGGTCGGTTTCTAAGGGCGTTCGGCAGTCAGGGCACTGGCGATGGCAAGTTCAATTACCCCTGGGGCATCACTACGGACGCGCTCGGATTTATTTACGTCTGTGACAAGGAAAACCATAGAGTACAGGTACGACTGTCTTTTGTCTTAATAATAGTATTACATGATTCAACTTCAAACGCAGTCTATTTGACTTTCCGTCTTTTAACCGACTTCATAACAAGAAGGAACTCTAAATCCATTTTTTTTGTCATCGATAATATCTCAGATGTAGTCCCATATAAATTGGATTGGAGTGTGTTCCTTTTTACGTTTAAGAGTAATCAGTTGTTGAATAATGCATATTGGTATGATTCAAGTATTTCTTTTAAAGCTTGTCTATTTTTGACACACAAAACTTACCCATAGATTTGCTAAAATACTTAATATTATTTTAACTGAAAATAGCCATAAGTAAGAAAGGTTAAGTGTTCCAATGCCATCGAAAAGAATGACCCTTTAATTTACACATATAATTATATAACCTTCATTAGAAATCATAGTGCAAAATATACCAACAACTTTTGTTTCTAGGTATTCCAATCCGACGGCACGTTTGTCGGCAAGTTCGGGTCCTTCGGGTCCAAGCTTGGCCAGCTAGAGCATCCCCACTACATCGCCGTCTCCAGCACCAACAGAGTCCTAGTATCCGACTCCAACAACCATAGGATACAGGTCTTCGATGTCAATGGAAGAGTCCTCTCGTCGTTCGGCGAGGAAGGCTCTGAAGATGGGCAGTTTAAGTTCCCAAGGTAAGAAGACATCTCTGTGATAATTTGAATGTCACATCCTCAGAACTCACGTTTTATAGGCTTCAGGCAGACATTAGCAATGAAAACAAACAAGCAGATTCAGACCAAGTTTTCAAAACATACAATATAGGCCAAACAGTTGTTCACATCGACGTATTTACGAATTTAAAATTTACCTTACCAATATACTATAAATTTTGTGCTTAGTTTACATTATCCACGATGTTCAAGCCATTCTGGTGTTTTATGTAATAGGAATAGTGTGCATTTTGGAGAAAAAACAATATAATTTACAGCCTCTTCAAGTCCACTTGCTAGTATTAAGTTTACTTGTTCCTCCAATGAGCTAATAAATTTAACTTTCTTGGAAACAGAAGCCGCGGATTTGGTCTTAACGTGTGTTACCAATGGCTCTATAAACTGTGGTCGGTTGATCTTCTAATTAAGCTTTACGACCGCTTAAATTGTGAACTTGGACCAAATATTTACGTTAAGAGCGATTCAAAGTCCATGAGTGCGGACTTGTTTAAAAGATTAGTGTGGAAATAGTAAAATATTATTTAGTAGGTACGGAGTTTTAAGGTTATTTAAATAATTTGTCAATTACGCTTTGCAGTCCAATATACAAAATCCAATGAATCCAGTGTCCTATTACGCCCAGTCCGATGTCTAGTGTCTCAGAGTAATTTATTTATTATTATTATAACGATGTCAATTTTATCGACTTGATAATTAAAACCATCTTCATAGAAGTTTTCGAGGCAGTTATACAACACAAAAGCTAGAAATATTGAAATATGTTTTTGTAAAAATAAGGTAAACAAAAGCATATTCTTCTCCAAAAAAAAAACCTCTTGTTGTTTGTTATCAAGTCAAATCAAAACTACGTAAAACTTGGTAGACCGGAGTTCCTTACAAAATCCCTCTGAAAATCTTTTCAGCATCTGTCCAACTATAAAAGTCAATGATGATGCCAATGCCTTCGTACAATGATGCCAATATTTTTCAACCTGAGTCCAGACGTACCTTGACCGACTTCTGGTCGTAATAATAAAATATGACCGGAATACGTGGTCGGCAAGTCGACATGTTTTACAGCTTTTCGTTTCAAGAACAAAATGACTTACATTATTGCTATTTTTATGTTCAGTAAGCCAGTTGTAAGTTCAGATTTTATTGGTGGAAAAACTGTGCTCGTATGAGTGATAAGGGTATTAACTCTGGGCGCGTACACTGTAAATGTGAATGACGGTTACTATATGAATAAAATAGCGACACGCTCCTGCTTTGCACGGGTAGACAAAACCATTAATGAATTATATACACGACAACCTTCCTCTTAAATTACTATCAATTGGTGAAAACCACATGAAAACCCGGTAAATATTTTATTTATTGCATTTAGACACACAGACGCTGCGGTGGACTTTGTTTAATACTGTGTATAGATAAATATAGATAGATAGATGTGTCTCGCACAGAACAGTTAAGCTTGTATTCGTGTTTCTGTTTCAATATATAAGAATGGTAAAATATTGAGAAAGATGTCATATTCATATTAACGTCCACACAAACTAGCTTTCTTTCTAAGATATTGTAGCTAGTTTAATACTAGGAAAATACGGAAACGAGCAGAATGATATCACGAATCCAAATTAATATCTGAAAATGTTTTGCATGTGTGGTGTAGTCAGTCAGTCTCAGGAAAACGACGGAAAAGTCAACTTATACTGATGATTCTTTATAACGTGTAATCTTTTTCAGACCTCCTATTATCAATGACAAGTGAAATCTTATGGGCATCTAGATTTATTACTACCACGCTTTAATTAACAACTAATAATATTCTACAGGGGTGTAGCAGTAGACGACCAAGGCTACATTGTGGTTGCTGACTCCGGCAACAACCGCATCCAGATCTTCCACCCTGACGGCACCTTCCTCCGAGCCTTCGGTTCCTGGGGATCTGGTGACGGAGAGTTCAAGGGTCTTGAGGGCATCGCCGTCATGTCGGGAGGAAACATCATAGTTTGCGACCGAGAGAATCATAGAGTACAAGTGTTTTAAGGTGAGAAATACTTTTAAAATTATTATAAAGTCATAATGTAAGAAAGAATGCAAAAAAAAAAATATTTTTTGATGCTACAAACAAAAATATAAAAATAGGTACGGATTAAAAATAAATCCCAAAACTAGCGTAATGCTGCTGCTGAAAACCTGCTTCTCTAGTTTAAAATAAATGTAGGAATATATCATTAGTTCCTATGAAATTGGTATTTTTAAATGGCCACTCTAGTCTCAAATACCTGGCGTTTATTTAAATTCTAATTTTATTTTATTTTAAATTTTAGTACAATGTTTCTGTTTCGAATTCAGCTATCATTTGTTTTTGCGTCATTTGATTTTATGTTATCGGTCATTTCTGTCCTACTATAGCAAACGAATCTGTACTGTCCTTCCCCGCCTTCATGACTAAAACTATAATAAACAGCTCATTTTATCTCACTACTTTTAAATACTTAAAGAATTAGTGATGTAAAATTTTGTGGATATATTCTCAGTTTTGACGTAGGTACAATGTGAAACTTAAGCCTTTCCATCTAGGCTTACAGCTCCCTGGCGGCTCCCTTCACTTAAATATATCAAGTTTCGTAGCAGACTGTTTGGACCCTACAATAAATTATGACTAAATTTCTGAAAAGAATTTAATAATACTATTTTAGATATATTGTTAATTATATCCATTTATATATTAATTGGATATATTTCGAGTAGTTTTAGGGATATTTATATTTTACTAAACAGCTGTCTTCATATTTTCAGGTCAACAGCACAATCAACAAAAATGACTTTTGGGCGATGCAATGATGAATTTCTTTTACGAAAATATCAAGAATATTCTTAAATATAATGTAATCTTCGCAAATTATTTCAAATGTAAAACCACATTTTTATTAAAAATAAACATGCTTTCTTTAACGTGCCAATTTCAATTTTATTGTTTTAAATATCGAACGAAATCGTTATTCAAAAACATAATTTAACATTTTAAATAAATTATTCAATAAAAATAAAAATGTTTAAACAAATAATAACAAAAATCTTTTGTATAAAATCAAAGATATAAAAAGCAACAGCCAGATTGATCGGAAAGCTTTCTTTCTATTTGATTCAAATCTTAAATAGGTATCTAAAGGTTCTCTTCGATCAGTGTCCCGACTGTTATCACTTAGAGACAGATGGTCCATCGAAGGACGCTGTGATTTCCCATAGGCCCATCTAGCCTTCAATTGGTGCACAGATCAAAAAATATTGTGTTATTCGTCAGTAATAATATCTGGCGAACCTTGCAATTTCAAAGTATGACATGAGAGACATTGATCAATGCAGTATTTCATACCTTTTACATAATCAGTTTATTATTTATTTTCTGCTGTCTTATTTATTTTTGAGACGATTTACTGAAATATACACTAACATTCAGTACTGATTCAATAAGCAAACTTCCCTTTTCAAGGAAACCAAATATTGAAAGAGCGAGATTCTGAGCCGAAGCGCTTTACTCAAAGTAATTGAGTAACAAAGCATGGTTAGGTTACTCTGTTTTATGTTCTCAGTCCAGCTGGCTGCGTCTGGAATATTAACCAAGTTCGCTACTGTACTTTAAAAATATTTTAACTTCAATAAATAAAAATGTTTATTGAATTTTAAAAGCTCAAATATATTATTCAATAAAAATAACAATTAAATAAGCATTTATATTAAATTCTTCAATATGAATTGATTATAACGTTATTATTTTAAGCATTTATGAGGATGTGTTACATTTTAATTATTGAAATAATGTTTTTAAAATAAATTACATTAATAAAAATCTACTTACGTTTTGACGTCTTAAATACTTTTTTTGGTAACGATTAATATGTATGTTTATTTCGCCATACGTAGCGTGTCAGTATGGTGACTTAAATGCATGGAAATAAACTGCTTAAATTCTAGGAGGAAATGTATTAATTGTAACAATATTTACTATTTTGTGCCATGTAAGTCTTTACCTAGGTGAAACGAGAATATAATAGTATATTATCTTATGACAATAAAAAACTGCGGTTGAACAAGTTGTGGGGCAAACGGTAGGTAATAAAATGTTATAAAAATACCATATTCATTAGCTTTAGTGAATCCTTTGCTTAAAATATCCCTAGTCGACTTAAATGTATTGTAATAGTTTTTTTAACTTAAACTTAGCCTTTATGTGACTAAGAGTCATAATTGCCTAAATATTTTTCATTTTTATTAAACTTTTATGAATAAATATTTAGTAAAATATATTTTATAAATAAAACAAAATATATATTCGAAATTAAAATAGAATTGTAATTTATTCAATAGCAGTACAGATCCGCGAAATAAAATGGATATTAGGTTTATTCTACAAAAATATGAGAATAGTTACGTCTAGGGTTACCCTTAAATAAATTTTCCTACGAAATGTAATGCTTACGAAATAAGGTATCCAAAATATATTTGAGTGAAAGAAAAAGTGTTTTATGATAAAGATGAAGACACAGCGGGTGCGATTAGCAATATTATATTATTTATCGTATTAATTTAATAATTGCTACAGAGTTTACTTCAGCAAAGAATCGACTTTTTAAATAATTTTACTCAAAAACGTTTGCCACATACGTTTTTTTTTATTTTTATGTACATCTTCTATTACTTATTTATCTTGAGTTTTATTGAAAATCCGTCAGGATAATAAAATCTATATAACCTACACAAACATGTTTTTTAAACCCTAAACGTTTTATTCCAGCTTCATTCATGATATATTCATAACCCAACATTAATTTGTTCATAATAATTACATTCGGATTACACAGACTAAAAGTTAATCGCTCCCGCTTTCAATGTGACCTAGCCTTATTCCGTACCGATATGAGAATATGAATCGCTATTATGTATTCAACGATAGATATTCTCTGACATTTGTCATAAGTATATGTTACCCGAAATTCTTTGTTTATTAAAGAAGAAAGTGGCTTACATTTGAATCAAATTTAGATACTTTATTTTGAAATCGACTAACTTTAAAGTGTACAAGTCGACAATTATTAAATGAATAATTCTAGTTAATGTCTAATTTCGCTATAAAATATTTTTGTTTCACTTAAGAGTTTTCCTTTTGTTTTTCAATATTATTTTATGGTACACTCAGTATAAAATAGTTGTATTGTCTAAAGATGAAGAAGAAGAACTGACTATCTTTTCTGTTTTATGTTGCAAAGATAGTCGAATAGCCACTTCGCAAGTCTGGTCGTCAATGTTTATTTGATAGTCGAACCGGGGCCCGAATAATCATCCCCAAAACAATTTAGTTTGATGTCTATAACTATTCACATTGCCGTGATAGCTACCTATTATAGTTCTGTGAATAAAATATTAATAATTATAACTTTATTTATTATTCATTCATTATATGTACGGAATAATTTATTCAATAAAACCAATTTATTTATTAAATAAAATATGTAATTATAATCAAATTGTAATTAACAAATGCCGAGCTTTGCTTATGTTTTAATATTATACAAATTAATATTAATTTGTGTACATAACTACATGTACTTGATAGTATTAAGAGAAATTACTAAATGTTGATAATGAGAACATTTTGTATGGTTTTGAAGTTTAAATAAACGTGATTTGTTACTGAAATGTTGTTTTATTTTGTGGTTGTTATTTATTGAGTTTAGTTTGACTAACTAAAATAATCACCCGCTTTTTAATTAATTGTGTTTTATTTTTATTTGAAACTGGTTCACTGACATGCATTAATCGTTCTTTGTAGCTAACACATAAAAAACTTGAAAGCAAGAAACATGACGTAATTACTCTTGCATTTTTAAGTATGCAAAATTTAAATATAAAACTAACTTTTTAACGACATAAAGTTTAGCCACGCGAGATAATACGTACTTAGGATATCATAATTTTGTATTAAATGAATATTAATTAAAACAAGCTCAACTTTGACAAGTGTCATAAAAACTTTTTAAGAGTTTCAAGTATTATTAATTAATTTTGTTGAACTCTATTATGATAAGCAAGTCAAATGCAAAGATGAGGTTCAAAGTCTTTCAATTTGATTATTTCAACAGGTTTTCTTGTTAATGAAAATAATGAATTCAATTTTAAATACTAAAATGTAGTTATTGGAAATGACAGGTAATTGTAAAAAGTATATTTTCTTAATTTGTTTGATTAATTCAGCAAATTTTAAATTTTTACGTTTTCTATTTGCTCTTAAAACAATGTAAATAATCTCTTATAAGATAGTAAGGTCGAATTTCGACGTTAACCTTAACGCTTATTTTTTTTCGAATCTAAATTTGCAATGATGAAGGACAAAATGTACGGCTTAGAATAAAATGAGTAGGAGCTATAAAAAACCATTAAACTTATCTAACTAACCATTAAACTATTAGACATACTACTTACTATTAGATATAAAAATTGATTACACATACACATTCATATGTAAAAAGGAATCGATTTCAATAAAAGAGATACGGGTCTACTTCTGAGGTTATACCTACCCATTTTTTTGTTACGGGGTGAAATTCTAATGACTTCAACCCACGCCGAGGGCATGACGTGGGGATATGTCGGACTTGCACCGACTAAAAACACCCCGGTCTCGTCCTTGCCTTTGCCGGAGTCCCGGGTTCGGTAAAGCATGCTCGGCGGGGCTCCGGTGGGGAGGTTATACCCTATCAATGACTGATACCGATACCCTATCCATGATTAAATAATTGCTAAAATATATGCCATAAATGCCAGAGGAATAGCATAAGAAACAATTAAAAACAAGAGAATAATACCGTCGTATAGAGATCCCCTTTCTTTAAAAGTCTTTTAAAAACAGTCACTACTGTCTTCCCTAATACTACAGAGATACCTATTATGATAGTTACTTACATGTTGGGCACAATGATCTATGAGTTTTAGAAACAGGTAATGGGACTCTGTCCACGGAATGATGTATGGGGGGTTCATATTTTTATGGCTGCCTTTTTGGTTTTTATAAGGTTAGAAAGTGATGCAAAGAAAACTTTTGTTTTGAAAAAAAAAATGTTTAAGTAAGTAGGTACCACATGTTTTAGTTTTGGTGAAGAAATATTTTTTGTAACGAATTAAACAGATTTAATACACACCACTCTTAATTACAATTTGAATTATAAATTATACGAAAAAGAAATACGACTCCTGCTCTAAGGAATTTTCACAAACATTAAAATCACAGATCACACAAATGCTTGTCCCATGTGTTGATGTGAAACCAGCAGCACGTCGCGCACTGTGGAAATTGGCGTGATGACTTCGATACCACTCGGCTATCCGTGCATTCAAAGAGCATTCAGATTTATTTATAAACTAGATAATAACAAAGAAAATATATCTATTCAGGGAGATATTTTGAATTTCATAATTAAAAACATCACACTGGTTTTTTTTAATTTTACATGTCATGTATACATAATATGTGTATCAACGCCAACATTAAACTTATCTTTATTAAAAAAATAAAGTCGGATTAGTTACACTATTTAACGGTCCACCAAAAACAGGTGAAAAAAAAGAGAAAAAAGTTAATTTTGTTACATTAATTGATTAATTCTTCCTGAATGGCAGAATAACTATTAAATAGTTGAGAAACAACGAGAATTACTTAAGCCAGTGAGACCGCGGGGAGCAGCGAGTTTTTTTTTCTTATTCCACCAATTAATTCTATTTCATAAAAAATAGCTTACTAAATAAGCTGCTTACTACGACAAGTTATTTTTTTTATTTAATTCACTGTCTCTTTATTCGCACTACGTCTAAGTACGCATTTCATTTTAGGTTAAAATGCTTCGAAATATTTCGGCTGGGAAATATCCCGTATAAGCCTACCAAAAGACCGGCGGCGTAATTCAGTATCTTGAAACAGCAAAGCAACAGCAAATTTTGCACAATTATTGCTGTCAAATTGCTAATTCGTATTAAGTATCCCGATATCGTTATACAAATTAGTAATTAATATAGCAAAAACTGTATAAATTTTGCTGTGAATTGCTGTCGCTTAGCTAAAATGTAAGTGTGTAAGTAATATGTCTGGAAGCCTACTTGTGAAGGATATAAGCTCCTTAGAAGCGATACAATGTTTAAATCCTTACTTTTTTCCCGTTGCTCGGTATAAGAATATGTATTTGGGCGTATTTTAGTGGTATATTGTAATGTACCTATTTTTGTTTGTATTTTAGTTTCCTTGTTGCTAAGGTAAGAGATTATTCACAAAGTTTTTCTTTGTATAAATTGCGCAAAACATACAAAAGTTTAAAAAATGTCTTCCTTTGGTATATTACATGTATTATGATTATGTAAACATATATATAAAAAAAAAAAAAAAAAAACAAATTAAAAGAAATTAATATGAGATCACCTCTAAAGTAAACCGTAACGATTATTATTTTTTTAATCAATACAAAATTACCGGAGATGTCGCGTAACAAACATACAAACAAACATACAGTCGAATTGAGAACAGGGTATATGTATGTTTAGTTTAAGTTATTGTTATTTTTCCACGAAATGAAAACTGTTTGATTACCAGATAGATTTGAAGTAAATTATATTGAAAAAATGTGTCCCGCTTGGGGCCTAATATTGATAACAACAATATATCAATTATATAGGCTGATAGAACGTGACAAGATTCCTTCGATCTCGGATTGATGGGAAACACAACGGGATCCAATAATCTGTGATCGCCGATCATTTGTACTTGCTTTGCTGTCATTGATCATGGCGTTATGAGCTGTGTTTTGTTTTGTTTGTCTTCAATATACCTACGTTAACGTTTTACATAGAAAAAGAACAATTAATTTAAAATCATTGGAATTATTAATTTCTGAACTTTATTTAATTCTTAAACTAAAATATAGGTTGGGGATATTTGATTAAATTTTTTGGAATCTAGGTTTCCTCACGATGCTTTGCTTTACCGATTGTCAATGATGTCTTTGAATAATTAATAAAGTACATAGGTATTACTGCATATTCACACAAAGTCACATTGGTACTTGCTTGTAATGGGTTCGAACCTAAAACCTTGTGCACAAAAAGGTTTTTTTCGAACCGCTACGCCACCATGACTCTGTATTTCAATCTATAGTTTGACTTAAATATTTTTTCTATACTGATAGATATTTCCTAGTATAAATTGGTGAAAATCTTGTTCTACCAAGGTCTTAAAGACAATTTCAGTTGAGAAAGATAAAACTAACTATCTCCAGCTCAATTCCGATGGCTATAATAATAATCGTTTGGGCTGATATATTGATGGCTTTAATCTAAGCCGTTGGAGGGTTAGTTCTTAACTGTCCAATATAATACATTGTTTGATTTCCTGCGAGAGACACGTTTGCACGTTTTTCACACCCGTTTAGGCAGTTCATTTTATTTTTGTCGTTGATTTATTGTGATAATTTGAATATTAAAGGTGTCTACATTTTTTGTATTTTTACTCTTTCTCGAATAAATAATAAATAAATAAATAAATGTGGACAACATCACATACATTGCTGTGAACCCAAAGTAAGTAGCTAAAGCACTTGTGTTATGGAATTCAAAGACAACGAAGGTACCACAAACACCCAGACCCGAGACAATGTAGAAAAGTGGTTTTCTACATTGACCCGGCTGGGGATCGAACCCGGGACCTCAGAGCTGGCGACACCTTGAAAGCCAGTGTGTACGCCACTCGACCACGGAGGTCGTCGTAATATAATCGTCGTAATATAAGTCGAATATAATCAGTTGTCAACGGGGTTCTTACTAACATTCAAATCACATGCAAAAAGAACTCCTACACTTAGAAAAAGCATTTGTAGATCACACGGGGATCGAACACGCAGCACGTCGTGCACTGTGGTGATTGGCGTGGTGACATGTAGGTCACCACGCCAATTACACACAGTTACCACAGTACCACAAGAGACTACTAGAGAGAGTACTACAATTAGTGATAAGACCGCCCATTGTACCTACTACTCACATTGTTCTGCTGTTAACTTGTTTCTTGGTGTACAATAAAGAGTTATTATTATTATTTGTATCTCTCTTTTTTCACGGGCTATCCTCAGTATTAAGAATACCCGGTCCTTTGAAAGGCTTACGTGGGGACACAGGTCCAACACGCAGTGGCATTGTTGAGAACTTTACTCTAAACTGGGATGGGGCATCTACTAGGGCCCATCCACCTCTGCTCTATGGAAGAACAGACATGAATGGTCCAAAGTAGATACAGAGCTATTGTAAATTATTAATGGAAAGTAAAAAATTAGGCTATGTGTAGGTAAATGTTAGTGGATTGGTTATTAGAACTAAATCGGAAAACTATGGCACCTGCCTTCTAACACATATAAATGCAATCAAATAGGCAGGTGGTGACTCGCCAGCTCACCAGATGGGCCCCCCAACATAACCGCCACGGTAGGCAGCAGGAGGCAACACCAGTGCGAGCGGCTAGGGGTGTCGAGCGGTGCGGCCCCGATTTCGCCATCGCGGGTCACAGTAGCGGACCCGAAGAGGGTTTCCTCGCTATTACGCCATTAGACACTTCCACCCCCGAGCATATAGCTCTAGCGACCCCTCTCTAGCCAGCCAGTTAAGGCAAGAAAGAGCTGGGAGCCCTCCTAAGAAATGACTCCCTGGAGCACTCAGGTCCGTTATGTCGCTACTCACAAACAGCTCGCCACAAGCTGCCCTGCGGATGTATGCTCCTACATAGACCTTAAGATACATTTTTTATTTATATCTCAAAGTTGGAAAAAGCAAGTTAATATGCCCTCAGGTATTGCGTTATTATTATTATTATTACCACAATTCTCAAAGTAATGGTTGCAGAATGTGATGATTTCTCAGGTTAAGGGAGGCAAAAACATCGGTGCAAGTTCTTAATTTGCGTGTGAAATAAAAAACATATTAATTTTGTTTATATAATGGAAAATAATAATACCTAATGTATATTTTTTTATAAGTTACTTCTATAAAACACAAGCAGCTAGTATACATACAATTTATCACGGAAACCAGGTACAAACGGACCTTAAAGGTCAATAGGTACACACCCCCTCAATTTACTCAAATCATCACTATTATAAGTTGAATCATAGCGCCAACTTATCAAAACTGTAATAATCGCACACAATTTGTAAGACAACTAAACCTTGAAGCCAAGGTCTTATAACCATGATAATTTACGTGACGCATTAACGGTTGATCCTCCTCATTCCTCCTCCTCAAAATGGGTACTTCAGTTAAGAGTTACGACGCAATAATTTTAGACAAGACCAGTACCAATTTAAGGCTGGTGTTGACTTGGTACTTTTCGGCAGATTTCATACCGTACGATACAACAAACTGAGTAACTGTATCTACTGAAATTTGGACAGTACCTTATTACGAATGTCAGTTAGTCATTATTATTAAGGAATATTGACGGTTAACTCAAGCACATTCTTTGAATTGTCCGACTAGTTTCAAACTCAATAGGAGTCTTTACTCATGAGCTGAGGCGGTGGCGGTGGTGTCGCGAGTTGAACTAGTTGGGCGATCCCGAGAATGTGCGTGAGTAAACCGTCAATGAATACGCCTCACGAAAGTTATTATACAAAGAATGTTAGTAATTTTAAATAGACCTGGTTGCAGCATATAGTATACTGCAACCAGGAGGTCTCAGGTCTAGTATAGTGCGTATTTCAATCCACTTTAGTATATTGGTGACCAGTTTTATTTGTACAATAGCCGAAGTTTGGCCAAGTGCAAAAAAATTCTCATGAACTGGAAGGTCAGCAATTGTTTATTTGTTCTTAGGTCAAAACCTTTGCCCCCAAATATCTTTATAACAGAGGTCTTGGATTTCATTGTCGGCTTTGTTGCTTAAATAGGTATAAAATAAGTTAGGGCTTCGAAACTTTAAATTTAAATGAAACCCAGGAGAATAGTCGCCTCTGATCGCCAGTATTTAGTCGAGTGGTACTTGCCTGAGCGTACCGGCAAATTCCTCGTCAACTTGACAGCCACAGCGTAGTACTCCAGCTACAAGTGATTAAGTAGCTTTAGGAAACTTAATGCGGCATCTAAACCCTTTAATCTGCACAATGCATTCACTAGCTAAAACTCTACACTGCATCAATGTCGCAAAACCGCCTATCGTCTATTCAAAAGTATTGTGTGAGCTAACCCTTAGTGATATAGTGTTGGATAGTGTCGTTAGTGTGTATTATGCGTGATATATGAATGCTGGAGTGGTCCCAGTGACAGAGGACGTTAATTTTGATTATTCGGAAGGCGAGACGTGCGTCGATCTCAGTGCGTAAGTTGTAAAAACAATTGACGGTTAATGTCTACGTTTTATTGACTTGAGGAGGGTGTTTTTGTACGTGTTTTGTGTTTTTTGATGTGGTATTGTGTATTTTCATGCATTTTTAATGTGTATGGGTATTTTGAAAGATGGAATAACGAATGCCGTTATTTACTGTACAATATTGTACTGCGTGCAATATTTCCTACAGATGTAATGATTCTCTGAGGGAAATATTGCATAAAGATTATTTTATACTAGATGGCGGAAGACGTTTACGTTACCGTAAAATGTAATCTAATTAAAGTCAGACTTTGTCTCTAACTTTATTGGAATCCCGGTTTTCTAGCCAAATATTAATAATTTCAACTAAAACATTAAGTCGTGCAGTCAGCTACCTCTCAGTAGCCTGTTTCGATTTTTTCTAATCTTATTTGTAACATAATAGTCTATTACTTAAGTAAGTTAATTAACACGTATTAAACCAATTTCTAACTAAAAACTACGTACTTATAAACTTATCGAACTGCTTTAAAACAAACTCAAATACTCGCACCCCACCATCATTACACGATCCAAAATTCCTTTGGTAAACCGCTCGACGCATTTCTCAACGCACCGTGTAGTTCGCACCCAGTTTACTAAGACCCTTCCTATTTAACATCAAACCCCCTCTTATCTCTAATTCTGTTCTATAAAGAGAGGGGGAAGAGGTCAAATTAAATTGGCCAGATTATAGATAAACGTTAAACGATAGGTGAATACAATAATTATTGTACTTGTACAAGAATCGCCAGCGTTAAGGAACTGTTTCGCTTGGCACAGGACCAGTTCGGCTAGTTGATGATTAACCTTTAGTTATGGACAGACACCACCAGAAAAAGAATAAAATAATCAATTAATAAGGACCTGTAATGTAGTAGATGACTGGGAACGAAAATTCAAAATCGAATTAGTCCGTCAGTCATAACAAAAAAATATTAGACACGTATTTTTTGCTTTTCCATAAGAAAACACTGTAGATAAAGCGAATCAAAGTTCAGGAGTCTAATGACGTCATGCTTGCTTATGAAATACACGAAATTGTGACGTAATGCGATATTTCAAATTAGTGTATTACCTTGAGTTTTTGGTAGCGTACAATAAGATAAAATACGTGTCTAATATTTTAAGTATTCAAAATGAAGGACATTATATTAAAAATAAGTATATTAGAGGAAGTTTGAAAGTGGCACCAGTAACAGAAAAACTGAAAGGAAATCGCTTAGGATGGTATGGGCATGTAATGAGGAGGGATGAAACACATTGTGAATAAAAGGGTGATGAAATTGGATGTGGAGGGCTGGAGAGGAAGAGGAAGGCCGAAAAAAGGTGGATCGATTGCGTGAAGGAGAAAACATTGTGCGCCGACCCCAAATAAATTGGGAAAAGGGCAGGAAGAAGAAGAATATGAAGGACATTCATAAAAATGGTCATGTACCCAACGTTTTTAATTTAGAGAAGGAACGAACATTGATCAGCACACTTCCACTGCCCACTGGCGGAAGACAGTTTCTAAATTTTGGCACTCAGCTTTCCTCACGATGTTTGCTTTCACCGTTTGTCAAAGGTGTCTCAGAATAAAAAAATAATTAATTATAATTCTTTATTGAACACGTAACACATAAAACAGTAAAAAAAATATGTAAATAGGCGGGCTTAACTCAAAATTGAGTTCTCTAACAGCAAACCTTTGAGTGGTAGAGTGATTAAAATATTTAATGAGGATAGGAAGAAGTGTACAATCACAATCAATCAATCACAATAAAAATAAAAATAGTATAAATAACTTTGTAAACTCACACTGACACTAGACTGTCATCGAACCTGCAACCTTTTTACATACAAATTTAGTATGAACAGCTAGGCCATCAGAACACGAGGCAGTTATTACCACTTTGTTTTTAATTTGTAAAGGGCATAATTAAAATGGCTTAAGGCTGTTTAAAGAGGGTTTTAAGAGCTTTGTGTAAATTATTTACGGTTATATCATCAACATTATTCGTATGCCAATGTATGTTTATTTTTCTGTCAGGTTTTGAATATTTGATATTATGAGTAGCGTTAGATGGACGTTATTTGAGATCGCAAATATTTATTGAACAAATATGGTATTTAGCTTGTTAGGTTTTCTGAATAATTAGGTTTACTTCTGTATGTGTATATCTGTTATAAATATATCTGGTACTGGTAAATACTAATTGCAATTAAATAAATTAAAAGTAAATACTAATTGAAACTGTATAAAGGAAAAATTTTAACCTCAGACAGGACTTGAACCTGCGACTACAAATATTCAACAAATAATAAAATATTGATTGTATTTAAAATTTATATTGGGTTGTTTTTAATGATCCATGTTTTTTTTAATTGCAATGTATCGTTTAAAATAAGAACGTTCTATTGAATTATGCTTGTTTTACACGCTAAAGCTAAAGCACTTGTGTTATGGAATCAGAGACAATGAAGGTACCACAAACACCCAGACCCGACATAATGTAGAAAAAGTTTTCGTCAAGAATCGAACCCTGGACCTGGGAGCTAGTAAACCGGTGTGTACACCACTACACCACGGATACCTTAAAATCAGTTTCATCAGAAACCATCCCAGTAAAGTTAAACTCATTATCAAAAGCGAACAGATAGGCTTTTCCCAGAACGGCAAAATACTTTAACAAATCAGCTTAGCAATCTGCGAAACTTATCTAAATTCATTTCTATTTCGTTAATTCTGAAGGCAGCCCAAAAATTAAGTCCTGGCGACAAAAGGACCCATTTAATTTCCGATCAGAATAATTATGGTCATCAGCGAGGAGCTGAGATACTGCGTAACGAATATTTTGTTAATTACTTGTAAATTTAAACAAATTTCGCCGAGAAAAGGGAATTAAGACAGTTATTTATGTGTAGTCTGTGGTGTTAGGGGCCCATTTTGCTTTAGGAGGCAATTATGATATTTATAGTTTCATTAAAATACTAGCTGTCCCCCGCGACTTTGTCCGCGTGTTTTAGTTTCAACGGTATTTCATTTTTGCAACATTTTTCATTTTTGCTCCGCTCCTTTTGACCGCAGCGTAATGTTATATAGCTTATAGCATTCCTCAATAAATGAGCTATCCAACACTGAAAGAATTTATCAAATCGGACCAGTAGTTCCTGAGATTAGCGCGTTCAAACAAACAGACAAATAAACAAACAAACAAACAAACTCTTCAGCTTTATATATTAGTATAGATAAATAGTAATTATAGCGTTGGTAGCTTTTTAGTACCATAGCAGTCTAATGTAGCCGCCTTGTGGGCCTAGTAGTCGCAAGCGCGACTTTCATGAGTTCTCGCTTTGGAATCCCGGATCGGAACAAAAACAGAGACTATTAGGAAATATTCAGTGGAGCTCAGAGTCAGGAAGTCAGGTGGTGTTTATACCCTCATCATGGTCATGCTTGCTTTCCAAGGCACAGGCCTCAGAAAGCAAGCATGGCGCAAAGCCGTTACTCCTGCGCCTGATCTCCCTCCGGTCATGTCGGATTGCCGTCCCGTCGGACCATGGAAGTGAAGGACGAGAGACAACTCGTGAAATGAAATATCTACCCAGCAGATGGCTAATCTCTGTTGAAAGAAGCTGCCATAACCGAAATTCGGTCCAAAGGACATAAGTATAACGCAAATCTATGCTATGCTAATATAGTTATGCTACTGCACCTACCATGACACCATATATTGATAGACTACGGCTCGAGGAGACAGTTTCAAAATGTTGATAAATCTTGTTCTTCTGCGTCGCCTTTTCCCAAGCTATGTTAGGGTCGGCTTCCAGTCTTACCCAATTCAGCTGAAAACTGTTTTTTACATGGAGCGACTGCCTATCTTACGTCCACCACCCACTTTACTGGGTAGCACATTATTCAATGGTAAAACTTAAAGTGTGTAAATATTATAGACTGAAGAGCCCATTTTTAAAAGCACAGCAGCAGTTTATATCTTATATCTTTATCTTTTATCTTTATCTTTGATCTTGTATCTTTAGAAACATTTTGAAACTTTGTGAAGAAAACTTCCGTAATTATTAAACAACACTTACAATTTAAAATTGTTCTCGGTACACACTCAAAACTTAATTGAGAACAATTGTTTATTATTTCCAAACTTTAAGTTATTTATCAAAAGTTATTTTGAAATATTAACCTTCAATATCTATCTTTATCTTTATATATATCTTGGACAGAGGATAAGCATTGCCATACAACGTGGCAATGCCGCCAGCCTTTTGAGAATACTCCCAGTGGACAGTGATGTGGACGAATTTTTTTATGTCTGAACACGATAAACTCAAATCTACCGAACGGATTTCCATATGGTTTTCACCAATGGATAGAGTGATTCAAGAAGAAGGTTTTTGTATATCATTCATTAATGTATTGTCTACCTGTGCGAAGCCGGGTCGGGTCGCTAGTTTATGTATAAGTTTGAATTTGATGTAGATAAAATTTGGTACTGAAAATATCTCTACGATAAGGTTCTCAACTGAACAAAATCATATTTTTTATGCAACAATATTAGACGCGTATTTTATGTAAACGAAAGATTTTTCTCCTCTGTTTTGCGACGTTGTGTCCTCCAGCTATATTAAATACTAAATCAAGACTTTATAAAACGGTAAAGAGAATTTTACAAGCCTGCCGAAGTGTCATTTTATTAAAGTTCCTTAAAGTTGAGTAAGATGACTTTGTAATTTGTGCATTATATTATCTGAAAACAAAAATTGAGTAGCACGATAATCTTAGTAATATTATAAATGCGAAAGTTTGAATAGATGGATGTTTGTTACTCAATCAGTATAAAACGGCTGAACAGATTTTAATGTAATTTGTTACATATATAGTTTATTACTTGGAATAGTGCATAAGCTTTTCATCATCATTATTATCAACATTTTTCACCACGGAGCGCAGCTAGTATTTAAATCCTTGTATATATAACTAGCTGTCTCCCGCGACTTTGTCCGCGTGTTTTAGTTTCAGCGGTTTTTCATTTATGCTCCGCTCCTTTTGGTTGCAGTGTAATGTTATATACCTTATAGCCTTCCTCAATAAATTCGATCAAATCAAATCAAATCAAAACTCATTTATTTAAATTAGGCTACAAAGTAGCACTTTTTAAACGTCAAAATAATAAAATAGACAGCATCCGATTTGCCCACCCTACACCAAATTTTTCAAACAAACAAACAAACAAACTCTTCAGCTTTATAATATTAGTATAGATTGTTTAATATTTAGTGTGTACTATGGGACTGAAATAAATAAATAGCTGAAATAAAATATTTATTTTTAACACTATTATTATTATTTTTACTAAGGTTACCCACAATTATTAAGCCATTGAACACAAATATCTACTTAACGCAAATAAATACACGACAGACCAAAATTAAAGAACATTGTAACAAAAAAACAATATTTAATTCAACATTAACCGCTCTTAATTACTTCAGAATGTTAATTGAGTGAAAGAAATTGAATATTTTAAAAGAAATTAGGTCTTAGTACAATTGTTGAGCCATTATGTAAAGAGCTGTGGATTTGGCTTAGCATTTTGTATTTAGACTGAAAAATAAGGCTACGTTGAGTGTAAGAACTAAATCATTCTTCGTACTTCATATTCTTTATATAAAACTGTACGGCATAAACTTATACGATTTATTATTTTGACGACCTCCGTGGTCGAGTGGCGTACACACCGGTTTTTAAGGTGTCGCCAGCTCTGAGGTCCCAAGTTCGATCCCCGGCCGCGTCTATGTAGAAAAACCACTTTTTTACATTGTCTCGGGTCTAGGTGTTTGTAGTACCTTCGTTGTCTCTGTTCCATAACACAAGTGTTTTAGCTACTTACTTTGGGTTCAGAGCAATGTATGTGATGTTGTCCACATTTATTTATAATTTATTTATACGCGTTAAAAAAATATTGTTATTGATAAAATCATAAGAATTTTTGATTATTAAAATAATATTATATATAGAAATATTACCACCAGTAGCTTCTTTGTCACGTTTTGTTTGAGTTTGAATGATCCATGAGCCCATAAAAATTTTAATGTTAAAAATCTACGTTCGTAGAGGTTCTATACATTCTACATGCTTATGAATTTCATCAAAAAATTCTCAATTTAAATTTTTCATGTGGCCTTTAAAACTATCTTGGCCTGAAAAAGTTCCACTTTAATTAAACTGCACTTTGCCTGACCTTAGCTATTGATCCCTTTATCTCAGTGGCATATTCAATAAGCAGTTCAGTTTAGTTTACATCGAAACTAGAAAAACTGTTCAAAAAATATATTTTTGTTTTCCAATATTCCAATATTATCTGATCGTGAATCAATTATTTAAATCTATTTTAAAATGATAAATGTTCAAATTTGGAGGATGTCTTTCATGTCACTCATCTTGCATTAAGATCTGCACCCTCCAGTGCCTGTTCTATGAGCTCTTTAAGCTGTACCATGATGACATTGTGGAAGCAAGACGCCGCATAACACTGGTCGTAGCGGCGTCCCGCTTCCACAATGGCAATATGGTCCAGCACAGTACTGCACTAAGAGCTCATAGTAAGCGCCCAGGACTTAGAATAAGGAAGTTGTTATGCAGGTTGTGACTTCTTGTCGGAAAAACTTGATCTATGAGATCTACTGAGGTATACATTGACAAAACTACGAAGTGTGAAACAACAAAACATTAACTTCTTTTTGAAATGAAGACATACATAGAAAAATCTTCGTCTTTTTTTCTAGAAAAATGTAGATTTACAACAGCACATTATTTTCTACCAATCCAAAAACCAAAGGCAGGTATCATCCATTGTACTATTCATTAGTGCAACTTGACAACATTTTGAGATCAGCGCGATCAGATTTTTGAAGGTAACATATCTGGTGTATAATATCTTTGACTAATACAAACATAAATAGGTAAAACAAGATCAATACAAGTGCGTATTGCATTGAATCTCTGTAGGTAAATAGGTTGTGCTATATGTTTTGTACAAAGAGTTGTAAAGACGTGACAGGATTATCTAATGCAGCCGAGTAGGTTCAGGCAATTGCTTTCCGAATTCGCTTTGTGTAAAATACAAAATGATGATGGAATTTCCAGATAGAGAAAGATAAGACGTTGCATTTTAAGAAAAAAGTATCCTGTTAATAGTATTATCCTTGTCGAGTATATGAATAAAAATGTGGGCTATCCAGTCTCACAGTACGGCGAGACAAGCAGTGATTATAAATACAAAATATAATGGTTTCATAATTATAATATGTATAATACAAAAAAATATCTGTGATTTGGTAAACAATAAGATTTTTCTATCCTCGCGTAATTAGAAATTGATAAAAGCGAGGACGATCTAACTATTGGATTTTTTTATGCGGCTCGCTTTCATCTTAAACTAGACTATATTATTTAAAAGCCAATTAATTAATTTTCGTCATTGCTCTGTATGCGACCAATAAAAAATCTATCGTCACTTCTTTTTTATGCGCTGTTTTTTGTATCCTCCAAATAACACATGTAGCGTTTTACAGTTTTACTAAAACTAGAATCTAAGAATCGCTCATAAACCTTAGAAAACATCGGCTTCCCTTTATCGGGGATTTCTAACAGTGACAAATTAGCCGGGCCTACCCATCCCTTGTCGAACTAAATCTTCCAATTTAAAAATCAATTGGGATTTAAGATTGGAGTGATTCTTTATTTGAATTTCAACAAATCTTCACTTTGATTTAGATTTGTTCTTACGTTTAAATAATGTTCTTTTGTTTTTTCAATTAATGTATTATTTGTTTTATTATTATTATTTTGCACATCATAAATTCCTAGATTGTATGTAATTATTGATGTAATTATCATTCTCATTCTCTGCCACCCCACTGTTGGTTGTAGGCATGAAACAATTATCTCCTCACATAAATGTAACACATATTACATATTTATAGATATAAATAATTCATTTAATAAATATAATTATAATTATGTTCAAAAAGATTAAACATATAATTGGTGGTGTAAAATATCGGACGGACGGAATAACGCATTTATATATATACAAGGTTGCAGGTTCGAACCCAGTACAGGCAAGTACTAATGTGACTTTTACAAAGATATATGTACTATCCTAATCATTCTAAGACACCATTGGCAAACAGTGAAGAATAACATTGTAAGGAAACTTGGATACCAGAAATTGAAATCAGCAATCGCCGCATAATAAGCAACCATCATGATCAATGCTCGTGCCTTCTCTACATGAGAAGATGCCTGTGGCTAGCAGTGGGATATTTATAGGCTAATATTATTAACATATTTTTGAACTTTAATTAAATTTATATTATTCATTTACCACTCAGCAATTAATTGCAGAAGGTTAAGTCTGTACCTTCTAAACGCTTTTGCATTGTGACAAGCCGCTATCTGTTTAGGAGCCTCTGCCAAGTTAATTGGGATGTCTCGTGTTTTTGAACAGTTTTAGATTACAAGAACTGATTGCAGTGTTTTGGTTTTTGGTGCGAGAGTGACTAGCATCTTTTTTTTACGTTTCTGTTTTAAATTAAGTCTTTAAGGGATTTAGAGTAAACATTTATGCTAAGAACAGTGCGTGCCAAAATAATTTATTAGACACACACATACATGATATAAAATGTAAAAAAATACCGACCTAAAAAAAACATTGCAGGAAAGTACAAAATTTTCCTGGTACATTTTGATTTAAAAACCAACCTACTGAATCGATTTTGATGAAATTTATGGGACTACCCTAATAATCACAAAAAAAAAATTAATCAATTCACAATTGCCGGAGATTTTACTTAACAAACATACAAAAAAAGACATACAGTCGAATTGAGAACCTCTTCCTTTTAAGTCGGTCGGTCGGTCCTTTTGAAGTCGGCCATGGTAGCATGTATGTCAATTTAAAGCCAAATTGATCATTAGCGATCGTCATTTTTGTGGGCTTTGTGTGGGCTTTACGAGATGATTATTACCCTATTACTATATATATCGCATTATTATAATATAATATCTTGGGACAACTCACACACGGCCTCGGGATCCCAAACTAGGCAGAGCCTATGTTATGGGCTACTGATAGTTATAAAATATTTTTGAATACATATTATAGTTAAATTTCACCCAGACACAAAACAAAATGATAATGCTCATCACAAAAAGAGTTTTTTTAGATGGGAATCGAACCCACAACCGCCAGTTTAGCTGTCAGAGCCAGTAACCAGTAGACCACAGGGCAATCATTAATTATTAAAATAACTGTAATTCCAAAAAAAAATGAGAGGTATTCATCAAAAAAATAATTAAGAAATCTTCATACTTTGTGGTAAATTATACTGGTACTACTACGCTGTAGTACATAAAATATTACAGTACATCTCAGTTAATTCATGCATACTATAATATCAGAGGTTGTTCTTAAAACATTTTAGGAACCTATAAAAAACAAATGAAAAACAAAAATTATGCTCAGAAAATCTTTTCTTCGGCGTTCTTGCCCTTGGCTCGTCCTATTGATTATCGTTCGCGCCCCCATCGCCTCGATACGAAGATTAGCTCCGACGTTAATACGCTCATATCTTAACAAAATGATTATGGGATCAGCTAAGTAAAGGGATCTGTATAATGTGAAAATTCTCCTTATAACAGTAATTGAATTTATTCGCACGCTTTTTGTGCGACGTGATATATTTTATTACGTTTATATACGAACAGATTAGAAATTATATTTTGCCCTTGGAGGGAAATTTATCCTTACTCAAACATTATTTTTGTCAATAGCTCAAAGGTGAAATCCCAGTGCATACAAACTGAAAGTAATTTCTATGTGGGGAATAGTTGATTCTGTATTTTGACTTCCTTAAAAATTGTTTTGTTATTATTACATTTTAACGTAGCAAAATGCAAATAACTTCTAGAAACTTGATTTGTTAATTGTCTAGTCGGAGATCAAAATCTTTTATTTGTAGAATGATTGATACGATGATTGAATTGATAAACCGCAGGCGTCAATTAAATATAAAAAAAAAAACTAATTTAATTTGCAATACTATTAAAGAAACAGAACAAATAAATAATAAAAAAAATACGGAAATTAACGCGAAATTGCATAAAAACCTTTAAGGAGTTGACGTTGAAAACATTTATTTATTTAATAAATACATGTTTGAATAATTAACCATCAAACACTAACATAAAGAAATAAACAAAATGTCTTCTACCAAAATATTACAAAAAGTTACCGCTGACACACAATCCAACACTCAATAATTAATTTAAAACAAACTCTGACAATACAACAATCGAAAACACCCGAAACACAAAAAAAACCCGACGATTGTGCAAACACAATTAACATCGGAAATACGATAAAACGAAATTGCCGTTTTGCGAACGATTCTCGATACGTTAAAGGGATATTCTTTAACGCTGCAAGCTCAAAGAATCGAAGAGTTTTGTAGATTTTCTTCAGAGGGAAGCAAATACTGTCTGTCTTGTAAAGAATCTAGAACATTTAAAACCTAATTTTAGAAGATGAGCTGTTATTTACAGATCAATATTGTTTATGGGTGTCAAAGTTAAAAAAAACTGTACCAAAACTAAATGAATAAAACAAATATTTGACGACCTCCGTGGTCGAGTGGCGTACACACCGGTGGCAGAAGCTTTGTGGTCTCGGGTACGATGCACAGACAGGTTAAATATAGAAAACCATTTTTCTATATTGTCTCGGGTCTGGGTGTTTGTGGTACCTTTATTGTCTCTGATTCCATAAAACAAGTGTTTTAGCTACTTACTTTGGGTTCAGAGCAATATATGTGATGTTGTCCATTTTATTTATTTTAAAGCTAGACTTAAAATCAAATCTAGGAATAAAAAAATGATGGGAATATGAAGTTACCTAATTTAAAATTAAGTGTTGAAAAGAGTTCTGTTCCATTATTTAAGACGAAATTTGTTTAACCAGAAAATATGATTATTCGAGTACCAAAATTAAACAAACAAAAAGATCCCTTATACCGCAAAAAACCACTTATGCAATAAGTCAACTCCTTACAAAAATCAAGTCGTATTTTCCTTAGGAATAAAAGCATAATTGTCGAGAGTCAACGTTAGAAAAACAATGGGAATGTTGGAGTTGGATTTGGATTGAATCGGATTAATTCTTCTTTTTTTTCTAAATCAAATTCGTGGATTTGCTTCTAAGGGCCCTTAGTTGTTTGTTTATCTCTCCTTATTAACTGCCTTAATAGAACTGTGCCTTAAGTCTCTGGAGGGCTCAGACAGTTTGTTTGCGCCGCCCCAACTTTTGTGTAAAGAGAATTAAGGTAGACTACCCACTTATTTGCATTGGAGCGCTTATGTTTATTCTTGACTAGTTTTATTTATGGTTGGATAAAAACTGAAATATTTCATAAAACATTTTTCATCTATTATTTTTAGCAGTGTAGCATAAAGCTTCACCGTCACCAAGACATGACAAAGCGCATTTCGACGCCCCAATCGAATAAAGACGTAAAAGCTTTAACATGAGTTTTAATTTTATTGCATATTTGCATTCTACGAGATAGGTTACATTACCTGAATTTTTATCATAATTTTACTGCTGTTATATTTTAAGTTATCAAGGAAGACGTCTTTATACTTCCGAAATTCTGCACAAAATGTATGGCAGAATAAAGTCATTGTGACTTCTTAAGTTAAGTCTCTTGCCCTTGCGGTAGTAGAATAACACGGCTACCTTATACAACGTCTTTATTCGTCTAAATACATTGAGTAAGTTAATTTGTATTCAAGTCTTACGGCTTTATTCGTATAGTAAATCAAATATCTGCGTGACGTAAATATTATTACAAAATCATAATAGTATAACTTTCGACCACGTCGTTTGCATACGTTTATCAAAGATTATTTTTTGAAACGTATTTTGAATATATATTATTTAGAATTACTTATCACGGTTGTATGTTTTACTACAACCATGATCTACAAATTTGTTTATCATTATTACGAGGTAAGTATTTGTTACGATGTATTTTTTTTGTGAAATATGAACGCAGGAGTATTTATTCGCCCTGTGAGCTCGTTTTGTTACTGCTCTGCCCGAGTGTAGCGCGTTCTCCACTGTCCGAAATAATGTGAACATTGCGCGCACGTCGCGTATACGACTTATTTCAAGCATTATATTAGTATCGATTTTTTTAAATATGGCTTCTATTAGCAATAAATGTTTGCGTAATTTACGTTGTAGGCGATTATTGTTTCTATTAAATAGTGAGCTAAAGGCTATATATACAACTATGTATAATTCTATACGGTTGCATTATACTGATTACTTCCTACTTGACTACCTCGGTGGTGCACCGAGTAGTAGTGTAGTGAGTGCGACTTCTAGGCACAAGGTCTCGAGTTCGATTCGATGCACAAATTCAAGTCCGTTCAATACAATTTGAATTTATTATGAAAACCACTCGCTTATATTGTTTTATATTGATATAATAGTTGTGTTGTTAAAATATGACTACTTTTACTTTAAGCAATACCACATCCAGCGATATTGCTACCCAAGACGATGCAATAAATGATTATTCACTGGATGTGTCAGAATATATTCCATCATGATCACCATCACTTAATTCTTCTTCTGTTACAAAATCACTACAAACAAATAAAATTAAAACAAAGACTTTTTAATCTAATTACCCTGTATTAGCGGCATTAGCTCTTGGCTTAGTAGTGCAAAATCACGTTTAATGTCAGGTGTGAATTTTATTGCATACCCTTACAATTTGTATGAAGTCAAAAATTCTAAACTTCCTGAAATATCGAATGTGTAAATCACCAGACCAGATGTACTCCATAATAAATAATACAAAAATTAATAAAGAAAAACTTAATTTAAAGGAGATGTAGCAAACAGATTTTTATGATTTTAAAAGCTTCATAACTGGTAAGATTAAGAATTGGTTTCAGGACGATAAGAGTGAAAAGATATATTGGACTAAAGTCAGAGAAGTCAAAATTGATTTTGTAACTCCCGATATACTATACTTCAGGTACACTTTAGATGAGGAGTAAAGAAAATTTAACATTAATCGCCAAATTTCTCGTCGTCAAAAGAACCACACTTGTCCTGAAAACCAATCTTTACAATCGGCTTATATCGAATTATTTTCTATACACAGGCTCTCATACAATGATTCAATAAGTTTATGTGATTCAGAGGCTATTCCGATCCAGTATCAGGAGATTTACAGAAGACTGGTACCCATTAAACAGTCCTCAACTAATGTAGGCCCCGAGATAGATGACGAGGAAGAGGATAATGCCTGAATGATAATTTTAGTGGCGAAAATATATAATTGTTAGTTATGATAACTGCTTATTTCAATTGTTTATTATAATACGTAAATATCTTGTGGTTTTATTATTGTTTAATGTGATTATTTACAATTAGTTCCTAGATAAATAAGACGGATAGTATATTTCACTGTCTGTCATATTTTTCGTATGACGCTTTATAATAATATCATTACTAAGATGATTTTTTATGTAATTAGGTTTTCGTTAGTATAATTTAAAAGATTTTTGTTAAGATTAAGATTTAAGTGCCATTTTTAATCGTTATTTATTGGTGAAAAGAATTCGTCTTAACCTGTTAATTTACTCGTGGAACTCTCTCAACAAATCTCTAATATATCATAAACGATTATTATTGTGATACTTTTTGTGAATGTTCATTAAAGTCTGATACTTTACTTTTATAATTAGTGTGTTTTTGGAGCCGGAAAATTATTATTTTTTAAATAATATGCATATTCTTCAAATAATAGCCGGTTGTTACTTTATAGTCTTGTTTTTCTTTTTATAGTGTCGTTAAGCATTTTATTTTTATTTTATAATGTTTTAGTTGTTTAATAAGTAATTCTATAAAAAAATATATCCCAATATCATTTGATTTTTTATGTTTATGGTCAAATAAGTTCAAATTACATGATATTTTGATATCTTAAGTATTAAAAATATTAGGAATGAAAAAAGACTTATTGCTAATGTACGAATATTGAAATATCAAGTATTTGAACGAATAAAGGCGTATAAGTATTATACAAAACTAGTAAACGCTTACAAAAGCATGCTCAGAGGTAGGTATGTATGTAATACAAATACACATTGGTAATAGTTTGAGACGAATAAGGACGTGAAAATTGATACAACAAAAAAATGCACGAACTGGTAGATGAATATAAATGTAATATGGTTTTTAATTATTTATTCAAAACTTATGGATTCATTATATTGGCTTTTACATTCATCTGAAAGCTATTTTTGTACCACATTTTACCATATATCATTTGTTGGTGTACTAGATTCGTACAAGAATTGAGAGCGTTTTTTACGTTTTTTAAGCTCTCCTGTAAAGTAGCAGTTTTCATATTACCGCTTTGTTCGTTTGGAGCGTCGATTTGCGTCCTTATCCTCTAAAAATTCTTTAGCATGAAAATGCATCCAGGAATAACTATACCATGTTTTTTTTACTTAATTGAATTTTAAGGAGTTTATTTTACAGATTTTGCGAAATTTGTATATTGCCCTTGATAAAGAGCTTCGAATACGTTGCTTTTCACCAAATTATGCACACAAAAAACCTTCTGACCGATTTTCAGTCACTGTGGCTTCCCTTAACAGAGATTGTGTATCAGTTTAATTGGGTAAACACAAAATAGTAGCGCGATTCTCATTTTTTCAATCTCATTGTTCAACAAAATGGCCATCCAACGCGACTGGAGAAAGATTAGGCGCATGAACAACAGCTGAGGCATCGCTGCATCTTGCATACAAATCAAGTTAATGGACCACTAGAACGAAATAGACTCCTCCATCTAAAATTTTGCATCCCAACTTTAAATTGAATTGGCTACTTGGAACGAAACTCGCATTTCTCACTTCTACCGCTTCCAATTCGCTAAAACCTTGCTAAAACTATCAGATACGGAATTTAGCAAGTTGGCAAATGCCAGAATAATGGCTAACCCACATACTAGACGCGTCTGAGATATCGAAACGTCGATAGCTTCAACAATACTACTAATGACGCCCGCCACTTGTAGCGACAGCAAAAAAAGAAATAATGATGTTGACATTTTATATGACGAGTTGGAAGTTAGAAACCGGATACGACTGGTTAGAAGTGGGTAAAAGCGGTTTTATTTTTTGGTAAACATAATGACGCGAATTTAATGTCATGTGGTTTGTTTTGAAATAAAAATGAAATGCTAGATTTTATTTTATTCTAGCTTCTTCAGTTTTAATAGTCGGCCGGTTTCTAATTTTGGTCTTTCTGTGAAAAAATCCCAACAACTTGTCTCACATGGGTATTGAGTTAACCTGATATCCGTAAATCATTAAATCTCCGAAACTTGCGTTGCCTTTCAAATTATACCGAAGAAAATTTTAATAACCAACTCAGAAGTTACATCAAACTTCCCAAAACTTCTTATATTTGCATAATCATGGCTCAACCTCACCACAACTTCCAGATATAATGCACGAACGATGTTGCTCCACAAAATTAACCGCTTCCACATTGTTTATAAATAAACTCCATCCCTAAACAAATATTTTTAATTTATCTTCGCTGGCCGCCATTAAAAGTCTAATTTCAAAGGGGTGCTTTCCTTGGAGGTCGATTTGTGTAAATTAAAACACATTTCGAAAGCTAACGACCGCCACAGATACCTTTAGTGCTAAACTTTTTGGTCGCATCGGTCGCGTGGGACGTGCGATTGCTATAGTTAATAATGGCAGGACCGTAGGCTTAGTTAAATTTGTATGAAGGTCCAAAAACATTAAGCATTGAGTGATGGTTGCTTGCTTCAAGTTTGGAGCGTTGAATACTAATACACCTTGATGAACGTGGTGCCACCCGACGTTTTACGAGGGTAAAATCGCACCCCTGAACACATAGTTGTTAATTACGCGTATATTATTTTATTTAAAAAAGTTTTTAACCCTGCTGACGTAGGCTGAATTTGCAAATAAAATAAATTTTTGGTATAATCTGTTTGATTTTTAAACTGAACTGGAATAAAGCGATTGGCAACTGTTTTTTATTAATTGCTGTGTTTATTTTGTGTACACAGCTCAAATATTTTCCGCCAAATTGAAAAATATAATGTAAATATACTTGTTATATAATTTAGGAAAACAAACACGTGATTCTATTTAAATTGATGTTATAAGCACAAATGGTTAAAATAAGGTCTTTAGAATTAGGTAACTTAATGAATATAGACCGAATACACGCAAACTATTTAATAGTCAAACATAAATCTACTATCATTAAACGAAAAATACTGTGCACAAGGGAATGTTATTAATTTGGATGGTTTCTAAACAATTATCCGTTCTCATTAGCTGCCGTGCCTAAATCCATAAAACGGTAATTGGGTAAATACGGCGAACGTACTAAAGTTAAGTGATTTTATCAGTCCGTCCGTGAGTTTATGTTTAAGCAGTAATTTATTTGTAGTCTCATTATTTCCTGATACGTTCGTGAGGCGCTAATCTATATCTATCTTAATATATAAAAAATTAATTCCCTAAATGTATGTACTATTGTCAGGAAGTATGTAGAAAGAAAATAAAAAAAATACAATTTTTTTTAAAATCTCATAATATAAAATGGTAATCGACTGAGTGAGAACATAGGTAGGTAGGGTAGGTAGGTCGTCTTTGACAGGAGCGAAGCCACGGGCACAGCTAGTTGTTTATATAAAAGGTTTTCGTGGATATGGTACAAATATGCATTTCATAATTTATAAAAGTTGTATGTGAAATTGTACTATCAAAACAATTAGCTCTTTAAGGTATTTTTTATTTTTTTATTTAATACTTTATTTATGCTCCTATTATATATCTTCATCTTCATTATTTATCATCACTCCACGAACACCATTTATCTCGGTACTAATTTTCATATTTATAAGTGCATTACCCCCACCAAAGGGGTAATAATGTATATACAGATACTTAAAAACTATTCCGCACCAAACGCACTTTATAGCTCAGCCCTTTACGACTAATAAAATGGTAATTGCATTTAGAATTTTCATTAGGTCATCACGGGAGACAACACACCCCAAATATGCAGGTAAATGATCAAAATTTTGGTTTACGGCAGTTTTAGGGTTATTTCAGATGATGGCAACACTGAAACATGCAAAGCAACAGCTAGTATGTTAACTCACTATATAGCAAGTACCTATGTATTCTAGATGCTGAACGTTACTGAGATTCAAAGTTAGATTTTTATTTCATAAAATCAAGACGTATTAAATTTTTTATTTAGTTACTAGCTAATACGGCAAACTTTTTGGCCGAGCCATCCCTATCACTTAGGGGTATTAAAAATAGTTAAGACCTTTTTCAGACCTACCAAATATACACGAAAAATTTAATAAAATTCGGTCAAGCCGTTTCGGAGGAGTTTAGTTACAAACACTGTGACACGTGAATTTTATGTACATAGGTTGTGTTATATAAAAAAGCTTGAAGTGTATATCGTCAAATATTATGTGAATTTGTTATTGTATAAATCTACACATTTATGTCAGTATGAAAAACCTCTGCAGAGATCTTGAGATCATTTTTGGCAAGTTACTCTGTTTGTTTAATTCGTTTTTACGTCAAAATTTGATGACTACTAGATCTTTCAGGGCTTAGGAAAGAACAATCCGTTCCAAACCTCTGTCTTTAGCAGATTTAATTTTATTACAATCCAAATATTTTACTATCAATGCCAACTAGTATTGTTTTGTTATCCATACATCATCAAGTAGCTTTGCGTCTAGCGGGTCAGGTGCGTCGAGTTGCTCGGCTTTTAGCGCGATTGCTCGAGTGATGCCCGTATTACACTAGTAAAGGGAAGCGTGACATTTAAACTAGTGTGTCTGACTGTAGCTGGCTTAGATGACTGTGACTAAGATTTAGAAAGATTAAGATTTAGATTGGCCTTACTAATATATAAAATTGTGCAGTAGTTGTGTTTGTTCCGTTTTAACCTCTATTTAGCTTAGCAGATCTTTATGAAAATTGCCTAAGAGATAGTCGAAGAGTTAAAAAACAATATTCGTTGCTCTTTTTTGCTATCGACATGCAGGTAGACGAAGTCACGAACAAAAGGTTTTGTTACATTATAATTATTATTAGCCCTGACAAATCCTGGTCAAGACAGTTAGGATTCTTGGATGCTTGAATCAATTTTAAAATTGCAGTCTTTTATTTCACTCTGTTTTTAAACATCAGTGACGAATTTAATTCGACGACCTCCATGGTCGAGTGGCGTACACACCGATTTTCAAGGTTTTGCCAGCCTGCTGAGGTTCCGGGGTTGATCTCCGGTTGGGTCAATGTAAAAAAAACCAATTTTCTACATTGGCTCGCTCGGGTCTGGGTGTTTGTTGTACCTTCGTTGTCTCTGATTCCATAACACACGTGCTTTAGCTAGTAACTTTAGGTTCAGAGCAAGTGTCTTTTTGACCAAATAAATAATGAATTTATTTATAATATACTATTTTAGACCTGTCAAACATCAGCAACCGATACCTTTGATGTAAATTGAACTTAAAACCAAATACATGAAGATAGGAATTCCTTTTAATCCACATTTACCATAGTCAATGCCTTCAAACGAGCGAAGATCCTTTATCGTGACCTAAAAACAGTCTCAAAGAACGTGGGATTTCATGCTTGAGTTTCTGTCATGCAGCGTACATACTTATCCAGATTATGCTTTGTAAGTCGACTATATAAGAGGATTTTTCATATTTCTGATATCTTGTATCTTGATGGCTCAGAAGGAACTGTTTGCTGGGAATTGTTTGGTGTTTTTGGCAAAACTTTAAGCAAGTATTCTTGTAGTATCGTTGTACATATATTGGGACAACTTTTGTTATCAAATCGCAAAAAGGTAATAAACATTTTTTATTCGAGACTAATTTTGTATGTACATTTGCACACAAAGTATACTTAATCAAACATAGAGTGCGTGCATCGCTATTGATCGTAAGCAAATTTTAGCTGTAAGTACTCGCTCTTTAGTGATTTCCTGTGCGACGACCAAACGTTCATGCGTAAATATCAATGGTTCTGATATGAATGGAGTAATTAAATGCATATTAGGTTTTGAGATAGTATTAATAAAACTTTTGACAAAAAAATTTACTTGACCTTGAAGACAACGCTTGTTCATACTTGTGCTCACAGTCCATTCTCCGTTAGGCGCACTATATAGTTTGTTTATTAATACTCTAAGTTTCTGCGGGTTAAATGGCAAAACGACTTTAGAGATTTTATTGAAATTTGGAAAAAAACTACAACTTAAGGCTTCAAGAATGGCTTAAGCTAGTTTTGACACACTAACAGACCTCGTCGCGGGTAGAGACGCAAATAAAAACATTTTTAATACATATTTAAATGACGTAACATGTGTACTATGTAAATATAATATCTACCGTCTGTTTAACCTCTCCACACATCTGTTCCGTTTATTGTTACACGTAATTACTAAAACGTCATTACTCGCATTGTTCCCTATGTTATGTGAAGGCAAATATTTAATTATATGGATTAGATTGTATAAGGCTATATGTACAATTACTACGGATTCTCATTTTCAAATTGTATGATTAATTTATCTTTGTTTCTTTTTAATTGATGTTCTCCAACTTACTGATTTAAAAACTGTCTAAATGCTTTCTTGATTTTCTTTTGATTTGCATTTATCTACAGTCAGCCCCCGGTACTCTAACAAACGTTTTACAGGACGATGTCGGACTATTGAATTTGTCGGATTGTAGAGATACTACCTAAGACCTGCATATGCCATTTAATCCGGAATATTTTAAAAATGAGAACTTTGTAATCCGACAGATTACAAATCAAAGCTTCTATCTGAACAAAATTGTATGTGCAATCAAAAGTGACAGCACATGTCAGATGACAGAAGCCGCCGGATTAGACAGGGGCCGTATTACCGGGGGTCCACTGTATTAATATTGTCTTAAAAAGGACTTCATTTGAGGTATAGGAAATTGCTAATAACAAGAAAGATAACATTTATCAGTAATTTCCAGAACTAAAATCATTAAGCATTTGAGCACCGTATAGGTCACCGGTTACCGACGAACAATAGATTATTGATTGCTTGGAGTTCAACGTACAACATAAATACAATTTTGCAACAAATTATATTATTCAAATTCTACACTTAATTTTATCTTCCTTTTCAACTAACATACTCCATTTAATAAGTTCATCTGTTGATGAGATCTTGAGTAACTATCCTAAATATAATTTAGACCTAAACACCGCTCGCGTAAGGTTTGGGCAAAGCAATTAGACTTGCTTATTTATCTTCACGCTTCTTGTTGTCGCAATTAATCAGGGTTTCAATAATCTCATCAAAGGATTCATAATACTGTCAAAATATTCTAATAGAAGATGATTACATACATTTTTAATGTACATCTTGGTAGTTTATTATTTTGCTTGTATGAAAACAAAATATTGAGCAAAATTACACAGAAACTTAAAATCTCATCTTAAGAATAACAAAGTTATTGAAATATTTAATTAACTTTAATTTTAATCATAATTTTTACGACGACCTTCGTGGTCGAGTGGTGGTCGACACAGCAGTTTCCAAGGTCTACTCTTCCTAGATCTGAGGTCCCGGGTTCGATCCCCGGACGGGTCATTGTCTCCGGTCTGGGTGTTTGTCTTTGATTTCATAACATAAAATGCTTTAACTACTTACTTTGGGTTGAGAGCAATGTATGTGGTGTTGTCCAAAAAAAAACAAAAAATGTAGATATAGAAATAGGTATTGATTCTAAAATAACAACCTTGTTAGTTAGTAAAATTAATTACACGATATGGTAAACTGACTTAATTTTAAGTCTTATTACTTGTCTTACATAATTATTTTGAACGCATTTGAAAAAGCCTTTCCGTCAATATGCGACAACGACACAAGATTTATGTACCACGTTTACATTTTGCGATATCTCCTCTAAGTAGCTCAAAAACTGAATCATCAGTGTCATCTTAGCGTTTTTATCAATCAAAAATGCTTCACAGAGCCTCAGTAAATATGCAAATATTTCGTCCAGATTCTGCAGTCCTTGATTACTTATTTTTTTTAAATAATTATGCTTAAATAAGACACACGATTTTTTTTTCAATTTGTTACCTATCTAACAAAGTTTTGTAAATAAAGATTTAAAAAGATATTATAGTTAACGACTTTTTTAGTATTGTGCTCTCTGTAACGTAGCCGGAATATAAATAATGTTGAGTAAGAAACGAAATGGAATCAGGGCTCCGTGCCCTGCAAGTAGTTTCAAAATAATCTAAATAAGACTTACTTCTGGTCAGCCCTAACTTTGCTTCAACTTGCTTCTCACAACAAGTAACTATTTAAGTAACAAGAAACCAAACTTGTTAAAGTAATACACGAACAAAAGTCGTCACGCTATCGTATCGCTACTTCTAAATGAATAACAAAGCTAATTTAGAAAATCCTTTCAGTATCAAGGGCGCTCCGAGTCCCTGCCATTTACACAATGAAACGCGTAAGCCGCTTTAATTATTCGCAGTAACTCCATGTGTATAGCTAAGAAAACAAGATGGTAGAGCTAATATGAAACGTTAGTTAGTAATATTCTGAGTATGTGTATTTGGTGTAATGGTTTATGCAGGTTTGTCTTGTATGTGTTAGAATATAAAAATAACTGCACGGATAGCCGAGTGCTATAGGTCACCACACCTATTAATAACAACTAAATACAGATACACTAATTCTGCGCATAAGCAAATTGACTTTTCAATATCTTAGCTTAGTTTTTGCACAGCTAACATGGTCTCTAATATGTATAGACAATACATTTATAAAAATAATTTCTAAAAAAAATGATTGAGGAGTCGTGAGATATGAAAAGAAAATTGCAAGGTTCGCCAAATATTTTATTGATTTTGGAATATATTAGGTTGTCTTTTATTTTATCCTCGCGTTTACATTTTTGGATAAAAAATAGGTGAGTCTAATCTTTCAACTGGTTTTGATATACAGAGTATTAAAAGATACTCGGAAATAAAAAAAATGTATATTGGCCTAGCAAGTACCGGTGCTAGCTAACCACAAAACATTAAAATATTTTGATAGTATTTAAGTAACATAATATATAGTAACATTTATAATAAATATAACTATATAAATGCCACTTACTAAAAGTAAAATAACTTTTAATTTTCAGTACAACTGTCGACTAATTAAGTCTACGATCTGATAACGAACTTAAGTGGCTTTAGATCATAAATATTAAAGCCTATTAAGTCTAATGAATTTGTGCTCATCGCTAAGCTTCAACGCCTTTAAGCCTGTCAATTGGAAAATCAAAGAAATATCTTCTTATACGTAGTAAATTGAAAATTGAGCTTAAAATTGAGCTCGAACTAGTGAGGCGATTTAAAATTAAGTTTTGTCAAAAGATGTACAAACTAATCATTATTTAACTTTAGACGGTGTTTAATTTATTCTTTGTTCTCATTTATTTGTCTATAAATTATCTAGTTGTTAAAATAAAAACAATAAATTTGAAAAACACACAACAATACAACATTATTTATAAATTATATTTTATTTAGAAAATCCGTATAACTTATAACCCCCCTCTTTTTTTAGAGTTCCTCACCTGAAAGGTGTGAATGGGGCTCTATTACTAAGCCGTTCGTCCATCTATCTGTTTGTCTGTCAGCGGACTGTACCTCAAAAACCATAATAGCAAGAGAGTTGAAATTTCCATAGAGTGTGTGTTTCTGTTGCCGCTATAATCTATACTATATTTATACTAATATTATAAAGCTGAAGAGTTTGTTTGTTTGAACGCGCTAATCTCGAAAACTACTGGTTCGAATTGAAAAAATCTTTTTGTATTGAATAGTCCGTTTATTGAGGAAGGCTATAGGCTATATAGCATCACGCTACGACCAATAGGAGCGGAGCATAAATGAAAAATGTTTGCAAAAATGAAAAACCGTTGTAACTAAAACACGCGAACAAAGTCGCAGGGGACAGCTAGTATCAAAATAAATACGCATGTCCGTCTGTACCGGAGTGGCTCGTTTTCTCCAGGAGTTACAAAGTATGGTAGTGAACACTGCGGATTCATAATTGGGCGACTTTCATCAGTTATTTCTCAGGACATCGTTTACTTAATTCATGGTTGTTAACACAATGAGAGGCATATTATTCCAACTCATTAGAGTCAAGCACTTCCTTATTAAGGCGTTAATGTAACGTAGAGGTCAGTAAAGTGGCTTTTCTTTCTTCTCTTCGTTCTATTGTTTTTGCGACCTCTTTTGCTATACTATTGTACCTGAAATGATTGTACGGTTGTACGATTCTAAAGATGCGCTTACACGGCCAACTTAAATTAGAAAATTATCGAATATATAATAGGGTATTTGACAATTATCGAATTATTTATTTTTTTACAAATATTTCTAGTATTTAATGGAAGCAAAACTGCGAAATAATATCAAATAAATATACACGAATACAAAAGTTATAAGCTTTAAAAGTTAGTAGATGACGCTTGTTTTATTTCACTTTCGCGATTACTTATACGGGGCAGCCCCAGATTAGTATGGAGAATTACCAAGGTGACGTCACTTGATGGTATAGCTCTCTCTGTCTAATTAGCAATATTAAAATGCTTGTAACTAGTTCAATATGAAAGTAATTAATCTGCCATTTTTACAATTCAACATAGTTTGTAATAATTTTTATTATTTATTTAAATGATTCATGATGCATTTTAACAAGTTATATACAAGACAACTGATTTTATTAAAAACAAATGTATGGTTGATATAAGCTTTGATTTACGCATAATCAGATATTTTTTTTTTATGATACGATAATAATATAATTATAAAAGAATAAGAAAATACCTCTTTGAAAATTATTTTTGAAAAAACAATAAAAAACAATAAGTTATATTCTTTCTAACAATGAAACTCGTACATTTATAGAAATTGTAGTACCTTACATAACCTACATAAATACCTCATCACAATAACATACTTACAAACAGAAACATATTTCAACCCTCACAAACCTCATTTCAACGCTCCCGAAATTATTATACTTAAAAACACAATTAGCAGAGACAGGTTAGCTTTTATGTATCTAAGTATTTAATTAACCCTTAAAATAATCCTTTGACTCATAATATAGAATCATAACACAAACGGACAAACAAATATGGACCTCTTAATATATTTTACGTGTGTTCAGAGATAATGTTTCAGGGGTTGATTTTATTTTGGAAACGAGTTAGGTTATGTTAGCTTGAATTGCAGCGATTTTATATTGTGTACAAAAAACGAAATAAAAAAAGCCTTTTTTTTTTTCAAGTAGTGACATTTTCAGAATCGATATCTGATGGTATTTACGTAAGACATTAATAAAAATAAAAAATAAAATTAATTAATTACTGATATTTGTTAATTAAAACTGATTACTTACCTCTGCAATTTACTTTTAACCATATGTAGGCTAACTAGACTAGAACTTAAAAGAACAGATGTTATTAACATTTTGTATCGAATTTAAAAGTTATCTTCATATGGCAAATGATTGGCTACTAGATACTTGTTTGTTCTTTAATTATAACTTTATTAATGGTATGGCCTCTAGGTATAGATCTTTTTACACATTCTATACCTATCTAATTATATTATTCAGTTGGCAGTACTCTGGTAATATTGACAGGTAATGTGATAGTCATGATAAAAAAACCATGACATTAAAAATAAAGGTAAAATTAAAAAAATATGTTTTATTTGCACTATAAGTTATAGTTATGGACCCCGTAGTCATCCATATAAAACAAGTTAAAAGCTAGATTATTAACTGAATATTTTATTTACCTTTGACCATACGGCAAAATTATGTATATAACAACTTATTAAATTCTCTATAAAAAACTTTTTGCCGTTTCAGGATCTAATGTATAGTACCTCAAATAGTAAGTCGTAAATTACGCTACTTCTAACTACTAACACCGCTACCTTAAGGGCAGATTTCATTGTACACTCGCCTAAGGGATGTGAATAATTCATTCTGAGCGAGCTCTTTGCTGAATAAAGATTAACCATTCAGTCCTATACTTTAATAGGGGATTTATTTTTACCTTCACTATGTGATGGCCGGTGATGGACAGAGACTTTGTAGGAGTTTATTATTCGTTAGGTACTAACAGAGTTTGGGGGCTTGTGGTTAAGTGTAATCCGTAAAGTTTAACCGATAATAAAAGTGAAACCGCGCTCGCCGTGGTTGGTCCGTGGATGGGTGACCATTTGTAAATATACCGAGACCCCGTCATTCCTAGGAAAGTATGTTAAGCCTTTGGCCACGACTGTCGTAACATATCTTACAACTAGTCTTATCACGGGATACTGTGTTATCCAGTAAAATGGGGTGTGGGTGTCAGATAGGCAGTCGCTCCATGTAGAATACACTTGTTTGTATTCAACTGAATCTGGTAAGACTGGAAGCCGACCTTAACACAGCTTGAGAAAAGGCTAGGCAGAAGAAAGTACTAACAGAGTCCAATATGTACTCTTAACATGACATAATGAAGTCCCAATGCATGATAAAAGGGTCCAAAACAGATCTGATTGACGTTTAAGAAGGAGGCTTATGCCTAAACGCATTACGTTACATTTGATGCACTGATTTTGGTGCAAGACCAGTATTTCTTTCCATCGAAAAAAATAAAGAGCATTGTCTTACCACGTCATGATTACGAAGCTTTCATTTTTAAATCCTTTTTCTTTATAACAGACATCAGAATAACAAAAGACTGAAACAAGCCGAGAATTGAGGAATAAAGTTTAAAATTTCAACCATGCGTCACCAGTTATCGAAGATTACTTGGCAATCAATCTGAAATCGAAGCCCTAAAGTGATCGTAATGTCATTAAAATATCAAATCGTGCCAATCAAATCATTACGACCAATCGGTTTTGTCGCAAACAAGAATACGAAATGATAACACGAAGACTGGGACCTATTATTAAACCCATCATGAACACGACGAATGGCTTTCAAGAAATATTTTTATCATCCTCAAAGGGTAGTAAAAATTAAATGCGATTGGTACAGGTCACCACGCTAACTGCCATCTGGCGACGTGCAAGGTCGATCCCCATGGAACAAATATTTATTATATCCACAAATATTTGTTCCAAGTATAGCTTGTTTTTTGATAATAAACTTGTGAATTTTCTGTTTTTTCCCTGCCCAATACGGGTTTATTTGCCAAATATACAAAAAAGGACAGAAAAGTTTCATTAGGTATATAAAGAACCAACCATATATATTATAGTAGGTGAACCTTTACCAACCACGATAAATTTGAAGGCAATGCTCTCAAAACCACGGACCCCTATTTAATTATTACGCTTCACGTAACTTGACCAAACAAGATTGTTTTTTTCCTTAATCCGTATTGACTTTTTGTTCAAACACCAAAGAATGTCCTTTTTGGGTCACATTGACCGATATTTGGAAATTAGGTGGGTAGTGAGCGTCGACTGATTTTTATTTACGATCATAATATTATATTGGTTTTGGATTTTTTTTTCCTTTTATATTTTTGTTTAGTGCTTAAGGCATCAGACCATTTGTTAAAGTGTCGACAATGTAATTTGAGTAAAATGTACCATTTCTTATTTATTTTATATTTCTTTTCCATTTTGGATGTCATATTATACATTTTGCTATTTGCGTTGTTGTCGCATATTTTAAGATATTTGTATTCTTTTGACTTTGTATGTACCAACATATTACCCTTTCTATAAAAGAGTTTCTTGCCGGTTGTTCTCCATAAGAGTGACATTTTGGAACCACGCAACTAGAGTCATTTAACATTTTGAAAGTGCCAAGTAGTAAGTTTTGATTTTGATTATCAGTTACAACTACCTATATACCCATATAGAGTACTCATAATGCCCGCACTATGCGCGGCTATTGTCAAAGAAGATAAGTTACTGCGCTATGCCATACATAGTTGCATGAGCGTCACCAACCTCAGGATTTAAGTGGTCACTATGGTCGAATTCCGCCAGGATGGCATCATTATAATGAGAAGGCTTCGATTTTTGAAGTAGACATTTGTGAATATTACACATTTAAATAAAACGAAAACCTTTTTATTTTCTTGATAAGACTTTTTAATTCCTTTTCAAAACCAGGAAAAAACTTCCCTATACCAACAACAATTCAAAAATTTTAACGAAGCTTTTGTTTAACAACCAGCCAAAAATTACTTTTCTGATGAAATTATATTAAAGTGAACTCAAAATAAAAAGCGTACTTAACTCTTTTTTATTTCATAATGTCAAGATATTTCCGGGGTAGTAAACCGCCTAAAATATTATTTTCTATTAATGAATTAAAAAATTAAAATTCTCCGTTCTATTTTTATTTCGGGATAAAACCGGTGCAATCATGGAAAGATAAGTAATTACCACGCATATTACACAATGAGTGGGAATAAATGGATAATAGTTGTAGGAGGAAATTTCCAGAAAATGTTATTTAGTTATTTAAAGATCCACTTTAAAAAATAGCAATTATTATACGCAGCTTCATGAAAAACTCAAGGATTCTGCTAAAAAGTAAAGAAAAGAAAACGGTTTTGTTTTGGTTGGGTACGTAAACAGCAAGCAGATATCGTGTATATAAATATACTTTCATTCAATGGCAACAATAGCTAGTAAAACTTGAATGACATTCAATAGAATATGGACTGCCACATCCAAAAAAATGCATCTACAAAGTCAGGCTGTAGACAAAGTTGGAAATTACAAGGTAACTATCTTATCAGAATCTAACATAACACTTACCATCCTCATAATTTGATGTTCATTGTTCAACCAGCCAGGAGTTTCGATAGCTGAAAATAAAAATAAAAAATTAAGAATAAAAATTACATATTCCTATCAGAATCGAAAAATAATTGAATTCGTACACTTGCTAGCTAAGTCCATTTCCCAAAACACAAAACAATAAGATTACAAACTCATTATGCGGGGATTGTATCCGAATTCCCGGAGCGTTAGAATAGTTCGCGGCTGACGCGGGAAAGGTGCGGTCTTCGCATTGTGACGTCATGCCTTCTAGGACGGTATGCAGGATTCCTGAAGAACGTTGAATTATTGCTAAGTATATTAATTTATTTTAAACCTAAAATTTAATTGCATGTTTGCATTAAATTTTGAAAGTTTCATCTTACTCTTTATATAGCGAGATACTATATTACGTTCGTAAAAAACCTTCTAAAAATCACATAAAATTATATGGTGTGGTAGAATTACTTGAAATGAGTATATGATTTTTACTAGTATAAAATTATTTATATTTATTTTTTTATGAGAAAATTTCTCTGTATTCATCTACTGAATAATCCCAAAAAAATTGTAGTAACTTTAGCGAACGCTACCGCTAAGGCTGCGTGCACGGACTGCTTTAAGCACTCGGTCGATTGCATGGTAAACTATTATGACTTCTATGACCGCATGCACACGGATTGCTTAAAGCAGTTTGACTGCTTCGAGCGGTTGACAAAACAAATGAACGTTGATCACTGGCTGTGAACTGTTTAAGCAGTCCGTGTACAAGCGGCTTAACTAGTAAAGTTGGTTTAAATAACTAAAACTTATTTTATACGAAACCAATATCCCAGTGTATGTATATCTTTAGGAGCCATTTGGTACTAGTCTAATAGTATACAACACTCCATACATCACTCATAATATAGATAACAAAACAAAACGGCATCTATCAAAACTCAGGAAATTATTTTCCCGTTTACAGTCCCAAAGGTAATATAACGTGAGAGAGAAACTTCCGAAACGATTCCAATACCATCCACACACGATTCAAACAAATCTTCTGAAATTCCTGATAACAGCTGAATGCGTGTAACAACCCATTACCTCCATTAGCGCTATTTCTTTCCCATAGGGAGATAACGAAATATATTTGAGGGCCCCTTAATGTCCCATAACGAGGCCACATGAAGAACGATACCGTTAAATGGATAATAAAGAAACTTATAAATTAAGGTAGGGATGTGGTAGTTTTTCTGTGTATGGTTGTAGCATAATTAGATGCTGCGATATTTTATTATTCATTTAGTAGCAAAAGAACTAGGAATTATGGAAAGGTTTGAGGTAGACAGCAGTGGAACAGCTAGAAATAAAATTAAGTCTTTTTTTTTCGGTTGAAAAATATATGTGTGGGATTGTAGGAGCAAAATAAACAAATTAACAATTTATACACTGTTTGTATTTGTATTTTGATTTAAAAAAAGGAAGAAATACTCGAAACTGAATTAAAAAATATTAAATTAATAAATCAGCGTTATCTCTGCCCGTCGTGAATCTCGTCGTCGCCATTATTATCTCATGTCACTGGCACACACACTTCTCTTTCTTTAATTCACTGCGTTCCGCTTTAACAATCACAAGCTGCATTCATACTCTATCATAATACAATCTTCTTATCCCACATACGCATTCACATCAAGAGATTTGAATCCTTTAATATACCTATGTTTTTCATTGAAAAACGTTTTTCCCACTTAGAAAAAATTTAGAAATCCCAAAATAAAGTTTAAACTCATCAGAATCAATAAATGTATACTACATATTTTTGACTTTATTGTGATAATCCAGAACAAAAAATCGTTTCTAAATTTAATAGTTTTCTAAGATGGCTATGCTTAATAGCTGATTACATTAAGTAGCTACGCTTGATTACTAGACCGAAGCATCAACACTCAGCCACTAAGCTATTCAGGTAACTAACTTATCAGCGACCAAACAATAGCACGTTTTGACAACACAAACTTTAGTCTAAAGCCCAAACAAAACTTACAGTATCTAAAAACATTAGTCGAACCAAACAATGGTGGAGTATCAATGTATTTACCAGTACAACTTGGACCCTGGAAAGACCCCGCAAGGGTTAAAATGTTGAGAGTTTCGTCGAGATTGCAAGAGGGGAAGGTCTACTGTAATTTGCTATTAAGCTGTAATGGCGCTAGGGAGATTATGAATCAGTGGTACAAGGCACAAGATGAAGAGGCTATCAAAGCCAAAATTAGAAAGAAACTTTGGGCCTGTGATTGCATTGTCTAGCTTAAATAAGATATAAAGAAGTTAGTTTTTCTATCATTTTCATGGTAAAAATTAAAGGAAAGCGAATCGTTTTACTGAGTGAGAGGAGTAATAGAGCATACAAATTGCAGTTTGCAGTAAACTTTTCATTTAATTACTTATTATTTTACTTAAGTGAAACTCATGTATCGTTTACTAACCCTAAACGCTGGACTAGGCCATACAATTTATAGGAAATCTGAATTCACACCCTACACGAATATAAAAATGACGAATATAAAAACGCTTTATGTAACAAAAAGCTTATCATTATCATTAAAATCCTAATTGAGTTTAAGTCTATTTTCTTCTTCTGGCTTTTTTTAATAAATTATTTGTAGTCGACTTGTATTAAAACCTCTCATATCTATACTATATAAATATTATATATTATTATATTATAATATTATAAAGCTGAAGAGTTAGTTAGTTTGTTTGTTTGTTTATTTGTTTGTTTGAACGCGCTAATCTCAGGAACTACTGGTTCGAATTGAAAAATTATTTTTGTATTGGATAGTCCGTTTATTGAGGAAGGCTATAGGCTATATAACATCAAGCTACGACCAATAGGAGCGGAGCATAAATGAAAAATGTTGCAAAAAAAAACCGTTGAAACTAAAACACGCGAACAAAGTCGCGTGGGACAGCTAGTTATGAATAATCGCTACGTCTTATAAATTGGACCACACTCACAATATTTCAAAACAAGCCAACTTTCGGACAAGTTGGACACTTGCGCCATTCTGCTTTTAATTATTCTACTCCGAGGTACCTTAAGGAAACCCAAATTTGAGTTTCTGTAAATTGTTTTGTAGTAGCGAGTTGATTCTGAACAAAAGTTTAAATAATGCTGTTATTTTTGTTCAAAAGATTATGGAAATATAACAATGTAATGTTGTAGGTTTGATTTTGGTCTCGCTTTTAATACTTTTGCAACTTTTGGTACACGGGGATAAAACATTTATTAAATAGTTATTAAAATATGTACCGAAAAAAAAAAAGCTTTGGAAACAAAATATGTCATGTACCCTAATTATTACGATAAATGGAATGGATGACAATTTTAATAACCCTCAGATAGATTGTTTGTTCTTATTTAACGCAACCACAAACTAACGACGATACACTGATTTGAAATGTCGCATGGCGTCACAATTTCGTGCTTTTTGAACGCAATCATGACGTGATTAGCCTCCACTTTTGAAATTTGATTCGCTCCATCAACTCAGTGTTTACTTATTTTGAAAAAGCAAATTTTAAAATAAATAAAAAAATTATAAAATAAATTTTTTAATCTTAATGACAGACTAATTCGATTTTGATTTTTCATACCCAGACATCTACCCCTTTGTATTTTTTTATCTATTTTGTAGGGGTTTTTCGTTGTTGTTTTTATTTTTATTTTTTTTAATAATAATTGTGTCTAAATCTTATGCTTGGGTTACTGAGAAAATATTATATCGAAATAAAAATCAGATTTGACAATAGAAACAATAAACATGTTTATTTAGTTTCAAACTTTTCTAATTTCTTTATCACTTTAAACATTATTATCACTTAAATTACAAACAACATGTTTTAAGATTTTGTAAAACTGTCTGGGGAGTCGTGATGGATGATAACATTATAATAATTTATAAACAAATTAAAACGATAAATACGCAATCACAGGCAAGATGTTATGTTACACTGGGGAACGTTTGTTACGAAGGTGGGAGTATCTTTTCTTAAAAGGAGTGTAGTGTTGTATTGAATAAACATTAGCATAGCTTTGAAGCATAAATAAAATAAAAACTTTAAGTTATTTATCTTCTCGGGAAACAGTATATATATTCGTCATCGCAAAAACATATTTTTTATTTCACAAAACTATAAATTTACACTTTGTTCTTTTGTTTGTGACGTATCTTGGTTGAAGGTAAGTAGGTGCCGTATAGGTTTTAACAACAATATAAATATAACAATATAGTTTTAAAAACAACATTAACAGATGTATTTTTATTGTGTTGACAATAATAATAATAGAATGTTGAGTTATTGATTGTATTTAGAGTCCATAACGACAGTATTTGATATTAATTTTAACATGATACCACCACACGTTCCTGAGAAATAAATCTTGACACAGACAGACAGACGGACAACACAGTGGTCCCTTTTTGCATTATGAGGTAGGTAACTCTAAAAATATATGTTCATGATATTATATCTTGACATCGTTGATATTTTTTTAGGAAGTAAATGAACTCTGCTCACCATATAAATCCTAAATCTCCAAAAGCGCCTGAATATTTTTTGGAGTTTTTGATTATAAAAATAAGTCGTGACTTCCTATAACATAAAAAAAACTTGAATCATACAATGACACTTTGGTTAAGAAATCTCTTCCAAAGTTTTCTCCTGCCTTATGTCTGGTCGACACTAAAAAACAACATTAATTTTTCTCAACCGTCCATTGTACATTTGGGATGAATAACAGTTAGACCTCGAAATAGAAATAAACAAGGAATTGTACTATTGGGAGTATTTACATAAATATTTTTATCTAAACTTATTACAGTTGGAAAATAAATTATCTTTAACTCATAGAAGTCATAAAACAATAATAATAATATCTTGGGACAACTCACACACCGCCATCCGATCCCAAACTAGGCAGAGCCTTTATTATGACAACGGGACAACTGATAAACGTACTCATATATTTATATACATAGGTACATATTATACCCAGACACAGAACAAAATTATCAGGCAAAAATTTGACCTGGGTGGGACAAATCTTTGTGTGACAATCGAAGATTAAAACATTTTACCCAATGTATATATGGCCTTATTTATAAAAATCTCGACGATGGTTAGCAATTGATTGGCAGATGGCTTATTTTATTTTTTCTATTGAGAATTTTTAATTTAGAAGTTTCTTAGCAATTGCTTGACGCCGTCCAAATTTTTATAAATAAGGCCATTTGTGTATATTTATTAGATAGAAAAAAAGAAATAGGTATTTTTTTATATTTAGAAAAAAGGTTTTATCTAAGACAGAAAAAGATAAATTGTACTCTTCGTCAGCTATACTTTTCAGTAACTTTAAGAATACTGGCAGTGCAACGGATTGTCTCTAAATTTAACATTTTCATCTTTATACAATCATATGGTTCTAAAGATAAAAATATGATCCCAGACTTATACGTACAGAGAACCATACAGTTCTTGTTACAAAGACAAACAATAGTGAACTTTAGCGCTTTGATATAAAGGCGTTTTCAACGTCAAAATGTTACAGATTTAGTGTAGGACGACTGTTTTCGTATGTGTTGTTTTATCTTAGAGCATTGGCCTCAAGGGACCGATTCTGTTCAACCCTGTGTTATTTTATTGTGCACTTTATTCTATTACGTAGTAGAAACTGTCAATAGTGTTATGGCTTTCGATATAAATTTTCTATAGCTTAAAGAATCAGATACAAGACAGTGCCCTGCTGGGGAGTTTGTTGCGCCATTTCTTCTCCACAGCCAGAGTACTTAGGAAGCGGTGAAGGGTGGGCAAATCAGGGTTGCTGTCCGTTATAGTTTCTACACTTAAGTACTACTTGATAGCCTATTTATTAAAAATGCGAATTTGAATTCGTTTCCTAAGTTAGTAGATTATGTTTTCCTTACTTATAAATGCGAAAGTAACTCTGTCTGTCTGTCTGTCGTGCTTTCACGCCAGAACTACTAAACCTATAATAATAAAATTTGTTACACAGATAGTCTAGAGCCTAAGTAAGACATAGGTTACTTTTTCCCACAATAACCGACATCCACGCGGGCAGAGCCGCGGGAAACAGCTAGTTTATTATAATTTACGGGCCTGTTGGTCTAGTGGTTAGTGACCCTGACTGCTAAACCAGAGGTCGTGGGTTCGATTCCCACCCAGGACGAATCTTTGTGTGATGAGCACGATCATTTGTTCTGTGTCTGGGTGTAATTTATCTATAATATGTATGTATTTAGAAATATATAAGTATGTTTATCAGTTGTCTGGTTGCCATAGCACAGGCTTTGCCTAGTTTGGGATCAGATGACCGTGTGTGAGATGTCCCAAGATATTATATTATATTATTATATTATTATAATTTAAGAACCCAAACTTTTTGCCATTTAATTAATTATTGTTCTAAACCAAAGAACTAAGTTTCTCATAAAAATACAATACTATTATACATACACATCTAAATTAAATTATTTTGTCATTTTGTGTCACCTAGATATTTAAATGAATAAATTATATTTTTATTATAATTGTGATTTCCGGTCTATGAATTAAAATAAAATTATCTGAAAGTAAAGTATAGTGATTTCAAATCGCATAAGTAATTCAGTATTAACTTGACGTTTTTATGGGCATTTTTTCTTTTTAAGTAACATTTATTAACTCTTAGATAACATTAACGACTTAAAATTTACATAAGACAATTTACATCGTAATGTTGTTGTAATACAAAAAGACCTCGACTCTCCACTCGGCATATACATTCCCAGATAAATAAGCGAACCGATAATGAGAACGGTTGAAAAAAGAAATCAAGAAAATATGAAATAGCAAATTAAGCACTTGGCAAAGAATTGTTTTAAAATCTTTGAAACCCCACTAATATCTTGATGTCCATCTTGTAAATTAATAAAAAATATTAGATACGTATTTTTTTTTTACGTAAATAAAATCTCAAGGTAAAACATTGATTTGAAATGTTACATGACGTCACAAGTTCACACGTTTTGTGCAAATTTGACACGTTATTAGCCCTACCCCTGAACTTTGAATTGCTTAATCTCCTTAGTTTTTACTTATTATGAAAAAGTAAAAAATACGTGAAATTATTTACAAAATAGTAGACAGGAATAATTTAAATCTAAGGCAGGATTCGAACATGCGACTACTGGCTCAACACACCAGTCGCTATACCAGCTAAGCTACCGAGGTAAATTATTCCTTTCTAATATTTCGTAATTATTCATTTCCGACTAAGTTACCGAGGTCCGAGGTAAATTCATTTCTAATATTTTTTAATTAATTACAAATATTCGTTAATGCGTAATAAATAATTAGGAATAACTAAAATACGTGTCTAATATATTTTATCGTCTAACTTACGAACTAAATACATTTTTATATTTCATACTCAGTCAATATCCCCATTCTTTTAAGAATAGTTCGAGCAGCGATATTATTCGTGATCATCATAGTATAATATGTTATTATAAATATAGAAACAAAAGTCAATACGCGAAAAAACAAAAGATAGATACGGTCGCAAAATCCAAAAATATAAAACAATTGCTTTCCAAAACTCACGATTAAAATAACAAGAACGAATCGACAAAAAAAACTTCTCGAAACAATTCAACAACACACAATTTATTAAAAACTTTTCCATCGCTTTCGTAAAACTTTCTTCACCTTACTGTAATCGAAAACTTACATCTCTAAGGAAAGGTATAACAAGCAATTTGGAGTGACAGCATATACTCTTGTTTAAGATCTTTAAGTACTGACTTATTTGTTCATAAAATGTTCGTCACATAATGATGTATTAACAAGAACTTTGTTTTAATGTCATAATATATATTTTATTATAGATATAGTATAAGTATTCCCTTGTTAATTCTAATATAAAGATAAAGACAACTTTATCTGTAAAAACATGAGTATGCACACTTAAGTATACAAGGTAAAAAATAAATAAAATGAGATCAGTAAAAAAATTATTAAAACATTGTATTTTTTTTTGGAAATACCAACTCTATTTCTAAAATTACTAACTTATTAATTGATATGTTACTTACGTAATAATGACAGTCCTTTATTTTTTTGCTACAGCTAAAAACGTTACGTATATTTATGCAATTAGGACAAAATATAGTGACAAAGTTGCTGTACCACATAGGGTATGTTAGGTCTATATGGGTATCTAGATATAGGCTGGCGTCCTCAAAATAATACCTGAACAAAAGTTCGAATCAAAATACCTTTCATGAAAGTTATTCAAATAATTCATTATTTATATAAAGATTATATTCATTAGGTCTATTAATTATGTAACTAGGGCTAATTTCATTACAGTATATGAAGACACTACAATGTAACCAAAAGTAATTGTAAAAGTACTGGCCAAAGCTAAATGCCACTGCTAGCTGTTAGTTGGTAACATTGAGCACAGTATTCACCACAGCTCAGTCAAGTGCCTCGCATTACCCCCAGTACTAGCTCAGTACAAGTGTACGTTACACCTTCATCGTCTGCAGAGCGAGTGTTTTAAACCGACTTTAAAAGGAGGTTCTCAATTCGACGGTACGTAAGTCATTTTTTTTGTATATTTGTTACTCGACATCTCCGGTTATTTTTGTGGTCGACAGGATACGTCAAATATGAAACCCACATAAATTTCATCAAAATAAATCCAGTAGTTATTTTTTATTGTAGTCCGTTTTTTATATTTGTGTTACAATATTTCAATTAGCAGAATTCATCGTATGATGTATGAATAATAATTGTGATTATGACCAATTTTTCGAAAATAATAAAATAAACTAATCTAATTAAACATAAACTTAAAGTATGGCATCAAAAAATTCGTCCACATCGCTATCCACAGGGAATGTTCCCAAAAGATGCTTATCCTCTGTCCAAGCTAAAAGCCAGCCCTTGGGTCGCGCGAAGTGTCAACGAGGCGTTTGGCTAGATCTTTAAAAAGCATGTGCGCACTCTGACCCCACGGACCAAGGGTCTCAACCCCAAACGGCTCGAATATATAACTTCCAACTAGGTTGTATATAATACAAAATAATATTAATACTTAAATAGCTACAAAATTATAATTTATCAAAACTGGACAGGTACCTTTGCTAGTGAATAAACAATTAACATAATTTCGCGATTAATATTCTGCATTGTGTATTGTTAATTATAACACATTGCAAATGGAATATTCTATTCACGTCCCATGCTAAATAGTGGCATTAGGACTTAATATTGGCGTAAAACAGTATCATTTAGTTAATAATTGTAATTATTATTGATTGGCCCGTTGGTCTAGTGGTTAGTGACCCTGGCTGCTAAACCGGAGGTCGTGGGTTCGATTCCCACCCAGGATAAATCTTTGCGATGAATATGATAAATTTATTGGTGTATATTAAAAAAAATAGTCATTTGCCCCATTGTAATACTAACACAAAAACTGCATCCTAAGGTCTCTGACCTCCCATATCAGAGGGATACATAGAATCGCATCAAAAAAAAAAGCCAACACATGAAAGATGCTAGTAGGTACTTATCAAGAAGCCAAACTACCAAAGACTCACATAATATACCTACATAAATCTAAACTGCACTTTTAAAAACTTAACCCATTTAAACATTATTCAGTGTTATTTCGAGTCAACTTCAAAAAGTTTAACGATAAGCTCTTCCAATGTTATACTCAGTGAAAATGAGAGCTAGAGTATGTGTAGGCGTACGAAATAATTTATCTCATGTTTAAACTCAACTAGAGTATAAATTGTTTGGAATAAAGCGGGTTTATACTGGCAAGCAATAAAACTGCAATATAGATGCGGACTTCAAGACAAGTCGGCCTGACTCCAATTAAGCACTGCTGAGTTCGGTTGGGGATACACTGAGGTAGAGATATTTAAATAATATTTAAAATAATACAATCTTGAAGAAGTTGATAGATTGACGCGACACGGGACACACAATCCTTAATTTGTAGAATCATTTCACCTACTGACCATAAATATTGTGTTATGTTTAATTTTATAATTATATTTGTAAGTTTTGAACCACATATTTTTTTTATGCTTTCTTTTAAATATTTTGACGTAGTACATGATTTCGATACGAGCGCGTACCACGTTTTACCCCACGCAGCTTGGAAATGAAACCATTTGAAAATGTTCTCCTACACTTGTGGGTTTGTACATTTGTGCGAATGTGAATTACCGGCATTGCAGTAAAACTCAATATTCTAATAAAAAAAAGAGCCTAAATGATAAAAATTCCCATTTCTATTATTTAGCCTAATTTAATAAAAACAAAATTAATAAAAGAAATTACTTATTCGTAGACAGAAATCGCTTCATAAACTCTAATAATGTTTTTCTTACCTCTTACAAAAAAGAATAAATTTAATTTGAAATCAATATAATATAATATAACCTTATTTTAATGCTCTTAGTGTGCCAGAGCGGCTTGGGGCGCGCAACCGGCCGCTCAACGTGAAAGCTCACAACTCATTATATGCAACAAACTTAGACGCGCTTGAAATGTGCCAAATGAAATATTAACGCAAGCCGAATGGAAGCCCACTGCACCGCTGTTTTATAAACTTGGTATGTATTTCTTCATGCTTATTTTTAAAAGGAAAAAAGTTGATGAGGTAATGTAACACACATGTAAAAATTTAATGTCATACGTATTTTTACACGAAGAAGCTCGTGGTTAAGTGTTATCTATGCGGTTGGACCGATAATGAAGGTAAAGCCGCGCTCACCGCGGTTGGTTCGTGGATGGGTGGCCTTTTGTAAAAACCTTCCGGGACCAACGGTTTAACGTGCTTTCCCAGGCACGGAGGGTCTCGATATGTTTTCAAAATGGTCACCCATTCACGGACCAACCGCGACGAGCGCAGCTTAACCTTAATTAACGGTCAAACTGTATGTCTTACACTTAGCTTAGATTTTCAAATCAAATTTGTTGTCCGTCATCACAGTTAAACATGCTTTCCAAAACGCGATTTTTGATCACCCAAATTCGCGGTAAGAGTTGCTTAAACTGAGCGAACCATATAATTAAAATTGTTGTCTTATACCTACCTAACCTCCTATTCAAACCTATTCTAGTGTCGATAGCTACTCAACGCCATTATACGAGGTTACCTTTGTATAAACATGAAACCATAACACCATGTATAGCCTAACTTTTGACGTAATTCCCACCCGGTAACACCTGCAGCGTGCACACAATTTTGCATAAATATCCTGAAAGAAAGTCATTCTCTATAGAACAAAAGTTTGCTCGTGTTAACTTTAAATTGACTTTTTTTTTTTTTTTTTGTTTGGGCGGGGGAATCCTCATGGACACCCGCTCACTCGGGGGAGCGAACGGGTAGTGTCAGACTCTTACTGACTAAACCTGAACCGCCGTGCTACGTCATCCGCGTGTTGTGTTGGTGCGTGGCAATGCATAGCAATTCATCACGCACAACTTTAAATTGACTTGGTTTTCACTGGAGAGAGAGAAAGAGAGAGAGAGTGTATTATGCACAGGTGTTAAGTTGTAAGGTTTATTTTCCTTACTAATATTATAAATGCGAAAGTAACTCTGTCTGTCTGTAGCGCTTTCACGCCAAAACTACTGAACCGATTTAAATGAAATTTGGTACACAGATAGTCTAGAGCCTGAGAAAGGACATAGGCCGACATCCACGCGGGCGGAGTCGCGGGAAACTAGTTTACTATATCTATCATTAATCCAGTATTTAATTACGAACTAATTTTGATCTAAACACATTAAACCCTATCTTTTTTATACCACTAGCTGTCCCCCGCGACCAATACAAAAAGATTTTTTCAATTCGAACCAGTAGTTCCTGAGATTAGCGCGTTCAAACAAACAAACAAACAAACTCTTCAGCTTTATATTATTATATAGTATAGATAAAATAGTATAGATTTGTAACGACACACAATTAGGCCATTGATTTCTTACAATAAAAGAACTCAAATTAAATTAAGGTAAATGCAGCTATTAACGACCCATCGAAAATCCGCAGCTATTACCGATCCATTCCATTAATTTGCATTTTTTATGCTACTGGAACGATTTATGCTGAAGATACTTGACGAAACACGAATGTTTGTTCATTGAGCATCGTAAAAACTAACGTTTGTGTGCGTGGTATCCCGGGAAAGATACACAATTCGTTATTTTCTGTGACGACAGCGAGTTCGCCGGCCGTGTGGTACAAGTCCTTGTCCCTACAGGTAAGCACATTCAATTTTTGCTTAAGATTTTTTACAGAAATATACGAAGCCTGTACTTGTTGTGTATTATTAAATGTGTTTATTTAAGTGTAAATTCTTTATTTCGTATAGTATTTCATAAAGTTTAAGTAATTTAATAGGATAAAACTTGAAATTTAAATGGAGCGGTAATAGCTTCAATAATTTTAATAGTGGCAGCTATTGCCGATCCATGGCTCGGTAATTGCCCTGAACATTATATTTAGTTTTACTTATTTTCTGTCGATATGTGATGATAAAACAGTTATTTTAATAAGACATTTTAATCTCAAATAATCAGCCATTGTTACACACCATTAGCGACCTATACTTTTTTGTATAGTTTACTTGTTTTTCCATTTTATATTCACCACGTATAGTAAAATTATTCATTTATTGTTATATTAAAGGAACATAATTATATAACCTTTCATCGTATAATAATGTGTGCATTTATTAATCTTATTTGTTTAATCAATTATTTAAAATCTCTGTTAAAGTTATAAATATCAAATAAATACATATTATCTAGTTTTTGTGGGTCGGTGCAACGCTTTCATATTTGTATATACATCGCTTATTACCGACCCGTGTGAGTCGGTGATAGCAAGTATGGGAACCTATTACCGACTCCATACTGATACTCCATATTCCTAATGATCCTCCATACTCCTACATCGATCTCTGTAACATTAGTATTGCTAAACTTAAAAAGACTCTGTGCGATTACTTCTTTGATAATATTTGATAACCATTAGCAAGCATTTAATTGTACGTGTTAATTTGTTTACTTAGTTTATTTATTTTAAGGAAAAATCAAAAATTCTAAATTTTTTAATGTTTTGTTTCTGAATAAGGTTTGTACTGTTTACTGTTGTTTATCTTAGTAGTGAAAACTTGTAATTGGCCATATTTTACTCACAATTTTTACTATTGTATTATCTAGCTGTAAGTTTTCCTAAAATGTAAAATAAAGCAAAATAAAAAAAAAAAATACTTATCATTATCCATAATGTTACATTACACTGGTTAACTGGTTACAGAAAATACTAGCTAATATTATTAACTAATAACAAAAATAATTATGAAAATTAATATGGCAAACGAAATACATAAAATTTCTTTTTGCAGAAACATGGATGAACAAAAGCGGAGGAAAGTCAATGCAAGCTTACATGCCTTTCTTAATCCATGCTAATTACCTTCACGAAACCACATTTACTTGTTCTTATTTAAACAAAATACCTAGTTTTGTTACACTCGGTAATAGCTTCATAAAAATCGTTAATAGCTTCATAGCCGTTCCTATGGGTCGGTAATACCAAAAATCGAGTTATTCACTTAATATTTTTTTAATTTTAAGAAAACATTCTAAATTTGGGCATATAAGGTAATAAATATAAACTAGACAAACAACAGTTTCATATAAAAATAAAACACTGAATTTGAAAGCAATCACAGCTCTTAATAATTATCATCGATTTTAAAATTGTCTTATCAGGGTCGGTAATAGCTGCGTTTACCTTACATTTTATTTCTAGGAAACCATTGTTAACAAACGTTATAGGGTTGTTGACATTTTTTTTAATTCGTCTCGTGGAATACTAAAAAATGCTAGACACGTATTTTTTTGTTTTTAAAGTAATTAAATACCTACGTCGATACATTGATTTGAAATGTCACATGACGTCTCGATTTCGTACGTTTTGTGTAACGTAATTAGAACTCACTCCTGTGTCTCTACCATGAGTTGCTATCGAAAACTTACTTCAGTCGCTAGCGACTAAAGGAGCATCGAATAGTTTTCAATAACTTGTACCATGACATACTACTGTCGATACGGTATTTCTCGATGACATCTATCAAATTTGTGACTCGTGGTACCGAATTTCATATGTAATGGCTAAAAACATTAGTCGCTAGCGATTAGATTTCGATAGGTTTTTTACCTATCGTCTCATACTACTCATTTTAATTCTTGAAGTGTCCGCTAGTGGCGCTGTACAAATTTGCCATAGAAATCGTTTACGCCGTCGCTAGCGAGTACGTTTGTTAAAAACTCATGGTAGAGACACTGTTCTCTGTTTCGCTTCATCTATACGTGTGTAATATTTTTTTATTATCTGATTTACGGATGAAATAGATTTTCATTTTTCAATCCCAGTCAACTATTATATTAGTTCCAACAAAATTATTCCAAAAAGTCTTACCAGTCTAAAGCAATATTTTTATTTATTAATATTAGATACCATATAATATTATTATTAATTTATTTATACATTTCATTTAGGAACAAGTATCGCTGCTTGTTTGTCCGCAATGAAAGAACAAAAACAAAAGACTATCTCTCTACAAAAAGTATTTAAACGGTAATATACAAACCACATTCCTCTCTGCTTGCCCTTTATGTAACCGCAATGAATATTACTTGCTTAACGAACGATACTTTTGAACGTAACACGAAAAAGGTTTTAAACTCAGGCAAAATATAGACACATATATTAGAGTAGGTGTGTTTATCCATATAGAGGTATACATAGCGATGGCCCCACAGAATAAACGTGTAAGTCAAAAACCACAACTTTTCAGGAAAAAATAAAAACGATTAAACTTGAATAACTGTTGTTTGGTAGTATATAGGTTTAAACAAATTATATCAAATTAAAGATAAAAAAATATATTATTACATTAGATATTTATATTTTTTTTAACTTAAACGGTTTTCCGACAATTTATGAAAAACCATATTATATTTTTATTCTTGTGAATTTCTATGACTAGATAACAGTAAACTTTCATTACACGGTTATTCGTGTAAAGTGTCAACAAACAAAAACGAATAATATTGTATTACACTATTATTCGACAATAATCAAGTTTCTTTAATACCTAGTTACAAGCATAAGCACGGTTGTTTACGGTAACTTACTGTATTGTTTGATTATTGTAAAGATAAAATGCATTTATATCACTGTTCATAAGATCGATTCTCATTTATGTAATGTACTTTTGTTATTGCATGGTGTAATAATGTAAACTTCATTAATTATGTGAAAGGGTGAAATTAAACGAAAAAGGTTTAATAAAATAAGAATATAACCAAGTAACTATCTACTCGTATATAAACACTAAATAATAATCACAATTTAAACAACATAAATCTCTTTCATCATTAGGAAATAGCTAGCTTCAACTGATAACAAAAAAAAAACCGAATCATATCGTAATCTAAAATACTTAATCTTCCTCGTCACTATCATTGGTCTGAGGACCCTGTTGCTACCAGAGCAAATTTCAGTACTTTCATACGTTTTTGCCATACCTATTATTGGAATCAAAATAACAGCTCCTAAATGAATTTTAGGATCCATTCATGTTAAAATTTTATCCGTGGTGCTTGACAACTGGGCCTAACTCAGTTGTCTTATCTTTTCTTTGCCTATGGCCTATCTTTTCTTTTTGTCTCCCGCTTGCAATTGAGGGAAGTGGAAACTATTTTTTCCGACTATAGGACTATAGAAGGTATTTACTATTTCTGATTAATTTCGTTGCGGGTTCCAAGACAGTCAATTGTTTTCCTGGGACACACCGAGCTTAACTGTTTCTGTGGTATTCATTGGTTATCATTGTAGATCCTGGCTTACAGGAGTTGCAATGAAGGGTATGTGTGGTGGGCTAGTCCCTATAAAAAAATATCATTGGTGACAGAGATCGAATTGTCCAAAGGAACTAAGTTTCTATAAAAAGTTTGGTAATGGTCTAGTATGGCTCCTGAATGACACAAACTTATCAAATCCTTATGTAAAGGAAGAGGTATATACAAGTCTTAAGTTTTCAGGATCTTCAGTAGGTACTCCTCGCCGCCTTCTTGAATTAGATCTTACTATGATTCGCATCTCCCGTAATTCGTCTTCAAAACTATACCTGAAATAAACTGAATCAAGATGCTCGTGAGAGAAGTTTACTTCTTTTATTTTACTCCAGTAAATTTTATCGCCGTTATGGCGACGCCGTTATACCGTTTATTATTGTTTTATGTCTTTAAATACAAATATCTGGGTGCTTGGGTAAATGAAGAATGGAACTGCGAACAAGAAATTCGGACCCGGATTGAAATTGCCCGAGCAACCCTCAAACGGATGGAGAATGTTTTGTGTAGCCGTAAATTATCCATAAAGCTCAGAGTGAGAATGCTACATTGCTACGTCTGGCCTGTGGTCTTGTATGGTTATGTAGCTTGGACTCTAAAAGCTAGCACTCAAAGATTTATCGAAGCCTTCGAAATGTGGTGTTATCGTAGAATGCTACGTATTAGCTGGACACAGAAAGTTTCCAGAGTCCTCCAACGCGTCGGGAAAGACCGGCAATTGTTGCAGACCGTCAAAAAAAGGAAAGTTGCATATCTGGGCCACGTCTTGCGACAGGACCGGTATCAACTCCTTCAGTTGATAATGATGGCCAAAATTCAAGGGAAAAGACGCGCTGGACGGAGAAAGAAGTCTTGGCTACGCAACATCCGCGAATGGACAGAAATTGCCAGCGTAGAAGAACTTTTTCGCTTGGCGCAGGACAGGAAGAAGTTTGCTGAGCTGACGGCCAACCTCCAGTAGTGGAGAGGCACTTTAAGAAGAATGTCTTTAAACCAATTCTTCCCTTTTATCAGCTCTTTGAAATCTATAAAATTATTCTGTGTCATTTGTTTTACTTGGTATTTATGCCCAGTAACTTTGGCATTCTCTATCAGACTATACATTTGATTGGGCGTGTAGGAGGCAATGCAATACTTTAATTATAAATAAAAAATATTTTAAAACTTTCATTCCACAATATTATGACACATTAAGAATAAAAAATGTATGCTTTATTACACGAATAAACGTGTAAGCTGCTATTATACAAAGTCGAAGAAGTGCACAAGTCTTCTCAAAAGTTTTCTCGTTTTAGCACGTTTATTCGTGTGAACTCGAGGACCTAAAAAGCGTTTAACAATAGCATATACTTTTATACTTGTGATAAAATTCCATGATTTTTCCCTAGAATAAAGGAATCAAATGAAATAATAGGCGTATTTTGAGTCAAAAATTTATAAAAAAAATTTAGAAGGTGCTGCATAGGCCAAAGAAACGAAAAATGCAACAAAAAAAAATTTGTGTAAGAGCTCTTGCACGTTTATTCTGTGGGGCCATCGATAGGTGTAAAAGAAACTGTAACACGTCAAATAATGCATCTAAAGAAAATATAGGCAAAGCTTTTTCATTATTTAAAAGAAACTAGTACTAGCTAATTAGTTCGACTCGCGATACCACCACCGCCGCGTCAGCTCATGATTAGAGACTCTTATTGACTCTGAAACTAGTCGGGCGATCCCGAGAATATACGTGAGGAAACCGTTTTGTTTTAAAAATAATTATGAATACTCCTCACGAAAGTTATTATACAAAAAAAGGTTTTTAATTTTAATTCCATTTTTATAACAGTATATAGTATTTATTTCCTAATACGTATCTACTAATATAACACTTGAGAGGTTTTATTTGTTTTGTTCGCCTGCGTACTGTGGTGGTTTAAGGGGAAAAAAAATATTTTGTGGGGATATTTAGCTATCTTAAAAACCCTACATATATATCTAGGATTGAACCGCGATCTTTCTACTTCCAAAACTGGTTAGCAAACCCTTAAACTATTACAACGCTATAATGATTGATGTTTGGCTAAACTAACATACATTCCCAGGAGAATCCTGAGAAAAATGTTCAAAGGTTAAGTGATTATTTGGTTGGCCTAGATAAGGCGCAAAGTTTGGACTAAATGTAATGAAAATAAATTGAGGTAAAATATTGACCTGTATTTGTAACTACTGCTTTTGTCTAGGTGGCGTGATGTTTATTATTTTAATTTATATAAAGATGTTTAGCTTATTTAAATTTTAATAATTTTCACATACAAGGATATCTATACTAATATATAAAGCTGAAAAGTATTTTTTTGTTTTTTTGTTTGATTGTTAGTTTGTTTGAACGCGCTAATCTCAGGAACTACTGGTCCTATTTGAAAAATCTTTCATTTTTAGATAGCCCATTTATTGAGGAAGGCTATAGGTTATATAACATTACGCTGCGACCAAAAAGAGCGGAGCATTACTGAAAAATGTTGCAAAAATGAAAAACCGTTGCAACTAAAACACGCGGACAAAGTCGCGCGGGACAGCTAGTATTATAATACTTACCATGCATCCAGCAAATAAACGTTCTTATTCTGATAATAAACATTAGTATGCCACAGTTTTAAGACAAGCCTATACATAATAGGGTATTTGACACGTTTATTGTTATCGGTATGACAGCGTGCTGCTGTGGAGTTTGTTGCGCCGTTTCTTCTCCACGGCTATAGCACTTAGGAAGCAGTGTAGGGTGGGCGAATCAGGGTGCTGTCCATTTTGTTACTTTGACGTATGAAAAGTGCTACTTTAAATATATTTAAAATTTTTGTTTTTAAGAAATTCCACGTAAATCACTAAGTCTAAGGACTCTATTGAAAATCTATATTTTGCGTTCCATTACATATAGTGCAAGAAAAGACGGAAACCAAAAAATATTATTAATTAATATCCAGCGAAAACGTGTTCTCTGACAATATGGCGCCTCATATGTATCGTGATGTCACCTGCTTGTAAGCTTTGGTTGTTGACTACTATTGAGACGCAACCGTTTACAAGTACATGACGTTATCAACCATTCGGCCAATCACAGCCGTTTACGATCACGTGACTAAAGTAGACAAAAAAATCATTTTCTTTGTCGATTTTCTCTTTAAATATCTCGTATTTTTCTTAACTACGACTAAATAGTTGGTTTCCAAAATTGATATTTAATACGAACAATAGCTCCCGTATTTTACATGCTGTCAAATACACTATTATTATGGCTTCAACACAATTTTCAAGACTTTTCTTTAAGCACTAGTATTTAAGTTTGAAACCATTATATTATAATTAAGGCATAAAGCATTTTACTGATTAAATTTTAACGTTTCATCCTAAAAACTCCCTTCTAAACTTCCAAGATAACATTTTCGTACGTCGTAAGCAGCCGACATGATTCGTCACTTTCCGAACTTAGCCGAACTTTGCCGAACATTCTACAAACTTGGACGTCGTTGACTGACTTTGCGAAGCAATTATGTGGTTCAATGACCAATGACGCAAGGACATTGATTTGTTATTGGACCTTATTGTTTGGTGTTATGGTTGATTTTTGGTTGTGTGAATCAGAAGTAAATATAAAAGTGGTATTGGCAAAATGATTAATTAATTCGATTTAAGTGTTAGGGATGTTCGGAGGAATCTTCTTATATTTAATGTAGCATAGTAAACAATATTTATTATACTTTGCTTAGGATATAAATCTGTTTTAGTACGAAATAGCGCTTAATTAGCTAAGCTTAAACATTATTTAGACTAAAATACTTTCAATAAATCTATCGACTTAAATATCATTCTCAATCGAACAAGAAAAGTGTTTTTAAAAAGGATTCCAGTTTTTATTATTATACATACTAACTCTTGATTCACCACAAAAAAGTACTAAGGTAGCAGGTTTCGCAGGTGTAATTGTAATCTTCAATTAAATTCGCCCATATTCGTGATTTTTTTTTTTAATAAGTGTAGAGAATGTTAAGTATAATATAACAGTCTGAAAAATACTAAACCTTATCAGAATCAATAGTGAGATATTAAACCTATGACATATCGAAAAAGCGTGTAATAAAACTCTAAAAACTACATGTTTTAAACATTATTCAGATGATAATAAAGCTGATCTTCGCAAGCAAATAACGACTCTGTCCTCTTGAACTTAAGGTATAAAATTTATAAAATTTAGCAAGGTTCGATATCAAATACCTTAGCTGATCAACGTGCTAAACATTCTCGAAGTTTCTATATGGAATAACGGAGTCTGATACTCAAAGCGCTGGATAATCGGCCTCGCTTGAAACACTGTATTCATGTAATAACTATTTTGAACGTTCTTGAGTATTGGATTACTGATTGGACTTGTGTTAGAGGTATGCAGGCTTATGTTTAAACGAATAAGGAGTTTAAAGGTCTTTATTATTATGATGTTATTTCGAAAGCTGCCGAATTTTAAGCTGTGGGATGGAACAACTACACAAAGAGTCTATGCATAGTTTCCTTTCTGAAAGATTAGCTTATTCTAGCAAAGGACAGAAGCTAGGGGAAGAGAGAGAGAGTGGTTTTAATTATTCTTCTTCTAAGTCGTACACTCTTGACGGAGCAGTTGCGGTTATGGAACGTCTACAGTTGCTAGGTTGCGGTTTTTACGATGCTTTTTCATCTCTCTATGATAATCTTCTTAATATATAAAACACAGCCGGTTTAGTTACACCATTTATAACTCAAGAAGAACTGATTTTTATAATATTTAATGTGTTGGATTTTTATCCGTCCCGAATAGTAGAATAGCAAGTAACATTGCAAAAAAACACGAAAAAAAAAAAAACAAACATATATGCCTTACAGGACCGGGAACTACTTGGGCGGGTAAAACTGCAGGGCACAGCTATTTACTAATATTTAATGATTTGGTAGATAGTTAAATGTTTTAAATAAGTGCAAACTTTAGAGTAAACATAGACAAGCTTAGAGCGTTTTTTAGGGTAATATTAGGTTTTGAGATAGTTTTAATAAAACGGTTCGTTCTATTTTGATACTAGTTTTACGATGTTACATGTTCATACTGGTGCCAACAGTTCATACTCGATATGCACGCTCTATAGTTTACTTATTTCGCACCCCCAGTGGAAAAAAGGCATAAGTGATTTTACGTTGAATTGTCGATTTTAACATATTTGAAAAGTACGTTTGAAGATACATATGCTGAATTTTTTTCATATTTTTCTTGATAAATTTGACGAACTTAGGCAAGAAATCTTGTTTTATGAATTTTGAATACGGTATCTTTTTTCTTAGGGATAAATAGAATAAACGTTTTAACGCAAAAAAATTGTTGAATAATAAGAGGTATCACATCTTATGACGTTTTTCGTTAAATTTTAATGATCAAAATAAACAGTAACAAATATTATGATTCAAATCCGTTTCTTTTTTTTACATCGCTAGTCTTGTATTCACGAATACGTCTTTTTTTGTTTTATTAATCTTGTAACTTTATATTATAAATGCACATACTTACTAAAAAAAATATTTTGATAAAAATAAAGCAGCGATATGAGTGTTTAAGAGGTCATAATCTTGTAACTACTGTGTTAAATTGGTAAAAAATCGTGAGTTAACGTGTTCAGTGATGTAATTTGATTTTTTGACAGTCGGGTAAGTCCCATTAAGTATAATTTTAGTAAAATATAATCATAATCATACTCAAAAAAGAAATTTATGTTCAATTTCTTCAAAACTTTTTTGCGGCCGGCATACGCGCCTTCGCATTACCTACATAGCGAAATTGAACTTTATTTGCTAGGCCACAACAATATAATATGTGACTTAATTCTACAATATCCTAGCAAATGGTTGCTGTCGTGCCGATGATGATAATTTGATTAATAGTACCAAATATTTTGTATTTGGATTTAGCATTTACCTATTTTATGGTAACTGCGTAAAACTTTTAATTAATAAAGTAATTTAATTAAAATAAACGAATATTGTTTCATAGGAAAATGATGATGCTATTTGCACAAAAAAATAAGGTGTTGAGAGAAAGGTTTAAGAAATCGAAACATTTACAACGTAATATTCAAACTATCGATCCCGACTTTTTCCCTAGTAGTGATTCAGATGATGATTTTCCATTTTCAAGATACGACAGTGCAAATCAATCACTGGCTCCGATTAATCATGCGTCAAATTATTTCGACTCTGTAGATTTAAACTTTTGATCGGGCCCATTTACATCAAAAGTTGACTATTTCAATCAGCAACAACACGATCAGAACACAGAAACCGGGAACAACAACATTTCCATGAACTCTTTGATTAACAAACTGTGCCGATTATTGAACATAATAATTTAACTGATATATCATCGACAGTATTTTGTTCTGATAAAAACAATGGTTTTAATTTAGATAGCGCTAGTACAGGGACTCTGATTACACCACACACAGACTGCAAATGATCAACAAAGATCCTGTATTTCTCATGTTGATATAGACCAAATAATGATAACTGTTTCCGAAAATAAGAAAATACTTCTGACACTCTAACAAATAATTTAAGCGTGTGACGTGCTGAACATGAAAAATCTGTTGAGATTTAATCCCGAGAAAACGAAGTTATAAGAAATGCTAATCTAAGGGACACCGAAAATCTGGCACAAAATGAAATAACTTACGATAATACACATGATCTTACAACTTATACTACAGCAGGTACAATTAGAAAAAGAAAAAAATACAACCAACCACTCAATGTGAGAAAAGAAGTGATAAAAAAAAAGAGATAAGAGAGAAACATGGCTTGCACCTACCCTGTCCAGCTTCCTGCAAAAAGATATGTATCCAGAATATATCAGATGATCAGCGAAAAATTATAAATGAAAGCTTGTGGAATTTCAGTGACAAAGAGAGCAAGGCATTTATGCTGTATCATACTTCAGCAAAATCTGTGAAACAAAGAATAGTAACAAGACCTTAATCAGAGGACAACGCATGGAGTATGCAAACTTTCTTTTTGACAACTTTGGGCTATAAACCATCTAATGATAAACCTTTACCTACAGACTGCATTGGCCAATTCCAAGGAGACAGTTGTATCGCCAGTAGACAGAAGACAGGGAGCTACTCCTCACAATAAAATTGACTCAAATCCTATTAAGGAACATATAATGGGCTTCGAGCCTAGCATATCTCATTATAGGCGTGAACACGCTCCCAATCGCTTATACTTACCCAGTGATTTGACAATCAATGCGATGCATAAAGACTTATTAGAAAAAAAAAAACCCTCTCACAACGTATCTTACGACAAAAATACCGAGAAGTGATTGCGGCATTAAATATTTCTTTCGTAAAACTTGGCCACGAAGAGTGTGAACCAAACAACCAAAAAAACACACTTTAAAAAAAATCTTCAAGAAGACTGTTTAGGTTGCACAAAGTAGTATATGAACCTGACGTGACTTTTTAGTTCATTTAATATTATTGATCTCATTATTGTTTAAGACATATTTGATTTATATTTAATTATAAGTTTTTTATCATTATTTTAAAACAAAAGGTACAGGCCATGTGTGAAAGGCCCTATTTTGTTAACATATCGATAGTCAACAAAAAATAAATACAACTAAATACCTTTTAATAAAAACTAGCCTAACAGTATTTTGATTCAAAGAGATACAAAAAGTGATTTATTTTTTGTTGACTAGTAAATGTTTCTTGCATTTAATTTTATTAGAGTTTAATATTTTGTTGTAAATAGAGTTGCGAAAATTGTTCATTTTGTTATTTTAATCATTTTTACAAGTTGAAGCTGAATATTTAGACATTTATCAAAAAATATTAGTAACGGTAATCTTCACAGAAAATACATACTATCTTGGCAGTTATTGTTCAATACTGTTATCTATGTTACAAACTTTAATTGTATCCAAAGCTATGCTGATTATTTTGGATATAATAAAAATTATTTGATACAAAATATGAATTTGTTTTTTTTCCATTAGTCGTAATTATTTAGCCTCAGGTAATATTAGTCAATATGCATGTAAAATTTCTATAACAGATAATGGAATAAATCATTATTATTGTTTACTTAAGGTCTCTCAACAAGCCTTTAAATGGAAAAAAGGCGTAAGGGTTGGATACTTAATACAAACAACAAATTCAATAAAAGAAAAAATGCAGTAATCTTACTTATACTAGCAATAATTCACAGTGTTACAAGTTCATAATTGCTTTAACTGAACATACTTTTTCAAATATATTTAATTTCACGGGAAAGTTTGGCTTAAGTGTTGATGCTTAAAATACCATATTTTTTTAAATTACGAAAAGTAGCATAATAATTTATTTCTATGATTCCTAATAAACTAGAAACATTAGCACTAATTTAAAAACAACACGCAGTGTAATATATTTTTCCCTTTTGTTTGATATAAGAATCTTTCCTCTACGATCAAAGACGAAGTAAATATTTCCATAAAACCAGTTTTTTGGCCGTACTGAAAAATTGTCATTTCTGGCTTATGCCTTTTTTCCACTGAGGGTGCGATTTATTCCTTTATGGTTCAAACTAACCTATTTAGATATTTTGCACGATAGATAGTAAAATGGCTCTGTCTTACAGTTTCAGAGCGAATGTTTTAAGTAATTTAAATTCAAATTAGCTTAAACTAATAAATGCTTCGCAACTAAAGAGACAATTTACTTTAATTTAATTTAGTTTAGTATTTACTTATTCAATACACCTAGAATAAGGTTGACATTTCAGAGAAAAAAATTGTCCAAATAAATTCTTCATTAAAAATTTGAAAGCCTAAATAGCCAAAATCGACTTTCTACAGGTTTTTTATCGGCATTGGACATAAATTTATGTGATCCACAAATATATTATGTTCTGAATCTGGCAGTTCTTTCTGTATGTGGAGATAAAAACATACGAATCATAAATCCGGATGTTTTGATGGAGTAGCATTGATGTGGCATGTGTGGTGGGTTAAAAAACTTGAATGTTTGTAAAATCTCCTGCGACACAGGTTTGAATTTTATGATGTGGGAGTCGTTTATATTAAAAACAAAACCTGTGAGACTTCTGTACATTCGCTGTCGCATGACAAGTCAGGATTTTATTGTACTTTTTAGAGATTAATTGCAACGAGTGCGTTCGACTGCACTCAGACGATTATAGCCGATCACTTTCGATGAACTACGTCCAAATGGATTTCGTTTTAGAGCACGTACGTTCAGTGTGAGCGATCTCACACAACACACACATCTACATTTTTAGGACCACTTTTAGCTTGAATCGTACTGACACATTTAGTTTTTGAGTTATTTTTATTGTCATCTAAAGTCCTCCTTTTAAAAATATCAGCTTGCAGTGAATGGTATCAAATATTAATGTTACTCAAAATTGTACCGAACAATAATGAACACTAGGTACTTTTTTGTCTGTTCTTAGGCCCAAATTCCAACAATGAATGCTACATGGCTATTCGACATGGATTGCCTGCCCAATTGCCCATATAACCTCTGCAACCCATTCACTGGGTACTGAGATTCCTTGATAAGACTGGCAGTTTAATTATTATCGTTACGTACGTACCCACTTAAGCAAACATAATCTACTTCTTTCAACACAACACTACAACTAACAATTACCCCAAAACCATTTAGCGGTTTCAGCAGTAATCTAAGACAAAGGGACGCTCAAGTCGGCGATTACATTTCATTTGATGGCATCCAGCCTACGTAATGGAGCCAAATGGACTCGCCCGAGTTATACAAACATTCAAAACGGACATTTACAGAAATGTATTACGTGGACTGTGGTTCTGAAGTACATTCTTAATAGAATGGGGATTTTTACTTTCTTTCCAGGATATAAAAGAAATTGTAATGTAGTTGTGGTGTATGCAGAATGTTTTTAAAGTGAATGGAGCTATGGAAATTTTAAGGGTTTCTGCAAGTGACAATGTGTATTGCTTATTGTGATTATTATCTACCTATGTCAATGGAGGCTAAGACAAAAATAAATGTAGGTTGAATAAAATGTAAGAAACGTATTTTTTTGTTTTTTTTACGTAACCAAAATCTCACGAAGATACATTAAAATGTCGCATGAAGTCACGATGTCGTGTTTTGTTTTTGCAAGATCGTAGTCATTAGCCCCACTTCTGAACGCAACGCATTTTATCGTTAGTTTTTACACATAATTTAAGAAAAAACTTGTGTCTAATATTTTTTTATTGTCTAACTTAAATACTAAACCGATTTTTACTTTTCATACCCAATCAACATTACTATTCGACTCCACAAGTGATGGTACTAGAGCGCTATGTTTCGCTGACAAAGCATACAAATAGTAGATAGTTTTTTTTTGCCTGTAAAATATATTTTATATACATACTGACTTGTTTATTTACTGATGCTGTACGGTATAAATAAAACCTATGCAACTTATTCTTTTATTTGTACGTTACAACTGCAAAAAGGTTTTGTTTGTTCCTAAACTTAGCTAATATAATTTAAGAAGGTCGACCTCTGTAACCGCTCTTATATACTATCCAAGTGGAACAGTTTCTTTAAACAATGTTTACAAAATTCAGAGTAATAGCCACAGCCTAAAAATCTCATCGTCTCAAATGTGAGAGGAAAATGGAAATTCTCAGTGTGTCCGGTCGGAATTGGTAGGAATTTTTGGATAAAGGAAAATGAAAATAGGAAGGGTCAAACGGTATTTGCGCTCTCAATTCTGTGTGGCCCTAGAATTTATCTGACTGATATTACGAACGAGACGACTGTGAGAAGCTTAGTTTTGTAGACTAGTTCATATAGTTTAACTACCAACCCGCCCCGGCTTGACGGGTAGTCAAAACATTAATCTTCACTAATATTATAAAGCTAAAGAGTTTGTTTGTTTGTTTGAACGCGCTAATCTCAGAAACTAATGGTCCGATTTAAAAAAATCTTTCAGTGTTGGATAGCCCATTCATTGAGGAAGGCTATAAGGTATATAGCATTACGCTGCGACCAAAAGGAGTGGAGCATAAATTAAAAATGTTGCAAAAATAAAAACCGTTTAAACTAAAACACGCGGACAAAGTCGCGGGGGACAGCTATTCAATTATAATCAAAAATTTTACTCTTAAATCGCTCTACCTATTGGTGAAAACCATTTGAAAACTCGTTCGTTAGTTTTTAGGTTTATCGCGTTTAGACAAACAGATGCAGCAGGGGAGTTTGTTGTATAATATGTATAGTTTTATTCACTTGGTTTTTTTAAAGTTACATGAAATAATACAGTTTTTAACTGCTAATATTTTATTTTTTGATGATTTTTGAGGTTACCTATATCGAGTGTTTCTACGAATGATTTCTATCACAATTAGATGTTAAAATTTGCGACGATTTGCATTTTTTTTAATATTAATATACAAGTAAAACGTTGAAGTGCGTTTTTACACTGGCTAATGGCGTGTATACCTACTTACATACTACATAGTAGCAGCACTTGAAAAAATAATGTCACTCAAAAAACTTTATTGACTATTATAATATTATAAATACGAGTTATTTCCCGCGGCTCCGCCTGCGTGGATGTCAGTTATTGTGGTAAAAGTAGCTTATGTTCTTTCTCAGGCTCTAGACTATCTGTGTACCAAATTTAATTTAAATCGGTTCGGCAGTTTTGGCGTGAAAGCGCGACAGACAGACCGAGCTTTTTTTTTATTATTATTATTATAATTTAAAACTGATATGGAGGAAAAGACAATTCGTCCACTCAAATATCACTTTCTTGACAAGCACTTGAACTAACCCCGGATAGTTTCCATCGTCCCAACTTATTCTGAGACCTCAATACACAATAACACGGGAACTTCGTATCGTGGGTTTGCGGCTAAATAAAAAGCGGCAGCCATCTTGCTTGTCCGTGACAATGGGCCATCGCAATGGCCTGTATTGTTGTTTACTTGGATTTATCAAATATGGATATACCATAAATATTTATTTAATTGTGTAATGTGTTGTAAAATTTAAATAATTAATTAATAAATACAAGAGCAGATTTAATTTTGTAAATTGATTTGACATTAATGACTCCTATTGTTGTGTTGTTCTTGCTTGATTTAAAATTACATACTTGTTTATTTTTGTAAACATGATTACAATATACTGTTACTCAGCAAAATGGGAGTGGATACAGATAGGTGGTCGCTCCATGTAAAATAAGGTATTCAGCTGAATCCGGGAAGACTGGAAGCCGACACCACCATAGCTTGGGAAAAGGCTAAGCAGAAGAACATAATTAGGCCTCGAGATAATTGCGTAGATATTATGAAGCAATAACAAAATTTAATAATATTTACTATGTAAATATTTTATGTAAAAATAAAACGTATTATAAAATAAACATAAATACGCCCAAAAAGTTAAAGACGACGGCGAATATAAGGAGATAAATTACACAGGCTCAGAAGCCACTGATGCATATCTACGATCCCGTCAACCCTCCACTGCGACGCGGCGTCATCGCAATAAATCGTTAACCCTAAACCGGCGAGTGATTTGCGACGTTCATCGTCAATCATCGAACAGCGATAGTCGTCAACGTCTGTCAGTTTTGAACCAGCGAATTGAGATAGCTTCATTGACAAACAATCGGTTTTGGGTAATTTAGAAGACATCTAAACTGGTTTTGCGTAGTCATCTGTACAAATTGCACGCCCAAGTAACTGTTGATTGAGTCCAGATTATTTAGTGTTTGTTGATTAATAAAACAATAACAAGATATTTATGGTTACAAAACGAATCAAATTTTATTTAATATAATATGTATAATATTTATGTCCTAACGTTCGTTTTTTTTTAAATAAATTAATATTGTATCTCTTTATTTGATTCAAGGTATATCCTGTATTGTATAAATCCGTGATCTCTATACAAGTGTTTTTACCAGATTTTTTTTATCTATACCGTACGTATTCTTTTATTTGACGACTGAGTTCTACTTTTTACTGAATTCTGAGTCTTTGAGATAAGCTCTCTTTTATTTTATTGTTAAGTTAAATCAGTACAATGGCTTTTAATGGAAGATTAAAATAATCGAGTTAATGGCACTTCTTTTAGAGCAAATGTTTTGGAGTCCTTTTCAGCCCGGGAGACTACATTATTAAATTGAATATTTTGAATTTGTTGACAGTTTTTTTTATAATTAATGTAATAAGTAAAATGCAGTAGTGATACACACACGTCCTGAATGGTTGGTTATAATTAAAAACAGGATAATTATTTATTCATAATCAAAACTTTTTTTAATGTATTGCACAATCTTGAAAAAAAAATGAAAATGGCGTATGAAGCCTTAGTTCAAAAGGTTCCTGCAATATATATGCCAAACATGTAAAAGAACACGAGTTTTATTAAAAACAACTATAATGCTTACACGTAAAGGTTCAGTTTGCGTTACAACTTCATATTTTTTGTGACATTTTCTACACTACTAGTCAGTCTAAAATGAATTTTATTTACACTTGCATAAAGTTGTTGTTTGTTCACGTGGAAATAAAATAAATTGGCATAATAATTCAAATAGACTGTATGTGAATGTTTTTAAAGACAACAATAATTATAATTTATAAATCATGATTTTGTAGTTATGTGGTATTTCTAATTTTAAATAAGTATTTTTACTAACCTATTGTTTAAGTGATAAATTTTATTTAGACTCCAATAAAACAGTAAAAAAGCCTATCTAAGTATACTAATTACTTAGACTTTTATAAAGAAGAGGTTCTCAGTATCAAAAAAGCCTAAAATAAGCTAGCCTTAAAGCTTCATAAATATCCATTAAAATTAAGATAAGCAAGGTGTGGTTAGAGTGTTATGAATTTTCATTATAATGTTGCGGCGAAAAATTGGGAAATGCTTTACATTCCAAAGCTCGGAAATTTATTAAAAAAAATGTGGACAATATCACTTACATTGCTCTGAACATAAACTTAGTAGCTAAAGCACTTGTGTTATGGAATCAGAGACAACGAAGGTACCACAAACAACCAAACTCGAGACAATGTAGAAAAGTGGTTTTGTATATTGACTCATACGGGGATCAAACCCGGGACACACATTGAAAATCGGTTACATACCGGTTTTCAATGTGTCGCCAGCTCTGAGGTCGCCACTCGACCACAGAGGTCGTATAAAATGTATAGTTTGTGTTTAATTTACTTAACTAGTATTCAAATGTGTGTCTCATGCGTCAGCTTTATTCAAGTACTATGATTTTTCTCAGAGGCATCGTTGTTTATCGGAGGATTAATTTTCGAAAAAAAAACTAACAAAAAATTGCGCTCTTTTGGTATTTTTTAAGTAAGAGTTTATTTTAAGTATTATTATTTAAAGTGATATAATTTAAATACAAAAAAAAATGCGCTTCTTATCTGTGTCTATTTTCTCTCAATTTAACAATAATTCTTATTTTATTTAAAAAACAAGTAGCAATTACTTACGCTGTCAGTAAGACTAATTAAAATATACAGAATAACGTACGACACGTAGACGCAGACGTTAATATCCGGCGTTTGAGAGCCTCAAATGAAAGAATAACGTTATCATTACTCTCTTGGGGCCTGATATAAACAGGAATATATTTTATACCGACTATAGTATAAAAGAAGAAAACTCTAGAAAAAATATATTAAAAAAAATATTGAACAAAAAACTTGATACTCATCAGTATATGAAATACTTTATGAAAACTTACTTCTAAAAACGAGAATAATCAAAGTAATTAGCGAAAAAAAGGCAATAAAAAAGAATAGAGTTTGCGAACTAGCCTAGGTCTTATCTTGTAACATAAAACACCATTCAATCCATTTACAACACTAGCTCAAAACGAAAACGAACCTTATAAATAATAATCCAACCCACAGTCAAACGGTAAGGCGTCAAGACAAAAAAAGAACGCAACGAATAATCCCAGAAGATTAATATCCGGGGTTTGAATGAATAAAATGAAAAAATAATGGTCCGACACGACTCGTATCGTAGCGGGTTCCACAACCGTTGGTCATGACGTGAAATCGATTCGTGAAATAGGGATGGCATCGTTTTTTTTTATTGACACTCCAATATAAACTTAATTGTCTATGCTTGATGGAATTGGACTAAACTGTCTGTTGTTTTTTAGTATTTATGAGATATTCAAGTTATTTGCAATAAGGTTAGTTTGGTTTGCGATCCTGTTTATTCATTTTCTTTTATTTTGTTAATGTGTCTTTTTTGCAAAAAAAAATGATTTTTATTTGACTTTAAATAGATTACACATAGAATTAATATAATTCCGCAAATTAGTGGTTAACGTGATATCATTAATCATAGTTAACCTTTAAGGAAAATCACAGTTAATCCTATGGTTTAAAATCTCAGTAAATTTAACCTAAATTAACAAACTTTATCTCTAATCATTCTCAATTTAAAGCTAAAGTCTAAGCACTGTTATTTAAATTTGACTTCATTTTTACCATAACCATTTTAAATACTGTTTCAAAATGTTAATAATATTCTAAACTTGCAATTACTACTGCTGGACAGAGACCTTCAAATATACCGAACAAAATCTTTACCCTCCTATTTCCTTCGCTGGTAAAAATAATGAGAAAATAAATCGCAAAGCTTGACTGCAGTGGTAAATTAAATTCAGGTTTAATTGGAGTTTTATCACGCGATCCTGGCTAACACAATACTGTAAATTACTACAAATACATCCTTTTAAAGTTTCAAGATTTCGTGGCCTAGTGTTGCGTAGCCGTGGCCTAGAGGTTCAACAAACGGATTTGTGTGCAAAAGGATGCAGGTTCGAACACCCTACATGCATGCACAAATTTGACTAAATAGTTAAGTTATATTTATGCTTTCTTATTTATTCTAAGACACCATTGGCAAACGGTGAAGAAAAACATCGCGAGGAAAACTGGATTCCAAAAATTGGAATCTGTAATTGCCAACCCGCAAGTAAGCAAGCGTGGTGATCAATACTCGTGCCTTCTTAAGATGAGAAGAGGCCTGTGCCTATGTATTATCTATATATTATTTTATTACATTTGTTAAATAACCTTCTAAAAATTCGAAAGAGGTTGAATACCGATATTTTTTTTACACAAAAGACTTCGTTTTTTTTTTAATTATTTTCGTAAAAGTATAATTCGTGGTAATAATAAACAGCAGCATCCTATCAGCAGTCATCTTTTTAATGGTAGTTTCTAAAAGCCACTTACGGAACCCTTCGGGTTAATTATCTACTGAACAAAGGGTGTATCAGGAAATCGTTTTGAAAAAGCCATTCATTAACTTGGTAAAGTTTTTAATCGAGAAAATGTTATAATCGTTTTAATAAAAAGTATGGCACTTTACGAAGTTCCGAGATTGTTTTTCACGTGCTAGGAAAAGTGAGTTTTTTTTATATTATTTACGTACGATCATCCTCTAGAATTATAACTGCATTTGCGCAAAAAAAATTTTTTTTTTTTTATGTCAAACTCACCTTTTAAATGTCATTCAAAAAACTACTTGTTTTGTTTTGCTCCCATAAGAGAAGAAGTAGGTGATTTTTTTTCAACATAATATGTCATTGATTTTCCATTAATGTAAAAGAAGAAAACTACTCAATTGGTTTTGATTAAACTTATATTGGATCTTGGACCTATGAAGTATACCCAATTAATCACATTTTTTTTTAACCGATCTTCAATTACTGGATATATCTCGTAATAAATATATAAAAAAAATAAAACATGTTGTCGAATTAAGAACTACCCCATTTTGAAGTCGGTTAAAGCAAAATCCCTACTTTCATTCTCCAACAAACAGTTGGAAACTCACCATGTAGCAAACCTTTTGATATTAGAAATAATATCGGCGCCTATGGCGTAGCCTCAAGCTACAATTGCTACGGCGTAGCTAAGCTCGGCAAAAACGTTTGGGATCGTTCCTTTGATTGAACAATCGATGCTATGCGCCATGAAAAGCTTGTTTCTCTTTGTTATGTAAATAAAAATATGGCTTTATTTTCCCTTTATACTTTCTTAACACGACTGCAGAAAGAGAATTGAATTAAAATATTTCAAATAATAGACATGAAAGTAATAAAACCCTTATCTTTAAAAAATGTTTGTGTAATTATAATTATAATTTATTAATTATTATAACTTGAAAAATTTTATCAGTCATATTATGTACAAAGTCCTAATATTGACTACCGTAAAAATTCCTTTTTCTTAAGTTTTATACTTATTTTTATTTAAACGATCGTTAAATCAACTACACAAATGGGTTAAGAAAAACTATTTTAGACACCATATTATTTTATGTAAAATAAATAAAACGTCATAATTTTGCTATATATATATTTTTAAAACACGTTTGAACCTCCAGTTATTATCTTATTTAATAAAGAGTAACTTAACAGTTCAATAAAGTTAAATATTCGTCAAACCAACAGACAACCGAAACAGGGCCTCTTGTAACTAAAATTAGATTTCGTAGCAGCTACGATAGTCGTAGCAAGTTGCTACGAATCCGAGCGTAGCAAAAGCCTAATTAGATTGCGCGCCTATGAAACTAAGATCAGAGGGAAACTGACGAATAATGTCAACAGTCAATACAGCCTACTTTATTACCCCATATATTCCGTCTTTGTATATTTATAGCTTTTTGTATGAATATGGTTTATGTAGAGAATATTTATGTTTTATTTGCTTTGGGTTATGTGAATCAAGTATTCACGATATTTTCGTAAATATTTATTGAATACATACTTGTAGCATTTGAAGATTATACAGCCTTAAAACCTCTCCAGGTTTAAGGATGTATTATTTTGTCCACAGATTTATAAAACAAGCATAAATTTCCATCTTGTTGATGCGAATACTTTGAAAAATTTCACGTTTGAAAAACCTTCGTAGTATAGTGTTTAAAATAATTTTATTATTTTATTTTCACCTTTTATTATTTATATTGTCAAGGCTCAGTTTACCCATTCTTGGAAGGTTTGTTTAGACATATACCGCATCATACTGATTAGTAAATTAATAGTGAGATAGACTCAGACACAAAGCGCTTAGAATTCTGAGCTAATGGTTGCGCAACCTAATATTAGTTCAGTGTCTAGATGTTTGTGTTTAGAATATTCGCAATACCAGCAGACGTAAACTACGAGCTATTCAGAGAATTTAAAAATATTAAAATATCTGAAATAGACGTTATTAGGTTTGATATTAAATAACCAAATTGTCATAAAATACTAATAACTGTAATTAATAGAGCTTTTGTCGTTTACTTAATTATGTATATATTTACGAACATTAATTAATCAATATTATTTTATATAAATTTAAGTTAAATATATTTAGTAATTCTAATTACTGGTTAGTTAGACTTACGCACTGATAAGATAGAACTTTTATCCTACAAATAATGAAAGTTTTAAGATAAACATACCAAACCTCAATTTTCTTTCAAAAAGTTCTAATATAATTTTTCGAACGAGTTCTGAACCTGAAGGATGCCAACGGGACCCTATTACTAAGTCTCTGCTGTCCGTCCGTTCGTCCATCTGTCTGTCAGCGGGCTGTATCTCATGAACCTAAATAGCTAGACTTAAAATTTTCACAGAGGGTGTATTTCTGTGGCCGCTGTAACAAAGCATAATAAAAAAATAAAGAAGGTTTCATAAAATGCTAAGGAACCCTTATGCACGAGTTCGACTCGCACTTGGCCGGTTATTCTAAATTCTTCAATCTTGTACACAAGATCAACCCCCATGCCAAAGTCGTGCCATTGCATACTCATGGCCAACCAACCATACACTTTCCCCATGAGGACTAACCGCCATGTTTACGAAACTCCACTTAAAAACAAGATGGTTTCACAGAAATTACTTTTGACGGAGCAATGTGAATCGAATTTTTGCATGACAGAAACAGAATCTATAATGTTTTAGTAAAAAGCTAAGTTAACTAAATATCATGAATAAATTATACTGTGATTGAAAGAATGATCAATTCGCGTGGTTTAAAAGTATCTGCATCTCAAATAATTGCAGTTGCGCAACCTTTAATTTAATCTGTGAAGTGGTAACTTCTAATTTTTTTAAGATACCTGTAATTTAAACACTAGGCTATAGAACTTATAAGTAAACCTGGGAGATTACTACTGAATTAATTTTAATTCTAATACAATACCCATGCAAAATTGTTATTATCCATTTAACAGGAACACAAACATCACACAGTATAAAAAATACTGTCGATGATTAGATTCCAGCTAGTTCCTCTCATTAACATATTTTTTTTAAGAAACCTAATTGCGTGTCTGCTAAACTAATAACAATTTTGCATTGACTTTTGTACACGAATTACAATTAGTTAAAGAGTTAAACAATGTTCTAAAAAAGAAATGTTTATGTGTACACAATGACATGTGACTGTTAAAATTCATTTATCTGTTTATACACTGCAGAGAAAAAAAATAATATTTAATTAAATACAAATAATAGAAAGGAAAAACTTAAACCTCAGGCAGGACTCGTTCACTAGATGTCGCATACGTCGCCCTAAAAGACGTAATAAAATAGAAGGCAAAATTTAAACTTCCAGGTAGTGACCTCGGTAGCTTAGTTGGTAAAGCGACTGGCGCGTCAAGCCAGTGGTCGCAGGTTCGAGTCCTGCCTGAGGTTAAAGTTTTTCCTTTCTATTATTTGTATTTAATTACAAATATTCGCTCCGCATGCGTTAATGCGTAACAAATAATTAAAATAATAAGTATTGGGCTGCATCATCTCTCGGACATCTGAATTAACAGATTGTTAATCAGTGTCGGTGAAAGCCAAACCGTAAGGTTGGTTCAATAGATGTCGCATACGTCGCCCTAAAAGACGTAATAAAATAGAAGGCAAAATTTAAACTTCCAGGTAGTGACCTCGGTAGCTTAGTCGGTAAAGCGACTGGCGCGTCAAGCCAGTGGTCGCAGGTTCGAGTCCTGCCTGAGGTTTAAGTTTTTCCTTTCTATTATTTGTATTTAATTACAAATATTCGCTCCGCATGCGTTAATGCGTAACAAATAATTAAAATAATAAATAATATTTAAAATACACAATAATTAAATATTCTTTGAATGTAACGCAGATTCACGTATATAAATCATTTTTCCATCAAAATCTAATCTAAATTCTGAAGTTTCGACGAAAAAAAGCCAAAACTCAAATTGTATTTCTTTATTCGGTGCATAAAATAGCCTAGATCTGAGGACCGCAGCGATAAATATTATAATACTTAGTTAGCTTCAGTCAAATTTGGTTACAGCTGAAATTTGTCATGCAGCCTGCACCCAAGGATTTACATACAAATGAATAGAATTATATATCTTTGCATAATATCGTCCCGTGGATCTGAGCTTGCAGTGATCATGTTCATTTTGTTAAAGTTTTTTTTTTACGTTAAATTAGCAAAATTAACTTTCTCATTATTTAATTTAGTATTTGCTCAGATTTGGTTGGATAGCAGAGTGTTAAAGGTCACTACGCCGATTACCATTGTGCGACGTGCTGTGGGTTCGATCCCTGCATGCCACAAACATTTGTGTGATCCACAAATTTCTGTTTCAAGTCTGAGTGTTATTTGTGTATATAATTAGAATGTTTGTAAAACCTTCCGCTATACGAGAATTAAATTCATTAGTGCGATAATCATTAAAATAATATTACGATAAAGTAATAAAATTCACTTATTAGCATATATATACTTTGCAGTTCATACATTAATCCAAGGTTATTTTAAAAACAGACCAACGCTATACCTCCACTACGAAATCGCATTAACAGCAAAAACCTGAGCACACTTTACGAAGCCACAATTAAAGCTAGACCTTTTAGTTGGGTCAATTTCAAGAATTGCAACCGCTATAGTGCTTTCCTAAATTTTTTTTGTTTTAATCTAACACTATCAAATATTAGGCAATTTTGTCAAACGTGTTCAGTAGAGAAAGCAAGCATTTGAACGATTTTAAAAGTCCTGTGTAATTGTATGTGAACAATAGAATATAGTTCTTTTTTTTATTTAATTTAAAAAAAAAAACGGCTTAAATGAAATTTGTTTAATAATAAATTGTTTATTTTGCACTTAGGATATTATTATATACAATCACTTTTACACGTCACTTTGTTTGAGCTTGCTGAAGTCGCCATTTCCTAACTGACTACTTTCATAAAAAAATCGAAATACTATTTGCACAGCGTTGACGGGCCTGTTGGTCTAGTGGTTAGTGACCCTGACTGCTAAACCGGAGGTCGTGGGTTCGATTCCCACCCAAGACGAATCACGAACGACACACGTTTGTGTGATGAGCATGATCATTTGTTCTGTGTCTGGGTGTAATTTATCTATAATATGTATGTATTTAGAAATATATAAGTATGTTTATCAGTTGTCTGGTTGCCATAGCACAGGCTCTGCCTAGTTTGGGATCAGATGACCGTGTGTGAGATGTCCCAACATATAAAAAAAAAAAAACATATTAAAAAAAAAAGCGTAATAAACAGGGTTCAATTAACTCTACACATCTATTATGCAACTTTAAATCAGTGTATATGTAAACATATCTTAAAATACAACATGATGAGACAAGCATGACAAAAAACCTGTTTAAAAGGTCAAAGGTTGATTGCAAATTTTCCTTGAAGACGTTTTCATTATTCTACGCAGTGTCACTTGATAAATGAGTACGCATTGGTGTCATCATAACCTGTTTAAACGGCCCAGTACCTTAGGCAAGTAAGCTAAATGTGCCATTTGAGTTCTGTTGTAAGACAGAGATGGAACTGCTCTGTGTATAGCTCTATCTCTTTCTGTCACTGGAATCATCAAAGTTCAAAAACATTTCAAGATCTTCTATCCTAATGACTCTGTATTAATTTACTCAATAATAAAATTACAACAACTATCTGGACTTTAAAAGAGGCTGACCCTCAATTTATTCTCAGAGTAGCTAGTTAGGAAATATCGAATCCAGCGAGCTCACAAAAATATGTTTTTTTGTGACTAGTAAATGTGATAATTTTTATAGCTAGCTTATGTGATGGGTTCCGGAAATTGCATTTCATTATCAATTAATTATATGTTCGATTGCTCTTATCTTTACTATTGGCATACATGTTAAAAGAATAATATTATAATCTATATATTACCAAACATTTTAAGATATCAGAATATCTAATCGTGCAATTCTTTAAAACCCAAAGCAGTGCTATTCAATTGTTTATGTAAGAAGATTATCGGCTTGAAATTCTGCTCAAATGGTGATAGGGTTGCCTCCTTCCAATATTTGGCAGATGGCGGTCATAGATTTTGGCCTTTTCTGATATCTTGTCGATAACGTAACAGTAAAACTATAGTAAAAGAGAGACGCCTATATCAAAACCAAACGCTCCCCATAACGGATGGCTCAAATAATTTAATAATTCACTATGCTCCCGTACTCCAAAATATCGTCATTCATATTTTAAGCTTTAGCGTTATAATACTAGTGATTATTTTCCCTTGAGCTCGCGATTACGAACGTATTCTTTATTTTTGTGTTATTTGACATAGCTATTGTTATTCTATAAAGGCATGTGTTCGTATTTTTACATGTAACGCTCTCATACATTATTTATGAGTGAACTGATTAATTTTTGAACGGTATTTTTGTGGGTACGTGTTGAATATGTTTTTCGTTGAACACCAGATGGGACGATGTATGTATGATGTTATATTTGCGGTTGGTTTATTGTTTGAGCCTTTAATATTTATTGAAAACGAACTAAGGTTGTTGAAGGATTTAGAGGGTTTAAGGTTCATCCAAAGATAAATAGATTCATCATACAAAAGTTTTTGTAAACTTAGCTTGATATTTTTTTAATGTATTTGTTTAAGTAACATGCAACAAATTTTGGTTATTAGAGAACATATTACGCTCATTATATTTATAACAAAGTAATACCTCATATTGTATTTCAAATGTAGCTATCTCAATATTGAGAGGTATACCTACCCAGAAATTATTATGTAACCAAAAAGTGTAACTAATAGACAGTTAAGATAATATTAAATTGGATTCCTACAATTGCACATAATATGAATAAGTCTAGTTGAACTGAATGTTCATAATCGATTTAGCCGAGAACTCGTCTACTCAATGTTCGTCAATCGAAAGTCACCACGTTCCTCAATTTCAGTCTTTGTGGGAATCCAATAAAGAGTAACCTCAGCCATTGTTTGCGTTAACTCGATTTATGAAAAGAATAGATATGAATAATTTATTCGATTCATTTCTTAACGTTTGCTTTCGTTACTTTTGATGTTTTAATATTGGGTTCTTTATTGTTTCTTTGATTTTAAGTTTTGTTTAAGTTGAGAAGTTTAAGCAATGTGGGTAGAATTTACATTAGTAGCAATCTTGTTAACCCCTCCAACTAAGCTAAATATGCTTGTATCTGGAGTGGGTTCACGTCAATAGTGTAATGGGTGTAAGCAAACAAGGGCTCTGATCACCTTGTCAGAGGGATAACAGAAACAAAACCTAAAAAAAAAAAAAAAAAAAGTGTAATGGGTGGGGATCGAACCTGCGACCTCTCGATCACAAGGCGGTCACCCTGACCATTAAGCTATTGCCGCTTAATATAATAATATACTTGATATTTTTGTTCTAAATGGTTCAAAGTTCTACCAATTTAATAATTGTCTGTACGTCATTTCATAGTCTACACCTGCGACCATCTGCATCGCTTGCAATGACCTATTTCGAGATGTAAAACTAAGCTGCACTAAATCAAATGCTTTGGACTACAATAGATGACGTAAAACCAATAACTGGAATGTACACTATACAAAGTTTAGATATCGAAAGGACATGACATTGTGTTTAATAAAATGGAATCGAAAACTAGATCAACATTGTATTTACAAAATAATATTTATATTATATTTTGTTACAAATTTGTTATGGTTTTCTATCTAAACCACATGATACTACAGAGTTTCTTTGAAAGAATCATTCAGATTTGAAAAACATTGAAGAATATTTATTTTAAGACAAATTATTAAGACACGGTAAACAAATAATATACAAATTATTAAGGTTTCTAAAAAGCTCATCAACACAATTATTACTTAACCACCTGTCAAACCTCATGTTAAGCGCTGTGATTGGTCAACCAATCACAGTCGTGATCAGTTGATTTGACAACAGATTAAATTGATCAGCCTTTCAGAAACTGGGGCCCGGTCCAAAAATACATTAGGGAAGTTATTATAATAAAAATTGTTAGTAGGTACATGAAAATATTGTGTTCGTTTTATTTATTTTTAACTAGCATAACAATGATCATTCGATTAAACAACAAGTTTCCAACGGTAGTCTTTACCATAAACATCAAAAACAATTCACCAAAATGGCGAATGTCAACAAAAATTACGATATAAATTAAACACGAGTCCTGTGGGAACTTCAACATTTGCGAAGTAATAAATTTATTAAAAGCAAATGAGTATCGGGCGCTTTATTTTACGTCCAATTAAGGGCTATTGAATTTATTAGTGTTATATTCCATATACGAGAGGCTTTGTGCCGCTAATGGAGTAAATTAAGTGATATTTGAGTAATATTAACTGACTTTTGTGTCTCCTAATATACATTGTTATAAAATATAGTTTAGACATGAAACATTAGATATTATTCAAGCGAGTTTATTTTTTAACTTGATTTTTATTTCAATTATAGACCTACAATATTAATTGTAGTATTTAATTAATGTAAAGTCTACGTAAATAAAAACACAAAAGGGTTGAAGTATCGACTACTACTCCTGGCACTGTACCTACTTATTGTAGATACCAATGAGAGCTTCTGCTATTTCTCTCACCAGTTGGCGCCACTTGCGGATCAGCTGTCAAAGCTCACCAAAAATCTATGGAATTTTACATTTCGGACATCACGTGCGTTCTTTATACATAAATAACAAATTAAAGTACTTAATTATTCTGAGAGTCAAATTTACACACGTAAACCTAAACATCATTCAAGTATTTATAAATGAACTGTTAAACGGTAGATAACATGTGTAGGTATGGTCCGCAGCAGTATTACGTATTGGACTGCCTAGTTGGTCTAGTGGTAGCAAGCGCGACTGCCGTGCACGAGGTCTCAGATTCGAATCCCGGGTCGAGCGAAAATAGTTACTGGGTTTTTCGTTTAGAAATACTCAGTACAGCTGAGCTCGGAGTCAGGAAGCTAGGTTAGGTAACCTGATCTCTCTCCGGACGTGTCGGATTGCAGTCGCATTGGACTATGAGAGTGAAGGAATAGAGAATGCAGCAGTATTCGCATATACACTCATGCACTGAAATATCTCCCGCACAGATAGCTAATCTTAGTTGAGAGAAGCCGCCATGACCGAAATGCGGTCAGGAGGACATTATGACGTATATTGCAACAGCAATAATTTATACGATTACCACTGTCAAATTAATAATTCGCGATAGCGTGATACGAATCATCAATTTGACAGAAATAATTGTACAAATTTTGCTCTCAATAGTTTTCGCTTTGATTTCACAAGACACGTAATACCTCCAGTCATTTCTAATAATAGCGGGCAAGCAGACCGGTGGGACACAACAATACTATAAATTAAATGTCCACTACAATACCGGCTCACTGATTGGAGGAGACCGTTAATGAAAGATGTTCTGTTTCATGTTTGTTTTGTTTTGAAACTAGAGGTTTATTTTTATGCTATCGGAAAGGTCGGTGTTGTTGTTTTTATTCAATTCGTGATTTCACTCTTGTCTGTTGATTTTAGATTTGTAATTGGTATTTTGGTTGTTTGGACAGCCACTTACAGTAATGACTTTTTGTGTAAAAATAGTATTGTGACTAGGTTACATTTCTGGTTGTGCATACATACACATTGCATAATGTATTTGTGTAAAAGAAAAAGTATTATTTGTTTAGTCAATTATTTAAGCTTGGCATATCACAAATTGCATTTATGTTTATATAATAATATGATAAAAAGGGAATAATTCGCAAGATTGAATTTTAATGTAAATTGCTTATTTGACAAAATATTTTATTTTAAATTATTAAAAAAAAAATTCTACAATCTATGTCGAGTTGTAAAAACGGCAAATTAATTACTTTCATAATGAACTAGTTTCAAGCATTTTGATATAACTAATGAGACAAAGAGAGCTATAATGAGACGTCACAATTTTTTTCTCCATACTAATCTGGAGCTGCCCCGTTCAAGTCGTCGCTTTGCGAAAAAGAGATAGAACATGCGTCATCTACTAACTTTAAAAGCTTATAACTTTTGTATTCATGTATTATATATTTGACGTTATTTCCCAGTTCTGCTTCAATTTAATAATATAAATATTAGTAATTAATAAATATTTCGATATTATTAAAATACCAAATTTATACAATAAGTTTTTGATGTTACAAAGATTTTTGCAGTCTTACGTCAGACCTATTCTCACCGGCTGATTTACAAGCTGGTATATTTTATTATACTAATTTCACCAAATTGAAAAATTCTAAGTGCCTGAAAAGGAAACGTGGCCGAATGGTGAAGGTAGTTAGTGGTTCTACTGGTCATTATATTGTCATTTTGACTCACGCGACATGAGTATCAACACCACCGCCGCCGCGTCAGCTTATGATTAGGGACTCCTATTGAGTCTGAAACTAGTCGGGCGATCCCGAGAATATACGTGAGTAAACCGTTTTGTTTTAAATAATAATGAGTATCAAGGTTTGCGGTTGTCCTTTTCAAACATTCTTGTTACATTCTAATGTCAATATTAAGTTTTATGTTATTCTATGATAAATTGCAGCAGGATAACACACGTCTCCCAACGAGCGGTTGCCTTCATTAAGCACTAAATAAGATTAATCTCGGTGACTGCAGAGGCTGTGTGACGAGAGGGAGGCTCAAAATGCAATGCACGAACCGCAAATCGTGCTAATTAGGCTTATTGTTTTTTTTTTCTACTGTTAGCATTAGATATGTACATACAGCAAAATAGATAGGTTTGCAGGTCACACTAAAATTTTATATTATAATGTTACTTATATAAAATCTATTATGTTATAAGAATGTTAGTGTATAATCTTATATATAAAAATGAATTGCTGTTCGTTAATCTCGCTAAAATTCGAGAACGGTTGGGCCGATTTGAATAATTCGTTTTTTGTTTTGTTCGCTAAAATACAGGGAAGGTTTAAAAATAAAAACGAATAGGTAGGGTAGGAAAAGTGGGGTAGGGTAGATATTCAGTTGACGGGGGCGAAGCCGCAGGCACAGCTAGTATAACATAAAATGTTAGTGTGGCCTGCAAACCTATCTAGTTTGATTTGTGTACATCGTAGAATAAATAATTAATTATTATATAATATAATGTACAATTGCATGATTGTAATTATTTTAGAACAAGTTTATCTAAGCAAATGCCAGAAATGTCAATTTTAAACTAACAGAGAGCCAGTGAAAACAATACAAATTAATCGACGTAATTGATACAAAAACTGAGATGTAACAAGAAGCCCTTAATTTATTGTTTAAACTCCAGAAACGGCAGATTGAATTCGTCAAAACCTCTTTTATTACAAATAACCGTAAAAAGAATTCAAAAGAAAAGAGACAGCATATAAAATATGCTGTTTTTTGCGATATAGTGATATAGCGCCGTCTCTCTTTAAAAAGTAAAAATGTAAATCAAACTCCATTTATTCTTAGATTTGACGTTCAATGTTTCCATACAAAATCCAACGATAGTTTTGTCCCAGATTGCACTACAGAATTTTTGATGTATAGCTTGACGTATTGTTAGTAATATCAGTACTCAAAAATAAATCAAGGAATAAAAATGTTTTTTGATTTTCGCAGTATTCGTATTTGTAGGGATATTGAATTTTGCACTGATGTTTCTACTGGCGAACAGTGTACACACACGATTTGACTTCGAGAGATTATCATAAATATTGTGAGCAGAAAATGTCGAAGTGAAGTGGTTTTAAACTGAATTGAATATTTTTCCTAATCCATTGACGTATTTGATTGAGGAATCTGTTTGAGTAAGTAAGCACTGAAACTTTGTGAAAGATTTTGACTTTTAAATTCTATTTTTCTCTTTGGTATACTATGTTGACTGGCCTGTTGGTCTAGTGGTTAGCGACCCTGACTGCTAAACCAGAGATCGAGGGTTCGATTCTCACCTCATCATCCACAAATCATTGTGTGTGACGAGCAAGATAATTTTGTTCGGTGTCTGGGTGTAATTTATTTAAAATATGTATGTATTTAGAAATTTATAAGTATGTTTATTAGTTGTCTGGTTGCCATAATACAGACTCTGTCTAGTTTGGTATCTGAAGGCCGTGTGTGAGTGGTCCCAAGATATTATTATCATTTTAAGATATTACTTTTCCTCTCTATAAACTTTGATAATATTTAAAACATCACTTGATTTTCAAAAGAGAAAATCTGATCATTTTTATGTAAATTGTGACCCATATTTTAATCCACTGATCGGAGATAGAGTGGGGATTTTACGATATCACGACCGGATACCGGTTTTTCCGTACGTAAATTACGGTAAAATTCCGGTATTTTTAGGCGAATGGCGCGAGCGACATTTAGTGTTCTCGTTAATAGGACGTCAAGCGATATTGTTCTTTATTGTAGTAGTATAAAGTTTATATTCGTGCGGTTTGAAGTTTAATAATGTAAAATTTGTAATACTTTTAAGATACGTGCATGATTCTTTCAGTGCAGTGTTTCGTTTGCAGATTGCCGAGTTAATTAAATTGCTTCACTAATTTGATTCGAAGGAATCTTTTCATCTTGGTTCTTTTAAAGTAATATTGCTTTTGAGTCTGAAGTAAAAAGAATGAGTAAATGGATTTAATTAAGTAATATCTTATTCTCTGAAGGGTAGACGAAGACACAGTAAGAAAAGATTTGTGGAAAACGATATATTGTCTATTGTAGATTGTTACACAGATTAATTATCAAAATAAATTTTTTTGTACACCAAACCAACATAGAACTGCTACTAAATAATATAAAATTTAAGAAATCCCCGACAACTTTTATAGTATTGCTGATAACTTTACAATGAAAATACTAAACAAATCTTCATAAATTATAGCTAAAAACTAACTCGATCACGTCAGCTATCAAAGAAAACACTTCATAATCGGTCCATTCTTTTAGGAGCTACGATGCCACAGACAGACAGACCGACACGTCAAACTTATAACACACATCTTTTTGCGTCGGGGGTTAAGAACTAATATTACACAATTTTAAACTATTGGCTATACAGTATCTAATTAATATAGCTATCTATTACCTACAAGAATCTAATTAATAATACATCAAAAAGAATTGCGAGTGACGAATTTTGGTATTTAATTAACAAATTAATTAAAAGCGACACGGATGTTACTTAGGAAAGTCAGTTTTGAGATATTGGCTATCAAACTCAGAAGGAAACTTAATAGGAAGATACAGAAAAAATATTAATGAGAGATTGCAAGAACATCTAAATGATGAAAATGGTTTTGAGTAGCAATAGCGAACAGGATCACGTAGAAATCAATTGTAGTGCAACCTTTATTTTAGACAATAGCCATGTAAAAAAAATAGCAAAAAACAATGACTATCTATCTATTTATAATTGAGCCTATTTTTATTCATATCTTTAGGCCTTTTAACAAACTATTCTATTTTGTTTATAAAATGAGATATTAAAATAAGGGTATTTTCGTCTATTGTTCTGTGATCATTTTCACCATCTAACGGCAAGACATATTTAGACGAAAAAAAAAACCAGACCAGTGCGAGTCTGACTCGCGCAACTCGCGCGTTCCGTACAAAATTTGCTGAACGTCACGGTTAATTCTGCTCCAAAAACAAACTTATTAACTATGTGGTTAAAAAAAAAGTTATCTAGTTTTGAACAATGCAATCAAATCACATTCCTAATAAAATTCAATTATGCTCCCTAAATCGATTGACAACGAATAGTTACTCAGTTAAAATGCACCGTTTTAAAATTCCAATTTTCCAACTCAATTCGTGACTATTGCGAACGTTTCCGCATTCGTGGATAGCACAAAATTATGCTCAGGTGCAATTTATAAGGTCAAGCGGACCTTGAACTTATCGGTAATGTGAATATAGTATTACCTGGTATTCTCCGGGAATATAATATATTAAGTAGGGAAATATTTATTAAGTAGGGAAGCTACTTTAGAATTTACAGCATCAGGCTTTACTGATGATATAAAATTAACAGGAACTATATTAAATAACTAATTAAATAACGAACGGATCAAGATATTCATTTAAAATTTATACCCTCCCAAATATAAAATCTATGATTATTTTTATGGGTGGACAACATCGAGATTGCTTGTACCCAGAGTAGGTAGTTGTGTAATGAAGTAAGAGACAACGAAGGTACCACAAACACTCATCTACATTGACACGTCCGGGGATCGAAACCTGGGCCTCAGAGCTAGCGACTCCTTGAAAACCGGTGTGTTTGCCACTCGACCACAGAGTTCGTCCCATTGAATTTAAAGTTGAAAAGTGTATACAAATGACTCAATAAAAAATCTAAAAGGAATAACTATATATTATAAACTAGCTGTCCCCCGCGACTTTGTTCGCGTGTTTTAGTTTAAACGATTTTTAATTTTCTCAACATTTTTCATTTATGCTCCGCTCCTATTGGTCGTAGCGTGATGTTATATAGCCTAAAGCCTTCCTCAATAAACGGACTATCCAATACAAAAAGAATTTTTCAATTCGAACCAGTAGTTCCTGAGATTAGCGCGTTCAAACAAACAAATAAACAAACAAACAAACAAACTCTTCAGCTTTATAATATTAATAATAAGTATAGAGTAATTATTTATCAGTTATGCTTTACGAAGATACATTATCATTCTTCAAAAACACGAAAATACTTGAGTCAATCAAGTCAGAGTATTTCAGGAAAAAAATATTAAATAATCTACACAAGTACACTCTACTAACCCTACAAATGCGAATACAAATACCTATCAATACTAAAATAAATATTCTTTACTTATTTAACCCAAAAATACTTGTGCCACCAAAACCACAGCTTTTATTTCAAAGTAATACTGAACAAACTTGTTATAAAAAGCAATTATTTAGGACTCGTATAACCGTTAAACTGAAGCCATTTACAGATCCAATATACGCTTGAAACAAAAATATTTGTACAGATAATAATTTATATTGTTACATAAATTGGCTGAAACTTGCCCAAAAATATTAAATGGGTAACACTTTGTTAATATTTGTTTAAAGATAATCGTTACTGGAAAAATATATGTCAGTTAACGTAAAATGGGCAAACTGTATAAATACAAAGGGTTTTTATTTGTCAACTTAAAATAATATTGAAAGAAAGAAGAGACATTTAGTGTCACAGTGTCAAAGAGCGTGCACGACTTATTAACTCAAATCCAGGCGTGCCGACAGAAGTGGAAACTTGAACAATTACAAAATATTTAGCTACTTATATACCCTCTCTGTAACATCCTGTATATATTTTCAAATTCTTCAGCAGCATTATCCTCTCTTAAGACATTGCTTAATTTATCTGTTGTTACTTTACACCTTGACAGCATGAAACTTTATGGTGATCGAAAATTGAGTTGCGTTTGAGATTTCGGCCATAACCAACTTTAATAACCAGTTCTCAACTCATTACTTAACCCACTCCCGCTGCGTGACATGTCTGCACTGAAGCCGGCAGCCGCCTTTGTCCGGTGCTAACCAGTAATAGCTAGTAATAACCGGTTATAATTACTTCATAGCTCCATGTACGGCTTTTGATCGGATGGCGTGAAATGTTTAAGGTATATGCAGATATGTGGATGTATTTTGGTGCGTTGGGTTTTAGAAATGTACTCTCATGGCTTTTAACAGTAATTAAAAAAATATATATTTCAAGTTGACCTTTTCAGGCACTTTCAAAACATTAATTGAGCATAGTTGCGCAGTTCCAAAATGTCACGCCTATGGAGAAGAACCGGCAACAAACTCTATGCGTATTCTAAATAGATAGTGGTAACTTTAATATCTATGCTTAAAATTTTCTACATTTAGGCGTTAAAATCTTTAAATAACACTCTACCACCAACGGCTTGGTCACAAGTAGGTATTTCTCGGATTTGCCTGACTAGATCGGACTCTATATACTTATACAGATGAAAAAAGGAATTCCTTTTATCATCTTTTATTTATGTAATACTTTATGCGCAAAACAGTACATAGGCGGACTTAATGCCTAAAGGCATTTTCTACCAGTCTGACCTAAGGTGATGGAGAGAAAGGAACGTGGAAGATGCACTAAGCTACTATATTAAAACAGATAAAATAATTTTACAACATATTAACATTTCTCTTCAGAAGCTTTATCTGTTGCTAATTTTGATTTGATAGCAACACTTAGATCGAAATCGTGTTACTTCAATCTAAATATGTATTGAAGGTTGCTTACAAATTCCAAAATTAATTCGCATCCTCTAAATAAATCCAACCCTAAAGGACTACCAGAGAACATCTCCTCGAGGTAAGGCCCCAGTAATTAGGGTCGCGTGGTCTCACAGACACCACGTCAGCACTTAAGTGTTAACGAAGAGGGTTTAATTGAAATTAGGCCATATTTTAACGAAATTATTGATGAACGAAACGTCACGTGTAGGTAACAATGATAGTGGGGTCTGAATAATTTATAGTCAATCAAATCAACCCTTCGTATAGATTTTATTTATTTATACTTAGATTTTATTGATTTTCTTTGTCAGTATGAAAATACTTTTCCATACAAATTATCCCCTTAGCTGCTCACTAGGTCAAAAGACCATTCTATCATCAGCATCATCATCATCCACAGCCTTTGTTATCCCACTGTAGGGCATATTCCTCTCCTTTCACTTGCCTTCTCTCCAGTCCTATGCTAGTATCATTCAGATTCGACCCGAAACTTTAGCTGTGTCGTCCCGGACGACCGATGCTTTTTTTGCCTAACCTGGCCAAGGATAGGCAAAAAAAGCCCATTCGGTCAATGCCTTACTCTAACTGCCATCACGACATTCTATACTCGACAAAAATACATACAAAACGTAACACAGTAGTCGGTATACATCTCAATCCTATGAAACACCGAAACAAGGGGCTGATACAGACAGACCGACAAAGCTACGGACCATTTCAGATTACATAGCAACCAAAGTAATTGAGTTTGTCCCTCATTAACAACTGAGACCCTTTGTCATATCCACGTCTCTTTTATTTCATTGTCAAGCTAATCTAGTTGATATGACTGGTATTTATATGTTATCAAATGGGCAAAGGTGACGGGGATATTACAGAACCGCTAATTCTTGTGGGGTTTGTAGTACGAGTGGTGAGTATTGGCAGAGAAATCTTTTATTTTTGAGGCAAAATGTCATACTTCCAAAAGCGAATTTCCCAATGTATAATATTATTGTTGAATATCCTAATATAAAAAGAAGAGACATAAAATCAGTTTTTATGACAGTTAACTATTTTGCACTTATTATTTCTCAAGCAACGTATATCTGTACATATTTCATTTACCAATACATTAAAACCAAACAAAATGGCATAACTATACTTTAAACCCAGCATTCATTCATCAAAACGTTCATTTCTTTACACACACAACATCCGATATTCATAAATTTTCGGATTTTATTCACAAAATTTTAAAGCGGCCAATTCACGTCGTCCTCACTACTTGACCCGGAATATTTTCACACTTACGTAAAACAAAACAAAAACGTAATACTCGCGTCTGTACATCCCCCTTTTAGTCAGAGAACGAAATCTACAACAAAGGGCCATCATTCGGTACCTTATTGCTTTCCCTTTTTTATTTTGATCGCGTATGTTGTACGAATAATTGCAATTTTGAAAGATGAATCGTTGGAGATTAACGTTCGCCATTTTGTAGGCGCAAAATGCCCAAACGTTGTACTCAGAACCTATTACAATTAAATTAATGTATCATCCTATACTTTTTGATGCTATAACATGAAAATACAAAGCAATAAGACATGTGTTTAGTAGATCCTAATTTTGTAAGACGATAATTTGTCAACTCCCCTTATATTTATAGGAACGGTATTAGGTACTGATTAGGTTTGACTTCTACCGAGAATTCCCTAATACAACCTCAATATAACTTAGTATAATCTTGGGGTTTAAGCAAGAGCTCTACCAAGTATTGCATGGATATTTCCGTTCTATATCGACATTCGAACTAAGTCTAGAAAAAAATTATAACTTAGTAAACTAGAATTTCTTGATACTATATTTTACGTATTAAGTTTTAATTATTTTCGGTATTAATTTAAGTGTTAATAGTTTATTTTAGATTTTTTGTAATGTGTATATATATAGTTAAGTTCGCTATAAGATATTTTTTTCTTTTATATTTAATTATTAGTATTAGTTATATCCCAGTAATAAGTATTTGCAATTGAAAAAGAATTCTAAAACCTTTCCCAAATAAAAACTGTTAAATTACAAGTACGTTTTGTCGTATCTACTTTTGGAAAACAAGACACACCTACATAAAACAAAGTCGAGTCAGTAACACCATATATAACTCAAGAATGGGTGGACAGATTTTCATGATCTTTGATTTGTTGGGTTCGTCTCCACCTCAAACAGCAAAATAACTGTCAAAACCTCGAAAAAGTAAAAAAAAAAAACATGTCTTACGGGACTAATTACGAGGGTGAAACCGCAAGGCACACCTAGTTTCTTCATAAACGTTTTGTGAACTTCATTCCTCTATGTCAGCGAATTCTATTCTACCAGAAACAATAGCCCAGACTTCGATACTCACACAATAGCGATCAGACTGAAAGATTACATGTAATTGTTTTCTTAGAACAAACTTGCTATTGTCGACCGTTGAAAGAATCTATCAAAGTTTTTAATTATGATTGCGATACTGTGAGGCGATCGTTTTGTCTTTAGTATGATTTGTTTACGTTTTTACTGATGGAATATTTACGTTTGTATTGATTTTGACCTAGTCACAATTTTTTTTACTGCCTTTATAAGGCTTCTGAACCCGAAGGTTGCCAACGTGACCCTATTACTAATAATAATAATAATAATAATAATAATAATATTTATTTGCGTAAAACATGGTATATAAGGGTGTTAAATACAAGTTGAGGCACAAGCATGTTTAGCTAGGATAAAACATAGCATGCAAAAATTTTAAACCACATTAACATTTTTTATCTATAAATTCTTTTAAACTATAAAAACTACACTCGAGTAACCACTTATGAAATTTAATTTTAAATAATTTTGTATTTAAAGCTTTGAAATGCCTGGGTATTTTATTATAAATACACACACACATTGCCAAGCAGTTACTATTGTATTTAGACAGTCTAGGCAAATCATTTAACACTAGTTTATGTGGATCTCGTCGGTTCCGAGCATTGACATCATTTGCAGTCTTAAATAGTTGCTTATTTTTCATAACAAACACACATATTTCGTAAATGTAAAGCGACGGTAACGGTAACAAACCAAGTTTTTTAAATATTGGTCGACATGAGTCGTCGGGTTTAAGTCCACAAATTGCTCTCATGCACTTTTTTTGAGCGATGAATGCTCTTTGGAAGTCAGTGCTGTTACCCCACATTATTAGTCCATAACGTAACAACGATTCGACGTACGCGTGGTATGACATTACAGCAGTTTTTATATTAGTTACATTTTTTACTTGTTTTAATGCATAAACAAATTTATTTATTTTAGTGCTAACATTGTCTATGTGCTCTTTCCAGTTAATGTCTTTATCTACTATTACACCTAAAAATCTGGTACGCGTTACTTCATTGATTTGATTAATATTGAGTTTAATGTCATATTTGGAATTATTTGATCGATTAAATTGGATGTAAACGGATTTGTCTAAATTTATCATCAAATGGTTAATGTCAAGCCAATGCAATAATTTGTCAATTGTATTATTAATGTCAAGTTCATGTTCTGAAACGGTACTTAGTTTTTTATTAGATGTCACTATAATAGAAATATCGTCAGCAAATAATACGCATTTATGGTTAGTTATTTTTATGATGTCATTTATATAAATGAGGAATAATATTGGGCCCAGCACACTTCCCTGTGGCACGCCATATTTATTATGTTTATATTCCGATGAATAGGATATTATTACATTATTTTCATTTTTTTTTATTGATGATGACACATTGCTTTCTATTGCTTAAATAGGACGACAGCCACTGAAGTGCCGGTCCTCTAATACCAACAGCTTCCAATTTTTGTAGCAATATGTCATGTGATACCAGATCGAAGGCTTTCGATAGATCAAAAAAGAGGCCTGTAGTTATATAATTATTATTAATATTTGAAAGTATAGCTTGCATGAGGGAAAAAATAGCTAACGATGTGGACTTGTTCTTTTGGAATCCAAATTGCTGGTCACTTATAATATGAAATTTATTGCAAAAGTCAGTTAACCTTTTAAACATACATTTTTCAAAAATTTTAGACAATATCGGTATAAGAGTTATAGGTCGGTAATTGTTGATGTTACATTTATCTCCCTTCTTGAATAAGGGCTTTATTAGAGACAGTTTTAATTTTTCAGGAAAGGTGCCTTGTGAAAATGACATGTTTATTAAATGCGTCAGAATACCAGTAAGTTCATTGCAGCATGCTTTGACGATTTTTGTATTGATCTCATCATAGCCCTCCGACCTAGTGTTGGACAGAGACATTATTTCCTGTCTTACCTCGATAACCTCCATTGGTCTAAGAAACATAGAGTTGATACACGTACTTTTGAAGCGGTTTTGATTTGTGCTTTTTTCCCCATGTACATGCGTTAATTTAACATAATTGTTATTAAATATAGTAGCCATTTTTACAGGGTCTGTAGTTATTGTTTCATTGAATTTAATACTTTCTATATTGTCTTTGTGAGTGTTACTGTTTATTTCCGTTTTAATGACATTCCATGTGGCTTTACACTTGTTATCGTGATTATGAATATATTTTATATTTGCACTCTTTTTTGAATTATAAATGCATTTATTTAGCAGACTGGAGTAGTTTTTATATTTAGTTTTATTGATTAAATTTTTATTTTTATAATATCCATACCGTAGCTTCCGTTTAGTTTTACAGCTTTGTCTCAAACCTTTACTTATCCACTTTTGTTTGTTTTCCTTATTACTATTGATTTTAACTCTTACTTTAGGAAAACAGAGAGCATACAACAGACACAATAGCTCATGAAAATCATTGAATGCACAGTTAGTGTCAGTTTTGAGATAAATATCGGACCAAGAAAGATTTTCCAGACATTCTTTAAATTTGCGGATGTTGTCTACGTTATAGTCTCTTTTATAAATATAGTATATTGTTGATTTCTGTGGTTTATTTTTGATTGGAAAGCTTAACATTTGTGCTGTGTCGTGATCAGACAGATACAGGGGCAGTACAGTGGCAGTTGCATTGGCAATGTTGCTTAAAATATGGTCAATACAAGTTAATTTGCGAGTTGGTACCGTGATGTGCATTTTTAAATTATGATTGTAAGATAGATCTTGCAATCCATTTGTGATGTTACCTTTTTTAAGAGTATTTATGTTTAAATCACCGGCCACAACTATATTTATTTTGGACTTATATTTATTTGACAAATCGTGCAAAAAATTGTGTAATTTTGTTAAAAACAGATTTGGATCAGATTGAGGTGTTCTATAAACACACATTACTATCAATTTATTATTTATTATTTCTATGCCACAAGCTTCAAACGTGTTTTGAGTTGCGTAGTTTTTCACAAATGATAGCTCTTTATAAAGTAAACCCATTTTCACTAATATGCATGTGCCACCTCTTTGCTTTTCTCTACAGTAGCTGGTAGCCAACTGATAGTTGCAGATTTTTACATAATTTTCATAACCTTTTTTTACAAAGGTTTCAGATAGACATATAACATCTGGATCATTATTCGCTTCTTTTAACTCCTTAATAGTAATTTCTAGTAGTTCTTGTTTAGATAATAAACTGGCTATATTTTGATGGAGTATTCTGAACTGGTGTGTTTTATTAGTTTGAGATACGAAAAAAAGAGTCACGCTTGTTTAACACAGGAAAGTAATAAGGTATAGTCCCTATTTGACCTTTTGAGTTGTGTTGCAAAGAGGAACTATGTTCGTGGGGCGTTGTACTCTCAATACGACCAAAGTAGTAAGGGATTGTCCCTTTTTTGGGTTTATCTGTAGGAACGTTTGGTTTGGAACTTGATTTGTTACTCGCTATTATTTTTCGTATTTCGCTCGGATTTAAATACTTATCACTATAATCACAACAATCTATAAGATAATTTATCGACTTACAAACATCGGATATATTAGTAGATGTTTGATTTACGAAGTGACAATTTTTATAACTATTACAAACATTTTTTATGGAGTAGTTTAACTTACGGACACTGAGGTACATGTTATTGACGACATTTAACACAATAATAGTGTTATTTATGAATGTATTTAATACAATTTGCAATTGAGACAACAACAGGTTAGGGTTGTTGTCATTTTCACCTATGCATATCACAAGTTTGTGTTCAGTGGTCAATTTAGTATTTCTGCAGTTTGCTATAATTTCATTACTAGGCGCATTTGGCTTTGTTTCAGCAAAGAGTCTATATTTTTCATACTGCGTATTAGTCCTTGAGTGTGAGATGGCTGCTGCTAGTCCGACGCAACGCTGAGTACCAAAGATGAATATCTTCCTTTCGGGGATATTATTCCCGTCTGTGGCAACACATGTCTGAGCACTGGCGGTGGTCACGGAGTCTTGCTTCAGTTCTTGATTTACGGCTGATTCACAGACATTGTAACTACTTTGCATTATGATTGCAATGCGTTCATGGAGAGCTGCAATCTCATGCTGTGCAACCTTTAATTGCTGCTGTAAGGTTACGATTTCTTGTTCCAGGGATGACACATTTGCGTTGTCATTGGGTTTGGATTTCAATTTCACCTTTCTGGATGATGATGGTAAAGAGGATGGTGTAGAAAGTATGTTGTGGAGTGGAGTTGACAGAGCTGGCCTTTTTTTCTTGGTGTTTGGACCCGGACTTGAAAATATGGAGGGCGACTGGCATAACGATTTTAATGTTTTGTTTTCTGCAGTTAACTTGTTTATTTGCTTGTGTAGATCGGTGTTTTCAGACAGTATATTTCCTAGTTCATTATCGGTAATTTCGAGTTTTAATGTGAGCTGTGCAATTATCTCCTTCATTTCTGAGGTTGATACTAAGTCGGACACAGACACAGTGCCGTCAACACTCATTGACAATTTGTTAGGAGTACTGTGCGATTCAATAGATGTATCGCACTCAGTCAATATGTGGGAATCAACTAAATCTGCAGTATTTTGAACCGTAGATTGACGTTTAAACGAATCATCACGTACTACATCCTTGGTGCTTTGTGGTTGTTCCGTTGGTGAGGGTGTTTTTATAGCACTTAGTTTTTTTCTTAAAGTAATGTTGGGTTCAGCGTCAGTATTGGCGTATTTCTTGCTTCTAATGCAAGTCTTACATCTCCATTTCTTTTTTTCTTCTTGATTTTTGAGGCGATATGTGGGTTCTGGATAGCCATCACAATCGAAATCGAATATATTATTACAGGCTGAGCACAAGGCGGTATTTCTTGCATTTACCTTTTTTTTACATTTAAAACATGTTACTTGTGCTGCCATCTTGCGGGTGATGACAGTACTTGTCGATTGCATACTTTAGAACTTTTAATGAATGACGGATGAAATACAAAAAGACGATTGCGGGAGGCGGATTTGAACTTAGTGCACTATGAACTACTCAGTTTCCAGTTGCACCTTATGCCTACACGCCACTTGACAGTTATCAATTGTCGTGAAATTACAGTTCTCTAAAATGTTCTTTTTAGTTTTGAACGTTGGTACGCAATGTTTGAATTTTAAAATTTGAAATTATACCGACTTTATTATTTATCACTTATTTTGCGAAAACACTTTTACATTCTAGAATTGTACATTAAGACTGTTTATTAAATAGAAGTTTACCTTAATTCGCACTGTGTTCATTGGTATTAAATAATTATGTGGAAAATCACTGTATTTGGCGAGATGTAAACAAAACTTTTACCACTGTGTTTAGCTTAGTTTTTATACACTATTACTGGATGTTATGTCGAGATAACGTTGTCACATAATTATTGCACTATTTTCTTGAAGTTAACTAGAAATTTGATCACAAACTATGTTAATTAGATTTTTAAACAATTTTAATACGCGGAGACGATGTTAACCGTGGCACTAGCGCCATCTATCTCTAAGCCTCCGCTGTCCGTCCGTTTGTCAGCGAGCTGTATATCAAAGACCGTAATAGCTAGAAAATTTAAATTTTCAGTGTGTATTTTTCTGTTGCTGATATAACAAAAAATAATAAAAATAAATTGAAATGAAAGAGCGCTACATAAAATGGTACAGAACCCTTCATACGCGTGTTCGAATCGCACTTGCCAGGCTTTTTTTCATCTTTTGGTATTGTTTTCACACTTTAATTTATGAATATTATAGATCTTGGAGTATAAGCTTTTAGAATTTACAAATGTTTTATGTTTGTAAACGAATTCCTACGGAACCTCTTGACCGATTTTTAAGTTTTTTTTTTTGTGTTTATTTGGTAAGTCTAAGAACAGGGTCGTAGGTGATAACGGCGGGCCTAGAAAAACAACGAGTGCCGGTCAGCTAGAAGTATATATAATAGAATTATGTACCATAGTTTTTAAAAGTATGTTCAAATAATTATTTTGGTTTAAAAGAAAATAATGAAATAACAACTGAACGGTTAAAGTTTCGGCATCTAGAAATCTGTCGCAATAATAAAGAAAGTAACAATAAAGTTCATTAATTAAAAATATATGAAATATTTATCATTTCGAATACCAATTGTTCGATAAAAGAACGTTGCAAATTAAAATACTTCGAACACTTACAAATTAAATTGATTGTATTTGGTATGCAGAAAACTTCGTCGTTGGAACTATAAAAAAAAATATTGAGAAGAAAAGTATTTTAACTGCATTTTCTACTATTTGTCGATGAAACATTTTTATGGTTTATGAGTTTTACTTAACAAAAAATATTTGTAAGGAAATACAGTAATATAAATCACATTAACGATTTTTAAACCGACTTCAAAGTAATAAAAAGTGCTTTAAAGCTTTAGCTTTTAAGGTTGCTCATTTAAATAAAAGTAAATCTAAAGGGTGGATCCAAGCTGAAACATATTATCAGCCAACAAACAATGAACTATTTGTCAGTATAGTTCTATACTTACAATAAATAATTTAACGATAAATAGGTCGAACTACTGAAAGGAAAATACATAATTATATATTAATTTCAGTCTAGACGCAAAAAACAATGAGTTTTACTAACGACAAATATTTTTGATCAAATTACAGTACCTAACGATAAATTTCTTGAATACAATATTGGTAGGAACATTAAATTATATGTCTACATTAATGTAAAAGTATTTCCTTCGACAAAGCAGATTGGTTTGGTAAAACTTTTGGGCGTTTCTTAAGAAAGGTGGAATAAATAATGGACTTTGCCTCTTTAAGGAGACGCTATTAAGGTAAATAATATTACATAATAAATAAGTATAATAAATGTGGACAACATCACTACCGTTTCTCTGAACCCGACGCAAAGGAGGTACCACAAACACCCAGAGAGACAATTTAGAAAAGTAGTTTTCTACATTGACCCATCCGGGGTTGGAACCCGGGACATCAGAGCTACACCTTGAAAACTGGTGTGTACTGTACGCCACTCGACCACGGAGGTAGTTAAAGAACGTATGTTTGCTTGTGTGCATGTTGGTTACCATTTTTCTATGACCACTTGACACAGATGACTGGAAATAAAATAACAATATATATTTAGTCCGTTAGTTCGATAATAGAAAAAAAATAGATAAAACAAATCAAAGTTTAGGAGTGGGTATGGTACAAAATCGAATGTCAATAAGTAAGCAACAACAGCTTACTCCATAATCATACACCGCATTAAACCAGATTTCAACCCTCAAACATTTCAAACCAAAAATCGTATAGAAATTCATGAAACGCAAAAACTGCTGACGCTTCATTTCAAAAATCGAAACTACATTTAAATAAATGTCGTTTCTCATCTAAATCTGCGCTAGTATTGGTTCTATACATCTTGTATCGAGTTGCTGCACATCGGATCGTGCCAAGTTTTGATTTGACTACTTAGTGACACGGGAGTTAGACTAAACGGGCTGTGATCTTCGACAGACACGTTTGTTATTCCACTTTTTGTTGCTTGTTGGGTGAGCGAAAATATACGATGGAAATTGAAACTGGTTGATTTTATATTGGTGTGGTTAAATGAGCTGCAATCGCGTCAATTATATAAGAGTAGCTTTTGCCTGAAACTTCATTCGCGTAGAAGTCGAAAATTGTTTTCGACGTTCCAATTTTAAAGAGTATTTATTGCATTGCACCAGTTTTATGTGAGATCAACGATTTTTGAATAAAATTGAATTGAGTTTCAAAATCAAAATATTTTTATTTCGAGTAGGCCTTTTCAGGCACTTTCAAAACGTTAAATGACTCAAGTTGCGCGGTTCCAAAATGTCACTCCTATGGAGAAGAACTGGCAAGAAACTCCATAGGTTACTCTTTTTTTAAAAAAAAGGTTATATGTTGATACATACAATGTTAAAAAAGAAACACAATTATCTTAAAATATGCGACAACAACGTAAATGTAGTAAATATGACAACAAAAATGGAAGAAAAAAAAATATATAATTAAGAAATCGTACATTTTACTTTAAATAACATTGTCGACATATTAACAATGGTCTGATGCCTGAAGTACCATAGAAAATAAACATGTGTTTACAAACAAGAAAATTGTGTGTCAAAATAAAATGTAATTTGAATCAAAAGCACTAAGGAGTATTGATATTAAAGATGCAAATCACCCCTTAAATAATTTTCTACCCCTTTTTAACCCCGTTAGGCGATGATTTTTAATAAAAGACGAAAAACGTCTTTATGCAAAATTTGAATTAGATTGGACTAAGGAATCACGTTGTCCCTTACAAATTTTTCCCTATTTTTTTTACCCTTTTAAGATCAGAATTTCGCAAAATCCTTTCTTATCGGATGCCGACGTCATACAAAGGACACACCCTCCAAGTTTCAAGTCTATACGATCAGCGGTTTAGGCTGTGCGTTGATTCGTCAGGCAGTCATTCAGGACAAATCATTTTATATGTATAGATGACTAACTGACCCGACAAACGTTGTTTTGCCATGGCCAGCTACTTAGGGGTATAAAAATAGCCTACGACTTATTCTCAGACCTACCAAATATAGACAAGAAAAGTGGTCAAACCGTTTCAGAGGAGTTCGATAAGAAACACTGTGACACGAGATTGGAAGACTAGACGTAAAAAAATAAAATAGGTAGTTTCTGTTGTGAGTTTTACTTTAAACATAAAATGAGTTGCCTAAAAAATAACAGAAAAAAAACACTTACAATGATAATAGACTGTCTATTCATTTTAAACATAATATATCTTAAAATAAAGACGAAATTGCTTCGAAAGAAAACAATTCAATAGCTTAAATAATACATTACAGTAGAACCTGTATGCATCTCCCGCTCACCCACATATCTCCAATGGGACAATCTGGTTCACATTGATTACCCTCCTTTACATATCCTGGAGGGCAATCATGAGGATGATACGCCGTCCCTCCGTCTTTCTCAACGCAAGCATCGTCCATCTTTCTATAGTTCTCAATACAACCTTTTGAAGAAATCAATATTCTTGGTCCCGATGTATGACATGGATAAGCTCCAAAACGATCCATTTGTATCACCACAAAAAGAAAAATGAGAAGAAATGTATACATGTTGCTAGACAGCTTGTTGTGAACTGATTAAATACTGTTTTAACTTAAAAATGTTATTTTTACATTTATTATTTCACGCTTCAATACTGAAAATGTTTTTTTAATTCTATTACATGGGAGTAAAACAAGTTCTCAATTGCTTGAAATTGAAGAAAAATTATTTGATGAAATACAGCTATCTAGTTACCTACAGTTTTTCATGAAATTTCGCTTACTGGATGATATTTTTATTATGAAATTGGAAGTTAAAACCAAGTCGTTTAGGTATGACTCAAAAGGTACAAAAAAACAAAAGACGGATTTCAAAATCATTTAATTTGATGAAAATTAGAGAATATTAAAAAAAAAACATAGTTTCGCTAAGCTTTGCCTAATGGTTTTTAAAGTTGTTTCCAAAATATTAGGTTGAACTAAAAATATGAGGAGAAACGAGTAACAAATAAAACTAAAAAAAAATACTGCTAAAAAAATAATGCTTTGGTCTACCCGAGACCAAAATGCCTAAAAATGTGTCAAAAACTATTTGTATTCATAATAGAAGGAGATTTGAATGAAATTTTTGATATCAGAAGGAGTAAAAACATTCTGCTTCTCTAAAAATACTGCAAAAATAAATAGTCGGCCATAAAGATTGATTATAAAACTATTATATTACAATTTCATCTAAATTGGCGAGAAATCTTAAACAATAAAACTCAAATCAAATTACAAATATTTGAATGTTGTCAAGTTGTTAGCACTTTTTACATCAGCCATGAACAAATTTCTTATCATCCTTACTTTAATCGCAAAACTTAAGGTCAACTGTTAAGATGAAGATGATTTTATGAATGCTGTACGTCAATATCCGAGTAAAAAGGAAACGGAATACGTTAGTTTTATAAGAAATCCAGGTCCAATGTGAGACACTTTGGACCTGGATTTCTGGTTAGGACAATCTTGTTCACATTGATTACCCTCCTTTACATACTCTGGAGGGCATTCGTAACGATGATACACTGTCCCTCCGTCTTTTTCGTCCATCCTTCTAAAGTTCCCAATACAACTGTTTAAAGAAATCAACATTATTTGTCCCGATGTATAATATGGATAAGCTCCAATTGGACCACCACAAAAAGAAAAATGAGAAGAAATTTATATCATATACATAGTCAATACCGGAGTAAAAAGGAAAAGGAATACGTTAGTTTTAGGAGAAATCCAGGTCCAATGTGTTTAGATGGCTATTTCCAAGTGGATCACCGCTGTATCCAAGCCCAACAAAGACAACTGGCTCCTGACGCAGACAAAATAGCAGAAGTAATTCTAGCAAATCACGAACTTACTGCAGATGAAATGCTGGGTTTAGTTTATGAAGTGTAGAAAGCTAAAAACAGACACAAATTTGAGGCACCAAGACAATTTTCGAAAAAACATTGAATGGCCTAAATCATTGTTTTTATGTATTTCAGCTTTTATATTCAGCAGTGGCTTACTGATGGACTGCTAAATTGGTCGCTGCGTCTATAAATCTTTTTTGAACGGTAAAAAAATATGTCATTGCAGGTTTCAAAATAAATGATAATACTAGCCTATAAAAGCTCCAGTGCTGGGCACAGGCATCTTCTCATGTAGAAAAGATAGGGGTTTAGGTTGGCAATTTCAGATCCCAATTATCGGAATCCAGGTTTACTCACGATGTTTTTTTTTTCAGCGATTGTTAATTTTATGTCTAAGAATAAAATTAAGAAAGTAAAAAAAGAAATTTAAGCAATAGATTTTTATCTAAGGTTAGTTTAACTGCAGTTCAAGTATTCTGTACCATTAGCACCATCTGGTGACTCCATCTTCAAATTCATGTAAAGAATAAACCTACCAAGATAAATTAAGGATCCAAAACACTTTGATTTTATAGTTGTTAGTTAAAGAGTTACTAGGTATTGAACAAATCTTTAAACAATTAACATTCAACTTGATTTATCGACGATAGATTTTCCGGATCGGTGGGGAACGGTTTCAGACAAAAGAGCCAACAGCAAATTCAAGAAGATCTTTGCCCAGCAGTGGGACACTTGAAAATGTTATTAAAAACACATCTATATTTAAATCAACACCGTTTAGGATATTTAATGGACTTAATAAGTATTAAATTGTATTTCATTAAAATAACAGAACGATTTTTATCGTTAAATTCTAGATTTGCTCTATATTTATTATACCATAAAAGCATTCTGTCTGAAGACCCGAAATTCGTAATAGTATTAATAAAGCCACTTCAACCAACCATATACTAAATCATACCCCACAATACATTAAACATAGATTTATTTTAATGATGGCTACCTATCGTTGTCGATGATCGCAGATGCCATCTTCCACAAAAGTAGAGTCACAGATCTCCTCGGTAAAATAATGTCTTGACAGTTGATTTCAATCACCGCGATAAAAAGGAAAAGGATAAGTACCTTGTAAAACTGCCGTTGACTGTTCACTGAAATTGCAATTTTTCTTGAATTCAAATCTACATAATATCTGAAAAAAAAATCATTTTACGAATATTTATAGAAATTAGGGTAATTTTCATGAAACATTGATTTCTAATCAATATTTACGGTACGCTATGTATAATCAATTCAGACCTAAGTGGGGATACTAGGTGCGTTTGAAAAAAAAAAATTAAGAAAAAATCATCTAAATGTCTTTTTAAATTTGAATATTTTTATACAAAGTATACAAAGATGCCGATGGCCAGTTATTCAAATGAAAATAATACAATAGACATTTTTTATAATTGGTCTTAACTCAAATAAATATAAATATCTAATTATATTAAATTAACTGTAAAATTTGATTAGAAATAAATTTAATGTATAAAAATATTGTGTTTTTATTTTTGTTGTGCAAATTACTCCTTTAAATACCAAACAGCTGAATGTATTCTTCCATTCACGAAGTGCTTTGCAAGTGAGAAGAACTAAATCCAGCCATGTTCAAGTTACTTATCGTCGTTGCCGCAATTGCAATAATTGGAATTAACTGTCAAAATGAAGAAAAAAGAGCCTTGCAGGTTGAAAGAATACGCGTGTTTCCGTTACGGCCACGATTCAAACCTGGTTCTAAGAATATTTTCCAAAACAGATCAAAACCCTACCTTGTTGTTAAATCTGCTTACTCTTACAACGTCCTTCAGTCAGAAATGAGACAGTTGGAGACAACAGTGAAATCTTTATACAACCTCGCTAAGCAAGCGGTGATCGCGTTGGAAATTTTAAACCGAAACTCACATATTACAAATCTATAAATATTCATCGAATATCAATGAACATTGGTGGCCTTATTTATAAAAATCTGGACGGTTTTAACAATTGCTAAGAAGCTTCTAAATTCAAATACTCTATAGAAATTTTTAAATAAGAATCTGCTAATCAATTGGTAATCATTGTTGAGATTTTTATATATAAAGCTATTAATGGTTTAAATAATTTCTTTTTTGTTCTGTCGATCGACTTGACTTACGTGCTATTTGGTCTGCCACGGGAAACATATTGCCTTTCCAAATCTGCGCCACAACACTCAGTCACTGTCTGTCATGAAATGTTTTTTTTTTCAATACTCTTTGTTTCTCCACGTGTAAGTCATTTCAGTCACTATTTTTTTTTTATAGCCTATACAATCTCTTTCGGATAATACTTGCAATGTGACAGTCTTTGAAATTATTAATTAAAAGTTTATAAACCCATTCAGTGTAATTTTTGAAAATACAGTTCGATAACTTAATTAATAGAATAGGTTTTTATTGCGAGTACAGCACGTCAGTTTTAAATAGTATAACGTACAGACAGCGGCAGAGACAACAAAGTCTCGGCCTCTGTCTGTTCGCTTAGATCTTTTAAACTACGAAACGGTTTTTATTGCAGCAATAGATAGAGTGATTCAAGAGAAAGGTTTATATATATAAATTATGTCTAAGAATAATAATGGCTACTTTATAAGACATGCATATTATAGTACAGTAATAGCGAGAAATACATGGATTTGTAATGTTTAAAACTTAACCGTGCGAAGCTGGGCGTGTCACACTAGTTTCAAATAAATAAATGTTTAAAAGACCTTTTTTATGTTGCGTTTATTTCTGTATTATTATTAACATTACCAAGGCGTACATCATAATATAATCGTTAGATATTTGTTTGAATGCTTTTAAATTTTCTACTTAAAGTATTTTTAACCAATACATTTCAGAAAAAAAACAAATCCCACACTAAAAGTCAAAAGTCGAAGTGATTTTTTCAAAGTATTTTACTTTCTCAGGTGTGTGCAAGGATATCTTCTTACGAACTAAATAAATTTTAGTGTGCGCTTTAAAATAAAACATGTATTATCTTTATAACTACTAAAATCATATGCTGGCATCATCATTAGACTCAGGAAATCATCTAAAGTAAGATAACCTACCGATACAAATACAAGGATCCCGAACACGTTGGTTTCATCGTGTATATTTCAGGAGTTGCTATTGAACACACATAACAACTTGTTGATGACATATTCAAATGTATAAATTCCTTTGTCATCAACACTTAGCACTAAAAATATTAGAGAATTCGTCGAGATACTTTTAACAACCTTAAACACGGTAGGATCATCATGATTGTGTAGGTTACTTGTTTGTATGGCTATCTTCTGACTTCATCATCATGCCCTAAGAACCAAACAAGCATATTTTAGTTTATGCCAAGACTCAGAAGATCCTACAAAAAAGATTCATTACTAGCAGAAATGATGAGTCATACTTCAGTCTCATTTTGTCATAAACTCTTAAAACTTATGCATATTACCTTTCATACTTTTTGGACTGCACGGATAGACTAGTGGTATAAACACCACGCCAATTACTACTGTACGCGACGTGCCGTGGTTTCCATCCCCACGTGGGACAACCATACACAAATGCTAGTTCCAAGTCTGAGTGTTATTTGTGCGTCTGAATTGAATGTTTGTAAAACCAACACAAGGATACACACACGGATCAAATTCCTTAGTGCAGTAGTGGTTATTAAAAAAAAAACTTAAATGTATTATCAGCTTTAGTTAATTTATGGTTATTTATTAAATATATCTTTATCTTTATCTTTATCTTTATGGTTGTGTTATATATAGGATATTTTTGTCTTAATTTTAAGCTATAAAACCCCAAATAGTATAACTCCATTTAAGTTTAACACGTTTTTAAACGTCTACTTGTCCCTACTTTACACCTTAAAATGACAGAGACGGCATGAGACTTAACAGCGATTTTCATTATTCGGCCAAAAGACTTTAGTCATTTAGACTGATGACCAACGAGTATGTATATTTTCATCATTAGGTACTATTTTATAGTGTGTTTTCTGAAAGAAGTCTCAGTAGAAATAAGTATCTATGCTTATAGCGGAATATGTTTTCGATCGGCGCTGTCTCCCTAAACGTATGGGCCGAGGTAAAGCGCCTGCTCGTTCCGCGAAGAAGTCAGGTTACGAACATACTCCGCGCATGCGCTGCACGCCGACCAATCGCAGCGCGGCGGCTGCGCCGACACGCGCGAGTGTTACAATAGCCGCAACCAGTACCCGGTAGGCAGTTCAGTGTGTCGTACGTATTTAACTTGTAAATAGTGATTAGTGTTAATAAAAGTTTATGCCTTCAAAAGCTCTCTTCAATTACTTTACCCACCCCGACAAAATGTTGTATTTCGACTACATGTGCCAAGTATCTAGACACGCGGGAGCGTATCAAGGCATGGTCTAGCCCTTATAGTTAGCCAATGAAGAAACGAGAACTGGCGAGCAGAATCCTTGTGTACTTGTGTACACGAACCATTTGAAGCCACTTTTAAACCCTTCAAAAATAATTTATATGAGGTGGTTTTAAATAAGTTAATATACTCCTAAAAGAAATATATGATGTTGCCTTACTTGAGACTGTAATTTTATCAGTTTTAACAAGCTATTTTAGTCATATCAAGGTTAAAATATTATGTTATGGCATCATGTACATTCAATGACGACCTCCGTGGTCGAGTGGCGTACACACCGGTTTTCACGGTGTCGCCAGCTCTGAGGTCCCGGGTTCGATCCCCGGCCGGGTCAATGTAGAAAACCCCTTTTCTACATTGTCTCGGGTCTGGGTGTTTGTGGTACCTTCGTTGTCTCTGAATTCCATAACACAATTGCTTTAGCTACTTACCTTGGGTTCAGAGCAATGTATGTGATGTTGTCCACATTTATTTATTTATTTATTTATTTATTTAATACTATAAGTTATGTATAAAACTGTTCACTTTCTAGATAGTCGGCGACTTTTTTTTCTTATTACTCTAATGATTTAACTTAATTTATTTCTTTATATTATTGCGAAAAAAAACATTTACTCCAAGGAGAAGAAAAATATGAACATTTTTAGTTTTAGAAATACGGAACATTAGCTCAAAAACTATAATGTGGGTTTTTTTCTTCAACTATGTTCGTGCACAAACTAGTAAACTGATATATCCCCTGCGCTGATGGCTAATCTCTGTGGAGGAGTCTGTGAACGGATTTGGCAGGAAGGATATCAATTATTTTCACCTATTCTGATCCCATTCAGATTCCACTACACCAAAACAGGATAATAAAAAATAAACAAAAATAAAAATCTAATAAATTGTGGATGTATTGTATCACAATAGTGGCACAAATTTCAGTAGCTTTAGAATTATAACAATAAATACAAAAAAATATATAAACAGAAAACAATATATTCAGAAACAAATGTGTTATCAATGTGTCAAGGTAGGCTCATAGGACTAAATTTTTATACAATTAAAAGAATTTTATTCAACAATTTATAAGTAACAACTGACCAAAAATATTTCACAATTAATTTGGTTGCAACGATTACAACAATGGGAAATAATAATTTATGCATCGCCATTGCTATAACGTGGAAGATGAGAATCTTTTATTCAACTGGAAGGCACTCATTACCATTTCTCATGGTGCCTCGAGGACAACCTCCATTGAAGACGTCTTTTCTGGTTTGAAAAAAAGGATTTGGGTACACTAATTGACAGTTGAAACTATTCACCAGGACCAAAACGAGGAAGAAAAATAGCTTGTACATGGCTGTTGTTATTAGAGTTGTCTTGATTACTTCAGTGTTTAGAGTTGAGTGAAAAATATATACTACATGCATTAACCTAAGCGTTTTTTATATAACACAGTTAATCTGGGATTTTATAAAATAATAATAATTCTATAATCAATTTTCACAGGTAATTAAATATATTTGTGCATGCTTTGAATTTAGGGTTGGCAAAAATAAAGGAAAAATATATATATATACTGAACGGTACACGGTGGTGTCGCGAGTCGAACTCGACTGAAACTGAGTTCGACTCGCGATACCACCGCCGCCGCGTCAGCTCATGATTAGGGACTCCTATTGAATCTGAAACTAGTCGGGCGATCCCGAAAATATACGTGAGTAAACCGTTTTGTTTTAAATAAATATGAATACTCCTCACGAAAGTTATTAAACAAATTTTCTCTGAGTTTTGAATCTTTATCGGTACATTATACCGCCGTTAAAGATTAGATCTTATACATGGTTATTGTAAATACTGCGGTAATTTTTATGCCGTCAGCAGCCAGTAAGTTAATATTTTTCGTTTAACACCGACACTACCACCACGATTATAGCAAGAAAGACCAATGCCTGTACTATGAGCTCATGCAGCAGAACTGTTGGCGTTGAGGAACACTACACTGCGAGTAGCAGCGTCTCTTTTCCGCAACGGCATCAGACATGCTTTAAGAGAGAGATGCTCGTAGTGAGAACGCCGTTTTCGTTTTTATTTTGTAGTTCTTCGTAATTATTTGAGTAGATTTATGTGTTTTTTATTTTTTTGTGTGTACTACACTCCAATTTGTATAATGTTGACTTACAGTATTATTATCATATTTTTATGTTTTTTTTTTATTACAATTATAAAAGTCTAGGGTTACTTGTATAGTTTTTTTTATAATTTAACCTTATAAGTATATTGAAAAATAAATACATTTAAAAAGTGACTTTATTTGTACAAGAATACAGTGCAATTTTAGTATCTGAAAATCCTACAATCTAAGCCAACCATGTTTTTTTCAATAAGATTTTATTTTACGTACTATACGATGGTTTATATTTTAATTGGTCCTATTTATTTTAAGTATGCATGATCAATCACTAATGGATTAACATTTATATATGGTAATCATATTAAAATTGCAATTTGCTGATTAAATTAGTTACACCAAGTAATTGTTATTTTACACTCGTTATAAATAGACTTGTTTAATTAAATTGGTCCTTTCTTGCCGATATTGGTCCTTATAAACATTCTTATTGCCAGCTGCGTGTGGTAATGTGGGTAAAGTTTTGGGATCTTTGCTATAAAATTTATAATAGTAAGTTCTTAAAGAAAAGTGAAAAGGAAGGCTTAAATTTATAGTATTTTTTGTAATTTGAAAATTATGCGCGTATTATTCTAATCCGAGTTCGGTCCGCGCCAACACGTCATTAGTTTTTCTGTAAAGTTCCACCTTTTTTTCTAGGATTTGTGTTTTATGCTTACTTAGTAATTTTAGTTTAGTTCTACTAAAGTTCTCAAAACTCTACCAGCTACTTTTATATAAAATCGATCTACGTAAACACAGATAAATGACACCGAGATATCGAAAGGCAAAGCCATCAAAGTTGCTAAGTCTAGAGCGCCGTCGAAAAAGGTCAACAGCAAAAAGTTATTTTTCCTCAATCGTTTTTATTTTCAAAAAGTTTTAAAGGCAAAGTTAATTAAAACACGGGCCTTCATTTATAATAACCTCCCGTTATTCTATAATATCAATATGGAATATCCAATCCAAAACAAACGATCAAATCACTAATAAGTATAGTAAGATAATTTTCGTTTCAAATTTTTTGATTAAAAAGGTTAAGTTTCTTTAATTAAAATAATACAACGAAACAAAATAAATAAATAAACAAATGTTAAAAACAGAACAAGAGCTCGCTAGTTTGAAAAAAAATCTTAGTGCGAGTGCATCACCCAATTTTGTGAAAAAAAAAAGTCGCGAGACTGGTCCAGTGACGGATTCAACAGTTTTGCGCGCGCCTCGACCCACCCCCTCAGTAGATTCTGTGCCGTCAGACCGCACGCACGTCGCCCTCAAACTCATCTTCACCGATGTTCTAAATTCAAGAAAAAAGCTCGCGTCGTACATTTAAAAATTAAACTGTATTGTTTTATACAATTTTCTTAAGTGTCGAGTGCCAGTGTTTGCGCGTATAATGTGGTACATTTTAGATGTTGGGTAGCAGAAATATCATCGCTCTGATGATAAAATGATTGAAGAAATTAGGATTTGAACGTGTTACTGCCAGGTATTGTACGCTTTAATTGTAATTAATAATGAAAATACCTTTTGTTACGTACTATCCCTATTTAATTTTCATTCAATTCAAATCAAAGCAAATTTACTTGTAAAAATATAGAAAAGCTTTAAATTCAAAAAATAAAATTTTAGCATTCAAATGTTCAATTTTAATGATTCATTCAAATGTTTTTTTGTTGCCTTTAATTTTTATTAAGGGATTGTGAAACAATAATCCATGAATATAACATAAAATATCAAGACTCTTCGGAAAAATTATACAATGTAGTGAACAAAACGTTTTAAAAAATGATAAGATTTTTTTTTTGTAAACTGCAGTTTTGATCGAGATATTGTTTTCTTAAAGTATTAACTTGTAAAGTGTGAGATATTACGTGAACCTGTAAAAACTACGCGCCAATATTACTTACAGAGAGAATAGCTTTAACACTGGCTGAATTTAGATAAAACGATATCATATAGAAAAAACTAGGTTTATTATTTAAAGAAAATATTTATCAATTTGTGTAATTCTAACTACTAAGAACTAACAAACATTAATAATTTGGAATCTATAATCGCCAACCCGCAATGAGTAAGCCTAGTGGTGCCTTCTCTACATGAGAAGAGGCCTGTGACCAGCAGTGGGATATTTAAAAAATAAATAACCAACATTAAACATTTTTAATAAGCGTGACCTTGAAATTAAATTAATTAGGTTTCCTACAAAAGAGACCTTATAAAGATTATATATTATGTGGTTATTATCATTGGTATTAATTTATACGTACCTTCTCTTATCTGGAATAGCTTATTTTACTCTGAAGGATTTTTTTTTTTTTAGAGCGCGAGTTTAATTTTTTTTTTCATTCCTTCAATTTGTCCTTCTTTTTTTATTATGTGCCTAATAAAGACATATTTAAACAAACTTCATATGTATTAAACTCAAAGTTATGTATAAATATGAAAAGAACATAAATGATTCTGTTGGAATTGTTTTTTTTTTGTTCACAAATCTTAATTTATTATAAACGAATGATATTACATGTATATAAAAATGAGGCAGAAATGTTATTAGCGCAAGTATTGCGGACTCGAAAACCTACTAATTAGGAAATTTTGAACGATAGGTATCTGTTTTACTTACCTGCTTATTCTATCTTTCCAACGGGATTATATACCAACGGGATCATGTTTTGAACGTCGGTAACTATAAAGGTCACCTAGTGTATATTATCATTGATTTAAACAAAATATTTCTACCAAGTATAATGTTATGACTATGTTTGATATTCTTTTCTTTTTTATTGTAATATAAAGTTTAACTTGAAACCTAAATAAACCTCAACAGTATAACATTAAAAGTTAATTTTACAATAGACTGATCCCACCTTTTATAATCAGTATTCAGCCATTTTGTTAATATAAACTTTTGCGAGATGAATTATTAAAATTTAATTTGAGATTTTTATCGAATTGGTCCTTTAGACCAGTGATGGTACTGAAGGGTTTTAAGAAAACTCTTCTAGACGTTGAAGATGAATTAATTCGTAGATACATAAAAAATACATTGTTCTTTAAAATAAATACCTCATTACATTTATATTCGTAAATGTAATTATAATGATTAAACTTAAATGAAGTCTCTTAGAAATCGATATCTTTTCTTCTTTCTATCACTAAGTTTAGTTGAGTTATTACAATGATGAGCTCTCTTAAAAGATTAAACCCAGTTTAATTAAAAACTAGAAATTACAAAAGCGTCAGTGATTAAATTGCTATCAGCAGATATTAATTTGGTTTGCAATTTGGCATATTAGTTCTAACATAACATCTAACTGAGGGATAGTTTGAACGATATTAAAGGTTAAGCCGCGCTCGCCGCGGTTGGTCCGTAGATGGGTGACCATTCATAAATATACCGAGACTCCGAAGAACGTCAAAAATCACGTAAAGCCGTTGGTCCCGATTGTCATTAGTTAATCTTTGACAGTCGTTAAGTCATTACAATATTCTGACAACCAGTCTTACTATGGGTACTGTGTTGCATAGTAAAATGAGTTGTTAAAAGGCAACCGGAAACCCATATCGATTACAAAAATAATTTTAGAAATCGATCCTCGAGTTATTGCCTAACAAACATAAAAAACATACTGTCAAATTAAAAACCTCCTTAGTTCAAAGTCGATTAAATTTTTAAGGACCTTTATAAGGTACTATTTGTTTCCCATGGCTCCACCCGCGTGGATGTCGGTTATCGCCTATGTCCTTTCTCAGGCTCTAGGCTATCTGTGTACCAAATTTCATTTATATGGGTTCAGTAGTTTTTGCGTGAAAGCGCAACAGACAGACAGACAGAGTTACTTTCGCATTTATAATAATAGTAAGGATAGCATCACGCTACAATCAAATGGGATGTCTATGGATGGGATGGCCAGTCGAGCAAAGCAGTAAAATAAATAAATAAATAAAATAAAATAATCTTTATTTCGGACAAGTAACATCCATAATGGGTTAGTAAGTAAATCTTATATCTATGTTAGTAAGTAACCTTAATATTTAGTGACAAGCTTATAGTTCGAGATGCTACGAACAATATCACATAACAGTGGCGAGTCGTACCTCCCTGCTATAGTCTTCAGAATGGAGTTGGAGCTGGCCCGCACCCTGCAGAGCAACGAGGCAGATTTCTGTCCGATGATGGCATGGAAGCCATCAACGTGAAAACTACAAGCAAAACAACTAAAACGAATTTATTTCCATTAAACTTTTAACAATTAAACTAAATCTAATGTAGACTATTAATAATAATTTCTTGGTAATACAAAGACGGGACCCAAGATGGCACTTCTTCGCAACTCTGAGAGCTATTTATTATGTATTCGCATCGTCTGTCGTGTTTGTCTGTTAAATAAGTAATGATCGTGTTCACATTTCGTTTACTTTATCTGTAAATTGAGGATTACTTAGTATAATCACCTGTGTAGGCTGTGTGTTTATAAGGTGTTAAGTAATGTAGGAAAAATATTGTTTATTGCCGTCTCATGAGTATAATAAATTATTAAGTATCATTATACTTTTTAGATATTTCGTTGTCAAATTGGTTTTTACTAGCCCGCCCCGGCTTTACACTGATGGTCGGGTAGTGTGAGTTTTTCCAAAACATTTCCTTATTTTTTTTATTCTAAAAACTTTGTCCTTACAAATAAGGAACATAACAAAAATAATCCGATTTGGTGCAGTCGTACGATAGTTATGGCGTAACTAATGGAAATCGGGATTCATTTTTATATATTTATGTATGATTGGTAGATTAATGGTTTTGTCATAATTTCCAAGTTGTAAGAACAATAACAATGCCTGAGAGTAAAACATACATCTATAATGTAAATAAAAATGAATCGCTGAATGTGTTGCTAAGCGCAAATCTCGAGAGCAGCTGAACCGATTTTGCTTATTCTTTTTTTGGAATATTCCTTGAAGTACGAGGATGGTTCTTACGGAGAGAAAATTTTAAAAGATAAATAAATAAAGAATCGACTGTTAGCCGGTACGAAGTTCGCCGGGTCAGCTAGTATTTTAATATATATACATTTTATTTATTCATATTTTTAGCATAAGGATTTAAAGACCGCGGTAATAACTCGAACTATATTATTCATTCTGCTATTACATTAAATGATCTATTAATATTGTATTAAGGTGTCTATCTAGTAAAATGCACGTATAGGACACATGACCCTTACTATAACATAAAGAAGTTTAACTAAAAAAAAAGAAAAATGGATCTGCTAGTAGAGATTTCTTTAGAAATAAGTTAGTTCTTTAGTAATAAGTACCTTTGTACATCTTGTTCTTAAGTTGTTTCTTGCGATTTTGTGTGTGTGCATAAATTATTAAATAAATAAATAATCTTCTAATCTTCCAGACCAATTTACTCAGGAAAGTACTAGACATTACACGGTACCTAAAAAAAATATTGATGGTCACCCATCTTCAAACCGACCTCGAAAACCAATACTTAACCTTGACTGATCTGTACACGTTCTACCTAGCGTGATATATATGAAATATGTATCGAAATACTAGCATAACTTCACCAGTAATATGTTTGGAAGTTTCTGTGAGCCTAAGCTGTAGTAAATTGGGCGAGGAAGGTAAATGGCAATTAGCAAGCGTCCTGTTACATGCGGCTTAATTCTCTTATTAATGAATTTCGGATATACGCACACATATACAGAACGGCAACAAGATAATGTAGTTTCGAAAAAAAAATGTGTGTATTTTAAGTTTGTTCAACTGTTTGAAAACTAAAAAAAAGTCTTAAACGCTGATAAATAGCCTTCAATTAATAAATATCTTTAGGATTCTTTTTTTATGCTGGACCTCTAAAATTTAACCTATTTATAAAAAAAAAACATAAATACCTAATTGCAAATGGCTAAGATGTCTTGTAACAAACACGACAAAAGACACCTGCAGTCGAATAGATAATTCCCAAATTTTATTAAAATTGGGTGTGTAGTTTAGCCGTGAAAGCGTAACAGACAGACAGACAGAAAGACAGACGGACAGACCGAGTTACTTTCACATTTATATTATTAGTATGGATTTATCTTTTAGAAATCTCTTAGTTTTGTTTTCGTAACGTTTTAATAAACGTTTCTGTGAGAAACTCTATTCTTCTTTATTTCAAGTCAATTTTATAATAATTATAATAATAGTTGATCACATCGACATACTTAACGTGTTAAAATTAATATTGGAATTAATTTAGATTAAAGATAATTTGTACTTTCTTTATAATAATATTACACACTTTAAGGCGATATTTTTTAAAAATTAATAGTTTTATTGGTGTTTTAAAAATTGTAGGCAACTTCTGTAAAAGAATAGACAAGCAGTGAAAGCAATTTTTAAAATTAAGTAAATTGATACGAAATTCGTTTATATTGTTTCTCTAAAGCTCGTTTTTTACCTAGAAAACCTCTTATATATTCACTTTAAGTTCGAAGGTCGCCTCAATGTCACAGGTGACGTGACCTGGTATCTTCGCTGGAGTATTACAGATGAATCAAGCTCGTTTAGATAGTTCCCTTTATTATGAAACTGATAAGTGATGTGATTACGAGAATTTGAAATTGAGGCCTAAGATTTAAGAGTTAATGAGGTTGTTAATTTTTTTTTATTAAGTTAACGAGTAATTAGTCGATTATATTTATAACAGACTAGCTGACCCGTGCCCACTTCGTTGGGCATAATGTTAATAATCCTTTTTTAGTACATATGACCTAACGATTTAAATTATTTTTTTAATATTAAAAATTAAATTATCTATACTAATATTAAAAAAACTACTTTTTGTTACTTTAATATAAAAGTTGGACATATGCTGTCGTTGACTTTTTTGTAGGCATTTTCAAGCTCCACATCTTTTCTCTAGAAATCAAAAATATATCTTTCATAGTAAAGGCAGCGTTCGTAAGAAACGCTTTCATTCGACCGTTTTTCTCCGATTCACTTTGCAAAACGAACTACCACGTAAAAGCCTTTTATTTTTCGGTTTTTTATATAACCTATGACACTCAACAATAATGTGGCTTTCTATTGGTGAAAGAATTTTTAAAATCGGTTCAGTAGATCCCGAGATTACCCCTTACAATTTAACAAACACACAAACTTTACTTCTTTATAATATTAGTATAGAAGACTGCTGAAATAAACCTAGTAAAAATTAATGTCGACGCAGCATCATTTGGGAAAGAAGGTTGACGGATAAATCATTTAGCTTATAAAAAATTAATCAATAATCTATAAAACAACTCTGTTTATTTTACTATTATAAGTAGTTTAATCTTTTTGAGTAAAGTAGAACAAATCCTATAATATGTAATTTCAATAAAAATCTAAACTACTATACCAACTACAAAGATATTTATTTTTCGATGAATTAAAAAAACAAAAATAAAAAAATAAAGTCGTAGTTTTTTTTTTCAATGTCCATTATTTTCATGAAAAATTATTAGACACGTATGCAATGATACATTGAATGAAAACTTTGTGTGACGTCACTGTTACATTACGACTTAAGCCAAATCTTGACGTCACAAGCTGCCACTTCTTGAACTATAAATTGCTTTATCCATGTCGATTTTTATTGTTTTCCAAGGGAAAAAATACGCGAGAAATATTTAATCGGAGCTCCAGCCTGCTGAAATTTTGACACCCTTGTAATAAATTGAAGAAAGAGTGCCTAACTCCTTCTTCTGCCTAGCCTTTTCCGAAGCTATGTTCGAGTGGTTCCAATCTTACCAGATTGAGCTGTAAATACTGTATTTTACATAAAGCGACTCCGTATCTGACCTCCACTACCCATTTTACTGGGTAACACAGTATCCCATACCAAGACTGGCACTCACCACACCAAACAATTACCTTGATAAAGATAGCTGGCACGTGCCGTCTATACTTTATGATTCTACTTCAATGTCAAATGAAGAAACATTAAAATTGAGGGCAATTAGGCCGAACTCCGACACGTGAAAGTTTAATGTTAAAATAACATAGTAACAGCTGTTGATAACTGTGTCTCAATTATTAATTTTATATGGATATATGATTTTAACACCGATCTTATACAATGTGTTCAAGTAATGAATCAGCATCATTAGTAATTATTCAAATCTGTATAATATATAAAGCTGAAGAGTTTATTTGTTTGTTTGAACGCGCTAATCTCAAGAACTACTGGTCTGATTTTGAAAAATTCTTTCAGTGTTGGATAGCCCATTTATTGCGGAAGGCTATTGAAACTAAAACACGCGGACAAAGTCGCGTAGGACAGCTAGTTAATTATTAAGGTAGTCGTTTGAAAAACAATGATATTTTTTTATACAGTTCTTGTAAATACCATAAAAATATATAACTTCTTCATAATAAAGGTAGGTTTACTTACTGTGGTTTATAAATGTCTCGAACTGTCGTCTTTTTTTATAAAAATAAGGAAAAAAAGAGAATTTTTTAATTAACTTAATTTACATGGACATTTTAAATAAAAATTACGAGATTTAGATTTAATTTTGCATTGATAATGTCAATAAAGTTAATCTATATAAACACGACATCAATAAAACCTTTTGGTGGATTTGTATAGCTTTATGGTTTTGCTAACGCGAATATATTATAATAAAAATTAAATGAATTAGCAATACCAGTAACGTATTAGAAAAACGTAAGTATGAAGATGGGTCGCAATAGTTTTAAGTGGTCAAATTTTAGCAGCTAAGGGAAAATAGACTTTATTGCTGATAAATAACGGTAATCAAATTAGAATGTAGTTATATCTCAGAGCGGCCTGAATATATAAATAATGGGCATATACCGACCGTTTGCGGTAAGCACGGCTTAACCTCAGAAATCCTATCAAGTTTCAAATTACCCGACCTATAATTTGTATCAATTTAATTTACTGTGAAGTAAACAATCCTATTTATTGTATTTGTAATGTTATTTAAATTAAATGGTTATTACTTTAATTACAATATCATTTTTGTTAGTATTATTTAATACTAGGTAATAATAATAATATCTTGGGATAGCTCCCACACGGCTATCTGATCTCACACTAGGCAGAACCTGTATGCAACCAGACAACTGATAAACATACTTACATATTTCTAAATACATACATATTATAGATAAAATACACCCAGACACAGAACAAATGATCGTGCTCATCACACAAAGATTTGTCCTGGGTGGGAATCGAACCCACGATCTCTAGTTTAGCAGTCAGGGTCACTACCCACTAGACCAACAGGCCCGGCAATTAAGTTAAGGTGTTGCCTGTAACTATCTCACTGCTAGGCACAGGCCTCTTCTCATGTAGAGAAAGTAACAAAAAGGTAATTTCACTGTGTTCTATCTCTCGACAGTGTTACATTATTTAGGTCTGGTATCTACTTACTCCTGATAAAGGTACGATTAGTTTCTAGCTAGAGCGAAATTACTGGATAAAAACTCTTATACGAATCGCAATTGGATCTTAGGTGAAAATGATATGACCTTCAACCAAATTTATTAGGAAACGGTACTGAAGATGGCAGATAATTATGTCTTCTTACTACTGAAATACCATACTTTAGTATGTACCTTATAAGTATAAGACGAAGTTCAACCAGTGTAACCAATGGTATGGTATTGGTATGGTAGTTGTGACGGGCTCGTGGCAAGTAAAAGTACAGATCGATCGATCGTACGGGTTAAGCCACGCTTGCCTCGGTCTGCGTATGGGTGACCATCCTAAAAAAATATTATGGTGTCCTCAGTCTGTCGGAAAGCACGTAAATGATCGTATCGGACAATGAGTCTTCTTCTTCCTGCCCTTTTCCCAATTTATTTGGGGTCGGCGCACAATGTTTTCTCCTTCCATTCTGCTCTATTAGCCGTCATACTGTCATTCACTGATTTTTCCCGCATATCATCTCTCACGCAATCGATCCACCTTTTCTTCGGCCTTCCTCTTCCTCTCCAGCCCACCACATCCAAATTCATCACTCTTTTATTCACGTGCGTTTCATCCCTTCTCATTACATGCCCATACCATCCTAAGCGATTTCCTTTCAGTTTTTCTGTTACTGGTGCCACTTTCAAACTTCCTCTAATATACTCATTTCTAACTTTGTCCATTTTCGTCACTCGGACAATGAGTATTAAGGAATAAATAAATAAATGTGGACAACATCAACATCACATACATTGCTCTGAGCCCAAAGTAAGTAGCTAAAGCACTTGTGTTATGGAATTCCGAGACACCGAAGGTACCACAAACACCCAGACCCGAGACAATGTAGAAAAGGGGTTTTCTATATTGACCCGGCCGGGAATCGAACCCGGGACCTCAGAGCTGGCGACACCTTGAAAACCAGTGTGTACGCCACTCGACCACGGAGGTCTACAAAATATATATAGAATAGAGAGTGCTACTGCTCGCGCACAAAGTGGTGCACTGAATATCTTAATATCTTCAACGCAGATGGATAATCTCCGTTGAGAGAAGCCGCCGTGACCGAGATTTGGTCACGAAGACATAATTATTAAGTTAGCTGTAAAGGTCAGATAGACAGTTGTAAGATAGTGTAATAGGTACTGTAGTTGTATTTGGTGAGACTGTACAACAAATCCCATAGCTGGGGCATATGCAAAACAGAATGACAACCGCTGTTGGCAAAATAAAGGTCAACTAAAATCTGCATTGGAAGGTTGATTTAAAGGTCAATACAGCCGTCAGCATACATTGTTTTTGCACAAAAAACATTGTCCTAACAAATCCTTTGTCTAAATAGAAACTAATATCTTGATTTGTTTTCTATTTTTTTATTTATATTGAGGGAAAAAATAAGACCAAAAATATAATTTAAAATAGTCTTTAAAATCCTAACTTTAATTAAATTAAATAATGAATTATTTGAATAAATAATTTATTTGAATAAATCATTCAATAATAGTCTAAATCTTGTTGCAACTAATTACTTTTCTTAGTCTGGTCCTTCGGTCCGGAGTTCCTAATAATTAAGCGACAAGCTAATTTAGCTAACTTCAGATGGTTTACTATGTAATTATTATCCAACAAAATTACAGAGTAAACGGTTATAATGAGCTTAACTAAAGACTTTCTCGGCGTACTGTCATCATCTGAAAATAAATTAGCAGATTTGGGTTTTCATTAAATTTAATTGTGTGCTGTGTTAAATTTTAGAGTTCATTTGATTTTGGTCCGTAGTGAAGATGGTCTAATTAAATTGGTGGTTTATTAAGATATCGATACAGATTAAATATAAGAGGAACTTGCAAACGGATACTTGTTTTGAGTCAGTCGGTATATTACGTGTTTAGTTTTCATTCTCTCGTATCGGCCATGAGCTAAATTTAATTTAATTTCATAGGTATCTCATTCCCACTTGTAATGGCAAGGCCATGATTGGGTTGTTAGTAAGGACAGAATCGAGTTTTGTTTCACTTTTGAGTTGAGTAACTTTGAGTCGACAAATAAGTTATGTTTTCCAGTATTTTAGCAAGACTATAATATTCACAAGTCATAAAATCTGTAAAATCGTTTTAAAATATCCCTAAAATAAACAAAAAACATTTGACCAAAATATTAAAACTTAAAAATATAAAAAATTCCTCCTTTTTTTGGATTAGGATAAAAATAGATGATGCTACATTATTTGAATATAAAATCAACGGGGTGTTGCCTCGCCTCCGGGGACAGTCCAGTCGACAAGGCCAGCACGATTTTATTAGCATTCCCTAATTAATTACATCGTTTCCACAGCATTTTATAAAGTGGAACGAAAAATGTTTACATTTTTTTTAAACTAATCGGCTTTGGCAAATGTAATTTGTTTTTCATTATTTTTTGTTTTTTTTTTTTCTGCTTTTATCATTTTCTCGTTATCATGTAATATTTGACTCGGATTTTCACTTATTTTTTAAAGGTTGCCAGTTATTTCTGCTATTTATTTTTTTATAAATTTTGACTTTTAGTGTTACATTTATAAAAAACTTAAACGTGTAGGTAAGATAAAGATAAAGATACTTTTATTTTGTAAAAACATGGGTATGCACAAATTAGTACAGGGTGTTATAAAAAAATACAATCATAAATACGTACATGTTTTGCCTATGAGGCGTACAAATAAAAAAGTTCGTTTAACTAATTTAAAACTAAAATTATTAACATTACAATCTAATATAAACATTACAATTATATTTTTATATTTATATATTCTATCTAAACTTACATATTATAAAACAAGGCTCCCGCCGCGTTTGTCTGACGGTATGTCTGTCAGAACGCGATAAACTTAAAAACTACCGGATTTTCATATGGTTTTCACAAATGGATGGAGTAATTCAAGAGAAAGGTTTGTGTGCATAATTCATTAATGTTTAATCTACCAAAGTTAAGTCGGGCTGGTCGCTTGTATATAAATAAATAAAGATCAATTACTATATGTATGTTGGAGTATCACTGAATTTTACCTCGGAAACACTTCAGTCATCACAAGTGTATAACCACACAAAATTAGTGTAATTTGTTCACTTTTCACCTTGGAACTAAATCACCCAGATGAACAAATGCTTTTTCTAATACCTCAGTGGATTCATGTCACCCCCAAACAATGTAAAACTTCCTCACACACTTACATGAACAGAAAATAGTATAAATACTAGCTGTCCCCCGCGACTTTGTTCGCGTGTTTTAGTTTCAACGGTTTTTCATTTTTGCAACATTTTTCATTTATGCTCCGTTCCTATTGGTCGTAGCGTGATGTTATATAGCCTATAACCTTCCTCAATAAACGGACTATCCAATACAAAAAGATTTTTTTAGTTCAAACAAACAAACAAACTCTTCAGCTTTATAATATTATATTATATATTATACTAGCTGTCCCCCGCGACTTTGTTCGCGTGTTTTAGTTTTAACGGTTTTTCATTTTTGCAACATTTTTCATTTATGCTCCGCTCCTATTGGTCGTAGCGTGATGTTATATAGCCTATAGCCTTCCTCAATAAACGGACTATCCAATACAAAAAGAATTTTTCAATTCGAACCAGTAGTTCCTGAGATTAGCGCGTTCAAACAAACAAACAAACAAACAAACAAAAACTCTTCAGCTTTATAATATTAGTATAGATATTATATAAAGTATAGATAATAATTGCATTGTGATGCTTATTAGCACACATAAACTTGTGAAACTCGAAATGAGAATAAGCTCAAGTCTAACTTTAAGCAGTTACACTTTTTAACAGATTTCAAGTTATCATGAAATTGACGTGAATTTGGCTAGTAGTTTAAAGAGTAATAAATATGAATTACCAGTAAAAATAACTAATAATAAAATGTGTAAAATACTTTTTTATTTAATTATGTTCAATTTGAGATAATTATGTTCTTAATAACATGTTTAAACACAACTAACGTGGAATCAACATTAAAAAAGTAAGGAATTGGGGTGAATAAATATGATTGAGGGGATAAACACAACTTTAGAAAAAGATTCCTATCTTTAACTGTGTCGCATGTATATAATTGTACATAAAACAGCATTCTTATATTTTTTTAATAGTTGAGAGTCTTTATTATTAATATCTTCAATCAGTAAAATATAAAAAAAAAAAACAATACTTTTTGCACCCCCTGCAATTCTATTCACCCCAATTCACCGTTATCGAAATCAAAGCAGCAAAAATCAAATTTCAACCCGTTTACAACTTGGAAACAGACACTTTAAGTTTTATTTTTAAACCCTATAAAGGTCAATGTTTTAACCTGTGACAAAGCACCCTCCCTCTATTAATGTTTATAATATGGAGGTCAATTAATAGGCAGAGTGAAGGCATTCAACTATGAACATGTGAACGGCTAGTGACCGGTTAATGTGAATGATTCTGTAACATAGTGTTTGTGTTGTTGTTTCATCAAAGACATACACGAAGCATGAATCTGTTAAATAATAATGTGATAACACTACCTTGGCAAACGCATTTTGTCTGAATATTAAAACTGTAAAGTTTACATCTTAGAGTATACATAGACAAGCATAGAGTGTGCGATTCGCAAGTAAGCCATTATGCCGAGCGTAAGCAAATTTTTCGCTGTAAGTACTACGCCTGTTAACTGATTGAAATGATTTTTTTGTCCAACGACAGACGTTTATGCGAAAATATCGATAGTTCCGAAATTATTAGGGTAACATTAGGTTTTTTGATAGTTTTAATAAACGGCGCGCTCAGTTTTGACACAAACTTTTGGATTTTACATGTTCATACTGGTGCGCACTGCTAGGCACACTCTATAGTATACTTATTTTTACCCCAAGGTTTACTCTAACAAAATGACGAAACGTGATTTGTTAATACTGAAATGCATCACTCTGTGGCCGGCGAAAGTACCTACTGTCTGTTTCTCTGTGTGTTACACTTTCACGGTTAAACCACTGAACCTATTTTGATGAAACTTGGTTTGAGATAAGTTCATAAGCTACTTTTGCCACGATAACCGACACCCACGCGGGTGGAGCCGCGTTCAGTACAGCTAGTTATTAACAAATAGGAAAAAAGGCACATCTATACTTAATATTATAAAGCTGAAGAGTTTGTTTGTTTGTTTGTTTGTTTGAACGCGCTAATCTCAGGAACTACTGGTTCGAATTGAAAAATTCTTTTTGTATTGGATAGTCCGTTTATTGAAGGCTATAGGCTATATAACATCACGCAACGACCAATAGGAGCGGAGCATAAATGTTGCAAAAATGAAAAACCGTTAAAACTAAAACACGCAAGCAAAGTCGCGGGGGACAGCTAGTATTATAAAAACACGCTATCAAAAATCCAAGCAGAAAACCAAAGTGTCAAGAAATCTTAAAAATCTCTAGCAAATTTTGCAAGCTCACTCACGTCTCGAGATTGTCTATCGTACATCGTCTATCCCGTTTGAAGGCTTAAAGCAGACGTGTACTTATGATAAAACGGAGGTACTTAGATTGCACTTAGGAGAAAGCTGCAACGATAATAAAGGGATTTATAAGATCTCACGCTTGGAAGCACGTGTTTATTGTGCATATAAAATGCACGAGTGTATCTAGATACTAAAATTCTACTTGTCTTACGTTTTGAAACTGTATTGCTGTTTTTAAACTTCTTCGATTTTGTATTGTTTATAATAATACCGGCTTATAAATGTCTCACTTCTGGGCACAGGCCTCTTCTCATGTACAGAAGGAACGAGCATTGATCACCACGCTTGTTCAATGCGGGTTGGCGATTTCAATTTACAATCATTGGAATCTAGGTTTCCTTCGCCGATTGTCAATTATCTCTTAGAATAATTAAGAAAGTTCATATTTTATCACTTTATAAAAGGCATATTGCTACTTGCCTGTAATGGGTTCGAACCTGCAACCTTCTTCACACAAATCTGTTCATGAAACCTCTAGGCCACCACCACTCTTTTTTATTTTTTTCATCATCATCAACAGGTTATGTTCGGCCTCTGTTGGACATACGCCTCTCCTATCGTGATTGGAGACGAAGTCACTGAGCTCGATCTTCGTCTCCAACCACTGCCTGCAACTTTACGGATGTTGAATAGTTTTTAAAATTAGTTGTAAATATTGAATCCCTTATCTTTGTTAAAATACAAGAATTTGTAGCTTTCAGCTTCCTACATTTTGGGATGTTATACAGAAAATACTGAGTCATCAATACAAAAGGAATAAAAACCTTATTGTGATCCCGGGCAATGACCTATCTGAGTACAAGGTCTTCATTAAAAGCCTGAAGTGTCGTCATCTAAAGGTAACAAACCATATCCCCGTATGCTCAAACGTCACTTAACTTTAAGTCGTTCTCAAATGTCTACCTATCACTAGTTTTCATCTTAAAGTCTCCAATAAACTTACATCTTTATGTTGTAATTCTAAAATAGAAATCATCAATCGACTTTGTTTTATATATTTACAGATTTTACTATAGCATCTATTTTATCTTGCCATCTAAAATCGACACATTTAAATACTAATCAAAATTCACACTTACACACCTCAAACTAAGTAATAATTCACCAAAACCAGTGATCACACGTCAAGACAACAGCTTACAACAGATGACGTCAGAACAAGACACGTCACGCCCGTCATTTGTTCCTGTCACTACGACATCATATTGACGTCACATGACATTGTCTAACAAGCTGTGGGTCAAAGGTGTATTGTTTGAAATTTTGACAGTTTCATGTAGTAGGAATTTTGATAAAATGTGGATTTTATGCCAGTGACAGACATTCATTCAATTCAGATTATTTTATTTACACAAAAATTTGTTAATAACCTGTCAAAACTCATGTTAAGCGCTGTGATTGGTTGTTAGTCTTTTGGTCAACCAATCACAGTCGTGATCAGTTTTTTAAAGGCTGTTTCAGAAACCGGGGGTTTGAGTATTAACACAGTATATAAAAAATAAAGCGATACAGATAAATTTGATAGTGTTTTTTTTTGTGTTGTAGATATTAATAATTGCCCATAAATATAGTCTTCGTATGAAACAAAAAATATTGTAAATTCAAATCTACTACCCGTACCGTTAATCGGCTAGTTATAATAAAAAAATACAAACACATTCTATTTCCACTAAGCACTGTTAATTAACAATATTAATCAGTCGTAAACAGTTAATTAACTAAACAACTGAAATGTTGGATTCATCAATTAGTAGGTCATACTAACACTGGAAACGTAACATTGGCCGCAGCAAACTAAATAATTAGCCTCACGGGTCCTTTTAGAGGCCTCTCTTTTTTACTATTTAAAACGTCCATTTTCATTATCGCGCTAAATAAGTTATCATTGTAAGTGGGTATATGATTATTTTAATTAAATTCCGACAGATAGATTACTTAACGACAAATGGTCACCCATCCACGGACCAACCTTGGCTAGCGCGGCTTATCCTTGATAATTGGATATATAATATTATAATAAGGTGATATCATAATATCGCAGTATTAAAATTTTATAGAATCTACTTTATTTTAGAAATACTTATTTTGTTAATTCGATGTTATTGTGGAGACATCTATACCAATAATGTAGGTACACCCTTTGCGTAAGTTACAGAGATCACTGTCATGTACACTACCAACTGTTTGTAATATTACCTGAAATAACATATTATAATAATATAATAAATGTAAATAAATGTGGACAACATCACATACATTGCTCTGAACCTAAAGTAAGTAGCTAAAGCACTTGTGTTATGGAATTCAGAGACAACGAAGGTACCACAAACACCCAGACCCAAGACAATGTAGAAAAGGATTTTTCTACATTGTAAAAAAAATTTTTCTACATTGTAGAAAAGGATTTTTCTACATTGACCCGGCCGGGGATCGAACCCGGGACCTCAGAGCTGGCGATACCTTGAAAACCGGCGTGTACGCCACTCGACCACGGAGGTCATTAAAAAAATATTCTATTATATTCAAGTGATGGTGATGTTATTTTCAAATATATTTTCAGGATGGTGTTAAAACTTCTTTGACTCCTAAAGTCGATTGGTTTCTAACACAACAGTATTAGGTTTAACGGTATAAAGATTACTAGAAGCATTTACGTCTGTCTTATTAGTCAGTGGCCAAAGAGCAAATGTAAGCACTTCAAACCGTGTTTCTTATTTGACAATGGAGAACGTGAAGAACGACGAACGATGTACAGAACGTGACCTAAGCTATTTGTCTTTAAATGCTAAAGGGAATATGTAGACCATGTAGACAGTGTAACAGTGAACTGCATTTGAAGACGCCATTTTAAAATGGTTTAGCTTTATTGCATGAAGCAAGTTCGAGCACCTAAATGGTTAAATGACTTCGTGACTGCACTAGGGGATTGAATTCCCATCTTCTTCTGCCTAGCCGTTCCCCAAGCTATGTTGGGATTGGCTTCCAATCTTACCGGATTCAGCTGAATACCGTATTTTGAATGGAGTGACTATCTATCTGATCTCTACAATCCATTTTACTGGGTAACACAGTAACCCATAGTAAGACTGGTTGTCAAAATTGTTATGACTTGAAGGTAATTCAATTCCCATATGGGACGAATATAAGTTTATTATGGAGGTTGTTATTCCAGCACTGGTAGAAACAACAAAACACGGTAATCTACAAATTTCCATACCATTAATGTCACAAAACTACAGAAGCATCATTTGTGACGCAAAAGTGGGACGTTCAAGTTTACCTCTAGATACGTTCTTGTTTATTCATTCGAGATTTATCATCTACTTTGTCAGTTGCAATTTGAAATTCCAAATCTCCATCCCGTATCAGTGGAAACAGTGTAAGTGGAGCAGAGCTGAGTGGTATTTTCAAATCTATACTATCTCTACTAATATTAAAAAGCTGAAGAGTTTGTTTGTTTGTTTGTTTGAACGCGCTAATCTCAGGAACTACTGGTTCGAATTGAAAAATTATTTTTGTATTGGATAGTCCGTTTATTGAGGAAGGTATAGGCTATATAACATCACGCTACGACCAATAGGAGCGGAGCATAAATGAAAAATGTTGCAAAAATGAAAAACCGCTGAAACTAAAACACGCGAACAAAGTCGCGGGGGACAGCTCGTAAAATATATGAACACGCGGCGACGAGCAGAGGGCGCGAAGTAAAGGTCAGCGAGACAGTGCGGCGCGGGCGGGTAGGGTTGACTTGTCAGGACAGAACTCATGCAGCTCTGGTTTGTTCAGCTCGGCTCAGTTCCACTCCACCCCGCTCTACTTCCATGTAAACACTTGGCACTTTTCACTACTCTTCTCCGCTAAAACGCACCCTATATAAATAAAGCTTAGAAATATAATATAACAAACTTAAATGCAGCTTTTGACAGGCTTGTTGGTCTAGTGATTAGTGACCCTGACTGCTAAACTGGAGGTCGTGGGTTCGATTCCCACCCAGGACGAATCTTTGTGTGATGAGTACGATCATTTGTTCTGTGTCTGGGTGTAATTTATCTATAATATGTATGTATTTAGAGATATATAAGTATGTTTATCAGTTGTCTGGTTGCCATAGCACAGGCTCTGCCTAGTTTAGGATCAGATGACCGTGTGTGAGATGTCCCAAGATATTATTATTATTATAGCTAATGAACTTGTATTACTGAACTCCAATACTCAAAGAAAAAAAAAAACAAACTTCATTGTATCTCTCAAGATTTTATTTTTAAATCATCCTACATTCGTAGGTCTGATCCCTACTATATCCTACAGATATTAACAAGGTATTACTACTCCCTGACTACAAGTTGTCTCCGGAACTTACATTAGCTGGCCATCTGTTTTCTGAACACGTCTTCTCTGCCCCACTGTATTGTAGTGTCAGATGCTTTCGGTGTTCAACTGTCTTCGTTCAATTTACGTTTACTGGTGGTTTATTTTATATTAATTAATTGTTTATACATTGTTCTTGATAGTTATATATATATACAGGTTTCCTTTAAAAATTAAACGTAAACTACCTGCTAGAGAAAATAATCCTTACTAATATTATAAATGCGAAAGTAACTCTGTCTGTCTGTCGAGCTTTCACGCCAAACAACTGAACCGATTTAAATGAAATTTGTTACACAGATAGTCTACCAACATCAACGCGGGCGGAGACACTGGAAACAGCTAGTTTATATTAATGCCCTTTACCATACCAGATTACATAAACAAGTGACATTTCTCCAAGTCTTAATGATAATGAAAATCGCTTATAAAAATGACACTAAATAGATTTATGGAAATGAAATTGCTTTTCGATAAATCACGTGACATACATTTCCATTCATATAAACTATTAGATCAGCGTTAACGATTGTAGAAACGACTGAGCTAGATGGGCAGAGATGAAGCAGTGACACAATTTGAGCCAAATAATCTAAATTAGAATAGAAACTTTTTGATGTCGAGGTTAATCACCAACACTATTAAACTCCCAAAATGTTACCAGCCAAGTAGGTATGTACTAAAAGTTTTACGTACCTACTTTAATACAAAATATATTTACAGTAGACAGGCCTAGGTTGGCCTAGAACTTTGTCCCGAAATTCAGTTTTTTTAATACTACCTTTTCTTGGCTACAAATATGCATAATCAACAGCAGCCCAGTTATATGTATATGATTCAAAAACATTTCTATTTTAGCTCTACACTTAGTCACAAAAATATCTATACGAAGTCATAAAATCCCGAAAGAAACTCTATTCATGCAAGCTGTATCGGACAGTGATGCTAGACAGAGTCTAGCATCACCGTCTAAGATACTACTTTCTATGAAACCCGAAGCTCCTATAAAGTTTATAGCAATTTTAAAAGTAGTAAAAGAACTTTACTGTGTTGCAGCAGTATTGTATAGATATAAAATTCTACTGTTACGTAATTGAACAGCTATTGATTTTTAAGATTGGGTCCTCTACAGAAATGTATTTTTATTTTTTTTACGACAAAATTATTTTGTCTTGGTATTATATTACTGTGTTTAAATCTTCTTTTATGTTAATTTACTTGGTATTCCGTTGATTTATTTTGTGTCTATTCGACAAATTTATCAATAAAAATAGCAAAATATATAATATTCACTTATCAGATATAAGTACCTATAACAACTTATTATTTTTGTTTATGACAATGACACCAATTAGGGTATGTTAAATGTTACTAATTACTAAAATTAATTGGGCATTTGCCCAGCTGTGGACAGTTTTGTTTAAATATTTTGACGACCTCCGTGGTCGAGTGGCGTGCCGGTTTTCAAGGTGTCGCCAGCTCTGAGGTCCCGGGTTCGATCCCCGGCCGGGTCAATGTAGAAAAAGCACTTTTCTACATTGTCTAGGGTCTGGGTGTTTGTGGTACCTTCGCTGTCTCTGAATTCCATAACACAAGTGCTTTAGCTACTTACTTTGGTTTCAGAACAATGTATGTGATGTTGTCCACATTTATTTTTTATTTATTATATTTAATATAGATGTAGAAACAACTTCACTCGTACGTTGGTTAAGGACAGCGGTAGATAACAAACGTCTCTCTAATTAATTTTCCCTCTGTAAATGAATACAACACTGACAATTTACCTACGTGTCACAAAGAAAACCTCAAATATAGAATGATGATGACACCCACATCATTACCGGCATCTAAATTGCAATGGTAACGGTAATGAGCGCCAAAATGTGATAGTTTGTCACCGCAAACGATTCGCAATCATAGTTACAATCTGTTATTACACAGAATCGTTCCATCTGCCTATGTGGGGTTGTTACTACCTATAGAAATCATATACCTATTGACGAAGAAAAAACGAGAAATGTCCAGATAATTGATGATAAAAATATTATTTAAGACTTAGTAGACTTCATAGTTTTTAATAACTATTTATACAAAAAGTAAAAGCAACTTTTTAATGTAGAGAATATTTAATTATACTTATTGAAGTGAAAACTTCTTTAGGTGCGTAGGGTAGTTTTTGTGAATGGAAAAAACCATTGAATTAGCGACACTGTTACGGTTACTGTTACCACGACCGACACCTCTGTATATAAGTATCTACATATATTGTAATTGTTCAAGACTTGTCAAGCCAAGTCGAAGTCGAAGTAAAGTGAGATGGGAAAAAACAATTAAACTCGCGATACTGTCACCATTACCGACACCTCTGTTTATAAGTATGTACATATATTGTAATTGTTCAAGTTTTCACTTGTGTCGGCAATCGCGGACTGCCACTGTTTTATTTTAATTTTTTTATCTAGCTTGTTTCCGTGTCCAACTGCTGCGACAGACATTATAACAACTATATTTTAAATTAGCAAGGTATCTCCAATTACATTATATAGTGTGTTTAAATGTTGATTTAAAAAAAAATACTTAAATATAAAAAAGCATATTTTATTTACGTACAATTTAAAAAGGTTTGTGTATCCTAAATGGCACAAAACTCCAGACCTGTCATCATTATAAGGCTGTACAACACACCTGTCGTATAACTAACGTGTTTAACCCTCCCAACGCCGTCTAGTGCGATATTTAAATTCCCTACACCTCGAAAAAATGTTTAATTAACATTTTAAATTAAATATTGTCACAATTTCGGCCTGTAATTATGGCCAGCTGTGCCCCAAAGTGCGAATGTGACGTGAAAATAAAGTACTACTAAAGTTATAATGCTGTTAAATTTAAAAAAGTGCTACCTAAGTGTGTTGCGTAGGGTTTTTGTTTATTTTGGTTAATCAGTGCTTACCAAGCTCATAGCTAACTATACTCAGTTAGCAGCGTTAAGGTGAGGAGATACGAAAGCTCATACTAACACTTGTGGGTTATTGTTTGATGAAATTGATCTATTCTCAGAAAAGGATCAATAATATAATTATGTAAATCGTTTAAATAAAATCTGAACGTAAAGAAATGTTCGCTAAACTAATTTAAATATTGCACTGGATTTGTATTGCAATAAAAAATAATTGAAGAGGCATTTGATAGGTACTGTTCTAAAACCATAACTAGTCAGTTACTGAGTTATTTTTACTGATATCTTTTAAACAATTAATCAAAGAAGTAAGTTGTTCTCGTTTTTGGGTCAGTAAACGCACACACGATAAGTTGATCGTGGTTAAGTGGCGACGTCGTTAAGAAGCGATTGATACGCCTTTAGTGAGTGACCCCTCCGACGCTAAACTCTCAGACACGTTGTCTAAAAGTTATAGAGCACAAATCAATTAAATACTGAATATTTATTTAAGTAGGTAATATTGTTTAATAATTTTTATTTTATTTTGAAAAATTTTGTTTTAAAATTTTGAGGGATATCATAAAAAATCTGATAATTACAAAAAACGCAGATAATTGTTGAAATAAATATTTTTTCACTTCTTAAAATGTTTTTCCCATGCAGTGATCGAAACCGCGGCACGTTGCGAGGTAGGATTTCGCGTTTTGAACCCTTTAGTACTCGACTATCCGATCATGTAATTGTCCTGTTCGAGGAAGGAATGTGTGCTACTCACAAATACTTATTGAGTTACTGCCACAAAGTGTTGAAATATTTAAAAATTAAATAATTATGCACGAACAAATATCACAAGTTTTTAAAAGCTTACAAATTAAGAACATAAAAATAACTGCCACTCGCAATGTTACCAACATAACAATAATTTATGACAACCTAGATAACCATCTATGCTTAAAACAGCGCATCCATTAAAACCGTTCCACTTTTAAATTGCTGACAAAAAATTGTGTATAAATCACTGTCCCTTCTGGCTTTTAATTATCGCCGGGTGTGACTAAGCCGAAGTTTCACGAAAATGAAGGGTAGCCAACATTACGATAATAACCGCGAACGATTCGCAATCATAATTCAAAACTTGATCATGTGCCAAACTTGTCCTCATTGTGATGTAAGCTCTCGGGCTAATGTCACGCCTCAGTAGGGCTGTGCAATGCCAACATCATAAACTTAAGTATTATTATTTTTATTTATAAACGGTCCGACTTTTTAAAATGCTTGTCGGTTCTAATGGCTTTGATTTGAACTCGAAAAGGGATTTGATTTATTTCTTTGTTTTTAATTCTATGGCGTTTACCATTGAGAGTTTAAAGTAAAATATAGAATCTAGAGAACCGTTTCAACGAAACTTTAGTTGAAAAATATTAATCAACCACAAATAGTATTTCACAACTTATTGTTTCAGAATAATTTCAGTTTTACAGAATTTATTTCCGATTATTGTCCGACCGTAGGCTATCCAGTCGTTTTATAAAAAAAAACTTACATTAAACTAAATTTTGCCCGCTTCATCCGACACGGTTATTGCGACAAAAAGAATTCTATGTCCTTGGAGTTTAAGCTACCTTCATACCTAATTTTATCACAATCGGTTATGTGATTTAGCCGTTAAAGCGTAAAAGACAGACAAAAACACAGACAGAGTTACTGGATATGAGTTATTGGTTAGTATGGATATGGATTTACTTTTAAAGACAACTATACAGTGTCAAACCTACCTTATCGCATTCAAAATTACCAAAGCAGTCTTCCGAAACCATACGTTTGAGTTCAGTTGTCGCCCCACTACACCTAAATGCATTCACCCAACCGTCACGGCACACATCGTTATGTATTTAGATACGCAAAACCGCTAATTAGGTAGGGAATTCCAGTGCTTCGTTATAGATTACGAGCCGTGAAGCGTTTATATGATAAGTTGGGAGATGAAAGCGGCTTACAGCTCATACTGTGTAATTACGAAGATTATAATTATGAACGTGTGTTTTTTTTTATTCAGGCTCCACTTTACTAACATTTAATAATAATAACAGTATCTTAGGACAACTCATCGGTTTTACCAGGTCAGTCAAAATACAATTTACATAGGTACTTTGAATTTGTTCTTCAGCTATGAATTGTAGTAGAATATTGCACTTGTTATTACTTTTGAATTTCATTTTACCAGAAATAAATTTTGACACTTTTTAGAGCTCTTCCAATGAAATTAACTGATTTCTCCAAAAAATTCCCCCTCTATAGAAAATTTTCACTAGTAGTAACTATAATATGCTGCCCATAAAATCCGGTTTATCAATAAAAAGAATATCAGAAACAATCAACTACCTAACAAGAGCAGCTAAAAATAAATAAATATTCCTTTGTTTTTGTTACTGGAAACGGATAAACATTTTATTTATATAGGTCCTCAGATTGCTAAGGATGATTAATAATAATAACAGTTGCAATACTAGCTGTTATTGTTACCACAAAAATGACATGGAAAATAAAATTCGCTCGCCACTTGTACCTCGTCCACAAAGGGCAATATTAATCATATGGAATGAGCAGCATCATGTCCCTTTCATAGTAATAATGGTAATATACGCGTCCCCTAACAATCATATTGAAATGTATATTTATTATGAACTCTAATGACATGAGGAGACGATAGTTTTTTGATCAGGTTATCAGAAAATTTGCAGTCGTTCATTTTAGTTCCTCTTTAATTAATATTCCGCCTCAGCCTCGTCCTTCGCATATGACTGGCCTGTTGGTCTGGCGGTTAGTGCACCTGGATGCTGATCCGGAGGTCGTGGGTTCGATTCCCAACCAAGACGAATCTTTGTGTGATGAGCATGATCATTTGTTCCATGTCTGGGTGTAATTTATCTGTAATATGTATGTATTTACAAATATAAAACTTTGTTTATCAGTTGTCTGGTTGCCATAATACAGGCTCGGCCTATTTTGGGATCAGATAGCCGAGTGTGATTTGTCTCAAGACATTATCATATTGTTATTATAATTGTTTTTGATAAGTTAAATATAATATTTTTCAATCAGTACAAGCCTGTCCGAATCACTGCAAAGTAAACTTTACGTCTCAAAATGTTTAAATATAACTCGACTTAGCAGCCTTGATATAAATCTAGAAGTTTATTAAACTATCTAAAACTTTATAATTAAATTTACTCTCTTTGAAGTTGTCAGCCCCAACGGACTGGTCAACTACAGCGCTCAAGTGTGCAACCTGTGCATTCTCTATTCAGTGACCTTTATAGCCCAATGGGACGGCAACGCGACAACCCCGATGGGACGAATATCATAACATTTAAGTAATAAATGTTTATACTTTCTTTTTACAAGCTTTTCTTGAATTTTCAATAAATGTATATTTTTATTTAGGTCAAATCTTGCAAGATAAATTGGAATCACTTCTACATATCCGATTAAGATGAAATTTTGCTTACTTATGTGAATTTGTTGATAACACAATATTATAGTACTTTCAAGCTGGTCTGATGATGGAGTCCGAAGGTGGCTATTGGAACTTTCAACCAAACAACGCAATTCCATCGTATTTGGGCTTGTTGTACAGAATTTACTGCAGTACCTAAGCTTTTAAAAATACATTTTTAATAAAATCTTGTTAAGGCTACAACTTGCCTTAGAAGGGTCTCCAGCCTATTCTAATAACTATTTTAGTACAGAGCTGGTATAATAAACAAAAACGCATCAATCAGAATCATTATTAAATACTAGCTGTTACCCGCGGTTCCGCTCTCGTACTTACTACTTGTACTTATAAAAATAGACCAAATTAACATTCACTTTTACTCAACCAGGTACAGAACACACACAGACACATAAAACCAAATAAAATATGCTTGTAATGCATATGAAACGCAGTTGGATCGCGTCCAGCCCAAAGATAGATGACACCAACATACTCTTCACCAACATGTCTAGATGAACGGAATGCGACGAATAGATCTATTGACACAAAATTTTCCAAACTCGTAGTTTTTAGATTAAATTGCAATGGATTGTAGTTTCAGTTTCTTAAAAATTAACTAAATTCTTGTAAAAGAATCTGTTTATTTTGTAAATAGATATATAATTGGAAAAGATGTTTTCCCAGCAGTGGGACAAAAAAAAATGTTTCTTTGCGACAAAAGTATAACAAATAAGTATTTATTATATGAAGACAAAGTAGTTAATAAAAGTTTTGATATATAAATGCTTGAAAAATACGTACTTTAAAATATTTAACGTTAAAATAAACAAACAACTCTTTCATTGGTTTTGATGAATAAAGAGACTTCTTAAAAATAAAGTTGTATAGCTTATAATAAAGATTGTTTGTCGAAAACAGCAGGATCAAGTAAAAAGGAAAATGTATTCTTAAGTATCAAAAATAAAGATCATAAAACCCCTTTCACAAAACTTTCGCTTTCAGTGAACCAGAAACCATAACAAAACAAGGCAGAAATAGCCAAAATACAAAAGATACAAACAATTGTATCGTGTAAAATATTCTCCGACATTACAAAACCGTTATCTCAAAACTCCATTGTAGAGATATCAAATAAACAGAACTTTCCGAATAACCGTTTTCAGTAGAAATGTATAGACGAAACTTAATTTCGACAAACCATATTTTCGCAAAACGACGACGAAATTACTACAAACAAAATATTATACATTTATTTTACAGGACGCTTTTAAGATGTAGGGTGACAGCGCTACGATCGTAGACACTCGTAGCGGTTCGTAGCTTTACACGTAGCTAGCTACGACACGGTACGATGGCTTTGGTATTTTATCATTCTAACAATTTACGGGGAAAACGTTGAGTTTATTACGGTCTCTTATAAGTAATAGCTTTAACGGTTAATTCAATATACTTAGACAACTTTTATTGTACTTCTTTTTACAGTTAAAATGGAGGCTACCCATTACGTCATTTTAACTGCAAAAATTTTCTTTTTATATTTTTAGGACTCTTTCTGGTCTGTAAGGTTTAATTCCAGTCAAGTTCAAAGGTTAAATAAATACAATATTTCAATAAAAAGTATTCCCAGTAAGTCGATAATCATAAACTGTGAAACGATTGTATTGCCTACTGACTCTATTCATCGTATTTTGTAGTAAATTGTTCCTATTGTTGTCAATTTTAGCTTTAACGAGCCAGAAACCTTAACAACAGACAATGGGACAACAGCTTAATTACGTAACACACCCGAATTTAATTAAATCCAAGACTTACTGAACATTTTGGACGACTCTACTTAATTTATGTCGTTAATATGTTTAGAAAATTATGTAAATGTATCTTCTGCCTGTTCGCACAGTATTTTTGTGACAATATCTCTAAACCCAAAGTAAGTAGCTAAAGTACTTCTGTTATGAAATCGGAGACAAAGAAGGTACGACAAACACCCAGACCCGAGACAATGTAGAAAACTGGTTTCCTACATCGACCCATCCGGGCTTCGAATCCGGGACTTCAAAACTAGCGACACCTTGAAAACCTGTTTGTACGCCTCTCAACCACGAAAATTTGTACTATGTTGTTAACTGGCAGTAAATAGCTTGTTTGTGTAAAAATAATAACATAAAAAAAATCTAAGACAGTTCCTGAAAATACAAAAATGCTATTATGTCTTAAACTTAAAAAAAGAAACATGATAAACCAATGTTATCTCCGCGTTTAATGAACAAATTGATTGAAGTCAGGTATTAAAACCAAAGTAGGCACTTTTTTTAATAACAACTTCCGCACTGACCAATTAAATCCTTGTGTCGCGGGGATTTTACGAACATTTAGATCACATGCACATGTTGAATTTCTGTAACAAGGTCGAAAATGATAAAATTCAAGGTTAAGTAAATAAAAAACACTTGATCCCTTATCCTATAAATAAAAGTTATATGTATATATCATACACTTATTCTATATTATTGCGAAGACCCTTTTTGTGAAGTATGTATTATGCAAAGAAATAAACATGACCTTTACGGGTGCGTACATTTTATGACTTCATAAATATGTTAGCACTACCTTATATACTATTTTATGGGCTTAATATTATTATAATAACATGTAGGCAATATAAAATGGTACATAATATTTCATAGTTTTATTTTTTTTAGTATGAAATATGGTTTTTATTCCATCTTTCTTCGTTTTTTAACAGAGACTGCTGCTCTACATAATTTTAAAACAAACTTTAAAAACAAAATCTGTCCTCTGATTCGTACCACTTAATTATAAAAAAGAAGAAAAAGAAATGTTTAACTATGATCTCATGGAAAACAAGAACACAAAGAGAACGCCTATTTCAATAAATGAAACTTGCACATAATAATAATATCTTGGGAAAACTCAAGCACGGCCATCTAATCCAAAACTAAGTAGAGCCTTTATTATGGCAACCAGACAACTGATAAACATACTTATATATTTCTGACTATATTATAGATAAGTTACACTCAGACACCGAATTAATGATCATGCTCATCACATAAAGATTTGTCCTTCAATGTTTGTTTGTATGTATGTTTAGGTAAAATCTTGCAAACTAAATCAGAACCACTTCTAGACATCCGATTAAGATAAAATTTTGCATACTTATAGAAATTTGGTGACAATACAATATTATGGTACATTTTAGCTGATCTGACGACTAAGCCTGAAAAGGTGCCCCCCATAGGAAATCGAATCGCAATTTCATCGTATTGTGGCTTGTTTGATTTATCTTCTCTAGTCATGTGAGCCTAGTGATTTAAAAACTTGTGATTAAAAATATATTTTAATAAAAACTTTTTTTCTATTTTTTTACCACGAACACTTAGATTTTGAATAATTACTATTTTGCTGTATTAACATTTTAATTTTAGCTGATTTCGACCTTTAAACAATAAGCTTCCAAAGAGATTCTTTGTTCAAGTATTTCAAATATCTTCAAGAAGTATTTACTCAAATACCGAGAACACAAGTAGGTACATCTTCCGGATTTCGTCGAATCCTGAGTGATATAATCGCTATCTCACTGGCTTAAGGCTCCACAATCCGTGACAAATGATGTGTCTTCTTGCCAGTGTGCATTGTGACAAAAATACAAAGAATCAAGGAAATGTTAAACCTATCGCAAAGAAAAGTTTATTTTTAAACCACAAAGAAGGCGGAAGTTCTTAAGGTATTATAGTTTTTGTTGTGTTTTGATGATTTATGATATCTTGGAGTCATATAATAAAAAAGTTTTTTTAAGGGTTATGTTCGTGTGGGACTTGTGAGTGGGAGGGGCTCGTGGTTAAGTATAAGCCGTAAAGTTACGCCGATATGTAAGGTTAAGCCGCTCTCACCTCGGTTGTTCCGTGGATGGGTGATCATTTGTAAACATACCGAGACCCAGTGACTCGGAAACCTAGTTAAGCTATTGGTTTGGACTGTCACATTTTGATCTGTTACAGGCGTTAATTATTACAATTCTGACTACCAATCTTACAATGGGATACTGTGTAACCCAGTAAGATGGGTTGTGATTGTCAAATAGGCCGTCACTCTACGTAAAACGCGGTATTCAGCTGAATCCGGTAAGACTGCTGAACATAGCTTGGAAAAAGGCTAGGCAGCAGAAAAAGATCGTGTGGGAATGCTTGCAGTCAACACCTACTGCTATAATGACAGTGTATACGGATGGAAGCATGGATACTTTTTCTGCTGTTACTTTTTTACAAATGGATTGGAATTTTTCTTCCTAGTCCAATAATATTTTGCAGAAAATCGCGTTCTTTTTTATCTTCTTTTCTTTTAAAAATTGCTTTTCTTCGAAACCTTTCTGTAATAAGCGTTGTCACGAAAAACAATCTTTATCCTGCTATAAACGGGGGCATTTAATCCGACCCTTAAATACAGAAATCGGTGAACGCCTCAGCATTTATCGTTCACTCGTTCAATCGTTCATCGAACAATTTAGTGTCGTCATAAAAAAACACGTAAAACCTTATGAATGTTACCTTCTTTCAGCACACTTGAACGGTTCTTCATTGTAACTACCTTGTTGGGTAAAAAGATTTTACACTTAAGTATATTATGGTATCTATGTATTCAGAAGATGTTGGAAATAAATAGAGGAAAATGTGACAATGTCGTTTTTTTGCCCGACTGCGGAGTATTTATGTGGTGGATTATGTTGCGGAGGTGGGTTATGTTGTTCGAGTGTATGTAGGTATTTATAATGTAATATCTATTCATTTAATGAAAAAGAAATTTTACCAGACAGCGCATATAATATAATTAAAATAATATAGTTAATTTTTTACAACAATTTGATGGCATTTAAATATTAACAATATTGATCAGTCTGGCCAGTTTTTTTAATTTTTCTAAGATAATATACATAACGAATATATGTGTAATTAATAAAATCTATTACATTTTACAGGTAAGCAACCACATAATGGACTCAAGATTAAGTAACCATTAAGGTAAAAATATTATTTAACTACCTTCGTTAGTAAAAGCACTTTTGAAATATTTGAGTAAGGTAAATTACCTCTTAAAACTGTTATTAGGTTCCGGGTAAAGAATACCCGGTGTTTTTCCCTAAGGGTTATGGATGACTAAGGGATTATGCGAGGCCGGTCAAAGTAAACGTGTCTTTAGCTTTTACACGTGTATACATTGCTTTTGTCGCTTACATATTGCTTGTTTTTTAATGTATTTTATGTTGTACCTTTAAATAATTTTTAATTATAATTAGGTTAAGGTATAGGTACGTTAAATCATAAAAGTTTCTAATCACTTCTAGAGTAAATTGGAAATTGTGATTGTCATTAAATGACAGTTGTGCCAAACAAATTATTATAGGCAAATACTTAACATACACATTACACAAATTGGTTTAGTGTTCAGTTTTCATGGAACTAGAAAGTGGATAGCTAAACTTCTTTATGTTAAGTGTTGTGTGTTTAAAGTTTATTACAATTTCTAGAAACTTGTGAGTATAGTCTATTTAAATTCTTGTGCCAATTGATGTTATTTCCATTTACACAAACATCAACTTTATGCGAGTATGAATAAAGTGTATTTTAGATTGACAAGTAGTGTAGAAAAAGTCGTAGAACAATTCAAGTTGTACCGCAAACTGAAACTTGTACTTAAGCATTTCAGTTATTTTTTCTAAAACTAGTGTTTGTTTACTTGCTTGGCATATAAATTTTGAACGCAGTGTACATACAAAGCTACGAGTTATTTTTATATAATGAAGATTTTATAGATTTTTAATCAGAAAGTAGTAGAAGTATATTACGCGTAAAATGCAATAATTTATAAACTACTAGCTGTCCCCCGCGACTTTGTTCGCGTGTTTTAGTTTCAACGGTTTTTCATTTTTGCAACATTTTTAATTTATGCTCCGCTCCTATTGGTCGTAGCGTGATGTTATATAGCCTATAGCCTTCCTCAATAAACGGACTATCCAATACAAAAAGAATTTTTCAATTCGAACCAGTAGTTCCTGAGACTAGCGCGTTCAAACAAACAAATAAACAAACAAACAAACAAACAAACTCTTCAGCTTTATAATATTAGTATAGATAAAAAGCAATAATTTATAAATGTCCTTTACTAATATTACTATGCTCACTCGCTAGTAATGATACCTACACTATTACTTACCATTAAACACATTCAAACGATATCTAAAAACACAACTGAACGATAATCGCTTTAAGATCATTTTATTGAGCATAAAAAGCGATTTAGTTCATATTGACGTAAACGGTATCAGAACATTGAAGCTATTTCTATGCTAATCACGATAAAGAGAAGGGTTATGTCAATAGATTTTCGTCTTTTGGGTTGAATTAGAATTTGCACTTAGCGTCGAAGTAGTTCTTAGTTCTGATCAATAAAAGTAAGAAAGTAAAGCTGACTGCAAAAGATGGCCAGAGATGAAGAGTGGATGATAGTTTATTTTTCTTTTTTCTTTTATGCTTACAAACATTGATATAGATTTAAGTTAGTGAGAAATTTAAGGAGTTAAGATTTTATAGATTTTAATTTTTCTTTGTTTTATTTTTATATAACTTTCTAGTAGGTAGGTCTTAGCTTAAGTTAGATTAATTGTACGCGGAGCTGTTGGCGAAGCTTTTTTTAATAAAAAATAAGTGATTGAGCAAACATTTATCATTAAATTTTAAATCTACATCTAAATACTTTACAACAAAATACGTTTTCTGGGTCTCTTTCTGAAGGTGTCGCTGAGGTATCTAAATACTTGTTACATAAGAGTTGAGTAATTGAGTATCATATTAACAAATATAATGAATACAAAATTCTTACATATAAAGTATTAAAGTATTTAAAAAACAAAACTAAGATTTGCTCGGAGCAATATTACTGATTCAAATGAATAAAATAATAATAACAACAATATGACAACGACTGTCGGGTCAGCTAGTTTATAATACGAACCTGTGGTCTACTTTCCATAGATCCCTTAACTTGTACCATCTTACAACCATTATATACGTAAATATATTAAACATGATATATGTAAACGATATTGCATAGTATGTTATACAAATATTAACATGCGATACAAATAGTAGTAATAATAGATGATGAACCCTCGTCTTGTAGACAGGCTCTACGCCTCACAATACAAGCTACAGTACAGGGTTATAAAAGAAGTTAGATATTAAAATAGCTATGTGTATTGCAAAGTAATATACAACACGTCGTTTTGCATTATCGTCAAATTCAAGAAGGTAACTATGATAATGATTCTCGACACGAATCAATAATCTGCGAAATCGGCATGTGTGGGACAAGCATTTCAAAACGTGGCTCGTGTGATACCGTACTGTAACTGCTCTTTTACACACACACATAAAGACACTGCCTATCGCATATGCAACGAGACAATGCTGTTCTTTGAAAATGGTGTATTCTGAAACTTAAATAACTAAAAAAAAACAAGTACTTACAATTTTATTTAATTATTTTGTATTTCATAACAACTTCCTGAAATTTGACTAGAATGCAAAACGACACGTAGTAGTATGGACAGTTTAAGAAATGATTTTTCATTTTGCATATTATTTGTAAACTGACTCTATTGCAGACGTACTCTTCACCCCTATCGGATAGATATAACCTTTTCGTAACACCCTGTAAAAGACAGACAGTATATAAAAAACTATGTTGGAAATATTCTACTATCGGGAACATAATACTCTTTAAACTCCAGACATTGTACCCGTTAATGTTACTTAAAATGTAAAGGCACCAAAGGATTTTACACTGGAATAAAATATCGCTTAAGTTCTAGTTTGAAACAGTTAGAGTTTGTAGTAACTGCCGTAGTATGATCTTAACTACTAATCTTACAATAGTCTTAGTAATATAGAATCATGAGTTAGAAATGTTTTGAAACTTACAAGTTTTTGGTATAGTTAATGAAATAGAATTTATCTATATCTGTCAGTATATTACGCTTTTACGGCTAAACCGCTGAACCGATTTTGATGTAACTCGGTATTAGGTATCGGTATGGATCCCGAGAAAGCACTTAGGCTGCTATTTGCCGCGATAACCGACAAGCATTTGTGTGATCCACAAAAGCTTGTTCCAAGTTTTCATGTTCTTTCTGCATGGCATTTAAATGTTTGTAAAACCTACGCGACCCTAGAATTAAATTCCTTAGTGGGCGAGTCGATTTTAATTAATAAAAAATGTATACCAAATCAAAATACCTAATGTACCTATAACTAAATAATATTTACAAATTGACCACCCTGTACTTTTTATGGGATAACCAACATACCTACGCTCAAGGGGTTCCCCTATTTATGACTTAACACGGCCGCTCATGGATGCAAGATATACATAGAAATCTTACATAACAGTATTTTATGTATCTTTATTAAGTTCACAACCTCTAGTACTTTTAACCGAATAAAGTATGCAGAAAAGTTAAAGTGAAATCTCGATGAAACTGCAATACATTTAAATGTACTATTCACTTCTAAGCTTCATCCTTTCTCATCAATCAAAGTGGACCATATACCCCGAGACGTGCTAACTCGGTCAGATTGAGAATTTACCTCATTCTTGTCATAAAATGCTGCGAGAGAACGTTTTACGATTTCTATGTCGTTAAAATGGCTGAGTTTATCCTTGGCTGCATTCTCCGACATATTTCAAAATCGTTTTCCAATATAAACATTTTGGTCGTTAAGTCTTTAGACTTTTGTTGAACATACTTGGTACGAGCCTACAAATTGCTGAAATTTTTGTGTTATGGAAACTCACTTATACAACAAAAGCGATTTTATAAATTTATTTTAACAATCGTCTTACCATTATATTCATTTAGAGACCTTATCAGAAAAATCTATTTTATCCGCCAGAAAAAAAAAAACATTCAATTCTTGCACGACGTTAATGTTACTTTTGGTCAATATATAAAAAAATAATAATAATAATACATTACACAGATTAAAATAAAAAAAATACTTCTGCAAAAAATATTGTCTTAGAAATAATAAACTATAATTACAAATGTTTAGAAATATAAATAACGATTTACTCGCGCACATTCTCGGAATCGCCAGACTAGTTTCAGAGCCAATACGATGATGATAATGATGTCGCGAGTCAAACTGCCAGTAAACCGTTATATTTTTAAATCATTATAATCTATACTTATATATAATATTACTAATATTATAAAGCTGAAGAGTTTGTTTGTTTGTTTGTTTGAACGCGATAATCTCAGGAACTACTGGTTCGAATTGAAAAATTATTTTTGTATTGGATAGTCCGTTTATTGAGGAAGGCTATATAACATCACGATACGACCAATAGGAGCGGAGCATAAATGAAAAATGTTGCAAAAATGAAAAACCGTTGAAACTAAAACACGCGAACAAAGTCGCGGGGGACAGCTAGTTATGTATAAAAACCGCAGACTAAATTATTTTTTGTCGTAAATAAAATAGAACTATAACAAAATATATCCACATTCCCTGTCACATTGCAATTCGACCTTCAAATAGAATTGGCCTTCAAATATCTACATATTCGCGGTCCCATAGATAACAGGATTTATTGTAACAACCAGTACCTAGTTCCAAAGTATTTTGCAATTCAAATTTGTGTATCGTTTTCATTCAGTGGGTAAGGCCTAAAGATCTGTTTCTGACCTAAATGTAATTTGATTTGTTGCTATGATTTTGTGCTTTACTCATATTTTAGGCCTATTTGTCATTTGGAATGAAATATTAGTAACTAAAGGTCTTTCTGATGAAGTCTTAAGTGGTATCAAGTGTAATGAGACGAATGAGTTTGGGCCTTGAATAATAAATGGGACAATATAGTTAATTGAGACAAATATTCATAAAGCTTTAGCTATACTTGGAAACTAGTACTAGAAAGATAAATTCCCATTTGCATACAAATTGTGTCAAGTGGAGAATTTCCCGTACATCCCAATCCTGCTCACAACTAACGCTATTTATTAGGTATAAATACTAACAAGTATAATACTTGTCCTTATATTCAGACTTAATTCTTCTGTTGTTGTTATATATATTTTTTTTTAATTCCTAGATTTTTATTTATTACACACTCTTTTAAATATAACTGTCACACGTCTGCTGGTAGAAATTAGCAGGAAATAAGCAGAACCATTGTACCTATTATCTTTGTATATGTTTTATTGTTTGTCTGTTGTGTGTACATAGACAAATAAATAAATAAACACTCAAACGCGGAACAATTATTTTTAGATCACAAAAATGTCAGTCCCATGCGAGGATCGAACTAGCAGCAAGTCGCACAAAAGTTAGTTGGCGTGACCTCTCGGCTACCTTCGCAGCTGTTAACTTTCATGAAACACGACTCCTGATAATACATAAAATATTTCGTAAACAATTGACTTGATATCTGTAACACTGCACCGCTACCTATAAAATCCATCTCATTACATATAAGATCTGTATCTGAGTTCCTTGTACCAACTACAACAGCAATCTTACATCAATCTACTTTAAGCGTTCACATTTAGCAGTCGTCTAATACAAGCCATGACGTCATTCGTACACCCTCAAAGGCAGAACCTTCATTTCAATATTAAACGCATCAACGCCCCTCAAAGCCGAGACCAGAATGTTAGAGATACGGTCAAGTGTGATCTATCGTCCATCAGGCATATGTTAGTGTAGGCTATTAACTTGAACATAACCATTACAAGGACTATTGTGGATGATCAGAATCCTGAACAGTGATTGAAACGATTTAGACAGGCTTAATTAATTGTTATTATAATGAAAATGATGTAATCACACGGGAGAAACTGTACTATTCTGCGTTTGCAATTTATATGCCACACATGTACACAATCACGAGTTTTAGGAAAAACAACTGTGATGCTCACGTATAAGGTTTAGTTTGCGCTACAACTTCATGTTTTTTTTTCTTTTTAAACAGTATTTGTCATTCTAAAATGAACTAAATTTACATTTGCATAAAGTTGGTGTTTGTTTAAGTGGAAATAACCTTAATTGGCACCATAATTTAAATATACATAATTTAATTTTATACAAACAATGTTGAATAATAAGAAAAAACTGGTATTATTTAAGATTGTTAACTTTTTTTATTCAAAATATTGTTATCGTTGCGATTATTTAGCCTAATTATTGGTATAGTATTATATAGTTGTAAGGTTTATATAATTCTTCTTGGCCCGTCTAAAATTAAAAATAAATATGTCAGTAAAAACACACTTAATTTGGCTATAGATCTCATATTGACTTGCTTATTTCCTTTTCTAGCGACTTAATAGCTGAGTGGTTTTGAATAAAACTTTGTATAAGGTGGCGTTTCCTGGTATTAATACTTATCGTCCCGGAAAATTACGAAGTTTCACGCAAATCCCGCCTCCAGCACATTGAATGTCAATAATTTTGTAAGACGTGCAACCTCTCGGTTTTTGACACGGCATAAAGCCTTATCGTTGTGTAAAAAAAAGGTAAGAATACTTACATAATGTAAGAAAGAAAAAAACAAATGTCGAACGTTTATAATTTATTTGGAAAAAAAAAATAGATACAAAAGAAAGTTTAGATAATTAGATAGGTAATTTACAGTCCTCCAGAAAATATAAAAAAAAAACTTTTTATATTAAGAAAATGAAATTTATAATCCATTTATTTTAAATACACGCTAAAACAGTCGGTCACGTGACATTGACTATGACGTTTGAATCACCAAACCACAAAACTAATACGACGCTCTACTCGCACAAAACAATATGGGCATTTCAATTTCAGAAAGTAACATACCAATATACAAAAAAATAATTTGTATGTATTTTTTTTTATTTATTAACACTAATAAAATAGGCCTGTCGAAAACGATTTTTTTTTATATCTTTTAAATCCTCAGGCAATTTAACGTCACTGTATGACATTAAAACAAAGATAACGGTGACACTGCTGGGCACAGACAATGATAAAACAAAACAGATTTCCAAAGGTACACAAAAGTCTAGTACAACGCCTGCAAATGCACTGCAGCCCTAAATCATTTATACTCCAGAATACAGTGAACCCACAGACTGCATCAATAAAAGAACTCTTATTGAAGTTCATCTGATTGGTTGTGTATGCATCCGAAGCGAATACTATCCATACAATTTGTATCGTCGAGTATTCGTCGCTGTGTCATTTTTAGAGTTTTCGATTTTGAGAATAGGGACCCTTGATTTTGTTTTGTTTGTGTTGGAATTGGATTGGATTGGATGGATTTGAAGGATTCTTTTATTGAATTATTTTAATTATAGGAGAGTAAGGGCAAAGGCCAGTTTGTAAAGGTACAGTAACGGAAATTATTACCTATATCATATCAACTAGAAAAGGTGTGCAAGATTAATGAATGAATTAAGCATTAAATCTTGCTGTAAAATCAAATTATTTCTACCATTGAGTTAAATAATTCTAAAAACATGTTCTTAAAACAGTCAAGTAACGAATACTTACAGATAGTGCGACAAAAAAAAAACTAAAAACTAAAGAAAAGTCTATATTGGAACTGGCAATAATACGAGCCGCGCCCCAGTCTACGTCACGGTCTACACTACACGAATGACGTCACAACGCATTCAACGGCACATCGCAATGAGAAATTGAAAATTTAAAGTAATTAATGGAATTGGAACTCCAAAACCCTTATTGACTGAATTAAAAAAAAACTATTTAGTAAAATCATTACCTAACACATTCAGATAAATAGATCTATGGAGAATATAGAACATTAATAGAATACAAAACTGTGGACTAATGAGTGCAATAAAAGCCTGCATCGCGGAATGCAAAAAAATGCGGCCTTCAGTTTATAGGTCACCCCTACAGAGAGGAATAAATCTTTTATCTTAAATGAATAACGGTTCGAAGAGCGTTTTGTTCGATATTTAAAATTACGCCCCGTGATTGGGTCTTTAGTGGTCTTGCTCGATGATTTCAATTTTCAAATTAGAGTTTCGATTTTTGTTTGTTCGAATTTGGAACCATGAAATTGGACCAAATTGGTTTGACGCTAACAGTGTATTGATAAAGTTAATTGGGCATACCATTATTGACACTGACAGTTCCTTTTTTCTCAATTATTTCACAACTTTCATTTCAATAAAAAAACCTACAGTTTTATAATAATACCTATCTATGAAATATAAACTTAATAATCCCATTTCTCTGTTCAGTCTCCTCATGATATAAGATACTAATTGCAACTCGTGTAAAACAAAACGAGGAAAAATTAAATAACAAAACATAAACCACGAAATAAAAAGCTAATTCCATTCATCTCCATTAACTCCGAAATGAAAATATAAAAAGCTATTGTAACTCCTTCAGATTTAAATATGAAGAACAAAAAATCAAGAGTAAAATAACAACCATCATAATAGTAGCTAAGTAAAATGCATGCGATGTATAACCGTATAATAACAACGAGTTGCATTCAAATACTGAAATTCAGCTCGAAATGGTTGAGAACATCGTATTTTTTCCGAGCGAATGTACGTGGGGCCACGACAATCGCGAGAACGGATCGTCAACATTTTATTATTTACATTTTTACGCTGGACTACCCTTTTTTTTTGTTACGGGGCGAAAATCTCACGACTTTAACGCACGCCAAGGGCACGACGTGGGGTTATGCCGGACTTGCACCGACTTATAACACCCCGGTCCCGTCCTTGTCTTTGCCGGAGTCCCGGGTTTGCTAAAGCGTCCTCGGCAGGTTTGATTTGGTCCTCTGGGTTAATATGGTTGCAGATTTAGCTTTTAGATTTTATTGAAGATCTTATGATAGACTGCCTATATTATCACATTATTTAATCGTATAACATTCTATAACACTCCTTTGAAATTCGACAAAATCACTTGAACTCTACACAAGCATTTGTTTTTTAAGTTTCTGGCAACGTTCTTGGACTTTACATCACTAGTAATCTTGGTAACCTTTAACTAAGCTAATTATGCTTGTGACTGGAGTGGGTTCACGTCAATACTGCAATGGGTGGGGTTCGACTTGCGACCTCTCAATCACAAGGCCGTCACCCTAACCATTAGGCTATTGCTGCTTCAAATCAGAGCGCTCCTTTACCTACCTACCGAAGGAGCATAATATTTTTATTACAATAGGAGATATTCGTCAAACAAACATACTCTAAGATCACCAAAGACTTGATACAAGTACGCTAGATCAAGGCCTCAACCTCGCATTTATTCAATCACAATACAAAATTGCAGCAAGCAAAATTTATCTGATTGTCCCACATATTGTGAGCTTAAAAAGGTCCTTTCTGTGACGTCAGCAAACAAAAAACTTAAAAAAATCTCTCCAGATAGGTACGGTTGAGCTCACGTCTGTGGCAACGACAAATTACGAAATTGAACCATAGTCGTTTGAAATAAGGGTCTTTATCTATCTATCTCAAAGACTACTGATGAGCAGTTAGAAGTACCTACTTCTTTAAGATATGTCCTTTATTCAGTACGACAAAAGACACCTGTAACTGACAGCAATTCTTCAAAAAAGTACTCAAAAGCCTTTGTCTCTTTTTTGTGGAAAACAATCCTTTGGCTGTTGATTGAATTTTATTAAATTCTCGTATTTAGGTCAACTTTTCTTAGAAACGGTGGAACATTTTAGGTATTTTAGTGTACCTAATGGACGTCTGTTTTAATGTTTTCTGCATGATTTACTTAGGGGTAAAGACTATTGGCAGACAGAATTCTATCGAAAACAGTTACGAAGTTTTCAACTGTAAGAAAATAGTATTTCTTAAGAAACTGTATTTTTATTGCAAGGCATTATTTATGGTGGAATGCAAGACTATTAATAAGTATAGGGATATATGTTGTTTTAATTTGCTTGCCATTCCTTACTCTTTACTTACTTTATCTCACGTCGAGAATAAGAATATACCGATTCTATTAATAAAAAAATATATATCGCGAAATTAAAGCTGCTGCTATCATGGATCCATTAAGTATAAGAGATGCTACCAGTCAATATAACAGCGTTATCCCTATCTGATTCAAGAAAGTACTATCATAATTTGAAGATGACAGAATACCAAGGCTAAACCAACATTAAATGTTAAGGAACCGAATCGAAACATTGTTTTTAATAAATGAATCTTTTAAGATTTTATTTGTTAAATCATTTTATACTTATTCCGCTGATCTTGTGGGCTTTGACTGCGAGGAGAAGCTGTAACAAACATTGTCGTATCTATCCGCGAGACACCGACAAACAAATGAAGCTAGTGACATATTCATATATATGAACTACCAATGTCGCGGGGTTCCTTACAGCGTACATAACTAAGGACACTTCTACTGAAGGGCATTTGAAATCTATATATATGTAATATAATAATTTAGAATTTAAAACGGAAAAATAAATAATAATTTTAATTATAATGCAATCGTGAGATTAATCCTATTTTTCACATTCTGACAACCTTTTGACAAATCTCTTATTTCTTTTTACAAATCAAACTCCTTAGTGAAAATAAAGAAATGTGTAAAAACTCTTTCGTGATTCACATCACTACATTACAAATATATTTATTTATTAAATACTTTTTTGCACATTCTAGCACAAATGAAATAACTTAAATAATCTAGTGATAAATATTTTCCCAATTTAAAATAGAATGTAGATAATAAAATGAATTGCCAGATAGACGATATTCTACAACTGATAGTCCGCCATTTATCACAAATTGGGTGTAAAGTGGCTTTCAATTAAATTATTTCGTATTAATATTAATGAATGAGTGTAATTTAATTTTCGTTAGTTAAATGGAGTGCGGTAGCTGTTGCGGTAAATGCAATAAATAATGTATATTATTTTTTAGATAATTAATCAGATCAGGATTGGACAAAACTGTTGAGCAATGGAAATGTAGTTTTGTATCATAGATAACTACGTGTCAAAATATTTTTATTTTTTTTATAGTTTACGAGGTCTTTTAGCGAGCACGATTTGAATACATTAGAAGCAAAATCCTTCTGCCTACCCTTTTCCCAAGCTATCTTGGGGTCGTCTTCCAGTCTTACCTTTTTGTCTTTTTTTCTTCATCTTTGCATGAATCGACAGACTATTTGATCTCCACAAATTTTACTGGGCAATATATGTAGTATCCCATAGTAAGACTGGTTGTCAGAAATGTTATGACTTAACGACTGTCAAAGATCGACGTATGACAGTTGGGACCAACGACTTAGCACGAAGGAGTCTCGGTAGAAATGGTCACCCATCCACGGACCAACCGCGGCGAGCCGCAGTTTAACCTTTGTTAAAGGGCAAACCGTACGGCTTACACTTAACCACGACCCCAGGATAGCCAACAAAATATAATTCACGCACAAAATATAATTTTCTAGGTATAATAATATATTTTATGAAATTTAGTTATTCTATTACGCAATAACTTTTTATCAAAATGGATAAAATTTAGACCTGAAACTTAATCTGAATTATACGTAGGATACTTTGTACTCCGTTTTATCTACGGAAGTGGTGGCGTAGTGCTCAACTAGTAATCCATATAAATTTATTAACAGACCAAAGCAATATAACTTTTTGTATCAAAATTATAAGGATTTTTGATCCCAAAATAAACAACGTGGTTTCATTTCTATGAAAATTTATTAGTATTCACGCCGCGGCTGACGAAATGAGGAAGTTTTGAAATAAATTAATTTTGTTTATGAAAAGCTTATTACCATTGGAGTCAAGGACTTTTTCTTCAGATATTATGCGAGAAAATTGCATGCCGAAATCGCAATAACTTTAATAAACAATGAAATTTATTAGTATTATTTAAAATCTATACTAATATTATAAAGCTGAAGAGTTTGTTTGTTTGTTTATTTGTTGGTTTGTTTGAACGCGCTAATCTCAGAAACTACTGGTCCGATTTGAAAAATTCTTTCAGTGTTGGATAGCCCATTTATTGAGGAAGGCTATAAGCCATATAAAATTACGCTACGACCAAAAGGAGCGGAGCACAAATGAAAAATGTAGCAAAAATGAAAAACCGTTGAAACTAAAACACGCGGACAAAGTCGCGGGGGACAGCTAGTCATTTATAACAACGTATTTTACGGTTCTCTTTATATAACTCTTTTTCGATGTTTCGTGTGTTCTTCACTAAGCCGGTAAAGCCTAATTTATGACAGACAATTTTTACACTTTAATTAAAATAAAAATTATTTATAACAAACCTACAGTCAAAAAACAAAATAAAATTGATATACATAATTATATACCACAAATTAAAAAATTAAAAGTACTATTCTATTGTTAAAATACACAAAAAACTTACAATAACAAAATACTATCGAATTCTATAGCTCCTATTAAATCGATACTATAATATTGGAACTCAAAAGCAACGCTACTACATAACTACAATCGATTTATATCGAGTTTAGGTACCGCTATAAAATAGAATCGAATAAAAGTCTAGCCATACAGGCTGCCGTCCGCACGCATCGATATTTTTGTGAGATGACATCTCAAATACAAGTGTACAAGAATAATATGAAGCCAATACTGACAGAGACGAATTGTACTGGCTCGGACAGTTGTACTGAGTATTATAGATTGAATAGAATCGAATATCATACGATACTTTTTATGCTGGTTAGTTCTTTAAAAATTGTTAGCTCTTTCGTAACATTTTAACACCACAAGACCCAGATGTATTTTAGCAAAGAAAAAGACAAACATTGCTTAGAAATTTAAAATCTTAATACGTGGTTAATGTATTTGAAGATTAACAAGAATGCTGCACAAAGAGACAATTAGAAGCCGATGCTAGTTTTTGTAAACATGAATCTTAAATCAGTATATTATCGTGACGTTTGACTGGCCTGTTCGTCTAGTGGTTAGTGACCCTGACTGCTCACCCGGATGTTGTGGGTTCGATCCTCACCCAGGACAAATAATTGTGTAATAAGCATGATCATTTGTTTGTGTCTAGGTGTAATATATCTATAATATGTATTTAGAAATATATAAGTATGTTCATCAGTAGTCTGTTTGCCATAATACAGGCTCTGTCTGGTTTGAGATCAGACGGCCGTGTGTGAGTTGTCCTAAGATATTATTAATATCACATTTTAAAGACCATAAATTTCCCATATTTCTGCCTGACTTCCACTAATACTAAAATGCTATTCTTTATTAGAAATAATTGATTCATTACCAATACACCACAATAATTGGATTGCATTATTAATTTACTCCCGCAAACCGACTCGGATAACGGATAATATTTTAAAATATCACTCCTGAAACACTTTGGTGCCAATGGGAATTTTCCACTACGTTTCTGTTTAATTCCCAGCGTATACATAAGATTATTGAATATTTTGGATTCAAAATGTCGAATAAAATAATTAATTCATTTAACACGAAGTTTCACTTTTAATTTGTGGCCTTTGGAAATTCAATTCGAAATACATTTCGAACTTAATTTTATTGAATTTATTGGCTACGAGCTATATTGTTGAGGCAGTTAATTAATTAGGTGTAGTACCTATTTATTGACTGACATAAATAATTTTCTTATTGTCTTATTTTTCAATCTGACTTAGTCTTTTTATAACTGACTACATAATTATAATGTAAGAAAACGAAGTTCAATGTTAGTATAAAACCAAATCACATAGGGAATTAGATTAGCGCGTTCAAACAAACAAACACACTCTTCAGCTTTATATATAGATTTTAAAAGATATACACAAGCAAACCGAAAATTATTCTCCTTTTCCTAGAAACAGTTTTTCTCTTCAAAATTAAGTCATGCGATGCGTATTTCATCATCCGTGATGCGCGTCCGGCGTGAAATTGCTCACAATTGTGGAAATTTACAGTCAGACGGTATGTGTCCGGTTTCCTTATATTAAATTATCACGCTTGCTTTCATAGGGGTGGTCAGTAGATCCCTTGATGCGTTTTTGTAGTTCTTATTGCTAGTTTCATAGCGGATATTCTTTTTTGATGTTCTGCCAACAGTATTTTTTGTAGTTTTTTACTTAGATTCTACATGAAAGATAAGTATAAAAACTGGTAAAAATAGACGAAATTACAATATAGGTATATATATATTTCTTTCTCTTAAATATTAGGTTTGATATAAATATTAGTATACAAGTATTTTTATCTCGAGGCTTGTTTTTCTAGAAAGCAAAAATGCATGTGTAAGGCATGGGTATACCATATAAACCGGTATCTTTTTCAGTATTTTTGCTTTTACTAGTATGGGTGTACAAATATATTTGATTGATGAAGCATAGATTTTTAACCAGCTTTAAAAGGAGTACGTTCACTATTAATCAGATTGTTTTGTTAGACGATACTATCTTTTATGTACTATTTGTATATAATTATTGAAATAGTTAAGCACGCACCCTCATACACAGTGCATAACATGTCACTAAAAATCCACAAATAAATTAAATCCAATTTATTTACAGTATCAATAACATCAAAACTATTAACTTTTACGACTTCAACTCCAAAATATAAGGTCTACATAATATTCTTAAGGTTTATTTCAGCCTGGATCCTTCGACCGATGTTTATTAAGTACTAAAGCTGTCTAGCCAATCTGTGGCTCAATACGTCTCAACACGACACGCCGTGAACTTTGGTATTTATTATATTTATTGAACCTCGAAGCTACGTCATCACTGACCTAACTTTAATTGTATGTCAATACTAGTTAGATGTAGGGTATAGCGGGAATAAGTATTCTATATCTTTTTTTGGGGTTTTAGCTCCATCTGTACCAAATTTTATTAAAATCGGTTTAGTGGTTAAGCCGTGAAAACTGAACACACAGACAGACATACAATTTTACTTTTGCATTAATCGTTTTAGTATGTATTATTTGTACACGAAACAAACTAAAAGTTAAGATATTGCTTGCCTTTTCTATAGTTTGAGGATTGAGCAGATAGACTGTATTTTTTTTACCCGACTGCCCAGGAAGGATTATGTTTTTCGAGCTTATTTTTAATGAATATTTTTATTTCTATTTTTATTAATGTTTTTAGCAGATCAGTTAGCACTTGTTTTACGATAAAAATCACCAAATTATAAATGTATATTCTGTTACTATTGCTATTTTTATTCTAGAAAATCACACAAGCGAACCCAACAGTGCAGCTTCCATCGTTAGTATCATATTCCAATTTAATTGGAAACTACAGGATATATTTGAATTCGTATCAGATCCACAATTCCTGCATTACAATTCAACCGTTGCTTGCATGTCGAGTATCTATCTCCAAATGTGACTAGGTAAAGACTGATTCAAATGCTAGACAGGACTTATTTTAGTCACGAACGCCGTTTATAGGCGATAGTGAGTGCAGTATCAAGTGACGTATGTAGATTATTACAGGCAATAACCCAATAGGGTAAAGGCGGGATAGATGCCCCACTTTTTGAAATATCCTCCTAATTTAAAAAATAACAATTTTATATGAATAATGTCTATGAATTTAGGTAGTTTAATCCTTTATGTTTAACTGTGATTTGTATTTTTGGCCCTACATATCACAGATTTTGCAAATTTTTGGTTTTTGTGGAACTCCTCGTTTGGGGATAGATGCCTACACGTAGGGATAGTTGCCCCACCATGAAAATACTAAGAAGGATAGATGCCTGCCGTGCGGGATAGATGCCCTTTATACTTTATAAACGAAAAACTCTATCAAACTCTGAGGTTTTGAGGACAATTGGTGTTTTAGCAGTAGAAAGCTACTCCTAAAACAGAAATTGTTTCCAAGAAACATGGGCCTAATAATCAAAAGCATTTTGCAGTTTTTATTTTTCTTTTAATCGTCATCGTTAGCATCTAATTCAACGTAATTTGAGATCAAATAAAATAACCATACTTAAATTCTACAAACATTTGTTGAACAAAAATAAAAATTATAAAATATTAATTATTATAGGTAGACTGCTCCCCCGTGCCCCGCAGGCGAATTTTCAACATGCATCATCATAAAAGTCATTATTATAAAAAAAAAAAAAATACAATAAAGATCTTCATTTTGTAATCCTACTTAAATGCTGCTTAGTCGGATAGTGCTTTCAGCTTTCCACATCTTGAGCAATAATTTTTGAAAAGTGTACAGGTTTCTTGTAGCCAGTTCTGATACTTTATACATTGAATCTAGGCAGATTTAGACTTCGTTTGATTATAGTTTTCAAAACATTCTATGTAGTTATCTTTATTTGTATCTTTAGACTTATCCTGTCCATATCTCTTAGTGCTCTTTACCGGCAAACCGTTAGTTTTCTTTCCCTTAATTTTATAGTGAGGTGAATTGTCTTCATCTTCACTGTTTGAACTGTAAATAATTCGCCGTTTCTGTGTACATACATATATATGTAAACACATAAAAAATATAACAGAACACAAAAATATGGTCAAAATATACCCTAAAACCACATATGGATATACGTGGTGTATGGAGGGATAGATGCCCCTAGGGGCATCTATACCTCGAAAAATCAGGGCAACTATCCTTTCTGATAGGGATAGATGCTTAAGTATTTTTTAAATAAATAGTAAAGAAAAGGAAAACTATTTACATCTAGATGCATACTTCATGAATCAGTTTATTGACATAATAAATAATATAACGGAATTAATGACTACTTATAAAGTTATACAACAGCAAATACTAACCTTTAAAACTTTTACGTGTTTGTTAAGTTCGCCGCGGAGATGAATGCACATACGAGCGAAACAAGTCCTCACCGCACGACGACCCGTGGCTAAATTAGGTGCAGGGTGTCTGTGGCTCTTAGTTAAACTATTATTTTTTAGTCGCGAGTTTGGGAAGTTAGGTTTTTTGATAATGAGGCAACTATCCCACTGGGGCTTCTATCCCGCCTTTACCCTACATCCTTATAATATTATGAATCTGACTGTTTGTGTGTGCCCGTTTTTTGGGTAAGCAGCTGAACCGATCTTAAAGAAAACTGATGATAAATTGTCTTGGTTCTTGGGAAAGGTTATACGCCACTTTTTTATCATAATCGATAATAGGATTGCTGATAGCATGCTTCGAACACTGTACTTGTGTATAACTCGATACTGCACGGATAACCGAGTGGTATAGGTCACTACGCCAATTACCTTTGGCGCGACATGCTGAGGGTTCGATCCCCGTATGGAACAAACATTGGTGATCCACAAATGGGTGTTCTTTTTAAATGTGCTTTTTTTTATCCTTGTGTCCTGAGCTCAATGATTAAAAAACTTAGTGCTAGAAAAGCAAAAAAAAAAAGTAATGGATCTCGGTTTGAACCAGCGCTGATATGCATCTAAATCCGGTTATTTCTCTAAGCTTACATTTACTTTCTGATCCCTAATTCATTCTCCCCAAACTCTCATTCACAAAACTAATTTTGTGGGTTATTTTTATACGAAGCGTTTAAGATTCGTCCCACTGTATCCTTATTCCTTAGTAATATCCACTTAAGTGCTCAAATGAAGAATATACGTAATCATATAGTTTTATTACGCTACTCTACGACCCTATAAAGCTTTACGAAGAAACATTATGGTCTGTAAGATATGAAACATGATTTTTATGAAGTTTTGTGCTGTTGGTTAGGAAAGAGTTTTGATAAAAAATCTTTGTAATAGAGTACAACCAGGATAGTTGCTCATATTTCTGTATTGCCTGCAATATCTAAAATCATTGAGAAGCTTATTAATATAAGATTATCCAGCTATACTAATAAATATAAAATAATTTCACAAGCGCAATACGGATTTATGCAAGGAATATCAACAAAAGACGCAGAATCATGCCAGAAAATGGTCGCATTTTCTCATATGCAGATGATACAGCGGTTACTTTATCTGGCGATACATGGAAATCCGTAAATAGATGTGCTGAAAATGGTCTTTACAATATTGCATACTGGCTAAACTCACATCTTTTAACCTTGAACATTTCCAAAACCAAATATATTACATTTACAAATTATAACAGCGCTCAACCAGGACCTAACCTAACTTTCAAAATTCGCACTTGTCTTAATAGATATCTTTAAGTTATCTTAGTTCACTATTTTTCCCTTTTAATAATTTGTTATTGGAGAGCGGGTCCTCCTAGCACAGGTATTGCTTATACTTAAAAGGAGGACCCTATGTAAGATTTAGTGTAAAAATTTAACGTTTCTGTAATAAAACTTTTATTTTTTTTTATTTTTTATTATTTTTAGTGGTATCGTTGCCTAAATTATAATGTATGTTATTGTATTAACTTAATTCAACTAAATTATATTTAATTTTCTAGTTTTGTAGATGAATCACTTGTTATTTCATTTATTTATGCACTAAGTTGGCCGTGTTACCTGTCTCAGTACATGGGAAGGCAAGGTGCGATCAAGGTTTTTTCGAGATAAATATGTCCTCTTTCTTGGCGGGGTATCTATCCTGAACGTAATTTATATCGATGGGTCAACTATCCCTTATATAGGATAGTTGTCCCAAAATTTATAGGTCAATAAAAATCGCTAATACTCTGGAAATATTAAAGATAATGTTTTTACCAAAGTACCAACAGGTTTTACAACTAAAGAAGTTTGCTTTTTGAGACGATTAATTCCAAAAAGTGTGGCATGTGGCATGTGGCATATGACCATTTGGACATAATTTTTGGACGTTGAAACCTTTTTTAAAACTTGTATATTTCTAAAAAAAAATACAAATCGAAATATATTTGGACCAATAATGTTCCAGAGCGGTTGAACCACCACATGATTGCAGGTTCGAATCCTGATTAATGTAGCTTTTCAATATCATATTTTTATTATCTTTTAAGTTTTTGAATACACCGCTCAGTCCCGGTGTGAAAAAACATCGTAAATTAACCTTTTAATAAATCTGTCGTACCCATTTTACGTGATGACAGATGACAAATCCTTGATCAATTACTGCAGTGAAAAAATAATTGTTACAAAAGTAATGTGATTATAAATTTCATTACTATATTAATTACTGCTCATTGAGTAGTTCAATCAAAATCATAATGTATGTACTTTTTACATAAGTACTGAACCTTAGAGGCGTAATTCTTTGCATTATGCCTTAGCCATTTTCCCACGTTCAGCGTGAAGAATTTAAGTAGAATCGGTATTGCGCTAACGTCAAAGCTTTGTAGTTTCAAGCAAAGCCGGCAGAGTAACTCTAACTATTATAAAGATAACTTCTTTTGTAAATTTCTTGGTGCGTCTCAAAGGACCAGCTATTTCTACAACTTCTATTGAAATTATTAATCGAGCAATCTTTTTATAAAGACTACATTCTGATTTAATTGAATTAAATTCCTTTGTAGGTACTTTTATAAACCACTTTTATTCACCTGCTTTTTATTTACGATTCTCATAAAAAAATCTTAGATAGTTCACGTTTAAATTATTAGTAGCAAGTTGGGTGAATTATAATTATAAGTAGACCTAGTCTTAGAGTAGATATTAGTGAGTCAACAAAAATGGAAAGATCGACTAAGGTTCGTTAACATAACTCAGCGAGGCTCTATATTACCTCTTCTATTCCTTCTACAAAGAACTGCATACGAATTGAAGTCACGAAATGGAAAACTCCATACATCATAGTACATATACAGCACTTAAAACGGCAAAGCTTTGACGCAGATACCAATTTAACACTACACTCATCACGGACCGTCATTAAAACCCACCTGACATGTATACAGCGTGTTTTAAGAGCAAACAGTATTTTTTTATGTACTAAAGGATTTTTGATATCAAAGGACCATATACTAAAACTACAAAGCTTTGTGGATACCACTTAAATACGAACCCGTGTTAGTATTGCATATTAAATAAGGGTTTTAGTTTTAAATTATGTAGACCTGATTTACTTAAGAGCTAATTGTTTCACTTTCATGAATTAGTTCTGACGTATTGTTCAGCTATATTGTTATAGGAGTTTATTTTGCGAATTTAAAATGGATAGCTCGATTTAAGTAGGTTTCGTTTAAAAAAAAAGCAAGTTTAAAAGGTATTATAAAACTCCTTTTTATTCGTAAATAATATATATAGTCCTTTTAGAGAAATAGTCAAAAAGGACCAGTTCAAATGTACCTTAGGACCACGTAATATTACCTATATTTTTAATAATTTCGATGACTTATCCTACGATTTTATCAGCATATCGGTCAAAGAATTAAAACCTTTTTAAACGGCGAAGCTTTGAACATTTACCTTAAACACAGCGCTGCTTAGGCCTTAAAAGATACATAACTTAGACTAGACTCTGAAAATGGTGACGTCACCAAAAGGCGTCGCTAATCCGACCGGAGTGAGCCTGAACCGGATTAAGGCGGATTTAACCGGGCTTTTGTCCGCGACCCTTATTTTTGCACTCTTTTATTCATTTATATTATAATATGGTGTGGGCACAATTTATTATACTGCTTTGTCGTTTGAAAATTGACCTTTTTCTGAAAATGTTAAAGATGATTTTTGTTTGGTTTGATATTGTCAGCTTTGTTGGTAACAGAAATATCTAGGTGAGTATGTTTGTGTGGTTTTATCCTTAGAAGAAATTTCCACAATTTTTTTTTTGTTCATATGATTGATAGTTATTCTGTTATTCGGGACGGACAAATCAACGAATATAAAATAATGAGTATCGTCCATCTGTTCTTGAGTTAAAAATTGTGTAACTAATCTGACTTTGTTTTATAAAATTTGAAAATACATTCCAGAAATTTAATTCTTAAAACAAATGGACGGTTAACTGCTTGGTAAACTTATAGTAACAGACAGTGCTATGTTTTTCGTGGAATAAATACTTTTTATTATTATTTTTTTACTATAATTCAAGAATCAAATAAAAAGTTTTTTTTTTTTTTTTATCAATTGAATAATGATACGATTACATAAAAAAAATATGCACTATCAATCATCTTTACAGTAGTTACTCTTTCATAGCCAGTGCTTTTATTTCTTTAGCAAATACAATTTATTTCACAATAGGGGTGCGGACTGGGTATGAAAAGGAAATATCTATTTAGTCCAACGAAAAGATGAAAAAAGAAAAAAAAGCTCGTATTTCTTCAGTTTTCAAATCAATAAAAAGTATCCAAGTTAAAGTGCTTTAAAGTTTAGAAGTGTCCTCTGACGTCATTTGTGGGTAAAAATTGTAGCTACAAGTGACGACACACGTTTTTTGATTTAAACCTCATTGTTTGTTCAATTAAAAAAAGAAAAATACGTGTCTAATTTTTTTTTAATAATCTGTGTGACGTGTAAATAAAAAAAAAATAGTCCGCTCCCCCATTAAATAAAATTTTCAAAACCAAACCAGCCAGTAAACAAACAATAGGAATTCAATTGTTTCGAATACAGGCCTTCATGAACGTATCATAAATGCAAGTATCACGCCTCGTGACAATTCTCATACGTTTAATAACTGACGGGTTCCATGCCTACTCATGTCCGGAGCTTACGGTTCGTTGAGCTCTCTAAAATAGGATTATCTGAGCTACTGATTCATGCGTGACAACTGTCGGCACATGTCAATTGAAATACGATATTTCTCTTCATGTTTACTTATAAAAGTAACTTGTTAATCTAACTTTTGGGAATAGAAACACAGGTTCCATTGTGTATTTGTTGTCAACTTTCTTGGATTAATTTCGTTGTAAGTTACAAGGCAGTCAATTGCTTCCTTAGAATACACCGTGCTTAAACGTCACTAGATGGATATAATTTTAATTGCAGCTAACAAAAATGTAAGAAAATCGGCCAAGTGCGAGTCGGATTCCTGCATGAAGGGTCCCGTACCATTTTGAGGAGGTATTTTTTATTTTTATTTTATGTTGTTAAAGCGGCAACAGAAAAGACGATGAAAATTATAACTATTTAGCTATTACAGTTCTTGAGATACAGCCCGCTGACAGACTGAGGGACGGACGGACAGCGGAGGCTTAGTAATAGGATCCCGTTGTCACCCTTCGGGTATGGAAACCTAAAAAAGAATTATTTGTCAGTCCCCTTAAATGTATAATACCTATAATGATTTATAATTACCCATAATTATGCCTAATGTATGTACGCTGTATTTAAATTAATTGCCTCTGCCGTAAACATTGTACCTGTTTTTTTTTTATAATGGAATACAGAGTTCAACCAATATAAACACAATAAGAGTAACTCAATCAAAATAAAAATGAAAACAGCAATTTAATATTCAACGGAACAACATCATAAAAATGCGAAGCCTCACTTGTAACCACTTGTAACAATATAACTAAACCATACAATACCCTACTATAAGAAATTCAGCATAAAAAGCGCTGAACTGTTCAGTTCAGGGCCGCTTTATGAAGCGCTACAAAATCAATAACTCGGAAATGCACGACTAAGGTTGCGCTGAAGGCTTAGTAAAAGCCGTTGATAACAGAGTGAATGACTTTCATTTTATATCTGCGGGGATGAAATACATGGGTTGAATGTATTTATGTGTGGGTGTTTATGGCTTTGTATTCTGGTCGGATTTCAACCCTGACATGCTTTGATTAAAGTAAATGTGTCTGGTAGGGTTAATTCCGGCTTCTTTTGTTGTCGTTTTGGTTTTATTGCTGTACTTTAATCGTTTATCTTTTAGATGAAAATGTTCCGGGTGTCGGTAGTTCAAATGTATAGTAAACTAGTTGTTTCCCGCAGCTCCACCCGCGTGGATGTCGGTTATCGCGGCAAGCCTAAGAAAGGATAGCCTTTATCCTTTCTCAGGCTCTAGACTATCTGTGTTCCGAATTTTATTTAAATCGTTTTTGTAGTTTTGGCGTGAAAGCGCGATAGACAGACAGACAGAGTTACTTTCACATTTATAATATCAGTAAGGACTATATTTTTAATAATACGTTTTTATAAGCGATGCGTTTTCATCGAGTCGATGGCAATATTAAATTTGTTAAACCCAGATCGCAACGTAGTAATTACTAGGCGCTAGATATTAATACACAAAGGCATCTTATGTACTATGGTTTTTAAACTCAGATGTAAAGCTTAGTTTGACTCTATTTACTCAACTATAAGTGACACCCACAGATATAGATAGAATAAGATAACGTAAGTATCATGTAAATGTCATTTAAGCGATTTCTATCATCGTTAACGCTTGTCACAATGCCACTTGTCTAGGTGGCAGAACCTTTAACCACCAAAAAATGAAAATGCTTTGATTTTTTTAAATTTATTTACATCAAATTAAATTATTGTAGTCTAGCTTAAAAGTGGTTATTTTTCTAGTAATTGTAATGAGAGCAGTCCCCTATTAAAAGTTGTCCATATAATTGAACCTAGTTAGTGCTCACCTTCAAACTTAGATAGGCAATTGATCACGGTCTCTCCAACTTTCGTTGAAGGTTGTATATTACATGTATTTATCAATATACTAGCTGTTTCCCGCGGTTCCGCCCTCGTAGATGTCGGTTATCGCGGCAAAAAGTAGCCTATGTCCTTTCTCAAGCTATAGATTATTTATCTGTGTACGAAAATTCATTTAAATTGGTTCAGTAGTTTTCCGTTTACATAACTGTATTTGTTAATAATTTCAATTAGATTACCTTTTGATGAGCTCAATGCATGAGAGTTAATGTTGAAATTTGTAACATCTGTTATTTAAGCAGAAAAATAAGTACAAATCGTGACATTCTGGTAGGTGATTAATTTTAAAATAGAATACATTCTCTAAGATAGCTTTAAACTTAGCATAGATTACGATAATTTCATATTGATTTTTTAGATAACTTAAATTAGCTATTTGCTCTGCGGTGAGAATATCACAGAACGGTATTATAATAGTTTTTAAAAGATATATCTTGAATTCCTTGAATTTAGGCTATGTTATACGTTCTTCTTATGTCAGGAGATTTTTGGAATCAAATTACCTAATCCATTTAGTAGTCGACGTATATACCTTAAAGACGAAAATTCTATTTTTAGCAAAAGTGGATACGTCACAGCACAGCCTACGCATTCGAAGCAATTCGCATTACCATTTGCTTTGACCTATACCGATAAAGGTTTTAGGATAATAGATTGCAAGATAATTGACAAAAGAAAAAGGCTATTGGATGGACAATGTGACGCACGTAATGGCCATTATACCTATTTATAATAATATCAAACTAAAAAAGGGTCATTGCAGGTCAATGGCAATGAGTTATGCTGAGTAAGAATGTCGTTGATCAATACGTTTTCTCATAAACACTCGTAGGTAGTATATATACCGGTAGGTACCTACGTCGTAATTAAATTGTACAAAATAATAAATAATAAATAAATGTGGACAACATCACATTCATCGCAGTGTTATGGAATCAGAGACAAGGAAGGTACCAAAAAACACGGTTATGGTACCCAAGACAATGTAGAAAAGTTGGTTTTCTACATTGACCCATCTGGGGATCGAACCCGGGACCCCAGACCTGGCGACACCTTGAAAACCGGTGTGTACGCCACTCGACCACGGAGGTCGTCAAATAGAAGTCGTCAATAATAAGTATAGAATTTTGTAAGGCTTATCAGATTTAAACGTAAAGAGATCTTAGTTATCTATTTATAATAATAATACCAGCCTATAAATGTCCCACTGCTGGGCACAGGCCTCTTCTCATATAGAGAAGAAACGAGCATTGATCCAGCATGATTAGTTATCTATTTAGTAGAAATATTTAAACAGATTTTGATGAAACTTAGGCCGCGTGCACACGGGCTGCTTGAAGCAGACAAAACAAAAGGTAAGCGGGCGGGAGGCGCATGTACGTGTATCACTGACTAACAGCTCGAGCAGTTCCGTACGGGAGTTGATAAGTGTATACTAATATTATAAAGCAGAAAGATTTGTATGTATGTATGTACATAACGAATAGACTCAAAAACTACTAAGTTGATTTCAAAAATTCTTTCACCAGTTGAATGCTACATTATTCCAGATTAACATAGGCTATAGAATATTAAAAAAAATGTCTACCGTTGCGAAGTCGGGGCGGACCACTAGTTATTTAAATAAATAAATGTGGACAACATCACATACATTGCTCTGCACCCAAAGTAAGTAGCTAAAGCACTTGTGTTATGGAATTCAGAGACAACGAAGGTACCACCCGAGACAATGTAGGAAGTGGTTTTCTAGATTGACCCGGCCGGGGATTGAACCCGGGACCTCAGAGCTGGCGACACCTTGAAAACCGGGGTGTACGCCACTCGACCACGGAGATCGTCAAAATATATATAGGTCGTCGTCAATTTATAAGCAAGTGTTTCCATAGAATTTATCACTAGGTATAACCTAGTTGAAAATTGTCAAAGAACAGTCACACACAAACAACATTACAAGTCGGTTAACACCTCATGGACCTCATAAAACAAACTCCATGTTGGAAGATGACACTACTCTCACGGGTCTAAAATACATGACATCTCTGAATTGTTGTAAGCTCTTAGCATTTGCTTAACTTTTAATTTTAAATGATATTTCAAGGTCTAGTACAGTATCTTGGGTGGCATAAGAGATGATTTGTAGTAATGTAAAGCGGGCTGTCTAAGCAAGATTTGGTAACTTTTATCACAAACACGTGTTAACATAATTCGAGAAGTTTTTCTTTAATAGAGACTCATTACTTGCACAATTATAACAGCATTAGAAGTGTAATATAAATGATACGCCAGAAAATAATTCATTCCTGTTATTAATAGATTTTTAGACGTAAATAAGCTATATTATGTTTTATTCAAAATTAAATGTTATAATAATACATAAAATTAAACGATGAGCTGTTTCCCGCGGCTCCACCCTATGTCCTTTCTCAAGCTCTAGACTATCTGTGTACCAAATTTCATTTTAATCGGTTCAGTAGTTATGGCGTGAAAGCGCGACAGACAGACAAAAAGTCAATGTTACTTTCGCATTTATAACATTAGTAAGGATGATAAATATAGTACAGAAAAGTAAATATGATTTTCTAGTTGTCGGAGCTTAAAGTAAAAAATCTTGTAATAATTCAATTAAGTAGGGTCATACCATACTAGGTGTGTAGTACGCAATACACACCATATGTACCTATACCATGAACCGGATATATACTTAGGACCAGCCACAAAGCTAACCAAGCAAAAACATAGTGTATCGGCTTTTATGAAAACTCGGTAAAATTCCAACTGGACTCGCATGAAGTCAAAACGATCATTACGCGTACCTGTATACAGGTCGGCAAAAACGACAAAATCAGTATTTTATTCTGAACAAGGCACTGTCAATATAAAAATGTTGTTAAATACTTTACTCTTTAAAACGCTGTTTGATTGAAAAAATAACTATTTGCCTTAAAAAGTTCGAGAATTCAATTAAAACAATGGAAAAGTACTAGTTTTCCATACTTAGGTATAGTTAAATGCTTTTGAATGACAGGCTACTACCAGGGAGTTTTACTCCGCAGTTTAGGTACGTTCGGCTGGCGCGCCTCCCGAACAGGCGAATGGCAGTAGGTTCCCGCTAGCCGCCGCGCGCGTAATTTTATTACTAGATAATTATGTTTTTAACGACAAGCGGACAACCCTAACCGTAATACTATTTATTATTCTGTGCCCTAACGCGCTGCACCAGACAGTAACTAGTTTGAAGAGAGAGGTAATGTTTAGGTTAACATCGCGTTAGGAAATAAGCGCTTATGCAAGATAATTTACACTTTACTGCATCGCAGCTAGAGTCGCCATTTATATATTTCCTTTCGCGATGTGAACCTTCTTAACGAAGTACCATTACTTACTTAATAATAAATATTTATTTGAATATTGTGTAAACAATATACAGAAGTACAGGTATAAAAGATATCAAGTTGTCTCCTCAACTAGGCCAAGAGCTCGTGTTTTAAGAGTCAATGTCAATGACAAAGTCCATGCATACATAGTGTAATACAACTTTTACCTAACGTGCAATACTTAAAGAGTCCAATGAAATAACGAAATGCACAAAATAATTACGGTATTAGTTAAGAAACAACGGTCATTAGATTTTGTGCTAAAACTGACAATTTTATCACCAGAAAACCAAGCAGCTTCTTGCGTCTGCAAAATCAACTTTAACTGTACCTCCCTTTAATCACATTTTTAAATAAACATAGGCAAGACGTGTGTACATTCGATACTCTGTGACATTTTTCTCGCTACTGCATAAACGTCACATTGCCACAGCGCTCTACATTTTTAAACTAAATCAAATTAGGGTACGTTGCTGATTTCATCACACTGCAGCGCGTCACGCGAAGTATACCTAGTAATCTATGGGTGAAAAATTGCCAATATGGGTTCATAAGTCTGCCAATAATAACTCGTAGGTATGACTTGATTTTTACTTTTTATTTTTATGTTATGTGTTTTATATACAACTAGCTGTCCCCCGCGACTTTGTCCGCGTGTTTTAGTTTCAACGTTTTTTCATTATTGCGACATTTTTCATTTATGCTCCGCTCCTATTGGTCGTAGCGTGATGTTATATAGCCTATAGCCTTCCTCAATAAATGAGCTATCCAACACTGAAAGAATTTTTCAAATCGGACCAGTAGTTCCTGAGATTAGCGCGTTCAAACAAACAAACAAACAAACAAACAAACAAACAAACAAACAAACAAACTCTTCAGCTTTATAATATTATATAATAGTATAGATGCAACGCTGCTCTCCAAAATACAAATTGTGGATGTTGGTCTCAAAGCCTCTAGCTTGAAGTGGGACTGGGTCGGACACATCTGCCGCATGTCTGACGACTGTTGGGCAAAAGTGACAACAATTTGGTCTCCGCAAAACATCAAGAGACATCGTGGCCGGCCTAGAAGGATATAGGGGACGAACTTGACTCCTTTTCAAAATCATGACAACTCAAGACCGGAAGAAGGAAAGAGAGGCTTTGCCCTGCAGTGGGACATTCATGGCTGAAAATAATAATATAAATAATAGAGTGTGGAACGTAGGTTTTATAAGATTAAGTTGGGCTCTAATAATACAACCCTAGTTGGCTCGTATTGAAAGCTGTAGTTAACTGAGCAAGGTTGCGCCAAGCTTCGACCTTCGTTACTATTTATATCATACAGAATTATCTCGGTAACTTACTAAGCATTATCTTTAACAGCTATGGAAAATAGTGTCACCAAAAAGTAATATTGGAGTTGTATACGCTGTCAAATATCAGATTAATTTTGAATGTCATGTGCACTTACTTGTCTAAAATGAAAAGCTAGACTAATATTCTGACCGTGTTGTGATTTATGTTAATTCCTTTTCTTTAAGAGATCAGCGTGCTTACTATGAGCTCTTCTTCTTCTCACTATGCACAGTGTAGTGCGCCGTCTCTCTTTCACAACGACAAGAGTCCTGCTTAAAGAGTTCACTATTACAAATTGTAATAAAACTGTTTTGAACAGTTTTTATTACGGTATATTCATAGTTCTGATGTTTCAATTCCTTTGCAGGGCACATAGAATCATGATCCTTTAAAACTAGTTCGGTATCAATTTACGTTAACCTCAAAATTAAAAACTATTCCAAATTACAACCACAAAAAAGGAGTGAAAATAAATTTTATATTTAATTATTATAAATTTAAAGACGATATAATATGGCACCAAAATTAGGCGATTTTTATTTTTTACATTTTAATGCCTACCTAATATCACTCTCACAACTGAGACTCATCTAACGACACCTCTTAAGCTAAAATCCATCTAGTTCTTTGGGTAGCAGAGCGTGTCAAAGAAATATACATACATGCATACACTTGAAAAACATAACCCTCCTTTGTGTGCAGTCGGACAAAAAACCTTTGAATTTTAAACACATTACGAAACACTGTAAAATTAATTAATTTAATTAACACAAGTGAAATGATACCACGAAACCTGAAGACCTCCTTAGGCCTTAAAGACGAGACATTCCAACTTTCTAATGAAGAACATCTTTAAATGTAAGTAATTGAGTTTTCCCAAAACGTAATTAATATAATGTATTTAATTGTTATTCACTTGGTTTGAATTTATGGAGTAGGTGAATTTGAGCAGTGCTTACGTATGAAACTTAAATAGAATATAAGAGAATATTCTTTAGTGTACACCATGAGAGTTACAGCATAAAACAAATACAGATCGGTGAGGGAGAACAATGGCGGTCTTATGGCTAATAGCGATATCTTCCAGGCAACCTTACCGTAACTTGTAAATAATACAAACACAAATTCGATAAGTTACTGCCGTTTCGTTAAGGTGTTCCTATGGCCATCTCCTGTTGTTTAAATTATATTTTTATAAGTCACTAGCTGTCCCCCGCGACTTTGTTCGCGAGGTTTAGTTTCAACGGTTTTTCATTTTTGCAACATTTTTCATTTATGCTCCGCTAATATTGGTCTTAGCGTGATGTTATATAGCCTATTGCCTTCCTCAATAAACGGACTACCCAATACAAAAATAATTATTCAATTCGAACCAGTAGTTCCTGAGATTAGCGCGTTCAAACAAACAAACAAACAAACAAACTCTTCAGCTTTATAATATTAGTAGTATAGATTATCACTATGCCTAACAGTAACAACCTTTTTAAAGTATTAATCTACATACACACAACCATATTACATACAATAGAAACACTTGAAATTTTTATACCAATAAATATCACATTATCACAGTAAAAAATCTACCCGGCAATAATTTTTCGCAGTCTATTTTCGAGCTGTCAAGTAAAGATTATCGATAAAACATTATTGGACTAACAAAAAAGTGAAAAGCTATCGAATATCATCCGAACAAACAGCTGCCTTAATTTCGGAAGCCCGAGAGACCAATATTTACTGTTCACGCTATCACATTTTCCCAAATAGTTTTCATTGTACAGTTGAGTAGAAAAGTGTTTAAGTTAGGATTAGATAAATAATAATTGGGTTATTCTAATTTTAGCGTTGTAATGTGCAAACTACTGTATTTACATCCACTACAGCGTACTGTATTATAACTAAGCTTTTACTTTTTTTTTTATTGTTTAAACTTTTATAAAACGTAAATCATTAAGACAACGTTTTTAGCAACACGTCATGATTAAGTTATTTATTATTTATTAGTTATTTTATCAATACTTAAGGACTCTTAATGAACTAGATTAATACCAAAGTAGCTATACAACCAAAAATATATTTTTATTTGGATCAATTTACTTGCTTTGGCAAGTAAATTTATAAGTATTATAAAAAAAAATATTAAAGTTTTGGTAAATCTTTTTCCTCGTGAGTGTACATGTCGACACGCTGCTATATTAGTGACAGATCCAATATGTCGGACAGCATCCATGTTGGAAAATTATATTTTTATTTTATGTTGTAATTCATCGCGTTTGCGCACTACCTTATATCATATATTATGGTAGCAGCGATGACACCCGTGGGAGATATATAAAATTGAATGTTATTTTCTATGTGCTATGGTAATATTATTTTTTTAACCAATATTTTATGTCGCCCGGACGGATAAACCCGAAACTGGATTGAGCTCCTTGGTAATATTATGTAAATAACATTGTAAGACTAATTGAATACTAAATTAAAAAAAAATGAATTTTTGAAATAAGTTGACAATATTTGGATAATATTCGCGTAACGACCAATATCGTTAGGTGTTTTGTACGTTACTTAATGACAAACTATAACGCATTTTTTTTTATTTAATCTTTCTATTTTTGTCACAAAAATATAATTAAGTACATTAATCGCGTAAAAAAATATTAAGTAAATTAATCACTTTAGCTAAGTAATTGTGTAACAACATTTATCTAATATAGAATAAGAGACAAAACATGCATTTCTGTACAAAAATACACCAGCCTTAAATTCCCTGCACATAGTCCCATGAATAACGTCAAAACGTTAGATAAAAGTACCCGCATAGTCTAGATAGGAACAGTCAGATCTATGTTATGAACACTGGTTATAATGTGTCCTAGTGTGTGATTAAGGCAGTATTCGTTAAAGGGATCAGCTGTAGATATGTGTATAATACCTATCGTGAGGAGTATTCATAATTATTTAAAAAGAAAAACAGGTGTACACCGGTAACCACGCATATTCTCGGGATTGCCCGACTAGTTTCAGACTCAATAGGAGTCCCTAATCCTGAGCTGACGCGGCGGCGGTGGTGTCGCGAGTCGAACTCATGTAAGTATTTCAGCTGTAGATATGCACATTTATTTAGCCGCTGCAAAAACGTTTGTTTTGGTTTAGATACAAGCCACCAGAGAATAATTTGTTTTCATAATTATAATTAAATATTCGTTTTTTTTTTGTTTAAGAAAGGTTACTTAGCAATGTGGGTGGAATTCACATTACTAGCAGTCTTGTTAACCCCTCAAACTAAGCTAAATATCCTTGTGTTGGAGTGGGTTCGCGTCAATAGTGCAATGGATGGAGTTCGAACCTGTGACCTCCTATTAATACGAAATCAGACCCTTCCCGCGCAGATGTAGACTCTTTTGGTATACAGTTGCTTCCACTTGTCATATTATTATACCAATCGCCAATTAAAAAGTGTTCGGTGTCGACAACTAGAACTTAAAGTCGTCAGTTGAAGACACAAGCAACATTAAGAAAAATCCTGTGCTGCTTAAGGGTCATTGTTCCCATTGACAAACGTCATTTTGGCGTCAATGTACGCAATTAAAGGCCAAAAAGATGGCGCCTGTTTCAAATGCTGTAAATCTTATGTAGTAACAAATGGTTATTTTGTTATTCTATATCTATTTTTTTTTAGTATGAAGACGGTACACCTAATTGAACAATTGAAAACATTGAAAAAATAACGTGCATTATCCCTATTGTACGTTGAAGTCTGTGCCCGTGAACACATTCTTGGTACGGTTTCTGTGGTGTGTTGTGTTAGTAACAGGCAACCGGCGATTGTGTCCTAATGCCACCGGACACCGCATCAACGGTGTCCTGTGGCGGTGTGCCGTATCGGGAACGAAAAGTGTATCTTTTTTTTTTTGCTATATATGCCCAAATTTGGTCAGTGGAGTCAGTAAGCCGTATTATGTAAGTTTATTCGTAACTACAATGGAAGAAATTTTATTAAGTCCAATTAAGTTTGCTGATTAAATAAAGGATGTGTGAGCAAGCGTTAATTCTTATGAATATGTATGCAATCAACTATAGTCAGAGGAAGAAAAGCAGGCAATGAGGAAATATAATAAAAACTTATTCAACACAACAGAAGTTTTGTTGGCTATATAAAGACTTCATCAGGTCAGTCGTAAAGTGAATGTTGAATGGAGAACGGGTATTAGATTGAAATGTAGATTTACTTTTAGTTAAGAAACTGAGCATTTATGATTTGTTTTTTGTTTTAGTTTGAAAACTTTGGGAATTTAGATTATTCCAACACTAGCTGGTACCCAGGGCGAATCGCTTCACCTAAAATAATCTACAATTTGACCTATGATTCAAAAGATAAAAATAACTGCCTTCAGCGCCACCTTTACGGCACTTACATAACTATGTATCTCTAAACTTTTTTTTTTTGCTGCGAACACAATATTCTTACACCAAAAACGTAGAACATCTCATGTTGCTTCGCAACATTAAACTGTGTGGGTTCTTTGAGTAAAAGTAAGTAAACTATAAAGTGCGCCTAACAGAGTATGAACTGTGATCTTTTCCGAAATTTTACGATTTTACTTGTTCATACTGGTGTATGAACAAGTATAACGTAGTATATTGAAACAGAGCGCGACGTTTAATTACAACTATCTCAAAATCTAATATTAGCCTAATAATATAATTGACGACCTCCGTGGTCGAGTGGCGTACACACCGGTTTTCAAGGTGTCGCCAGCTCTGAGGTCCCGGGTTCGATCCCCGGCCGGGTCAATGTAGAAATCCACTTTTCTACATTGTCCCGGGTCTGGGTGTTTGTGGTACCTTCGTTGTCTCCGAATTTCATAACACAAGTGCTTTAGCTACTTACTTTGGGTTCAGAGCAATGTATGACGTGATGTTGTCCACATATTATTTTATTTTATTATTATATATTTTATAATAATAGAATCACACTAAATTTAAATACATTTAAATCATTTAAATCAATAAAATTGAGCATAGTACTTACAACTAAATCAGCACTCTATCCTTGTCTATGTATATTATCAGTGTGGGATCGATACTATAATTACAAGACATGAATAATTCTCGCCTATACCTCAGCACTAAATACATTACCTAACGTTTTAGTATTTAACACTATATAGTGTTACTATAGTTACCCATTCTCGGTAATGGCACTTGACTGATACGTGTTCTCGTGTTTAGTGCCTCGCCAATTAACAGGACGTTACTAACGCTATCAGGTAACTTATGGCGTAGCTGTTTAAACTGTTTACAAACAGGTTAATAGATAGATAGTAAACGGTATGTATTTAAGGAGTTTAATTTCAAGATTATTTTGTGTATGCATGTATGCATATTCTAAAACAAAGTACGTCTGGCAAAGTATGTCTGGCTGAACGCGATAAACTCAAAAATTACCGAACGGATTTTCAACGGTTTTCATTAATAGATAGAGTGATTGAAGAGGAAGGTTTGTGTGTTTAATTCATTACAGTTTTGTCTATCTGAGCAAAACCGGGGCGGGCCGCTAGTTATTACCTAAAATTAATACACCTAGCCATACATATTTCTACTGAATATACTATAATAGGAGTTTGATTAAAATTCGGTGTCGGTTATCACGGCAAATATTAGTAGTTTCATCAAAATCGGTTCAGCGGTTTAGCCGTAAAAGCGTACCAGACAGAGTTACTATCGCATTTATAACATTAAGTATAAATTATTTTGTAAGTACTTAGTATTATTAGTTATAATTATAGATTTTACTAACATGCGGAATTAATATTATTCTTAAAATATTCAGTATTGCTTCAATAACTTGTTAGTTGTTGTTAGACCAACGGGAACAACAAAAAAAAATGTTTTCATATATCTTGTAAAAAGCACTCTAAAATTTCAGTAGTCTGAACCCGAAGTTAATTTTAATGAGAGCGCTTTTCATTAAATAAGGTTTTACAAAAATGAAATGTATTTTAATGTTACTTTTCATTGCGCCTAGCGTAGTGTTAATATCAACATTGCTTAATATAATCTAGATTAAAGGGCACAAAATGTAACTTTTAATTTTTTTACGATGAAACCTTACACTATATTCCTTCACTAGCGATGTCCCGCGGTTTCACCCGCGTTAATAGTTCCCGTAAGACATCTTTTTTTGTGCCTTATTCCAATGTTTTTATAGTTATTATGCTATTCGGTGTGGAGACGAATATAACAAATGAAATATCACGAAAATTGGTCGACCCGTTCTTGAGTTATGAATGGTGTAACTAACCCGACATTTGTCAAATTCAAATTCAAAATTATTTATTTAAAATAGGCTACAAATTACTTTTCAAACGTCAATATTACTAACAATGTACAGCACTCTGATTTGCACTTCCTTCACCGCTGTTTAATTGCTCTGGCTGTGGAGAAGAGACGGCGCAACAAACTCCAGCAATAGCAACACGCAGTTTTTCCGCTAACAACTTGTTTTAGAAGTTATAGTTTCCGTTTGTACAACGACAAAAAACTCACCTTGTATAAAGTAGAAGATGTGTAAGAGAGAGAAGATGGATGTATGGGTATGTTTTACTCGTTCCCACTAAAACTTCTTAACGGATTTTGTTGAAATTTGGCTTACAGACAGTTATAGCTAAACGTTACTTTGTTTTTTAAGGTTTGCTATTTATTAGTTAAAAAGAAAAGAAATTGTTTATTTTTGTTTTAGCTTAGATATGAATAATTTGTATGTGTTTAAAATTTTGTACACCATGTTCTGGTTAACAATGACGGACACTTTTTATTTTTATACCAGCTTATGTACTCATTGTTATACAAAATAAAATATTCTTATTCTTATTCTTTATAATATAACAGATGAAATATCACATAGAATACTTTTTATCCCGATAAGTCGTCGAAAACCACGAGGAACTGCTTGTCTTAAGTTGATTGCCCTGTAAGTTGGTCTAGTGGTTAGTGACCCTGACTGCTAAACCGGAGGTCGTGGGATCGATTCCTACCCAGGACAAATCTTTGTGTGATGAGCATGATCATTTCTACTGTGTCTGGGTGTAATTTATCTATAATATGTAAATATTTAGAAATATATAAATATGTTTACCAGTTGTCTGGTCACCATAATACAGGCTGTGCCTAGTTTGGAATCAGATGGTCGTGTGTGAGTTGTTCCAAGATAAGTAAGTAAGTAAAGTAAATAATGCGCCAGCCTTTCTATTTATAAATCCATTATTTATATTTCCAATAATGAAGCGGTTCCTGTTATTTTAAATTAAATTTTGATTCATGTCTCACTGAAGATACCGTTTGTCTTATCTTACCGGCAAAGTCATTATAAAACATTTAATTAATTTCAGAGCATAACCTTTTCACTTGTCGTTTTAATTATTGTTCAACCAAAATAACCGCTTTTCTACTGAAATGTCAAGACTTTATTAAAACTTTAAACGTTCAGTTCCAAGTAATAATATTAATAACTGCGTGAGATATGGTTTATTTATTCAAAGTTTATTACTTAATTAAAAAAAAACTAGTAGACACTTAAAGCTTTTTTTAATTGTGCTATTGGGCATCAAATAATTAATAACGTATTATAACTATTATTTTTTTCTGAGCATTCATAAATGAGAAAAATACAGAAAAAAAAGACGTTTGTATTCGTCCAAAAAAACCGTACAATACAAGTAGTACCGTACCATATGAAGGCCCCTTAAATTTATTTTATTATTTTTTGTTATAGCGGCGACAAAAATACACTCTGTGTCAAAATTTTAACTCTCAAGCTGTAACGGTTCATGAAATACATCCCGCTGACAGACGGATGGAAGGACGGACAAACACCGAAGCCTTAGAAAAAGGGTCCCGTAGATACTATCCGGGAACGAAACCCAAAGAAATAAGAAGAAAATAGATGCGACTAACAAGATAGCGGAGAATAGCATAACTAAAAGAAGGCCTTAGCTAAGCGATGGGCTATACCTGTATAACTAGTTGTTAATAACATAAGTACAAAATTTAATATAATAAACATATCTATTATTTTTATTTATAAGAGAAGATTGTATTATGCAATGACAATATTAACCTTATTATTCATAAATAATAAAGAAAAAACTCCTTAAAATTATTAAGCATTCAATTGTTTCAAAATGTTGTTATTTTTCAAATTAAAATAAATGAATCTCTTGATCAAAGCCCGTTTAATGCGACACTACAAATTCAATTTAAAATTACACCTACAAAAGAAAAACAAATAACAATAGAATAAAGTAAAAGAGCAAAATTTAAAAGCGATTTAAACAATTCCCATGACTTTACCTAGAAACAAATTTAAATTTTCATTTTGTAAACGACTGTCGCCGTGGAAGAGTGGACTCGTAACAGTGTTAAGAATCAACAAACCGTTTAAAATGTTATTATTCCGCGTTCAAATTGTATTTTGTTTTGTGTACGAAAGGTATTCATTGCACCTGTGGACAAATATACGTTTTAATGATATTTGCTTCGTTTATAGGTCTTTTGTTTGTAAGATGTAAGTTTTAATTTCATTTTGTCAACATAGCAAATGTAGACTTTCTTTAATTGTACAGAAACTACTAAAACCGACCCCAAAAGAACTTGGGAAAAGGCTAGGCAGAAGAACGACATTAATTAAAGCGGCAATAGCCTAATGGTCAGGGTGACCGCCTTGTGATCGAGAGGTTGTAGGTTCGATCCCCACCCATTACACTATTGACGTGAACCCACTCCAGATACAAGCATATTTAGCTTAGTTGGAGGGGTTAACAAGATTGCTAGTAATGTGAATTCCACCCACATTGCTAGTAACCTTTTAAAAAAAAAAAACTCCTCACCTCAACGCCGGCTATCGCTGAAAACCAGCGCTTTAGGTTTCCGAATCTCAGCACATGCTGAACGGTTTCATACAGATGTGACAAATATTTCCTCGAACCTTTTAGTTATCTGTTTGTATACTATTTGTACTTTTTTTATAACCTTATGCATCGCTTTTGACGCGAATAAACGTTTTTTCTTTCATGAAGAAAGGACACATGTTATTTCCAATATCCATCTCAAAACAGAAATTAGCTTTGACTCTGAACAAAACATGGTCATTAATTAACAATAAACCAACTAAATCATTTTATACCTGTCCTTTAAATGTGTACGTTCGATTCCCAGCCAGGACGATTCTTAGTGTGATGAGCATGATCATTTTGTTATTATAATTTATGTGTAATATGTATGTATTTAGGTAAATAGGTATGTTGATGAGCATGATTTTGTTCTTATAATTTATGTGTAATATGTATGTATTTGCCTAAATATATACCTATATAGGTATGTTTATCAGTTGTCTGGTTGCCATAATACAAGCTCTGTCTAGTTCGGTATCAGATGGCCGTGTGGGAGTTGTCTCAAGATATTATTCTTATATACTACACTAGCTGTCCCCCGCGACTTTGTTCGCGTGTTTTAGTTTCAACGGTTTTTCATTTTTGTAACATTTTTTATTTATTCTCCGCTCCTATTGGTCGTAGCGTGATGTTATATAGCCTATAGCCTTCCTCAATAAACGGACTATCCAATACAAAAAGAATTTTTCAATTCGAACCAGTATTTCCTGAGATTAGCGCGTTCAAACAAACAAACAAACAAACTCTTCAGCTTTATAATATTAGTATAGATCAGAATAATTTCTCCAGTTTCTTGAACATGTATTAAAACGTATTTTACTTGTTCACAGGAGGGCGAGCGACAGTGAATATGAACGCGACACATCTGCCAGAGTTCAACGACACTAACCGTAAGTTTTTCTCATCTAAGTATTAAGTATTTTTTCTTAGACTTAGAATGTAATGTTATACAGCATGGATAGGACATAAAGGCAATAAATGTGCCATATACAAGGTTAGTTTTTTGTCTTTGTACAAACAAAGGCTATGACTTCTTTATGGATTACAAAAACGATTGGTATAAAAAACAAAAAAACAAATGAAAAAGAAATGGAATTTCAATACAGGTGCCGTAAGAGTTTTACGGTAAAAGTACTGACATTTGAGATTTTATTATCTGAGCTTTAATAAATTTATATATTTATTTAAAAACTTTATTTAATAAAAATAAAAATAATAATAATAATATCTTAGGACATCATTTATATGTTATATTTATTTAAGAGTTTAAAATCAGACTTAAAGTTAGATATTAGGTAAATTTATAATGTAAAACAACGCCTTTACACTGACAGTATACGCAGATACAGAAAAGCTGTTTTCTATTATATTATTTTATTCTACTAAAATTCTTATGGGCTTATGGGTAAGGCTGGGTACCATCTTAAACCACCAGAGAGCTTCTAATTTGTTTACTCACCACTTTATCAACTTTTTAGAATGTAATATCATACTTTTTGATTAAATTGAGCCAACGTATTTTATTCATACTACATTCCTAGAAAAAATACACACGAACTAAACGAATAACCGCAAGCAAGCAAACACTTCCACTTCAAACTTACATCCAACATTCAACCCTAAAAAAATAACAAAGATGGCTTTTAAAAATAATAAAAGTCCCTGAAAAAAAGTGTTTCGGTCATTCCAACCTGTCAAAAACAGAATGTATTGACAACTCTCGTAACCACATGTTGCAGTGTAGGGTTAATATTTCAGCAGCCTAAAAAACGATGATTAAAACTGTCAACGCGTCGCAAATAATAATAAATGTTTTTTAAATAACTCATTACAAGTTTTCATTTAAATTAAAATGACGTTTTTATATAAAGTGTGATGTTTGTGTTAATTCTCAATGAAGGGTTAATCAGGATATAATGATTACGCAATTTTTACGCAATATACTCACTTCCTTAACAATTTGTGAACAGAAAAACTCAATAGATATTTTCGTATAACGTATTAGTAACGTAATTAAACCAGTTTTTACCTCACACCTGATTATATTTTAAAAAGAAACTCAAATATCAACGCGAAAATAATAAAATCATTTTCATCGGCATCATAATTCAAGACCTCAAATTTTCCAGCCAAGTTTCATCCCATTTTTATACCTTAAAATAAATAAGATGGATTAAAATAATAAATATTTCAAAAAATCTTTATGGATACTAAGAAAGAATTCTTAACAAGATTGTTTAAAAAAATATTCTTTTTACTGAGAAAAATCCTTGACCTCTCGTAACAATTGGAGCGAGATAGAAAACTCCAAAAAGTTTTTAATTCAACAAATTCTTTTTATGAATCGTTTATAAAAGTCGAGGTCGGCAGTTGAACTTTTAATTTTTACTTTTCTTAACAACGGACTTTGGATGTTTAAGATTCCATGAAGTTTTCTAACAAAAAAAAATACACCTGTTTTTATCTTAGATTGCGTTTTAGACCTAAGATCGATGGGTTCTATAAAATATGATGCTCAAGGAAGAAGCTTCAGATGAATAATATGTTAAAAATGTATTTAAGAAAAATACTAAAAGCTGTTAAATACGTTAAATACAGTTAAAGCGCTTATAAAGTACACTATCCTAATTGTTTTGTCCCTATTCAGTAAGACTAAATGCGATTACTATATCCTATACTTATTCAAGAACTAAACTAAATTAAGGATTTTAAAATCATAATTGATTATATTTTTGTTTTGTCTTTGTCCAAGTTTCATCAAATAAAAGAAGTCATTTACTAGCAGTTCTGGTAATGATTTTTTTACACAATAGTTTGTTTGATTTTTAACATATTCCTAGAAAATTCTACTAAGCATTCTCTGTTCAGTATTTAAGGTAGCACAAAAAAAAATACACCGTTTTACGTCCAAAAATCTGGTAAAAATCCTCTAAAACATTATCTTTATTGCAGCCATAATGTCACGTCGTAAAAATCTTTTATCTTAACTGTCTTCACCTCTTAAAAAGTCTTAATACACATAAGATTCTCTCTAACCACCTTTATCTAAGGTCTATGGTACTTTGCTGTAATCGTGAGTTATAGAGCTCTTTATCCGATATTAAAATGGCCGACGAATACTGAAAATAAATACTGCTTAAAATATATAGATGGTTCCCTAACGAAAATATACAAAAACCCCTTTCATAAAAGCAGAAATCTTAAAGAATTATGACTTTTAATTTCTTTTCTGTTTGCAATTAATTAAGGCGTTACAATTTATATGCTAATCAAGACATAAAAGAACAACAGAGCCTTAAATTTACTCTTTATCTTCCTTAAAGTTGAGAAACTCGTAATTGGCTACTACTTACAGGCTTTATGCAAAGACTTTTGAAGTGTTTTTGCTTGATTTACCTTTAATACGTACGACCTATATATACGTCTTGAAGATCAGCGTGAGCAATTCTAAAATTAAATCACGCATACTTACATAAATAAAATCCACGTAACCACTGGACTTTTGCTCAAGAATTTTCTATTGTTTTGAATATGTATTTATGTTTATCGAGTACAAACTCCATTAATTATGTGGAAATAATTATTATAATACAAATTCCGTCTCTTTTAAAAGGACGAAATGTGAATTAAGTTTTAAGTTTTATGTACTTTTTTAATTATTCTAAGACATGATAATGACAATCGGTGAAGGAAAACATCGTGAGGTATCCTGGGTTCCTAAAATTGGAATCTGAAATCGCTAACTCGGACGTCATTAAGTGTGGTGATCAATGCTCGTTTCTTCTCTCCGTGAGAAGAGGCCTGTTCAGCACTGAAAAATTTATAGGCTGGTATTTATATCAGTTTTTGTTTGCAGGAAAAAAGGAAAAAGAAAAAAGACGTGAACAATAAAATTCATTAATCTACCTGACGTACTATCAAAAAATTTTTGGGCCATATACCTATTGCAATAGTTTTATTTTCAAGCTAAAACCTACACCCCGTACCACGAACCGTGGGACTGGGCTCGTCCGTGGTAGCGCAGACGCGTCCGCACCCGTCCGTTTCAATCCGCCGCGAGACGCAGTATACCCTAATTCATTTAAAAAGGTTTTGATTTTCAAGACTGACACGGACCAGGACGCACCCTGGTCGTCAGCCGTGCGGGGTGATCCGCGATATCACGCACCGTGGGTAGCTTACAACAAAATAAAACCACATTTATTTATCCACAAATCTGCTTATATAATCATTTATTTATAAAGTATTTTCATATGAATGCCTCCGCTTAATTGCGGTTCCTAATTAAATGCGGAAAATATAATTCAAAGTGAATCGGGCTCGGAATGCGTCGGCCCTCCGTTTGTGCCGACTTTATTGTGCACCTTCACACCTTTTTAATTTATACGAGTAGATTACTGAAGCTGACCTCTTTTAACTTCATCTTGCACGTATTTTTAGTTAATATTGCTATGTAATATAAACTAGGAGATATAGTTCAGAGTTACGTAAGCATGTTCTAGTATGATCTCATATAGATTAGTTGTGCGTTGTAGAATAGATAGCGTATATTTAAAGTCTTATTTAAGATATATAGTTTTTTTTATAAATAGTTACGCTCTTAATCCATAACTAACATGTAAATTGTTAATGTTAAGGTATCTCACATATTTACATCATAAATACTTACGACGAATTCTAATAATTAGTTATAAATAAACTCATACTTTCGTTGCTAAATGGCCCTTTATTTATTAAGTACCGAAGAGAAATATAAATAAAACCTTACTTAACAATTTCACTGTCCCGCCAGTAGACACAATAGTAGTACGAGAGCCCACGACCAAAATTTTTGTCTCATAGCAATACGGCCAAAACCGCATCAAATCGATAGATACGATTATCCTGAACTCGAAAATACCAATATCAGACATTTTCCGCGTAGCATTTGATCTGACCGAATTTTCAAAATTGTCAAAGAATTTTACCGAACTGCATCATAGCAATATGTCTGATTTGCAGACTGTAGTTGAATGATAGTTCTGAGATACCGGAAACATATTTTTCAGACGTTAGTGGTGTAGCGCAAACCCGTAAAATCACTTAAAAAAATTAAAAATGAGACAAAAAAAATGTCTCATAGCAATACGTCAGAAATTTTTTTTTATTAGTAAATTTTGGTTATTTAATGCGAACAAAACAATTTTCAGACGGAAATGTGAACGCATTAAATTTTGAGACCGTTTTGAAAATGTTAACAAATTTTACCGATCGGTATCATAGCAATATGTCTGAAAATTGTTGGACATGATAAAATAAGTTGTCCACATGTGCAAAAAATTTATATCAGACAAATTAAGTGTAGCACCTTCTCTATCAGACAACTTTTCGATACTCAGATATCATTTAAAAATCGTATTGAGGCATCTTGAATTTTCTGTTACAAACCAATGAATACGTTGCGACCCTGAATTTATTAGATGATAATTAACAAAGAATTTACCCGAAACCGTAACATTGAAGTTGAAGGACTGAAATAAATCGCACAATTTATTTTCGTTTTTGGGAGTATATGCTACACTTAAAGTGTCTGAAAACAGGTTTTTGGTAATCATGGCAGCAATACGAAAAGTTGAAAAAAAATAATATCCGTATTGCTATGATACAGGTCGGCTAAATTTGTTAACATTTTCAAAAATGCGCTCAGGCTATATGCTACGCGCAAAATGTCTGAAAACAAACTTTTTCGTAATACAATTATAAAATCTATGTACATTTTCACTATCAGACGTATTGCTACAATACCGACTGTCTTTTTTTTTTGACACAGCAGAAATGGCCTCCCACGCCGTTGCTACACTTTCGACCGTTACTACACACCTAGTCGGGTTCAGAATCATACAATCTAACGATTTTATAGGGTTTTTGCCGTATTGCTATGAGACATGGTTTTGGTCGTTGGCTCTCGTACTATAGTAAAACAATAGTAATGTTCATATGTGACTCACGGGACAGTGAAATGGTTAAACACCAATAATGGCTTAAATCCACCAACAATATGGCCACCATCATCAGACCAGCTCGAAAGTGCCATAACATTGTATTGTCACCAAACCTATGTATATAAGTATGCAAAATTTCGTCTCTATCGGACGTCAAAAAGTAGTTCTAATTTAGCTTGCAACATTTGACCAAAACAAACATACATACATACATACATACATAATTATATACATAAATACATTGTAAGTTGAACAAAAGCTTGTGAAAATAAATCAACATACAATTATAGATTAATAAGTCTATACTTATCTATACTAATATTATAAAGCTGAAGAGTTTGTTTGTTTGTTTGTTTGTTTGTTTGAACGCGCTAATCTCAGGAACTACTGGTTCGAATTGAAAAATTATTTTTGTATTGGATAGTCCGTTTATTGAGGAAGGCTATAAGCTATATAACATCACGCTACGACCAATAGGAGCGGAGCATAAATGAAAAATGTTGCAAAAATTAAAAACCGTTGAAACTAAAACACGCGAACAAAGTCGCGGAGGACAGCTAGTACTATATAATACTAATAAACAAAAACTCGTTATAGATCTCAAAGAAAATAAAACAATTTCCAATTCGCATTGGAAGGTATTAAAAACATAAATCTTCGTCTAATGCAATATACATTGCGCTCTGCATTCGCTAGCAATTAGTTTACCACTCATTAATCTGCAATGTATAATGAAATTTAGTGGAGCGCGTCCGTTAGGGTAACAAATACAGGGTGTTTTATAAAAGAAGTTATTATTTTTGCAAATTTTAAGATGCATTTGGAGAATGCGAGTGCAAAAGAATCGTGAGCTAAAGTAGCTACGTACCTATGTGTTAAATAGTAATAAATTTACAAAAGAGGATTTTATTTTACGATTTTAAATGGCATGCAAACTAATAAATAAATAATATTATTTGTATTACTTATATTATTTTAAATTGACTTGATATTTTAATGACACTTGACATTTATTTTAATCATTAATTATTTGACGATACCCATTCTTTATTTTATTGATTTGTACCACGATAATATTTCCTTACATTTACTGTTTTTTTTTATGGACTTATTGTTGTATTTAATTTATACATATTATTATAATGTTACACTGCATGTTAACCGAATAACCCATTTTCACATTAAAAGAATTCGAGTTGGCATTTATAAATAACTAGCTGTCCCCCGCGACTTTGTCCGCGTGTTTTAGTTTCACGGTTTTTAATGTTGGCAACATTTTTCATTTATGCTCCGCTCCTATTGGTCGTAGCGTGATGTTATATAGCCTATAGCCTTCCTCAATAAACGGACTATCCAATACAAAAATAATTTTTCAATTCGATCCAGTAGTTCCTGAGATTAGCGCGTTCAAACAAACAAATAAACAAACAAACAAACAAACAAACTCTTCAGCTTTATAATATTAGTATAGATAATATAAATCTATACTAATATATAAAGCTGAAGAGTTTGTTTGTTTATTTGTTTGTTTGTTTGAACGCGCTAATCTCAGGAACTACTGGTCCGATTTGAAAAATTCTTAAAGTGTTGAATAGCCCATTTATTGAGGAAGGCTATAAAGTATAAAACATTACGCTCCGAACAAAAGGAGCAGAGCATAAATGAAAAATGTTACAAAACTAAAAAACCGTTGAAACTAAAACACGCGGGCGAATTCAGGGGACAGCTAGTAAATAATGATTCCAAGAATTCCAAGGTGATCTCACTCGTACATACGGTGTAGTACTGGGAGTGTGATCCCAAATCTTCACGAATGTTACTCAGTTTCGTTCTCGTACCAATCACTGGTATTAGACCTCCTTGGAACTAACTGAAGTACCTCTAAAAGTGTACGGACAGTGAAGTTCCCGACACGTGACTAGCGTACTGTTACAAGCAATCCAGATGAAATCACTTTGTGAAAGGAAACAAAACTCTAGGACTGTTCCAAAGGAGTTACTACTTTATATGCATACAGTGAGGTACAACACTTTTGAGATAAATAGATTTATTAAGAAGCAATTAATAAGGACGTAATAAACGCTTTCCTAAATCCAAAATATAGACTTACTGATATAATCATGGTAATAAATTATACCGCAATCAAAACTTACAACATTTTTCTTTCAAAAACATAATCTGATTAATCAATGCTAAGAGACACGTACAGATTTCTATAGTATCGTAAGTTTATTAAAACATTAACGAGTGTGCTATTGACCACACGACTGAAACGTACCTGGCTATGAGAGAAAGAAAACGTGTGCTCGCATTTCTCTTTCTCGCCTCTACAATAACTAACTTATATCACACTTTTCGTAACGCGTTCGCCTCGCCTGATCACACTTTTCGTAACACTCTCGTCACGCATTCACCAGTTACTCCTCAAGTCAAGCGTGCTTAAAGAAGTTTTACTTCAAAAAAACAATTATGAGTTACTTAAATTAAATAATTAAAAAATCCTATGTCATATATAACATCGAAATATCTAAATACTTAATTCTTCAGATTTGTATGACTCAAAATTCCAACCTTCTAAGCAGAAAAACAATTATTAGGTACTACACAGTACCAATAGACTCAATAAATCCAGAATTTCATCCAAACTTCTTAAAAGCTTCCATCAAAGTAATTCAATCCAAATACACCCCATTATCTCAGAAGGAACAATAGTTAAAGAACTCACGCGTTAATACGTGACTGGGATACTCTTAGAGGAATAAATAAGTAAACTATAGAGCGCGCATATCGAGTACGAACTGTTGGTACTAGTATGAACATGTAAAATCGTAAAATTAGTGTCAAACAGAGCGCACCGTTTAATTATAGCTATCTCAAAACTTATTACCCTAATAATATCGGAACCGTCGATATTTTCGCATAAACGTCTGTCGTCGCACGGAAATTCATAGAAATCAGTAAACGAGCCCAGTACGGTTACGCATAAGGGGATAGATACTCGATCGCGGATTAGTTTTGGGGTTCATTAGAAATATCTAAGGCTAGCAGTGGACATTTTCAGACCTATTGGTAACGACCCTTAAATGTTTTCTAGTTAATTTAGATAACATTCGATTTATTTTAACCTAGTAGTATACCGATAGCTGCTGTCTCCTCGAATAATTCCGGAACTGGGTTATTTGGGTAACAAATTTGAAATTCAACATATTTTATCTAAAACTAGCTGTCCCCCGCGACTTTGTTCGCGTGTTTTAGTTTCAACGGTTTTTCATTTTTGCAACATTTTTCATTTATGCTCCGCTCCTATTGGTCGTAGCGTGATGTTATATAGCCTATAGCCTTCCTCAATAAACGGACTATCCAATACAAAAAGAGTTTTTCAACTCGAACCAGTAGTTCCTGAGATTAGCGCGTTCAAACAAACAAACAAACTCTTCAGCTTTATAATATTAGTATAGATATGGCACACTTTTGCTTAACACTCAATCAAACCTTCTTTTCCACGCTGGAATATAATGACAAGTAAGTAAAAATATAACTTTTTGCTCGTTCACGTCGACTGACATCCAAGTCACAGTCAGATAACTACAAAACTACAAAAATTGAACCAATTATCTTGTGTTTCTTGAAGTTAAAAAGGGTTACAACTGTTTCCATTGTTTACTAGTTTAGTTGGCTATTACAGTAACTGAGTATAAAAGACTTGTTGTGAAGCCAATAATAGCCGTCGTGATCCAGTTTTAACCGGTATTTGAAGGACTTTGTAATACGTACTGTGATTTAGCATAGATGCAAACTTTTAGTGCAGTGTTAGAAACTTTAAAGATGTTTTGGTTTTTAAAAGCTTGTTGTATATAGAAACTAATGTTTTCATATTTATTTATTTTTTAATTTAAATATTTACCTACAGTTCAGAATTTCTATCCCGATTGGAAATATGGTCTCTGGTCGAGCCTAGGTTATTCAAAGACAGTTTTAAACTTCGACGTTGTAATTTTATATGTGTACTAGCTGTTGCCCGCGACTCTGCTCTCGGTCTCGGTTATCGCGACAAAAAGTAGCCTATGATCCAAGCTTATCCCCTACTAAATTTCATCAAAATCGGTTCAGCAGATTAGCAGTGGAAGTGTAACAGACAGAGTTATTTTCGCATTTATAATGTTAGTATAGAAGTATGGATATTATATAAAGACATGACACGCCCCAAAACTTATGGGTCGTTACCAAAGTTATTAGGGATCAATTCAAGGTCAATTCACCATATTGACGAATTTGGGATGTTAAAATTAATTTAACGTCGTAATTCTCTAATATCACCCTTTAGGATTTCGTATAATATATCGGATTTTGATCCCTGTTTTTAGTAAAACGGTTTAAACGTGTTGACGTAATCCAATATAAATATTTTAGAAACTGAGGTGGTCCTAGAAGAATACATGAAGTAAATATTTTTAGCACATTAAAAAAACCTTACATCATAAATCTGGATTAAAGATATTCTTTTAGTGAATAAGTTTTGCCATTGGACTATCAATACATAAAAATCCATTTTTTTTTAAACTGAGGAAAAAAATAACCAATAATTGTCACACCAAACGCTCTTTGGTGTGACAACAAATGTCTTTTCTTTCTTTCTTCTTTCTTTTAAAGCCTTGAAATGCTTTCTCTCTCTAATGTCAGCTACTAAATTATCTACAAATACTGCTGGATGCTAGTTAATAAACAGATAACTAATGAAATTAATAATGATAAAAACATAGCTATACCTAAATGTTAAAAAATGTACCTGAACTCAAACCACAAAACTGGTTCTATGGGAATACGTAATTAATAAAGAAATAATAATAATTACATATAAACTGAGTGGTGCATTTACGCACACATACACGATAATTCTATGAAGCACACTCATACTATACTATCTCAAACAAACGCTTAATATGATTGAAATGCGAGCTTTAAAATACATGCCTCTAAAACAAACGAAGCTCTGTTTCAAGACTTCAGCGTGTTTACTAGGGGCTCTTATAGCAGGACTGTTCTCGTTGTGGAAAAGAGATAACGCTACACGCTACGCACAGAGTAGCGCGCCGTCTCGCTTCCACAACGACAACAGTACTGCATTACGAGTTCATGGTACAGGACTTAAAAGAACTTAAATCTGTGGTTTATTAACTTTTGGCAAGTTGCGACCACGATGTTCATGAAACACTAATTTAAATTCATTTGCTTTGTGCATTCACATGTTGCTGGTCTAAAGCTTCTTAGTTAAATTTAGTTTTGGTGCAAGACTGTAGTTTAGTTATGACGATAGATTTGTTTTTGGTTCGCGGTTTTAATATGAAATGATTTTGGTAACTACAAGTAGGTAGGCAGACATTAGGCAAATGGAGCAAGTTACGCTAAAAAGAGAAGTAACTACAAACCAACAAAATCAATGTAAAAAACATTTCTACTCACGTTTTGAAAGTTCGGGTGTTGGCCTCCAAATAGATACTATTTTTCTTTTGTCAACAAATGAAAACTGTATAAATGGATTTGCACTTAAGTTATCTAAACAGATTGTATTTTCGCTACAAACAACGCAATGTAATTTTTCCATATTTATTCAGACACAAACATTTCTGTTTATAACACTTCAGTAACTTCACAAAACCACAACAAATCACAAAATGAATAATTACGAGAAATGCAGAAACGCGTGCGCGCTTCGAGAAAAAATGGAACAAATTATAAATATCGAAATAACAAGCAAATTGCAACAGATAAATAAAAACAAAAATCATTTACTGGAATTAAAATTACATTATTTATTGTGTAGTTTTAACTAAAAAAAGATAATATTGAATTAACAAATTTTATATTTATATTACCTAGTAATATTAAAAATATATCTACTAATAACTGGAATTAGATTTTATGTAATTATTATCTGTGGCAGTATGGTCTTTTACCTTTGCTTTTCGAGTGCAATGCCTGGTGTGGAAAATTGCGAAGGTCAATATATGTCAGGGCGCTACGCATGTCAAACATAGATTTTTGCTTTCGTCTTATTATATTAAAAAAAAAGTCGCTTAATAGGTGTCGCGCAAAAATCTTTTAAGTGTGATAGTATTTGGTAAGCAGTCTTGCGAGTACCTACTTCGCGGCTTATGGCCTATTCCCATATTCAAAAACACGATTCGTACTCTTACGGAAGGTACATTTTTTTTCGTTTTGCTTTGAAAAGTCTACCGACCGATAGCAAAATGAATTGTTTTTTGAATATAGAAACCAGGCATTAGTATAAAGTTTTGTATTTAATGTGACGTCATTATTCAATAGTTTGTTAATGAAATGGTTACAAGTTATATTATTTGTATTTTAATCAATAAGTATCATGGATATTGACTGATTTATTTATTTACTACGACCTGCCCAGGCTTCGTACTAGTAGACAAAGCATTATTGAATTACACACACACACCTTTCTCTTGAATCACTGTATCCATTAGTGAAAACCACTTGAAAATCCGGTAGTTTTTGAGTTCATCGCGTTCAGACAGACGGACAGCTGCGGCGGGGAACTTTTTTGCTGTGGCACGACATGGCTGTGTTTGACATGTGGCGAGCAAATAATATTTATAGATGATGACGTCAGCCCGAAATTAGTCCCTCCTAGGATTATACAAATATCGTTATGCAACGATAGAAAAATGCTATTGGTTTGCACTTTGACTAAGACTTAATGTCAGACCTAGGTTGACTAGCCAAATCTAGGAGTTCCGGAGGTTTGATGTTTGACTATAACATAAATATAAAAGGACCCTAAATTTAGCCATAGAAAATATTTTTAAAAATCAAACCGCCATGTTTACCACATGTACCTCTATCTGCTGCCCGAATTCAGAACATTTATGAATATTTCAAAGGGCATCCAAACAAAGCGAAGCAAAAAAAATCTTCATAATAAAAAAATCCATGTGAAATCTCTGAAAAGTTTACCTTTAAAACGCCAACTAGCCGTACAGTTAAGCCAATTTAAAAATTCGTCGGTGCACAAATCCAAAGTTTCCAAACCACTATTTTCTCTTCATACTCTTGATATTCGAAATTCTCTGAGATACTTTTCATAATACTTATTAAGTTTGGTGAAATCCCAGCCGACTTTCTTGGAACTGCTGAATTAGTTTGGTTCAGTAGACTTGATAATGTATTTTAACTTTCTGAATTGAAGTGAACGAACAATTCTCGAAAAGTCTCTTGCATGAAGCAATGAAGAATGACATTAATTTTGGACTTGTTTTAATAAGATAAAGATATTTTAAACCAAAAAAAATTATTTCTCTAACTTTCTGATTAATTTTTGTTCGGTGTTTTTGTTATTTACACTACTTAAGATTTTGAATTTGCTTGGATGAAATTCTATATATATGCTAATCTTTCTTTTTGACGGGCCTGTTGGTCTAGTGATTAGTAACCCGGACTGCTACACCGGAGGTTGTGGGTTTAATTCCCAGGAATCTTTGTTTGATCATTTGTTCTGTGTCTGGCTGTAATTTATCTATAATACGTATGTATTTAGAAATATGTAAGTATATTTATCAGTTGTCTGGTTGCCATAATCAGGGCTAGTTTGGGATCAGATGGCCGTGTGTGGGTTGTCCCAAGATATTATTATAAAAAAAATGGTAATCTTCTTCTTCTCGAGTCGATGACAATTAGATTCAAAATCACCTTAAATTCACTTCTTTTTCTAGATGACCTCACATACCCGACATCGTCAGAATGGTTCGACGGCAGCAACTGTTCGTGGGTGGACGCCGTCTCGTGGGGCTGCAACACCACCATCAACGGCACCAGCTCCAACTCCACGACCAGTGACGTCACGTCGTTCGTCCTCATGGCCGTCACGTCCGTCGTGCTTGCACTTATCATCCTCGCTACTATTGTAGGTGAGTCAAAATACATTCAAATAAAAGCTAATATAAATCTATACTAATATTATAAAGCTGAAGAGTTTGTTTGTTTGTTTGAACGCGCTAATCTCAGGAACTACTGGTTCGAATTGAAAAATTCTTTTTGTATTGGATAGGCCGTTTATTGAGGAAGGCTACAGGCTATATAACATCACGCTTCGACCAATAGGAGCGGAGCATAAATGAAAAATGTTGTAAAAATGAAAAAACCTTTGAAACTAAAACACGCGAACAAAGTCGCGGGGTACAGCTAGTATAGAATATTTATACTTGCTTGTCGGCCGAATACTCGAACGCGTGTAAAATACCGATAGGATAGACTTAAAAAAACGTCGAAATTTAAGTTGCCTTTGTGTTTTCTGAGGTAAGTCCAGCAAAAAACTACCTAACTCCCACAGGCACTGCCTTGATGGTCTGTAAAAGGCTAATGATGATGATATAATATGATGCAGTGGACCGATATACAATATGTTGATTGTTTAAAATCTTCTGCCTTTTCCAAAGCTATATACGGGTCACCTACCAGTCTCACTCGATTTCACTTTATACCGAAACGATTGATAAAATTATATAAAAAAATCTACATTTTAAGGGTTTAACATAATACCTATATAGCTTCGATAATTCTGGTGTCTGGTTACATGAGAGTGGAGTTAACATGAGTAATTATTTCGGTATTTTATTCAGTTACCTGTTTGTCTCATACTCTGTATTTAAAAACATTCAAAATTTCGACCCTATCTGATAAGTAATTTTCAATCAACCATATTGAGGTCAGCTTTTAACAAAAATATTGCATATTCTAGCTCTGGTTGCCGCTATACTTCAGCTGACCTTTGATAGTGGTTTCGCGTTTCTTTTTTTTTTTTTCATTTTTGTATGCCTGAGTTTCAAACGCTTTATAGTGATTACGATCTCGGGTGAAATTTTAAAAATACATCGCTTTAAAATCCTTGTTGTTTATTATATACCACAGTGTATATTCGTAAATATTATGATACATACTATACCATGGATAGGAGAAGTGTGTTAAAATTGACTAATGGATAGTTTTTTGAGAATAGACATAAGAGAAGAAAAATAATCACACCTACAGTTTCAATTTGAAAACTACAGGAAAAAGGTGATAAGTAATTTATTATATACGTTAGAACAATTGAAAGTAAAAGATCAAGGCAAAGTAAACGAGATAGCAAACAGAGACATCAAAACACAGTATGAAAGAGTATAACATAATAATAAAAATAAAATAAACTTGAATTGTTTGCTCCGACTGCGCCAAATAGGTTTACTCCAGCATAAGCCAAATAACAACATCAGGAATGTCTGGCACTGGTTTTGAGCCCTAAAAACCTTAAGTACTAAAAATTATGGGAAGAATAATTTCTGGTGCTTAGTAAATTTAAGCTAAAATTAGGATTGAACTTGCCTGTAATATAAAAAGTTACTTCAAGTTAAACAGTTGTATCTAAAAATAAATTTAGAAGAGTGTAATCCAATTGTAAGGCATAATTTTAAATTATATTGATGTCTTAACATAATTAATTCAAATAATAAAGACCATGTTACATTTAAGTATCATTAAAAACCTATTCTATTAATACAGAATCTTTTAACAATATAATTATTATATCAAAAACTCCAAAGAACCAGATAATGTGCAAAATATCTTTTATATTCAGAAAATTCATATTTAACACCTCTTCAACCCAAAAGATAGAATCTTTGGGGGCGTCCATCACGCACAGTGAATTCTGATCCCTAGAGTCCTTGATTTAACGTCTATATTTCCGTGTGTGATATGGATGAAACAACGTGTAAATTTCTATTGTAATAAAGCCCCTTTGTGTACTTTTTTTCTAATCAAACTGATATGAAAGCGAGCTCTGGCTGTATAAACTGGCTGACAGCCAAATTGAAGGTACTAACAATGTATGGGCCCTGCGTCATGTGATGGTATTCCAGTGTTAGATAAAGCGAAGCGACGAATGATCAAAACACCTTAAATTAAAAAAGGTTAGTATAAATATAGGTACCTCATTGCTGAGAGTAAAACTACAGAAACGCATTGCAGTGAAAGCCATGAATGCTACGATAAAAATATTATTACTTCTCCAACTATTTCATAATTATACTCAGTTTTTCTATAGACTACACGCTCTAACGGACAACAGAAATGTTTCATCTGAAAAACATTCAAAGCTTTGAAGAAGTTCTCTCACTGATCATTATAAGCTCCACTGAACAGGCCTTGCCCTTTACGAATATGAAGAAACTTATATAATCAAATAAACATGTCATAGGGACACTGACGGTCATGCCATCCCGCCAAATGGCGTGGCGCCAAGCTAAAATTTTATCATCACTGCTAAAAACCCAAATCCAAACCGTTAAACTCTGATTTTCAGCGACATCCCGTGTATGCATAATCCCACATCCATTTTGAGTTCATTTCGGCTGTGTCTACTTCAGACAAATAAAAGAAAATTGCAATGATCGTCATTATGCTACTGTAGAATCCCGTAATTTTAGCTAAATAGTTTGACGCCACGCCAAATGGCGCCATCGTCAATGTCCTACTACACATGTAGATCCTTTCTGATGGAGACATTCAACAAAATAGTTTACATGCTTCCCTTAAGTTCCACGGTAAAAGGTCCAACTATATTTATTAATAACGTTCTTAGATGTTCCAAATATCGGTATTTCAAGTAAAATACCTTTTTTATACGTTGAAAGGTGATATCGTATGAGCGTCGAAATTCTGATATGAATACGGAAAGGTCGGGAACGAAATAAAGATCTTTGGGATTTTTCCTTTGGGTCGCAGTTGGTCACTTTCGCTGAAAAAAACGAATACATCTTTCTTTATCGTCCTTTGTCGGTGATTTATTGATCGCATTCTTATATACAAGGTGTTAGCGAAAGGTTACATCTTTCCCAAAGGGGTGAAGAGTACATCCGGTATAAAGTCAGTTTACAAAATCAAAACTCATAATGGGTTAATTAAATAAATGATATAAAAATTTTCGCATTCCAAAATCATTACCAGACCGCTGAAGCAATGTATGTTAAAAAGCAAGTGACGTAATAAGATATTGACCCTCGTAGTGCGGTGACATGCATATTATGATTATAGGTGTCAAATAATTGATGCTAGAAATGGAAATTAATTATTTTATTAACTCATTTAGAGCTAAAATTTTTTATACTGTTTCTATACCAGATGTACTCTTCTCCCCTTTAGGATAGATATAACCATATAGTTACGCCCTGTCTATGCACATTTTTTAGACCTTCGAATTTTAAGTTGGACTTAAATACACCTATAGTTTATTTTTAGAACAAAAGAAAGAACAGAAAAACAACAGAAGAAAGTTCTTTACTGAATGTACATTGGCTTTTGACGTACTTGGTAATTTACGTTAACAACCCTTAATCAGTTTGGACTTCATTGTACCTTCAAATAATATTTGTTTATGCAAGCTCTGAAAATAACCAGCTAATCGCTTCTGAAGCCGTAGCTATAATTTAAAATTAATTACCAAAACGTCCTACTAAGTCATTATCTAAAGAAAAGATTTATTAGCCGAGCCAGACACTTCATACATTGTATGACAAATTGCTGTTTTAAGCAAGTTAGATGCCTCCTGTCTGGGTAGTATTATGAACGACCGATAATCCTTTGTCTAACTTTTCTTTAACAAACATATTCTATGTATATTATGTGGAGATTGCTAATAACTTTAACGTAGTAGATTAACTTTTTTCTCTTGGCAATTTGAATAGTTTAGAAATGTAACAGATTAGCTTTTTGATTTTATTTTTATTTTCTTGCCTATATTATTTTGCCTTTTTTATGGTAAAATCTTTAGTTGATTATCGGCTTAACAATGAATTTATGACTAAACTTTTACTTCTAGTAACGTAATTTTGACTCAAATAAATGTGGTCACTCTTTTTATTAAGCTATTGATCCACTCCCTACTTTTATGCATTACTAGTTGTTTCCTGCGGCTTCGCCTGCGTGTGTGTCGGTTATCAAGGCAAAAAGTAGCATATGTCCTTTCTTAGAATCCAAGCTTACCCCGTACCAAGTTTCATCGAAATCGGTTAAGCGGTCTAGCTGTGAAAGCGTAACAGACAGACAGAGGTACTTTCGCATTTACTAGAATGCATACTACAAGTTTTTTTTGTTCAAATATATTATAGCTTGGCATTTATTATGGAACCACCTTTACATGTTTTGGTAGTAGGATCTCGCTTTATTTGTACAGACCAGAGCATAACATTTTATTGGCTGACAATTTGAATCTATTCAGAGAAAACAAAACTTTTTACAATTTGCTCCATGATTTTTACTTCTACTTTAGGATTGTGTTTTTTTAACAATTATTGGGTTACAAATTTGGAAATATTCAGCTAATAATTATTATTCTTCATAAAAACATTTTAACTTTAAATTTATTAATTTGGATAACATTTTTCGTTTATATTTTACTACCAACATAACCTACATTAAATACATAACATTAAATGAAGTTTATTTTTTTCATTGATTATTTAGGTGTATTTGTTTTTCATTCTAATAGGAAGCAACCCATTTTTTTTTATTATAACAATAGGCATGTTTCCTAATGTTTTTTAAATTCCGCCTGGTTAATCAATGAATTTCATTGGACACGTATTTTTTCTTTTTTCCTGGAAAAAAAAATGATCAAAATACAGAGAACGGAAATTTCGCATGACGTCACTCTTCGATACAATTTTTACCAAGGCGAGGCGTCATAAGCCCCCACTCCGAAACTTTAAAGCGCTGTATCTCTGTAATTTTTCATTGTTATGATAAAATAAAAAATACGTGTCTAATATTTTTTTATTATCTAACTGACGGACTAAATAGATTTTAACTTTTCATACCCAGTCAACATCCCTATTCTTTTATAAGATCAACATTATTAACATCGGTAATGAGCAACATGACAACGTATATGATAATTATACATTATTGTCACTCCAGTCAGATGTTGTCTTTAATTAGTATAATTGACCTGATGTCTAATTAAAGTAAATTAATTAGACTGCACGCGAGTTGTTAAGGAAGCTGAAGGGGAATGTAGCTGTGAGTTATATTGTAAACTTTTCTGGTCCAAATTATTTTGCTGTGAACTAATTATTCTCTGCGGGCACAGGTTTTCAAACTTATAATAGAAAGTAAACCGTTTTTTTCTAAATAATTATGAATACTCCTCACGAAAGTTATTATACAAACATATGGGATAGTTGCCGAATCCATATAAATTACGTTTAGGATAGATGGTTCGTCGAGAAAGCGGATTTATCCCGAAAAAACTTTGATTGCACCTTGCCTTCCCATGCATTCGCACTGACACAATGTAATACGGCCAACTTAGCGGTAGTTGTAGTGTTCTAATAAATAAATGAAATAACATATTATTATATGATTCATCTGACAACTAGATTAATTACAATTGATGCAACTATATCCCTGGAGCAACCATCTGAGTTTACCCTACTAGTCTTATTTTACAGAGAAGATCATTGATCAGCGCTTGATTATTTTGTACTTGATGATTTCTTAATCTAAAACTCAGGTGCATCGAAGTGATTTACCTTTTCACACACAACCATTAATCCGCTATGCCTTGAAAAAATTCGTTAAAATAAAATAAGCAATAGAATTTTCATTTGAGTTTTACTTATCTAGGTAAAACTCGCACTCATAATCAAACAAATTTGGTCACTATTCACATCACGAACCCACTAGATAATTAGGAAAATAAAACAGTTATTTATTTATTTTATTTTGACAACCTCCGTGGTCGAGTGGCGTACACACTGGTTTTCAAGGTGTCGCCAGCTCTGTGATCCCGGGTTCGATCCCCGGCCGGGTCAACGTAGAAAAAGCACTTTTCTACATTGTCTCGTACCTTCGTTGTCTCTGAATTCCATAACACAAGTGCTTTAGCTACTTACTTTGGGTTCAGAACAATGTATGTGATGTTGTCCACATTTACACATTTACATTTTTACGAATATGTAGTTTATATTCAACTTAGTTCCATATTAGCAAGCTTATCTCTTGGGAATACCATGTGGGCAACCTCATGCGTTCATTAACAGTAACAAGCTCCAAAAACGGAGTAATTATGGTGATCTAAACGAACCCTGTAATATTACCCCTGGGTCAGATAATGATAATTATTATTTTTATAACTGTACTTTCATATATTTGAAGTTCTCATTAGCTACTGGATTTTCATGAGAATATTCTCCTATTTTCACAAAATCGTCGACACAATTTTTTGTAGTACCCAGTTTGTTTTTTTACTATTGGTAATTTATTTTTAGACATTATAATTTTGCACGTCTGTTCAAAATGATAAAATAAATAGGTGAGAAAAAGAAAATTTAAAATGAGCTGTCTACACGAAGGGTTAGACGTCTGACTGCCCACAACTGATAGCCAGTTCTTATTCAAGAAATGATTCGTTTTGATTCTATAGTTCGTAAACTACAGAATTTTCTTTGTTTTGCTTATAAATTTCTACCGCCCGTAAGCAAAACGCATAGTTTCTTTAATATAGGAACCCGGATAACTGTGTACAAAGTATTAATTGCTAGTACTTCTAAATAAAAATCTATACTAATATTATAAAGCTGAAGAGTTTGTTTGTTTGAACGCGCTAATCTCAGGAACTCCTGGTTCGAATTGAAAAAATCTTTTTGTATTGGATAGTCCGTTTATTGAGGAAGGCTATAGGCTATATAACATCACGCTACGACCAATAGGAGCGGAGCATAAATGAAAAATGTTGCAAAAATGAAAAACCGTTGAAACTAAAACACGCGAACAAAGTCGCGGGGGACAGCTAGTATTTAATAAGGAAAATCTAACAACGAACGGACGAAAATAACAAATAAACACTGTAGGAACGGGATTCGGAGAAAGCAATTTTTTCTCATAATTATGACAGAAAATTAATTTAGGCGAAACGAAAAATAATTTGGTATAAGAAATTTTCTTATACCATTCTCTGTTGAAAAGCAATTAGAATAAAATTAAAATAATAAGAAACGGTTCGGTTCTTTTTTAGTTGTTAAAATATGAATAATAAAAAATCTTTAACGCCATTTGAGTGGTAAATTTGAGTATTATTGTGATTTATGAGTTTAATCAAAAAGAATAAACAATAAAAATGAATTTTCGGCGGATAATTATGTTAATTATCATCCTAAGGATAAAATAAGACTTTTTGTTTTCTTTTTGCGGTCCCAGTTTCTTTTTCGTAAATTTGCCAAAATATACATTTCCAATTCAATTAAATTCTCAATGTTTGTCACTACAAAGAATTTTAATATGCGTTCAAAAATTAACTAATTAATTCATTTAAACAAATAATTACAAACTATTTATAAAAACTTGTATGTATGTATACTAAAATTAAAAGCTATAATATACCTAACTAAATAAAAAGAAGAATTATTTAATTCCATTTTCAAATCATTTACAAAAACCCTTCTTAAGAAGATAAAAAACTCCTTTCCCAAATTCACCTTGACTATTTATACTAAGGGGTTAACGTAAATATTTCCGTCCAAATTAAAACCATGTCTTCTAGTTTATGGAAGTACTGAACCGCAATCATCCTTAGGATATATAAAATCACCATCCTCTCAACCCATCCTAGTAAAAATGAAGTAAATCCGTTCGCCAAAGCAAATCCACGTTTATATTCTACGTAAGTGCTTTATCAACGATACAAAGACATACCAACACAATCTAATCAGCGCCAATATTCCGAAGCTGCAATCAAGTGAATGAGAGCTCCTAACTACAATGAAAGCAAATCGGCCGAAACTGTATGTAGAGACAGCAACACAAGTCTAAACACGATAGAATAGATTTACAAAACAACTAAACACATATTTTTCTGCCTACTGTTTTCCCAAACGATGTTGAAGTCGACTTCCAGTCACAAAATTCGGCTCAATACTGTATTTTACGTTAGCGACTGCCTATCTGATCTCCACAACCCACGTTACTAGGTAAAATTGAATTGTAATGACTTAACGATTGTCACATTCAGGACCAACGGCTTCACGTGCTTTTCCTTCCTGACCCGAAAGTGTTTACTGGCTTCGAACTCTGCTAGCAAGTATTTCCCAAGACAAATAAACTAGTCATTATTTTTGGCCCGACCCTGTATTGGAACCTGCAACCTCGTGGTCGTGTATTTTTCATTTTGTTACTTTTTTTCGGAATATTGTGAATAAATTTAAAAAAATATTGTTCATCGATCATTTTTACATATATAAGTAATCGATTATTTTTTTGGTCGACTTTGTTGCTGACCGTACTATGGTAACCGTTGGACGTTAAGTGCAAAAGCTGTTGCGACTAGGTCAAGTCGCTACCGACGTACTGTTGGGGTGTGGCCGCAGTGTTAGATTGATCTGCCGGTAATTCGATTAAATAGTTTTAGTTATTTCAACTAGATGGCGTTAGTGACGTTTTTGGAACTATACTGCTAATCAAAGTATATTCTCAAAAGTCAGTTGATATCTCTCTAGTAAAATTCTTTAGTAGTGTTAAATCCTACATCGATAATTTAAAGATTTTCTGGGTTTCTACTCGGATTTGATTTTCTATGAGTGATTAAGTGAACACAATAGCAAATGGTCATAATAATAAAATTATTCACTTTATGGGAATTAATATTAGTAACAACAACAACAAAACATATTAGTTACAACCCACGGAAGTTATTTTTTAACTCCCGACGCAAAATGAGGGGTGTTACGCTCCCGAACGAATGGAACGATTATGATCTGTACAGATTTTTTTAAAGAAATCAGTACGTTTTTAAAATTAGTCGGGGATTTCTTAAATTTTTAATTTATTTTCTATATCGTTATTTGACCCATAAATTGAAAGGGGGTGACTAACCCTATAATAATTGAGAAGGCTGCTGGAGTCTTAGTTATCTAACTATGTATCCAAATACGTGTCCTCGCAATCCCTAAACTCTGGAATAATTAAATATCTGTCTGGCTAGCGTGACAAACCCTTAATGCCACAGTGAACTTAGATAATCTGATTTAATTGAAATATCTGTTCACTCTATGTCAACTGAATAATAAATAAATTATAACTGTGAACAACATTACATTATATTGCTATGAACCCAAAGTAAATAGCTAAAGCACTTGTGTTATGGAATCAAAGATAACGAAGGCACCACACAACATACTCCCAGACCCTACACAATGTAGAAAAGTGGTTTTCTACATTGATCCGTCCTGGGATCGAACCCGGGACCGCAGACTTGGCGACTCCTTGAAAACCGGTGTGCACGCCACTCAACCACGGAGGTCGTCAAAACTAAATCTATAAACTCTCTTGCCTCTCATATACACATAGAAATCTTCAAGCTTCGTTTCCCAAGACCTCTTCATGATATAATCGGAATTAATTCCGATTTCTTTTCCGACTTTTTTCGTCCAATAAAAAGCTAACTATTTATATGTACGTTGTATCGTAAAAGTTGACTATAAGTAAATATTGTATGATATTATATTAAGCTCATGTTTTTGCCATGAGCGGAGTCAACACACTCATCAATCATAGTACGTTATACCTGTGTTATGATTAAAGAGGTACGTGGACTCACGTTATTATTGTTTATAATAACAAAAATTTACGAATAAATAGGCATTTGTTTTAGCTTTTTAATTTCGAGATGCGAGACCTTTTTTTCGGATTAAAAATGAGTCACAGTCGATTATTTTATTTAGATAAATGCTAAGCTTAATTTTTGTGCCTGCGATAAAGCAATGAGTCAGACATACAGCATTTGTGTTGTAATTATAACAGTTTTAGTAAGACTTAATTTAGGTACTTAGTATTATTTAGAATTCGAGTAGATGGAAACGATTTGATTGTTTGTTTGTTCGCATTGAATATGCTGTGATATAATATGGCTCTGAAACTACTGAACCGGTTTGAAAAATTATTTTACTGTTGTTAAGCTAGACTATTCCCGGATGACATAGGCTACATAATTTATTATTAATTTTGAAATTTTGTTTTAATAGCCTTGCGAAACCGGGGCGGGCTCCTAGCCTTAAACTGAAATCCTGAATTTTTAATTTTCTCTTCAACTGAACACTAGCGCCAAATTGTTTTAACAAAATGCGTGCATTAGGTGGTGGAATTAAAAAAAATACATCATTATTTATGAACAATATTGAGTCACGTGTCTGATTAATTAAATTTAATTTTGTATTGTCCTTGTATTGGAATTGAAATTAATTCAAGAGTAACTCGGACAAGTTAGATGTCATACTTAATTAAGTTAGGTAGCTTTTGAGTTACCCGTATGCAACTTAGTCTGTTAAGTTTCAAGATCTAGAATACCTATCTAGTAACTACACTTGGTTAAAACACTGTAGTTACCGGTGGTAAATCTGTTTAGAGTAGGTCGAGTCGCTTCCAGACATATCCGAAGATACGTAGAAGTGGTGATAAAGGCGTATGGTCCAAACGCAAGCGATATGGAAAATTTCTATAAGCGTTATTATTGTAGAGTTTATTGTAAAAGAGGTTAAACGAAAAAAAATCTAGCTTAACTTGCTTTTGATGTCGGTGATCGACTAGGTTCTCTCTTAGAGTTCCAACTCATTCCATACCAAATTTCATCAAAATCGGTTGTGTAGTTTAGCCGTAAAAGAACAAGAAACAGACAGTAGAGTTATTTAGGAATTTATAATATTTGTATGGATTATTATTATTTAGTTTTGATGGAGGCTCAGAGTTGCTTTAAAACTATTTTATTGTAACATATGACTTTTATGATTCTTACAAGTCACTTGTTGTAACTTTAAATGTAAATTTAACTTGTTATTTATACACACAGTAGAGATACTGCATATTTATGTTGCTCCCAGCATAGACGAGATACAACATAACACATATACGCCCTTCAAAACAAAAACAACTCAAATAAATATATTTTTCACGTAAACAATTATAATAATAGCTTTCACATTCATGAAGATATAAAAACAACATTACACCCTCTTAAATGTTTAAGTAAACCCCAAATATAGAGCTTCCCCTTAAGGCCAGCAAAGCGGTTTATGCAGGTCCATTCAAAATGTTCATTAATTGTTTATTTTATAGCGTTTGTAAATGAACCCATGAATAATTAACACTGTAATTAATTATTGCATAGTTATTAACGAGGTTTACAACTTGGTTAAATTATTATTATGCACTTTATGCATTGCGATCCAAAGAAATTTTGTAGTTTTTTTTTATTGGATGTTTGCGTATATGGATTTTAATTTATTTTTGTTGCGTGTTAAAATACTTATTTTTATTACTTATATTATTTGAAAAATAACCAAACTAGATTAAACCCATAACTTTTTGCCTTCAACTAGAATACAAAATTATCGAACAAAGTTCGATATATGCAAATGGCAAAATCAATGGCAAAAATTTCAGTTTACTAAACCCTACTTTAGATCACGAAATTAACATTAAAATGAGATACTTAAAAGCACAAAAACAAACGGTGAAGCGCGAGTTGGACGTAAACTATGTACTTTTAATTATTTATTGTTATAGCAGCAAAAGAGATACACACTCTGTGTAAAGTTACAACTCTCCACCTATTACGGTACATGTGATAAAGTCCGCTGACAGACGGATGGACAGCGGCGGCTTAATAATAGGGTCCCTTTGCCACTCTTCGTGTACGTAACACCAATAATATAAGCTAAAGCAAATCGCTAACAATCGCACCGCACATATACTTTTAGTTCGAAAAATTCGTCTGTATCAAGAGCCACACAGCAATACCATTGCATTCGTATCTATTCATGAATCAGTACCTACGTGTTGTTTATACATTACTAGCTGTCCCCCGCGACTTTGTTCGCGTGTTTTAGTTTCAACGGTTTTTCATTTTTGCAACATTTTTCATTTATGCTCCGCTCCTATTGGTCGTAGCGTGATGTTATATAGCCTATAGCCTTCCTCAATAAACGGACTATCCAATACAAAAAGAATATTTCAATTCGAACCAGTAGTTCCTGAGATTAGCGCGTTCAAATAAACAAACAAACAAACTCTTCAGCTTTATAATATTAGTATAGATTCAGATCTGTTCTGTCTTTACCCCTTAGTGACCGCAATATTACGATACAACTTTGTACCTACTGTATTTGTACAACTTTGTTCTATAGATTTGTGTATTGCAGAATGCAAATGTTCGCTTGGATAACCAGGGAAAAGAATCTGATTTCTTATATGGCAATATTGTATAATAATACATATAGAGTCGTCTCCGTAGCCTTTTCCCAAGCTATGTTGGGTGCGCCTTTCAGTCCTAGCGGATCCAGCTGAATACTGTATTTTACGTAGAGCGACCGTATCTAACCTCCACAATCCATTTTACTGGGTAACACAGTATCTCATGGTAAGACTGGTTGTCAGCATTGTAATGTCTTAACGACTGCCAAACATCAACGTATGACAGTCGGGACCAACAGCTTAACGTGCTTTTCGAAGCTCGGACCGGTCTCGGTATGTTTACAAATGGTCACCCATCCGAGGACTAACCGCGGTGAGCGGGGCTTAACCTTTACTATCGGTCAAACCTTATGGCTTAAATCTAGCCACAATCGTCTTTAATAATATAGAGTAATTAAGAAAAAAGCTTAGGACAGTAATCTGTCTCTAGACCTGTGAAATAAATGAACATCTTGTTCAACCTTCAATTAATAGTGATACTTATAATATGAAAAGAGGACTGTGCCCAGCAGTGGGGCATTAATAGGCTGGTATCTGGTATATTAAAGGTTAGTATAATATGGAGCTTGATCATCTTGAATGCATAATAATTTTCAACTTCTAAACTTTTTTCCACGAGAATATTAAAATAACATTAAAATAGGACATTTTCTTTGTATAAAGTCTAGCTTTTAAATCAATGTTGCCTTTTGAGGATAGGTTTTTATTAAATTGAAACTTTTGATAAAGTTTTTTTTATTATCAAACAGACCATTGAAATAAATTATTTATTACTTTTTGTAATTTGATTTATTGGGTGTTATATTTTTGTTTTTTTTTTATTTATTTACATATATAAGTATATAAAGATTCCTACTAATAAAATATGAATATTCCGAGGCATAAATACTATTTTAGACGAAGATATTTGAAGTCATATATTTTTAAGGCCTAAAGATCAAGGAAAATATATTTTCTAACCAAAGTAATAAATATTTTTTTCTAATTTAAAAAAGTCTTCTAATTTACTACCGTAATGTAAAATGTATCTTCTCAACTTACATAATATATACTTATCTTTGTTAGGTCAACGCACTGAGTAGGGTACTTCGTCCTAGCTATACCACAGTCAGTTATTGTATATTAAAACCACTTTGTTCACCAGGTGCACAGTCTCCATATTTTACCTCAGACTAATTTCATCCAGGAGATATTAGGAGATAACATTAGTTTAATTTTTTCACTTTGAAAGTATATCGTCCAGCTTAACAAATGCGACTTTTTCATTATTAAGTATCTATAACTATAATTTTATTTGTATATACAGGGACCACAAACAATTTATACAACAACAAAAACTTAAGCTATATTAAAATTAAAACTTATAACGTAAATAAAATTAAGTAACTAAATAAAAAGAAGAAGACTTATTACCCAGTACCAAACAAAATTGTTTAGTAATGGCTAACAAGCATCAAAAATTCATCGTCATCTTTGTCAATGACGGGAAACGTGCCCATAAATAAAAAAGAATATGCATTGCTATGCATATTCTTTGGGCAAAGTAAATGCCAGCCTTCTGGCATCTATTAAGTTAACTACGATAAAAAAAAAAAAAACAATTTTCTCTCCTGTTTACATAGTATTTTGTTGCAGGTAATGTGTTCGTGATAGCAGCTATTATAATCGAGCGGAATCTTCAGAATGTGGCGAACTATCTGGTGGCGTCGCTTGCGGTCGCTGACCTCATGGTGGCTTGCCTCGTCATGCCTCTAGGAGCGGTGTACGAGGTAAGATTGTTCATCAGAAATGTAGAAGATATTCGCTTTAAGAATCCTTTTTATTTATCCAAAACAAACACGAAAAACCAATTATACCAAAACAGTATATAATCATATAAAAAATTGACATAAATGACTGACTGACGGATCAATGCACAGCCTAAACTACGCTTATTGTAGATACCTGAAAGTTGGAGGGTCTGTTCTTTGTATGACGTGGGCATCCGATAAAAAAGGATTTTTCGAAATTCTGCCCTTAAGGGGGTGACAAACGGGGGCAAAGATTGTATGGGACAACGCGATTCCTTGGTCTAATCTAATTTAAATTTTGCATAAACATTCTTTAACAGAATTGATGAAAGACGTGTTTCGTATTTGTTTGAAATCGCCGCCTAACGGGGTTAAAACGGGTTAGAAAGTAATTTGGGGATGATTTGCATTGAATTTGATTTCATATTTATTATATTATACTCCTTAGTACATTTGATTTACATTTTGTTTTAACACATGTTTGAAAACGGAATTCACATAAAAGCTTGGTGCAATGCAATACTCATTAAAATTGTAATGCCAAAAACCATTTTAGATTTCTACGCGGAGGCAGTCACGGGCAAAACCTAGTATCTATATAAAAGAAAAAAGCGATATAGAAGACGATATTACGAACGATGAGATCGTATTTATATTACTTTGCCTATAATCCATAACATCTAAGTGGCGGAGTGAATTTATAGTTACAGGTAGGTACCAGTATTGCCGCTTTGGTAAGCTCAGATGACCAGGATATCCAAGTAAACTCTAAACACCTTGATTTACTGTTGAAATTGAGCGTGGGATTCTCTTTAAATCTAGATGTCTAGCTCTTATAAAAAATACAGATATCAATTCTACCAAAAAAACAAGCTCCCAAAACTAAAATACTTATTTAAACAACTTTAAAACTATAATCCATAAACTAAATAAATGAATCAGTCACAAAATACTCAGCAAAAATATTTAGTTTCAGTCAACATTATCACAATAAAATTACCTAAATCAGTTCTAGTTAAAACAAATACATCTTCGTATTTGCGAATGTAAAATACACTTTAAAATACAACATTATTGTAATATTAACAGACGCTGTGCTAATATTCGCTCGCTTCGTATATAATGTACACAGAGTTCATTACGCCTGTTCATAACAATTTCGACAAAGAAATTTAATTGGCATAAAGATTTGAGTACTGTATAGCCGCTCGCAACTGAATTTAAACATTTATTGCGAACAATGTATAGAATAGGCCCCCGTTGGCGGGACCAAAGGGGTCTATTCTACACATCTTTCTGTCTTTAAATAAATATTGGGCTTATGAGCTCACAAGCTAGTTGGTTTCTAGCATGGCATTGAAGTTAGAATACAGTTGGATTGTAGTTTGATGATCCAATTCGAGAATTTAAGTGATTGGATCGGGGCTGGGTGGGAGTTTAGTTCCTGAAGAAGTGAATATTTGAATATTATATGATCACGTATGCTCTGAGTGTTAGATTTGGTTATTAGTTAGATTGTTATGCTGAATTTCACGATTTTGATATAGAAATGTTATAAAACTATTGTTTTACTACTGTCGCTGCAGAAGAGACAAGTCGATATAGCAAATAAACAAAATTTTTGTATAATAACTTTCGTAAGGAGTATTATAATTATTTAAAAACAAAACGGTTTACTCACGCATATTCTCGGGATCGCCCGACTAGTTCGACAGTTGCGAGTCGAACAGCACCACTGCCGCCGCCTCAGCTTATGATTAGGGACTCCTATTGAGTCTGAAACTAGTCGGACGATCCCGAGAATATACGCGAGTAAACCGTATTGTTTAAAAAAAAAAACTAAATTTTAGTCAAGCATTTTTAGTATTTTTTTTTTATAAATGATGCAAAAACTTATAACTAATCCGCAATCCGCTCGATTATTTGTATACATAAGTGTAGAATTTGAAATTCTAAACTTATACAAATAAACTTCACTCGAATCTCTAGAGAAAGACGTCAACAAAATCGAGGATAGTTTAATAGACGCTTGATATAATCGTTAATTCGCGTTCCGTTCAATTGTTTTACAATGTGTTACCAATTTAAAAACACTGTTAAATATTGTAAACATAATACATCCAACGCAGACTGAGGCATAAAAAACGATTTCAACAAAAGTTTTAATCCGAGAATTAACAATGCATTGTTGGCGAACGTAACAAACATTGGCCAAATGTTTCCCAAACTAGTTGGTCGGTAGTTGGTGTGTAATTTACTAAGTTGGTATTGTAACGTTTACACGCAGTTACGTGCTTACATAAGAGTTTGCCTGGGGCGCACTAACCCTTACGTCGCTTTACTAAAACGCTGCTGTAACATAAAGTTACGATAGTATTACTCATGTTTGTTGGGGTCTGTTATAACTTTGAATAGTATTTCACTGCGCCTGTTTTCCGTGTAAAGAATACTTTGTACAAATACTACGTAGGTTATATTTATTTATATTTTTGTAAAGTTTTTTATTAAATTATTTATAAAGAAAAATATAATACTGGCTGAATAAAATTGGAATTTAAAAAGAGTATCAACTAATTTCTCAAATTTAAACAGAAATAACGTACAGCGAATTTCCAAAAACAAAAGTCTGATAGCGAAGTACAATTCAATTTAAGTAACAATTGTCAAACAAATTATATTTTCTAAGAAATCTTTATTTGATTGATACACGTCAATAAAGAATAATTTTTAGTAAATTTATTAGTATTATTTGCCGATAAAAAAATACAAATTAAACATGAAATTTTAAATATAAGTTTTATTTCTTTTATATTTAATACTTTATATACAAAAAAATAGGTATTCCCTACCAGTCAACCGGCGCAAAAATATAAAAATATAGGCATGACATTAGTTATTTAGATATTGAATAATTATATAACTCAAAAGGATTAAATCTTTTTTTATTTATTTACTTATTCAGTATCTAATTTATACTAACAGCATTAAATACTACGCATGTAGGTTTAAAATATAACGAAACACAGAACCGAACACTACAAAACTTAAGCTTTGACAATCTAGACTGTAAATCATGTAGAACTTAAATTCTCTTATTCTATAACTTACCGTCGTCCTAAATGGACAATGTGGATACATTTACACGAATATTCTATTATAATTTAGTATTGGTATTCTACATTATTAATATGTAGTAAGCAGTAGGTATATGAGTTTAATAGTGTCAAGGTATTCACACGAATATTCTGTTAAACTAAAGTTTAATAGTGTCATCTTGTCTTGAAGAAATTTCAATTTTATAACTGAAATTTTATAACTGAAACAAAAAAAGAAATAGTGCAGAGTGTGATCAGTACTAACACTAGATAATAAGTTATTTTATGTTCTACTAACACTATATGTAGTATTAAGTATTATTACTTATTATAATATTATTTATAACAATTTATCCCTTACCTTTCCTACAGGTCAGTCAAGGCTGGATTCTGGGTCCAGAGCTCTGTGATATGTGGACCTCCAGCGATGTTCTCTGCAGTTCTGCCTCTATCCTTCATCTCGTTGCTATAGCTACCGACAGGTAAACAACTAAATAAACTTCTTTGGTATAAAACCACACACAGCCACGCCAGTTCACACACAAGTCTCCGATACCAGAGGCGTGGTTAGGTTACGTACGAACTCTATTAGTTTTGGATCACGGTAGTCGCTAATATAGCTTGGGAAAGGACTGGGCAGAAGTAAATAAATATATTTAAAGAGGTTGACTACCAATTATTGAAGGATTTATAAATGATGTTTGTAAATTACGTACGGTTAAGGCAGCCAAGCCAAAAAAAAACAATTGAAGATTATATTCAAATTCTTTTCGATATTAATATTGTCACTTCAAATACGCAAATTTTGTCTTCTTTTTCCAATTGTCAATTACTTAAAAACCTAGTTACTAACTTATTACGAAAGTTGAATAAACAAGCTCTTTGATATAAAGCTGGCTGAAAGCGTACCTCGTAGAAAACTTCAATTATTTTTTTGATGAGTTATCCTGTAAGAAGTCTAAACCAGGTTTCTGTAAGCAGATCATTTTTGTGAGGCCTTTTTTCCAAAAGTTTAAATTTATCTGCCATTAGAACAAGGTCGCTTTGAGTTGGTATATGATTCCCGATGAAGGTATATTATAAAAATTATCAAAACTTAAGTTTAAATTAATTTTCCTATCATTTTCAGATATTGGGCTGTGACAGACGTAGACTACATTCACATACGCAATGAGAAGCGTATATTCACGATGATTGTTCTGGTGTGGGGTGCGGCGCTAGTCGTGTCCCTGGCCCCGCAGCTCGGCTGGAAGGACCCCGACTACCTCGCCAGAATCACGCAGCAACAAAAGTGCCTCGTTAGCCAAGACCTCGCGTACCAAATCTTCGCGACCATGTCGACATTCTACGTACCCCTAACTGTCATCCTCATTTTGTACTGGAAGATCTTCCAAACGGCCAGGAGACGTATCAGAAGGAGGCGAGAACCCCCTCCTCCTCGACCAACGTCAGCTGACGGCGCTCCACCTTCAGGACGGCCTGTCCAATCAGCGAGGGACAGACGCTTCGTCAAGAAACGATTTCTGAACCTCAAGAAGTGCAACCAGCGGACTCGCGCGGAGACGCTGGCTGCCGCGTTGTTGTTGACCGAGGGACAGAGCACTTCCACAGTTGATACGTTGGACGAAGAGCCAAGGACCACAGCTTTCACGATCAACGAGAAAGCACCCCCCTCCGTGTCCCCCGAAAAGTCTTCCTCGACTGTTACCAACGGCTCGAAGCCGGAGCGAGCCATCGTCCCCGCCCCCACACACAGGGAGAAGAAAGAGTCTCTCGAAGCCAAAAGGGAACGTAAAGCGGCAAAGACGCTCGCGATCATTACAGGAGCATTCGTGTTCTGCTGGCTTCCATTCTTCATAATGGCGTTGGTCATGCCTATCTGCCAAACGTGTGTGATCAGTGACTACTTAGCGAGTTTCTTCCTCTGGCTAGGCTACTTCAATTCGACCCTGAACCCCGTGATATATACCATCTTCAGCCCCGACTTCCGCCAAGCGTTCGCGCGCATCCTCTTCGGCACCCACCGGCGGGGCCGGAATAAAAAGTTCTAACGAAAATGTCACTACTATGTATATAATTAAGCCTTATTGGCTGACGGACTATGTTACTCAACCTATATTGTATGATATTTCGCTTTCTGTATGTCATACATACATACTAAGTAGATAGTGTAAATACGTTTATTCGGTGATATATTGTAAATAATATAAAAGTATATTATAGATGATGTTGACAATTGTTTTTTTTACGCGTTATAGTCTATTCAGCCGCGACGGGGTCGTTCGCGAGTCCTGGGCGACCCCCCCGCCCGCTCTTATGTTGTTTCAAGTGACATTACGAAATAAATATTTAAATTATATCAATTTGAAGTTTTTTATTGTTTTCCTCAATGGGGCCTTCTGTCTGTTTATTCGGGTGAAAGCCGGTAAGATATTGAGCGCAATTAGAAAATCCTTTAAATCCATTTTTCATTGGTTTTGTTCTTGATCCGTTTGTGGCAATATTATGCGAGAATTTATCCGTATATTTAAGGTAATCCCAGAACTACCGCGGATTCAGAAACTCATTATTTTCAATGCGGATTTTCTTTATTGCGCATCTAATTTATTGAATATTTTATTTATGCAAACGATCCGTTTAGGGCTTTGGCTAATATGTTTTCTATGTGTAATATGGGTCTGATTTACACAAAATATAGCCCTGGGATATTTGTTCAGAATCTGAATGTTTGTTTGCTCGTAAATATTAAATTTGTATAAGTAAACCAACAGAAGAGGATCAGGATCTACAACGTAGTGCAATTACGAAAGTATTTGATTTTATTTACGCGATGTATCTCTTTGATAAAAATGGCTATATTATAATAGAATATAATTAAAGTCAGTTTTTTGTACAGTTTAATAACCTGGACATTTATATAACTGGATATTTAACTGTTAAAAATTCCTAAAAAAAAAATCATTTTTTAAGTTAAAAATTATTACAATGATTTGCCAAGTGTAAAATTTTCTTTTCTTTTTTTAATAAAATTAACAACGAATACAACACCTCAAACATTCGCCTATCGATCTGCCATCTAGCACTTTCTAATCAAATTGACTAATAACTAGATTTCTCAATCAGCGTGTAACTGTCAATTGAATAATCTCCAAACACGGGGTAATACGACATAATCACTTAATCTACACCTATAACACGATAAAATATTCAAATCAGTTCTGGATTTGTTGTACAGTCAATCACACATCATTTATAACACTTTGACGTTCAATTTTCTCTTTATGTCTACGCAATAAGGTACATATTCGTAATTCGATTTTACGACTGGCGTTTTACTGTGTGGTTTAGGTTCAAATCATTGAGTAGTGATTTTTCATTACTATAGAATAGTTTTATCAGTTAATATATTTTTTATCCCAAAATTTACAAAACAGTAAAACGTATGTATTATCTGACTTATAGGTATTACAGGAGCTGCGTAAACGTGCACACTTTTGTGTCTTGTGTGGGACACAAGCTACCAGAGAAAGTTTTATATTCATATAATCAATACGACGTCGGACACTTTCTTTTTGAATGCATCATGCATCCAGACAATTTTTGTATGCGATTGCTTACACTAGATCGCCGAACAAAAAAGTTTTCGGTGTAGGTAACTAGTAACTAAAAGTCATCAGTTGAAGACACAATCAACATTAGACACCAAGTTTCCTTAGAATTGCAATCAGTGTCGACATCCGGTGTTTGGTGTGTCGGTAAAGGGCAACGGCGACTTTATGCTATTCCCGTCACAGAACACGGGATCTAGAGTGTCCTGTGACGGTGAGCATGCAACAAAAAATTACTACGTTTATTTAGCGCCATATAAAGGAAATAATTACTTTAAAAGATAAAGATACCCGTAACAAGAGAAGAGCTATGAGATACTCCCATTTTCCAAACCTTCCAAAATACAAAGAAATCGATCAATCGGAACTTCTTTTTACAAAACGTATACGAACCAATAACATAAAATATAGTTGAAGTGTGCAAGTAAAAAAACTTTGCAGCCATCACCAGCGGCAGACATCTTATATATTTTTTCCTTAATGCGTGTTAGCCTTGAAAAATGTTCGGGTAGGACATAGTGCCACTGATGGCGAGAAGGAGGTCAGTAGGTATATCTTGGGAAAAATTAAAAGTAAAAGACTTAGTGAGTACAATTGGTACTCACTTTCATTCTGTGACATCATTCTATCTGTCACAGTTCATTCTGTGGTAAAAGCAAACTAATATATCTTATAAAAGCTGGTAATCATTAAATTTTTCAGCGAGATTGCTACTTTGCTTATGGCTAAATACTGAAACGTCAATCTGTTTTAAGTCGTCGTTAAGTATCATGCTGTCTCTGTCACTTTAAGGTGTAACGTAGCGACAGATAGACATTAGAGCACGTCTCAAAGTTAAGTTACGTGTGAGTATTCGGGGGTTACTCTATTGGTTATAGTGTACGGCTGCAGATCATGACTTTCTAGTTTGAGTTCCGAAAAAATATGATTTTTTAACATGATGAACTCTCAATATTTTCTCCCGATTCCAAGCTGGTGATGCTGAAAGTACAGATTTTCAAAAGTACGTTAAGTAAGTTAGCTGTAGGTATGTTCCGGTCTTAAGGAAATGTAAGATGGAGTTGCGGAGAGCAGAGAATTAGTTACTCAGCGTAGAATCCTCTTTTCGCTCTCAGCTTCATCAAGTAAAACCAGAAGCCCAGTGTAAAGTCGACCTCACAAGCACGGAGAAAGCTTCTTTATAACAATCCTTCAAACGTCTATACGTGCAGTAGAACAAATGTACAACCTGAAAGAGCTTTAATATCTTGTATAAATCAATAAATGTAGACAACATCACATTCATTGCTCTGAACCCAAAGTAAGTAGCTAAAGCACTTGTGTTATGGAATTTAGAGACAACAAAGGTACCACATAAACCCAGACCCGAGACAATGTAGAAAAGTGGTTTTATATTGACCCGGTCGGGGATCGAACCTGGGACCTCAGAGCTGGCGACACCTTGAAAACCGGCGTGTACGCCGCTCGACCACGGAGGTCGTCCAATTGTTTTTTATTCTATTAAAGTTATTATGTCTCACAATGGTGACATTATTGTATCAAAAATCGCTTTTTAACACACTCTAGCTACACCCTTACGACCCCATCTGTTGTCACTCGGGGCCACGAGGAAAATAAATTGTGCCGCGGAACCCGCTCCAACTGATTTCTCCACTAGCTGATAAGAAAACGCCTTTTAACGTAAAAGGTAACGATAGTGCTACCTATCGGGATATTTTTTGTCATATTTATTTCTATGGAGAAAGGAAAAGAAGGTATGGGAAATGTGGAATGTATCTGTTATCTGTTTATGAAATGTATGGTATGAAATATTATAAGTATTTCTATTCATAGGACTTATGTTTTAAATTTTATAGCGTAAATCCCTACTAATGTTATAAATGCGAAAGTAACTCTGTCTGTCTGTCTATCTATCGCGCTTTCAAGCCAAAACTACTGAACCGATTTAAATGAAATTTGGTACGCAGATCTCAGAGTCTTAAGCCTGAGAAAGGACTTAGGCTACTTTTTGTCGCAACAACCGATATCCACGCGAACGGAGCCCACGGGAAACAACTAATATAAAATAATTTAAATCTTGTACGGAAAAACCTATCACGACGTGAGAATCATGATGACCGAAACCACGGATAGCCACGCACCGCGCATTGTCTGTTGAGAATTAAACCCAATTTTAACCGACATAGGGTATATATACTTTAACTTGCGTTGGATTGCGACAGACCGGGGCAGACGCGTCAGCTCTATCACGGACAAGCATCTTTCTACGGTCAGCGGTGTAGGGCGATCCGCGATAGCACGCACCGAAACCAGCTTTAAATTACTAATAAGTACTTGCATATTTTCAATTGGTCCACTCAATAATTACATATTGTTAAGACACATAGCAATGAGCATGATTATAAATAAAATGGTTCATCTATTATTAATCTTTCTTATTCATACCGTCTACTACGTTGTACTTTACGCATGCATCGTCGACGTAGCGCGTCACCGCAGCCACCGCAACCTGTCTTCACTGACAGCAAGCTTAACGTGTGACATTATATTATGGCGCGACCAACCACACCATATCTCTGTAAAGAGCTGTTGGACAAATGTTACGGATAAGAAATACGATAAGCAAAAAACAAAGAAAGAGCGATAAGTGGAGGGTTAGTAAATTAATGACCAACCTACTTATCGTTACATTATCTCATCTCAATTTTTAGAGTTCCGTACTTGAAGGGTGCCAATAGGACCCTAGTACCAAGACCTCCGCCTTAGCCGTAATAGCTAGAGAGTTCTAATTATCATAGAGTGTGTATTTCTGTAGCCGCTATTACTATAAATATAAAAAAATAAAAAATATAGGGGGTTCCACGAAATGTTTCCGTACCCTTCATGCGCAAGTCCGACTCGTACTTGTCCAGTTTTTACTAAGTACAAACTGTGAATGTACTAGTGTTGGACTGGTATACAAAAAGTCACATCTGCTGCATGCGAAAATGTTAAAACATAAAACAAATTAATCTCATTGCATTAATTCGTACAATTTGACATAAATCGGACCGATCTGTGCAGGTTCCATAGCGTGATTAACAAAATTGTATTTAATAAATAAATACAATGTGTACGTCATTCAAATGAATACAATAAATTGACTATCGAATTAATCAAATACGCTAAAATATTATAATAATGTAAGAGATAAATTACAGTATTTATCACACTTATAAGGTTTTTTTTTTTTTTTGGATGAGATTTACGCAGTTAGCCTGAGCGCAGGCTTTGACTGCTTCACCGGACTTTTGGCGAGAACCTTAAGGGCCTCCAGTCAGAGCAATAGGCACTTATAATGTATGCCAAAAGTGTTACTAGGTAAAAGCGGGCATCAATCCATATTACCATACTAATATTATAAATGCGAAAATGATTATGTCTGTCTGTTACGCTTTCACGGACAAACCGCTCAACCGAAATGATAAAACTTTGCATAGGACAAGCTTGAATCCCAAGAAAGAACTTAAGCTACTTTTTGTCGCAAAAACCAACATCCACGCAGGCGGAGTCGCGGGCAAAAGTTAATTGTACCTCGTATTTTTTTAGTAATTTCATAGTTTACAAGATATAAATCATCATGTAATTTCGAACAAACATTTATAAAGAAAATACTTAAATATATTTAAATACAAAAAAGCTAGTTCAAGTCCTGCCTACTCTTATTTACTGTAATCTTTAAGTTAACAATGATGTAATTAATTCTACCGCATTCTACTTCCTTAGAAAACGTTTGCTTTTTGTATAGACTCCAGGATGTCTATAAATTGCGGAAGAAAAACTGAAGCGAGTGACGACGCTAACGTATTTATTGCGGACCTTAGGCAATCAGGCTGTCACACAGAGGATATATCTTTATCGCAGTTTAAACAAACACCGTCCATACTTAAACTATAAATGCGAATGTAATTCTGTCTGTTAGGCTTTTACGGCTGTAACAATGGACCGATTTAGATGAAACTTGGTTTGGGGTACGCTTGGACGCTAAAGGAACCATAGGCTACCATTAGACACGTTAATCAGCACTCTTGTGGGCAAAGCCGCGAGCGACAGCTAGTATCAAAAAAAGAAATAAAGATTTTTTTTTTTTTATAAAAACAACTAGTTGCTTACCCCGGCTTCGCATTATGATGATATTTATTTTTCAAAATATTCTATAGCCTTTGTTAATCTGGAATAATGTAGCATTCAAATGGTGAAAGAATTTTTGAAATCGGCCCAGTTGTTTTTGAGTCTATTCGTTACAGACATACAAATCTTTCCTCTTAAAAATATTATAGTATAGATAAATAAATTAACTATCAAATATGAAGGAAAGTTCGGTGGTGTGACGTCAAATACATGTTATAGGTTGTTATTAATTTTTTGTTCAACTAACTAAACACACACACGGTCAGTTTACTCGATTTGACCCAACCTCACATATTATCCGTTTTTATCTTGGAAACAAATACTTTCTTACACATTTTAAGCGGTAAATAATGAACCAATTCAGCTGAACCAAGTAGCGGACAAAAGCACGTGCCTTATATACGAGACTTTATATTACTACTTGCCTTACTTGCTCTTATACTTGGCAAGAGGCCAGACTCCGCTTACAGTTAAGTTCACGTGTCTTAGACAAGCTCTCAAAGATATCGGTCAAACTGACGTGCAGTAGTTCTAAAGTTTATTGTAACCAGGCTTACGAAAATCGACCTTATGCATCTTTGAAATAAAGGTTTTTTTAAGCTAATTTCACGGGTACCTACATATCTAAATATACAGGGTGTTACCTAAAGGGTATGTTATCCAAAGGGAGTGAAAAGTATAGAGCTGTTTTACAAAAATTCAGCTCAAAGTAAGTTAATTAATTAATTGATATACAATTTTGCGCATCAATCATTCGACATCAAAAATCATGACAAATGTATCACCGCACTACAATCAATATCATAATACGTCACTCGCTAAATGTTAAGATACCATTTTCATAACTTATTTTACTGGATTTTAGTATTTAATTTAACTGGTATTACATTATCCTAGATTATTTGGGATCTTTAATGAAATCGTTCTTGAATTGATCAAGGCGTAATGGCATTTACACCTTGGTTAATTTAGGGCCGTTTTTTTGTTAGGAGCGTCCCGGGTGTCGGTTATCGCGACAAAAAGTAGTATTTCCATTCTTGGAATCATATACAAAGTTTCATCAGAATAGGTTCAGTGATTTAGCCGTGAAACCGTAACAGACAAACAGTTATACAGGATAAGTATTAGTAATTAGTATTACTGATAAAATAACATCATTTAATAAATACATAAATAAATAAACAACACCTAAACTAATTATTCTGAAGTTCCCAAACATCGTCTGGCCTACGAATTACAACAAAAACCAATTTGGTGCTTCAAAGGCGAAAAAAATAACACGTACTTAACGCCAATCATAATAAGCAATGTCAGGGGATTTAAAACGTATTACTCGACGGTAAATGTTAGCAAAACAACCTCCGTTTTGACGACCTCCGTGGTCGAGTGGCGTACACACCGGTTTTCAAGGTGTCGCCAGCTCTGAGGTCCCGGGTTCGATCCCCGGCTGGGTCAATGTAGAAAACCACTTTTCTACATTGTCCCGGGTCTGGGTGTTTGTGGTACCTTCGTTGTCTCTGAATTCCATAACACAAGTGCTTTAGCTACTTACTTTGAGTTCAGAGCAATGTATGTGATGTTGTCCACATTTATTTATTTATTTACATTTATTAAAACAAGCCGAAATGTAAACATAACAACACATTATTATTGAGTCATTTTTGCTACTAATGCTCGGTTCCTATGTTCAAAAAAGGATACATTTTCCTTACGGACGGTAGTTTTCTTTGTTTTGCATAGAAAATTCTACCGTCCGTAAGCAAAACAAATCGTTTCGTCAATATAGGAACTGGTCATTAATAAAACTTTGACTTTGTGACATGTATGTAATTATGATAAGTTGGATTAAAGCGGTTTATTACAACGGATAATAAACCTTTTAAAACCATGTACATCAGAGTAAACATAGCATCGCTAGTAACCCCTTGTGCCAAAAGCTGATTTTTAGCTAAATGTACTACGCTCGTTTACTGATATTAGTAATTTTCCGTACGAAGACGTTTTTCCGACACTTGTTTCATTAACATTCGCCGGGTCTGTTGGTCTATTGGTTAGTGAACCTAACTGCTAAACCGGTGGTCGTGGGTTCGATTCCCACTCAGGACAAATCTTTGTGTGATGAGCACGATCATTTGTTCTGTGTCTGGGTGTAATTTATCTATAATATTTATTTATTACATTTTAAAGAAGGCTTACAGACTAACATTAAAATGATACAAATAGATAATTACAAGCCTCCACACATAGAATGTGTAATATGGATGTATTTAGAAATATATAGGTATGTTAATCAGTTGTCTGGTTGCCATAATACAGTTTGGGATCAGATGGCCGTGTGTGAGTTGTCCCGAGATATTGTTATTTATTTATTTATTGATACCTAATGATTCTTAGAGGTATCATTCGGTTTTCCGCACCATTTAGAAGTAACCTATAGGCCACAGAACATCACTAGGTACCCCTACAGTCTGAATTTACTTGACGTTAACCAAGCGAAGGTCAATAGCATTTAAAGTCAGTTGGAATTGACATATATACAAGAATGATTGAATCTCCACCAACTCGTGCGTGAAAATAAAAATTACACACGTGTAACCCTCTTTTACCCACGGTACTTCCAACCACATAATATTTCTACAAAACACCAACAGAACACTTTATAAGCACCGCAATCAGGCGTTAAGCGTTTCTGTCAGAACATGATAGGTCTGACGAAATATCGTGTGTCTGCGAACATTATTTTTTCTCATACGTGGGTCTAAAAATCCCTCGGCGTCATTTGAGTGTTAATGCGTGCCGCCAGATTTCAACTAAGAAAAAGTGGTTTTACTTTTTCTTTGGAGTAAAAAATAAGTGGGATTCGTAGTCAGTTCTTGTGAATTTTTTTGGTGGATAGGATTTTGTAGGGTTTAGTTAAAACGGTAAAAGTTATTTTGGAGATAATTTGTAGTAGGTGCGTTCTGTTCAGCAGTACTCTTTATAGATAAGAAACTGTATATAACTTTTGGTAGATCAAAAATAAATAATAATAGACTGCACCCAAATTTGCCCGTAACTGCATTTTAATGCTCTGAACACAAAAAAGACGTTTCTACAATTTCAACATATCCTATCCTTCGGCTAAGATAAGTGTCCAAAACGTAAAAAATAATCTGTTTAAAAAAATCAAATGAAAACTTGGAAATTCATTTAAAATAGGTAAAATAATTGCATTACAAAATAAAATTTAATTTACCTCTAGCACATGCTATAAATTACATTATGACATTGTGATTCATTATAATTAAATTTATTTGTAACAAATAGAAAAAAAAAAATTATAATAAATATCAGTAAATAATTACTGATAATTATTCTGATATTATATGACATTTCTAGAATGTATCATTATTAAAATAGGTAAATACATTCTATAAATCTATACATTTTTTTTCTGTAATCTACATATGACCACATTGTTACTTAGATAAAATAATTAATATTATTATCTTTATACCGTGCCTACGTATAAAACCAATATTAATTAAATATTTCAAGGTCCATTTTTCGGAACTCAAATACTCAGTCAAAAATCGAACGTCAAATATCCATAACCACAAAATTTTCATAGCTAAGTAAAAACAAATAAATGTCGTAACGAAGCCGCAGCACAAAGAGCTCAAAGGAAGTACATGCGCTCAAAACCGCACAAGTGAAAACATTAAATATGTTTCGAGTGAGGTGAGTGCTGCTGTTGTTGACTGTACCTAATAATAAGACCAGAATGTAACTGTCCTAATGGAAGTAACGATTTTTTATCATTTAGTCAGTTTAGTTACTAAAAAAACTAAAAGTAAAAATTTTATTTGAAACTTATTGAAAATCATAATTTGTATGAAAAATTGTCAAATTTACCGTTGCAACCTTTAAATTACATAGGTAATAGACGCCTAACAATACATACAAATGTTTAAGATTACGTTAGATAAAACTATTCAAACGATATTTTTAGGCTTCTTATTTTGCGTGTCAATTTACTGATGTAGAATATAGAAATGATCATGGGTAAGAAAACTTGAAACCCAGAAGACGACAACAGTTCCTTTTACCACACAAACCAGGCATTAATCAACAATCGCTTAAAACCTTCTCAAACAAACTTTTTAAACACGGAAGAAAACTCAAAGTGTTTCAACTAACGAGCTTCACAATAAACACTTTGATAAATGAAAGGAAAATTAAAAAATAAATAAAATGCCAAACAACAAATAAAAAATCATCAAAGTTCTTATTTGTGAACAAAAAGGTTTTACTGTTTCTTTGATAGAAAATCAAAGGAATAATAATGTATTGACTTGTGCTTCGTTAGCTTTGCAAAAACGACAATTAACGAAAGTTAGGTAAGTATTTTTTGTTTTTCGAATTGAAGATTTAGTTTTTTTTCTAATTAAGCGTTTTTTCTGGTTCATGGGTCGTTGTAATTGATAGCATCGAAATATGCTATTGATTTTGTTGTTACGGCAATAATTATCTCCACATAGAGTAAAACAAAGTCGCTCGCTGTCCGTACGATTTTAATGCAGTATTTAACTACTATCGAATTATTTATTCATTACAAATATTTCTTATATTAGTATTAAATTGAAAAAGAACTGCGAAACAACATAAAAAAAATTACACAAAACCAAAAAGTTAGTAAATGACGCATGTTCTATCTCTTTTTCGCAAACGACGAGTTGTACGGGGCAGACCCGGATTAGTATGGATAATTACTAAGGTGACGCCAACCTATGGTATAGCTCTCTCTGTCTAAATAGCAATATTAAAATGCTTGAACTAGTTCAATATGAAAGTAATTAACCTGCCGTTTTTACAACTCGACATAGATGATAATATAATTTTTTAAATGAAATAAAAAATCTTGTCAAACACCTATTATATTGAAAAAGTGATTCAAGAGAACTAATACAGCAGAAAGATGGCTACTGACTAGGATTATAAATAATGATAATAATGGAACTGCAATATAAAACCAAAACGTTATTATTCTCATTCAATATAATAAAGCGAAAGAGTTTGTAGTATCTTTGGACGCGCTTATCTCTCGAAACATCAGTCGATCCAAAAAATCGTTTGCATTGTCTAACCAATTTTTAAGGAAGGCTATTTCATAAGCTCATTCACATAACGCTATGACCACTTAGGAACCGAGCAAGTAATCGCGCAAAAAGTATGTAATTAACGTCCTTTCTTGAGGTTCAAGTTTACCTCAAACCAAATTTCAACAAATTTCGTTTAGTGATTTACCCATGAAAGCGCAATAGACAGGGAGAGTACATTTGCGTTTATACATTAGACAGCTACCTACTTCTCATAAGCTTACCGCATCCAAATACTTATACATCACAGAACAAACAGTGGTAGATCGCGCAGTCAATTAGCTATCACACGTTTCATATACTATACACTTTATTGCTCACACATTAAGGTTTAAATTTGTTAGGCAGGTGGGGCCGTAGGCGTTTTGTCTTATTAGACATTCCGTTTCTGTTTCTTTCAAAGCCTTAAATTGCAGTAGGCTGCGTACTATACGTCAAATGGTGACAAGTTATCAATAACCTTCAATAGGGATACTGACTGGGTAAGAAAAGTAAAAATCTATTTAGTCCGGAAATTAGATAATAAAAAAATATTAGACACGTATTTTTTACTTTAAAAAAAAAACTTAAAACTAAGGAAGGAGATAAAGTAAATCGAACTTGAGGAGTGAATCTTACAGAAAACGTACGACATTGAGACGTTATGCGACATTTCAATGATGTATCGTCATAAGTTTTTGGTTACCTACGTAAAAACCCCCCCGTCCCTAGATCAAGCTGGCCCGAGCCGGCCAAACTAGCAATAAAAATATGTCCCTAAATAATTATCACTTAGATCCAGCCCTCCCTTGCTGTTTTTGCCTTATTAAGATTGTTAGCAACGCACTAAGTCGAGATCCGAACCCCAAAGGGGGTGCCCTTAATGAACGTTGCTGACGTAGTTAGTTTTTCTATTGCTCTGGCTGGAGGCCCTTAAGGTTCTCGCCAAAAGTCCGGTGAAGCAGTCAAAGCCTGCGCTCAGGCTAACTGCGTACAACTCTTCCAAAAAAAAAACCTACTAAAAAAAAAAAGAAAAATACGTGTCTAATATTTTTTAATTATCTACCTGACAGAAAATTTAAAATAAATATAGTCAACATCACTATTACTTTATATTATTGATGGAAATTGATAGTTGGAACGCATGCGAGACTAGCAAATTAAGCGTATTTTTTTAGCGATTTTTGTTAATAGTAGAACATCACCACAATATTCTAAAGATCTAAAACCATCAAAACAAAAATCCAATTAGGTTTCAGAAAATATACGAAAAAGAAAACAGTAAATAAACATGTAACTGTGGTTTTAGCCCAAAATTGCCCCAAATCCCGTACAAATACCGTGTCACCGGGATTACTAGAGCTCTCTTACATTCTATTTAAGACTCAGTTTAAATTGAACATTATTGGCTTGTAACTTTTGGACATAGTGTCCAGTCAACCAGCACGGCCACTAAACAAGAGGACAGAGTATAGTTGTTTATGCAGAAGGTTTAGTTAACAAGTTCTCGCCACAGCATTTGTCCGTCGCCATTTTTTTTCACATCAACTCAACGCAGCAGCGGCGTGGTGACGCGCGCAATTAACGACTCACATGGCGACCACACGCGTGTATATTGTACCTAATTTACTTCAATTTACAATATAAAAGTTTTTAAATTATGGCGTTTATAAATTATTTTATTGCCTAAATGACAAGAACTATGGATTCTTCATAAATAAAATGAAAATACAAATAATTACAATAACCCCTAGATATTAATACGAGAAGAAGAAAAAAAATTCATCATGATTCCTAGATACGTCATCAATCAATGATGATGAACAAGATTTCGTTGAATAGAGGTTCGCAGTTTTATACTGAAATTTTCCCATGAAGCGGGCTTTTTTTTTCAATACCAAACTGAAAAATCATCCCTCACTTCTATTAAAAGTAATGAATTAACTTGCAATGTATGTATGTATGTTTGTTAAGTTTAAATTTTGTATGCTAACATGAACCACTCCGAAACATTTATAGAAATTCGGTGACAATACAATATTATGGTACTTTCTAGTTGGTCTGATGATGAAGACGAAAAGTGGCCATAGAAACTCCATGACGAAACGTCGCAATTTTATTGTGTTTAGGCTTGTTTGAGTTGTCTTCACTATTACTCAGAGAGATGATTTAAAAGCTTGTGATTAAAAACATATTTTACATAAAAACTTAGTTTTTCTTCAGTGTCTTCTGTAGGTTGCACTCAAACCCTCAAATACTACTCCTAAGTGCAGTTGAATGTTTCTGATTTTTTTTTAACATTTCGTGCATTATGCCGATTTAATCTTCTGTCCCTTTCTACATGATTGTTTCGGGGGAACCAATGTAGCTCCCGAGTATAAGACTGAGCAGACATACTATTTGTCGTGGCGTTACTTCATTACGTAGATAAAATGCCGTCAGAGTGCAGGGTGGGGTGCCAGTTGAAGCGGGTAAAGCGGGTTTTAATGAAATTGTGTAACATTTAAAAAATATTAATTCTTGCTAAAAACATTTATTTATAAAATATGGTTTTTGGTAACTTTGGCTTCGAATATAATAATTGTAGAATACTTTTAGGCATATTACGCATTTACCCTGGGATGGTGGAAGGTGGGATACCAAGGCAGTATTTAGGTTAAGTAGTTTATTTATGATATCACTACAATTTGATTGGTACTTATAGATAAGCGTAGTGCGTATATGTAAGTCATTCGAATTAGTTCAATTTTGCAAGCAGAAATTATGCAATGAAAACCGAAAAAACCCAGATATGCGAACGAACGAAATCTATTTATTGATTTAATTTTTTACCTTGACAATTGACATGGTCCACTGATGACAATAGCTTCACCTCAAAACTTTCAAAACCGTTTGTTCCTAGCAACGTCCTGATTACTGTGCAATGTATCTTTATCACTGGAACCTCACTCCCACATCTCAGGGGCTCACACAAACAAACAACGTAGAAGTATAAGAATAAATGTTAGTGCCGTGATACACACGACTCGTACAAAGCTGTTTAATATCTCGCTCAGCTTACTCCTTACAGTTTGTTGCTTACTTGCTACATAATGTAGAGGTAACTCAGTAGTACCACTGCAAATAATACTTAAAGTAAATGTTAGGAGATTGGCAGCCATGTTGCCACCGTCGCCCGCATACAGTGTTCATAAAAGTTATGTCACAAATTAGTTTTTATTGATTTAATTATTTTTCGAAATAAAAGAGTTTTTCGTGATTAAAGATTTCAGAAATTTTCAAAAATAATCGTTATCACTTCTATATTTTTTTTATCTTCTATAGTTACATCTTATCGTAAAAAAATTACTTAAAACATCCGATAGACATACTATTTGGCTACTTTAGTAAAAATATGGTCTATGTATTGCAACGCAACTCACCACGGCAGTGTTAGCAGAAGTATGATGATGATGATGAAAATCGGAATTCTGTTAGAAAAAGTTAAATAACTCGAAAACTACAAAAATCGCGGCACATACATGGGGGTGATTCCGATACCTCTATGTCCTCTAACTCCAGCCTCTCGATCTTCCATAATTTGTAGGACCTGTATATTACTACTAAAAACAAACAAGACTAAAAATTACCCACTTTCCTGTTGAGGTTTGGTTTTGTGACACCTATGCATGATATATATTCTTAGATATAAAAATATAAAGCAGTATATTTCTACCATTATCACAAAATAATTATGACACACATGAACAAAACACACTTTAAAACATTGCTTTCCGACTAAATGCATCATAAATTCTACAGTAATCACTTCTGACACCGTTTAGTCGTCCAACAATCTGCTAAATACACTCTGATAATGACGTTGCAGTTTGATCCGTCTAAAATACTCGTCGATAACTGTTTGTATTTACTAATCATTAAACTGTTGCGACTTAATTATCAGTATAATGAGATGCTGTGTTAGAATCATTTTTAGTTAGTTCTGCGATCGGACCCCGTACCTACACTGTAGCTTGGTATACCCCATACTACAGTTACCTGTAATATTTTTTATCATTTCAAATCACCATAATAAAGTACGTACCATAATTTTAAAATCGAAAATACTTATCAAGTACACACACAGACATTTTTTTTTACCTTCTCTATAATAATACGAAAAGGACTTACTATATTTATTAGACTGCACGGATAGCCGAGTGGTATAGGTCACCAATCCAATTACCTCTGTGCGCGACGTGCCGCGGGTTCGATCCCCGCATGGGACAAGCATTTGTGTGACCCACAAATGCTTGTTCCAAGTCTGGGTGTTCTTTGTGCTTGTGATTTGAATGTTTGTTAAACCCCCCGCGACACAAGGATTAAATTCTTTAGTGCGGGAGTCGTTTTTAAAAAAAGAAGAAAAAAAAAAGAAATTGTATTACAGTGGATCGTAGCTAAGTGTAAACCACACGGTTTGACCGATACTAAAGGTTAAGCCCCGCTAGCCGCGGTTGATCTGTAGATGGGTTATACAGAGACCCCTCCATGCCTTTGAAAGTACGTTAAATCGTCTGTCTGTCATTCTTTGATTTTTGACAGTCGTTAAATCATTACAATTTTTAATATGGGATACAACGTTACCCACTAATATAGAATGCAAAGGTCAGTTAGACAGTCGATCCACGGTAAGACTGGCCGACCGCAGCATAGGTTGGGAAAAGGCTGGAGAGAAGAAGATTTCTTGTAATACAGAAACAGGCGTTTATAGGTGGTTCTTGTTTGAACCTTCTGTAATACCTCACTATGTGACTTTTTAACTTGTCCGCCATTGTTTCATCTGTGAATTATGTGTGAGATGTAATTGGTTAGCAACTCTAGTTTCTGTTGCAGTGTGAATTGTAATAAACCATCTCCATTAGAAGTTATCTACGTGATTGTAGCTTCGCTATACTAATTGGTAGATCCAGTTAAGTTGGGTGTTCATTAATAATAGACGTGGACCCGTTATTAATGGGTCTGTGGTTTCACCTACAATACTGTCGAATGGGTCTTAGTTTAAGTGATTGAATGATATGTCTGTAACAATTACTTCTTTGGCCTTTGACATCTATCAAAGACTATCTGTTGTCCGCGTTCCGCAAGCTTTGCCAATACACTATATAAACATTGATATAGACTCTTTAACATGAATTAAAACAACACAGCTTGAGAGTTGTCTGCTTCTTCGGTTAGACAAAATTTTAATGAATTATACATAACCAACCTTCCTCTTAAATCATTCTATCTATTGCTGAAAACTGCATTAAAATTAATGAATGACTACTTTCTGTTTTTCATTTGTGAAAGTTAGAAAACTTTTTCTTTTTTCTTTGGATGAATTACAATAATACCTGCCTATATATCCCACTGCTGGGCACAGGCCTATTAGCATATATAGAACGAACGAGCATTGATCACCACGCTTGCTCATTGCCGGTTGGCTATTTCAGATTTAAATTTTTGGATTCCAGGTTTCCTCATGATGTCTTCACCAACTGTCAATGATGTCTTAGAATAATTAAGAAAGTACATATAACTTTGAAAAAGTCACATTTGTACTTGCCTGTAATGGGTTCGAACCTGCAACCTTGTGCGCCAACCACAATATAATGAAGCTAAATATAATCTGGTTGCGTTGATGAGGCGGTGTGCCTAAGACCACCAATTAGGACCCGCTCTAACACAGCATTGTCAAGTTAATTAATGGCGGATACCGACTGTCTTGGAGTAATTGTGTTAGAACAGCTTTTAGGTACTTGTTATATATTACCTGCGTATATTGAGCCCAAAATCAAAAAGGTTTTAACTGACTCTTTATGCATATTAATAAAAACCGAATGATTTCGATTATTCTTAATCCTATCCGTAACTGTCTCTGTGTCACACTTTAACTGCTAAACCACTTAACTGAATTTGATGAAATTAAAGAAATAATTTTGAAAAAGGACATGAGCTCTGGAACTCTCTTCGACATTCCATACAGTATAGCCCTTCGCTGGACGTTTTCAGGGAGAGGATCAGAAAACATTTTCTTTTAACTTGAGTATATGTAGTGTATTGATGTTTAAATTATATGTATTTTATGTACTATTTTTATGTATGTTTATTTTATATATAAATACTAAGTTGTATACTTCTTTCTTCCTCAACTTCATCAAATCTCTCCATCACTCAAAGGTTTGCTGGTAGAAAAATCAATTATGAGTTAAGCTCGCCTCTGTACATCAAATGACAAATTATTGTTTTTTGTAAATTGAGTATGTTTACAATAAATAATAAGAATAACCTTTTTTTGTTTCCATAACCGACTTCGACACGGTAAACATAATTATAAGAAGTGTCTATAAATACATACAATCACGAGCAATTATTACAGATGTTCGATAAGTGCGTATAAAACTGACATTTAATATAAGAACAAAATGTTCATAACACTTTTCCTTGTAACAATCTAGATTGTAACATCTGATCAATACATGATTACGTGGAGTCTGCCTCAGGGTAATGTTAGTAATATGTCGGCTATAACCCCGAAATAGATTTGAGTAAATAATAGATGATTAATATTAATAAATAGATACGTAATGTTGAAGGTAAGTGGACTGGTTTCTACATATCGTATACAGACTATGTACTAAATACAGATAAATCTTTGAATGGCCTGTTGGTCCATTGGTTAGTGAATTTAAAATTCTATTTTGGAATTCAGGTTTCTTCACAATGTTTTCCTTCACCGATTAGCAATGGATTAAGATTTTACAAATAACTTTAAAAATGACACTTTAGTACTAGCTTAGTTTGGAACCTGCAACAACGTGCATACGAATTCGGTCATTGAAGCACTAGACCACAATGATATATTGTTGTCGAGTCGTCACGCCGAATTCTGAACCTGTTCTTTGGAAAGCCATACATACAACAGTGATTCCTGCGTCTCTCCAGTGGTTTCGGATTGCCGCCCCATCGGACCATGGTTAGATAATAGAATTCGAATCAAACTCTACACAAGTTATACTCTAGCTAGAATATCTCAAGCTTTATCTAGTTAAGACTATCCATAATAATCCTTATCCAGGCAGTAACCATAAATAGAAGAATTTTATTTTTAATTTCAACAACAGCATATGGCCAACCTTATTCATCCAAATTTTATACATCCAAAATTACATGAAAATGGTCGTAATATTCTTCACATCATAAACTTCCCTATAAGGGCGTGAATACAATTGCGTCCTTTATAACGAGCTACAGATCAGGAGCGTGTCATAATGATGAATCTATTTCGCTAGTGAATACCGTGCCTTATTCCTTTTACTTATGAAGTGGGTTTATATATTAGGCTGTGTTTATAAGATTGTTACACTGGTTATTATGTTTTGTGATATTAAAACTCTAATAAATAGAAGTTGCTATACAACTTGTGGCAATGCCGCCAGTCTTTTGGGTACACTTACAGTCGACAGCGATGTGGATTAATTTTTGATGCGATTTTTACGGGTTTTTATTAGTTAAGTTATTATTATTAGTTTTGTTATAAGTGTATAAATTTGAAATAGTAAATAATAAATTAATAGATAAACTTTCTCCCTAACAATATACACATACACAAAAGAAATAATAAAATAAACTAATCTAACTAAACATAAACATAAAATATGGCATCAAAAAATTCGCCTATATTTATTTGAAATAAATAAAACATAAAAAAAATGTGAACAATAAAGATTTATAACATTGTTTCATCCTAGAAGTTGAAGTTTATGAGTATTTTACTTTCGCATCGGCTTTGACCAAAGTCAACAACCAAAGTTTACAAGCAGGTAACGTCACGATCACATGATGCGATATTGTCAAGAAAAGCATTTTTGCGGGATACTGTCTCCCAGACCTTAAGCCATAAATAGCCTGGAATAGACGATACGACGAATGTAAAAAGTTTCATATCATTTGGATTAACCTTTTTGCTACATATTGCAGTGTTTTCTATACACAAGCCCTTAGGGTCCGCAGTAGGAAATCGAAACATTATTATTTAGGGCCGTTCCGTCGCGCGCAGTAATGACGCGGCGTTCAGTGTGAAGAATTAATACTGATATACCTAAGCAGTGGGCATTAATCTAGAGAAGACTGTAGTGAAAATAAATAAAGAGGTTTTTTTAATAAAATGATAAAATAAAAGGAAAGTATGAAGTTTATTGATATTATCATTACTACAGTTTACATATCTAATGAGGATAGGAAGAAGTGTACAATCTCAATAAATATGTGCGTGAGGAACGTGCTGCGGGTTCGATCCCCGCATGGGACAAGCATTTGTGACCAAAAATTCCTTGTTCTAAATCTGGGTGATCTTTGTGCATGTGATTTATATGTTTGTAAAACCCCCGCCACACAGAGATAAAATTAGTTTTTTTTAGTGCGGGAGTCATTTTAAACAAAACACCTTATAATCGATTAATTATTTAATACTAACCAAGAAAAAAAGAGGCAGAAACGACTGTTAGACTTATGTTAAAAACTAACAAAAAACCCAAAGATATGATGTTACACTGATTAAACTATAGCAGATCTACAAAATCAATTCGCTGTAAACTTAACCAAAAATTATAGAATTTAAATAAATCTGTACAACTGGCTACATCTTCAAAAACAAATAGTAACTCTATTTATATATATATGAAAGTTTAAAACAAAGTTAGGGTATTCAAAGCATGATAACAATTTGAATATTCTACAACTGGAACTGAATTTATAAGTTTATATAACTTACTTTTCAACCGACGCTACACTAGTTATTGTTAAAATATTTATTTGGTAAAATTAATAAATTATTAAATAAATTTCTTGTCTCACCATGTCCATCTCAAGACTTACTTTCGCATTTATCATATTAGTATTGATAAAACAATACCGTCAACCCTTTCACTATATCTTTTTAATGTTTAAGTTTTCTTCAATACAAAACATCGACGTCTAAAGAATTCGCATTAAAATTTTCAAACCGTCCTTTGATATTGCATCCAGTCTCGAACAGTGGCAGTGGCTGTCAACCTTTTTTCATTACGGCGGATAAAAGGACCAACTCTTTCGAAAGGTCAACGGGTTAAATTTATTTTCGTGTAGGTATATGTAGGGTAGTATTAAAATTTGTTTTATACACTATTGTATTTCACATTAAATATTAATGTTATGTTATGTATTTTTTAAGGGGTAGTTTTTATTACCTTATCTGTTATTGTTTTTTGTTGGATATAATTAACATTCTATCCTAGATTTCATATAATAACGACGGACACTAAAATAAACGGAGCATTTGTTTTTAAGTGAGCTGAAAAACAAGTAAACGGAATCAATTCGGGTCCTTTTTTTAAATTCGGTCAATATTTTAAGCACTCGCTGCTCTTCAGTACGCTAATGTGAGAACAATCAACGTAAATGATGGAACGAACGGGTTTATTGAGAAAGAGAGCAAAAGTAAATTACAGTTGCGCCGTTTTCATAATTTGTGACACTCAAACTTTTAACGGTTCTCAATATTCGAAATAAAATAATTTTAAAATATTCGAAGTATATAATATACTAGCTGTCCCCCGCGACTTTGTTCGCGTGTTTTAGTATCAACGGTTTTTCATTTTTGCAACATTTTTCATTTATGCTCCGCTCCTATTAATCGTAGCGTAATGTTATATAATAATAATAATAAGTCGCGGGGGACAGCTAGTACTAAGATAAAATCAGTGTAATTTTTTTTACTCCAAAACATTACTAATATTATATTTATTTTCCCAGTCCAGTCCAGCCCAGTATTTATGAGTGTCTCGCGTAGACGAAAAGTTGGTCCTTATAAACATAAAATGTTATTTTGTCGTGTATATCTTACACTGAGCTAAACTTCACTGAGTTTTGTTAGGTTTACAAATGGTGAAAGAAAAAAATTAACCATTCATTATTATTGTTAAAAGTAGAACATTCTAAATCTTACAAATATACACAACTTAGGTATACTTTGCCTCTTAAAACATTATACAACTACAATACATTAATAATCATCATAAGTCACGTGAATTATAATTTGTGACACTCAAATGAAACAAAATGTCATTTCCATACATTTAATGTCGTTTAAACGATTTCTATCTTTGTTAAAGCTTGTCGAAATGCTACTTGTTTAGGGGCAGGTTGCGCAATACCCTTTTTTCCATCGGTAAAAAAAGTTTGAGGACCACTGGCTAGAACGTAACAATATCAAGTTGGCGTTTTAATTCGAAATTGTCACAAAGCGTCGTCGCGTCGCGCGTTTGTCGTGTTCTACATTTTACGCAATACTCTGCCAGTATACAACCCATCTAGCTTCGGAGAATTAGCGGGGTTATCAAATCTGTATTGGTTGTATAATTATGGTACGTGGTACGCGTGGTAACCAGTATATTCATAGTATAGTATACATGTATTTATTTGTCAAACTTAAAAAAAGTACGCATGGTACAAAACTTATGTTCAAATGTATACAGTTAATGTACTCCTGCTACTTAAAATTGTATGTGGATTTAAAGTTAGGAATTATTGGGTAAGCCACCATTTCTTCAAAATCATTAATATGCCTACATTTTGCTGTTATAAATCAATTATAGTTATTATTAGAAATTCTGTGCAAAATCGTCATTTTCTGCCTAGCGTTTTCTCAGGCTATGTTGGGGTGGTTTCCAGTCTTTCCGGATTCAGCTGAATTCCGTATTTTACATGGAGCGACTGCCTATCTGACCTCCACATCCCATTAAACTGGGTACCACAGTATTCATGCAGCAATGAGTATCGTCTTGTAGACTTAACACACAAAATAATCAACTTGACATCCTGTACATACAACCTATAAATTCTAAAGTTCCAAACCGGAATCAGCGAAAATCTTACGACAGAATATTCATGTCTAAAATCGTAATATATTGGAAATAACCCGCAGTGTATAAACTATACATTGTTACCCGACTTTGCTCGTTGTCGTTGTCATAAACACGGACGCTCCTATAAAACTAATAGTATACCATATACAAGTTGCTTTGTAAGGATTCGTTAGTTGTGTTTACTCTACCCCTTCGTTAAAGTATGCATAAGCAAGCATAGATGTTGTGCCTATCGTAAGCGAAATTTAAGTGATTTTCGTGTGATGACTCTCGTTTATTCGAGTTCGGAAACCTAAAGACACAGATTTTCTTTTAGTCCTAAGACTTTAAAAAAACGGTTGAAAAACTCTTGTTTCGTCCATAGTCGTATTAAAACTCGAAAAATAATTATAAACATGAAAATCTTAATCCGTTTGCTTAAGAGTCAATACCACAAGAATAAAAATATCCATATTTATTTTTATGCCAATACGGTTCTCGAAATTAAGAGCTAAAATATTTATGGGTACATTATAAACTAAAACTTATTCGGGTGACATGAATATAATAGTAGTTTTGAAAAGCATTATCCCCGTAGCTAAGCGTTATTAGAATGTTAATTTTTAATTTTCAACCATTATAACAGAAGGATTTGTCAACGACTATTTTTATTTTAAGTAACTTTATAATCGCTAATCTAAGCCACATATTACCAATAAAAATATAAAAAATCGGCCAAGTGCAAGTCGGACTGGCGCATATAGGGTTTCGTACCATTTTATGGAGCCCTTTAATTTTTAATTTGTTTTCATTTTTGTTGTTATAGCAACAACAGAAATAAGCAGCCTAAAATTCAACTCTAGCTTCATGAGCTTCTTCAATTTTATTAAGACAAAAATATTAATTGTCAGTAAGTTGTCTTTTACTGTAAAGGCAACGAGGCATAATTACAAAAAGCCTTTTGAACTGGCTAGTCGTATCGTGCCATAGGGAATGTGGGTAAAAATTAAAATAAATCACCTAAATAATAATTCTAATTCGGTAGGTTGGTATAAAGTCTGTTGCATACAGACATTAAAAGACTTAAACATTTAACAACGAACAAAAATGAATGGTAATTTTAAGTGCACACAAAACTTGCATTGTTTCTACTTTCTTCGCAGTTGCTCATAAACGCTTTTTTCCTTTAAAAGTACGTATTTCAGGCTTAGTTCTTGAGTGCTTACAGTTCTCTTCCACTACACCAAAGGTTTCCTTGCTAATAATTCACGGCATGTTATAAATTTTGTACTGTTTTTCGTAAGCTGCAACATTCGTCACGAAACTTAAAAGGTCAAGATACTCGACTTAAAAAAAACGTACGATATTATTCCAAGAAAAGATAAATTGCGTCTTTGTGTACAAAAAATCCGCCAGACAGACTTATAGGACAAGTGTAGGTTAGGCATCATTACGAAAACTTCAGAGATATTTTAGCAAAAAATACATCTGTCCTAGAACATGAAAACTAGCAGTGTCCCGCGGTTTCGTTCGCCGTTCCCGTAAGACATCTTTTTTCTTTGCGACTTTTGCCAATTTTTTTATAATATTTCTGCTATTCAGGGTGGAGACGGACCGAAAAAATTAAATATCATTAAAATCTTTATACCCCTTAGAGTAATCATAGACAAGCATAGAGCGAGCGCATCGCTAGTAGCCCTTTATGCCAAGCGTAAGCACATTTTTAACTAAATGTACTGCGCTCATTTACTGATTTATGTGATTTTCCGTGCGACGACAGATGTTTAAGCAAAAATATTGACGGTACTGACATTATTAGGGTAATATGTTTTGAAATAGTCTTAATAAAACAGTGCGCTCTGTTTTGATACTAATTTCACGATTTTACATGTTCATACTAGTGCCAACAGTTCATACTGAATATGCGCACTCTATAGTTCACTTATTAATTCCTCTAAGTTTCACCCGTTTTTTGAGTTATAAATGGTGTAACTATTTTTCCTACCCTACTTTGTTTAATGTTTATATAGATAACTGAGTACTGAGATTTATTATATACTATAGAAGTGGACACAATAACTTCATTAAACTGACATCAAAACTCAATATAAAAACTACACAAGATGCGCTGGAAAGTTAGTTGAAAACGAGAAACTTGACAACAACTGGAAAGTCGCCGCTTCAAGTTATAAACTAATTTTTAATAATCCATCAAGCATTGAAGTACTGAAAATTGTAAGAAAAATATTTCGATATACCAAGATCTCTCAATGAATAATTAAGAGTATTCACTAGAAGGTATATTGGCTGAATTTTTAAAATATTTTTTTATTAATTATTTGTTAAGCATTACCGTATGCGGAGCGAATATTTGTAATTAAATACAAATTGTAGAAAGAAAAATTTAAACCTCAGGCAGGACTCGAACCTGCGACTACTGGTTTAACGCACCAGACACCTTTACCAACTAAGCTACAGAGGTAATTCATCAGTCACTGACTGATGTTTAAATTTCTCTTGCTACTTATTACGTCCTTGGGGCGAGTGTATGATGTACATTTGAAAAGAAGTAACTATGCTAATGATTCCCGACACGAATCAATAATAAAATAAGTATGTTTTTTATTTGTTTTTTTCGGAAATCGGCATGTGTGGGACAAGCATTTCAAAACGCGGCCCGTGTGATACCGCACTGTAACTGCTCTTTTACACACACACACATACACACACACACACATAAAGACACTGCCTACCGCATACGCAACGGGGCGATTCTGTACTGTAAAAGTGGTGTATTCTGAAATACAGACAAACTTAAAAAAATGAAAAAATTTGTATGTATTAATTATTAAGCAGTTATAGTAATTTTATTTGATTAATTATGTCTTTCAACAAAATACCAGACCAATAGTCAACACCAGTAAAAGTAGTACCTACAAGAGTAAGATATGTTTATTTGTAAATACCCAATTGGTTTTCATAGCCGTACCCTTATCGAGTCTGTAAAAACACTATAAAACTCCTACGTGCCGGACTTGTAAAAAGTTTGTTATGAGATTGCTCCTGATCAAACTATAACGTTACTCGATGTTCTTTACTTTAGTTGACTGTATGAACATAGAATCGATAGTACCGATTCTTTTGATTATATCGATATTTCTAACAACTGACAACCCTGATCCAAAAGTAGGTAATACAGGTGTCACTGACGCTAGATTATAGTAGTCTATTAATATTAAATAGAAATCTTTAATTAAGTGGTTGCTACCAGAAAATTAGTCCACGTGTACCTGTTCATCCGTTATTCATAGAACAAAATCCATTAAATATATTTTTTCATGTTATTATTTGTATATTAAAATATGGCCATTTAATAGCTTTGCTCGTGTAAGTATTCACCTTGGGAAAAAAGGTAATTTTAATCATTGATCACACGTAAATGTGAAAAGAACCAAACTCAATGAAATTATATAGTACTACCACATTCTTTTTTAATCTGTAGGCTCTGTATCTGTAGTTTACAATTTTAATTTTGTTGTTGCAATTAATCTTCTTTTCTTAAAGGGGAGTATTGTAGGCACATCATTACAAGTATGTCACTATGTTATTAACACACGTCTGCATACCAATCTAGATCATTTCATTTCCACATAGTCACGTTTACTTCATTATAAAATTTTAACTGATCGTCAAATATCTGTGTTTGTGTGCAGTATGTATTTGCGCACACGAGATAAAGATTGTACTATATATACTCTAGTTATCTATACTAATATTATAAAGCTGAAGAGTTTGTTTGTTTGTTTGAACGCGCTAATCTCAGGAACAACTGGTTCGAATTGAAAAATTCTTTTTGTATTGGATAGTCCGTTTATTGAGGAAGGCTATAGGCTATTTATAACATCACGCTACGACCAATAGGAGCGGAGCATAAATGAAAAATGTTGCAAAAGTTAAAAACCGTTGAAACTAAAACACGCGAACATAGTCGCGGGGGACAGCTAGTTAAGAAATAAAGAGGCATTACAGAACACGCATTAGTAGTTTTCACTACAAATCGAACTCTTATTGCCTGAGATACCGCGTAACAATCATAAAAAGACGTCGAATTGAGAACCTTTTTATTTTAAGGTTGGTTAAAAATGAAATTAAAGTCTGCCTACTCAGTGCAAGTTATGTAAATAGCATTTCGGCATCTTTACTTTGCTGCAAACTTATGTTTCACCGACCTGTCGACAGAGTGCGCTGAAAACTGCATACAAATGACGCAAACTGCAAACGTGATCGAAATCATAATTTTTCACTTAAAATAGTTGTGAAATAAAATAATAAGAATATGGGATATTGAGTTAATTTTGCAGCATTGTCTAAGTTTACTTTGATTAGCCAGTCATTAAAAAAATAACCACATAATGTATGCCAGACGTACTTACATATACTAGAGAAAACTCTTATTAGAAAGTCTACTCTCATTTTTCAAAATTATGGCTCGTCTTAAATTAACTTGATTGTCCACCTTGACTATTAACAATACTTATTTAGGAATATTAACGGTTTACTCACGCACATTCTCGGGATCGCCCGACTAGTTTCAGACTCAATAGGAGTCCCTAATCATGAGCTGACGCGGCAGCGACGGTATCGCGAGTCGAACCGAGTGATCAGTTCGACTCGGGACTCCTATTAAGTCTGAAACTAGTCGGGCGATCCCGAGATTGTGCATGAGTAACCCGTTAATATTCCTAAATAATTATGAATACTCCTCACGAAAGTAATTATCCAAATTTTATCAATATGTTCACTGGTATGAGCGCCAGGAATTGTAAGCTTAAGTTAATCACTCAACCCTTTTATTATCATGTTTCATTGATATATAAACGTCTATTTACAAGATTGTTGGTTATATTTTAAATACTCTACGTATGAGAATACAAATCGTGTCAGATACCGTGCAATAAATAACAGTTTTTCTGTGAATTTTTGCAATGCAAGTCGGGCGCGACACGCTATCAGAATAATCGTTCAGTCGTGTAATTTACTATTCGATAGAAAGACAGAATTGTCGTGAATCGCTTGCCGAGTGGTTCCTTAGGGATTACTATAGAGTCGGCTTTCGATTAAGTTTATTGTAAGTCTAAAAAGTAATGGTTCCTAGAATGTATTTGAATGAATGCGTACCTAGATCGGTAGTATGTGATTGTAGTTATAGCGCAATTGGTTTTTATCTTAGAATTATTCTAAGAATTATTAGGAAAAGTGTGATCGGGCGTGGCGAGCGGAAGTTGTTATAAATTAATATTTTGTTCAAGACGTTTAAAGTGAATAAAATTGTAATTGTTTTTTTTTTAAGTAAAACTTCTTACTCACTCTTGACGGAGTAAGCTGGGGAATCCGTGTCGAGAGCGTTACGAAAAATGTGATCGGGCGAGGTGAATTGAGCTGCCCAGCATGCCCTACCTGCACAAGTTAGTGAGGATAGAAAGAGATAGAGTTACGTTTCTTATATTACTGTAGGGGCAAGAGAGAGAGGTGCGAGCACACATCATTTTTCTCACTTTCTCTCATAGCAAGTTACATTTCGTATAAACGGTTGAAACGCGTGTTCGGCTTACATATTCTCTGAACCTAATCCCTAACTCGAAACACTTACATTAATTAGGTAATGGACGCTTTGCCACAAGATGTCAAATTGCAACAGTATTCATTATTCAAGTGGCTTGAATAATAATTAGGTGTTGATACGAAAACATGAGCTCATTTCATTTCATTCAAATATTCAGACAAATATTTGACGTGTTTAAGAAAATCTTATAAGCTGTTCAGTTCTTCCGCCTAAGCTATGTTGGGGTTGGCTTCAAGTCTTACCGGATTCAGCTGAATACTGTATTTTACATGGAGTGACTACCTATCTGACCTTCACAACCTATTTTACTGGGTAACACTGTATCTTATGGTAAGACTGGTTGTAAGAATTGTAATTACTGAACGACTGCTGATCAAAGTATGGCAGTCGGGATGAACGGTTTAACGTGCTTTCCGAGGTGCGGAGGGGTCTTGGTATGTTTACAAATGGTCACCCATCCTCGGACCAACCGCGGCGGGCACGGCTTAACCTTTATTATCGGTCAAACAGAACGAGTTACACTTAGTCACGAGCTCCTCCAGAATTGAATACATCCTATAAATGTAAAAAAGTGTTTTTTAAATGTTGTACAATAAAATATTTTGTGATTATATCTAATAGCTAGTTTATAACGATCACATAACAGTTTAGTTTCATATTAATGGCTTTGGAATTGCCTATAAAAATAATAAAAAAAAAAACATGAAAAAAATTTCAACCCGTTATAATAAAGTTACGAGTAGTTATAACATAATACCTACAACTGTAAACGGAACACAAACGCAAACTGTTAGCTAAATAATCAAGTTTTCGTCTCAATTCCTAGTCGGTACAAACTCGATTACTGTAGACGCCATTTGAAACACAAATCACATTCAGACTTGGACAAACATTTGTGGATCAAGCAAATATTGGCCCATAACAGAACTGCAACACGAAACCGATTTGTCTGCCACTACGCAGAGGCATGATGCATGATGACTTAGTTTTTTTAGCGTATTAATTATTTATTGGTTAAAGATTTAAAAAAAAATAGACACGGATTCATTTCCCTGTTCCGTACACTTACAAAAAATTACAAAGTTATTACATACGTCAGTTAAAGAATAAAAAAATTAGACACATTTTTTTTGTTTCGTATACAAAAAATTACGAAGTTACAGTGAATTGTAATTTCGCGCGACGTCATTCGTTGGTACAATTTTTGGCAAGATGTGACGTCACAAGCTCCTACTCCTGAACTTTAAAGCGCTTTATCTTTGTAATTTTTTTTTGTTTTTTTTTTTTTTTTTTTTTTTGTGATAGACCGGCGCAAGATATGGCGCATCTTCTGTCCTGCCTGTCCTGCACTACCACTTGCACCCTCCTGGACGTAATGGAGGCTAACGACCGGGCCATTCAGGTGGCAACCTTTTGGTCGAAAAGAGTTTGAGAGTCATTTGACACGAGAAGAAGAAGAAGAAGTAAAAGACTACATAGATTTTTTTTATTTAATACTATTAGTACTTTGTCGTCAAGCGACAATACCATTCTATAAAATATAACATTACAATGATATATCAAAATTCATAAAAAGTAATACCTTTTCGAGACCTTGGTCTATCTTTCAAATACACAACACTTACCTACATAAATAACCTCTTTTTCCGCAACTATTCTACTTTATTATATCTTGAATATTTTCTTCATTTTGCTCTTTTTTTCTATTCAAAAGCCAAATGGAATAATCATAATACCAACTGTAGAACGACAAGGAACCACTACTAGGAAATCGATTTAACTCGGAGAGATTAAATTTTATAGAAATGAAAATTTTCCTCTTGTATTTTTTATGTTAAACGACTTAGCTTCTTATTGGAGTGTAATTATGTTCTATTGATGGTGGACTAAATGTTTAGATTGTTTTAGTTTTATTGTATAAAATAACTAGCTGTCCCCCGCGTCTTTGTCCGCGTATTTCAGTTTAAACAGTTTTTCATTTTTGAGACATTTTTCATTTATTCTCCGCTCCTTTTGGTCGCAGCGTAATGTTATATAGCTTAACTAGCTGTCCCCCGCGACTTTGTTCGCGTGTTTTAGTTTCAACGGTTTTCCATTTTTGCAACATTTTTTCATTTATGCTCCGCTCCTATTGGTCGTAGCGTGATGTTATATAGCCTATAGCCTTCCTCAATAAACGGACTATCCAATACAAAAATAATTTTTCAAATCGGACCAGTAGTTCCTGTGATTAGCGCGTTCAAACAAACAAATAAACAAACAAACAAACAAACAAACAAACAAACTCTTCAGCTTTATAATATTAGTATAGATTACAGCCTTCCTCAATAAATAGGCTATCCAACAATGAATGAATTTTTCAAATTGGACCAGTAATTCCTGAGATAAGCGCGTTTAAACAAACAAACAAACAAACTCTTCAGCTTTATATATTAGTAAGTATATATATATTATATAGATTAAAAGTAATGTTGCAAATCTAAATTTGTTTATCTATTCAACTATGTAGGGGTTGGCTCTAAACTCTGCTTATGGTGTTGTAAAAGGGGTGAAGGTATCTGCCTGTAGCATTGTAGCGCCCGAATGACAAAAACCGATTCTATTTTGTTTTAGCCGGACTTGTTCGAGCGTTTTTTTAGCTACAATTTAAGAAAACCAATTAATCAGTTTACAAATTATTAACTCTTTCGATAGAGATCTTGCCGGAGATGTTACACATTTTTATTTCTGAATTCTTTGGCTATATATTGGCCTGTTGGTCTGGTGGTTAGTCACCCTGACTGCTAAACCGGAGCTCGTGGGTTCGATTCCCACCCAGAACAAATATTTATGTGATGAGCATGATCATTTGTTCTGTGTCTGGGTTTAATTTATCTATAATATTATTGAGAACCTCAAACAGCGGAAATATAACAACCTAGTTGGAAGTTATATATTCGAGCCGTTTGGGGTTGAGACCCTTGGTCCGTGGGGTCCGAGTGCGCACATGCTTTTTAAAGATCTAGCCAAACGCCTCGTTGACACTTCGCGCGACCCAAGGGCTGGACAGAGGATAAGCATTGCTATACAACGTGGCAATGCCGCCAACATTTTGGGAACACTCCCAGTGGACAGCGATGTGGACGAATTTTTTGATGCCATATTTTAGTTTATTTTATTATTCCTTTTGTATGTATATATAGTTAAGTTTGTTTGAAATAAAAGTTAATATTATGTATGTTTCTAGAGATATATAAGTATATCAGTTGTCTGGTTGCCATAATACACGCTCTGCCTAGTTTGGGATCAGGTGGCTGAGTGTGAGTTGTCCCAAGATACTATTTATTATTATTACGAAGTTACTCTCTACTCTACTCTCGAGTCTATGGGTTTACCAACTTATATAATAAAGTAGCATGTAAAGTAAGTTGCTATAGACAACATTACATACGTATTAACGCGGCTTATTACCTGGTGGTCCAGTTCACCTGAGACAGATATAATTAATTGTCCAACTCATCGTCCATTACAGTGGCCAATGACTCGCTTGGGAGTTGTTATTCTCAAGCTGTGTCATGCTGGGTGAGCAGACCTTATAATTTGTGGAGCTAGAATTTATTTCAACCATATATATCTAGTCGTCCATAGTTAAAGACGAAATCGCACCACTGCGATCATCACAGTATTCGGCGTTGCGAATTTGCATCGCGCCTTCTTTTATTTCTGTCTCTGCCTACTCTCTGACAGTCTCTTCCTAAAGGCAAATAAGCGTAGGTAGATTAATTTCACATCATATTCACCCAGTAACTCAATTAGAATTCTTAACAATCATAATATACTCTGAAAGCGATCGCTTATTTCTTATTATTAAATACATTTTTGATTTTCCCATTGTAACTTCATGAAATGAGATTCTACCAATTATGAATTTAACGAAATATTGGATAAAATAACATGGCTGAAATTAGATCGTGGTGGTACTGAATGTAGTATCTACGAAATCATTATTATCGAAAATAAGTACCAAACTTTAGGTGATATCTATATTTAAAATCAGGGTTATTTATTACGATAAGATTGGTAATCTCGGTTATTATTTTAATCTTTCTTTCTCACTTGAAATTTCCTGTTTACTTTTGCTGATTAATTTCGCTGTGGGTTTCAAGACACGTTTCTCTGGGACACACCAAGCTTAGGTGTCTCGGTGGGATTTGTTTGAGACTTGAGAAATATTGTTTTACTTAAATTTTTCATACATTAAATAATTAGAAAACCTATACCGACGTAAATTTTCGGACTACATTTTTTTTATGAGCCTGAACTGTTGCATGGTAAAGGCCTCCTTTTCCTCTTTCCACACGTTTCTGTTGACCGGAATTTGTTGGCACTCCTTCTTGTACGCGTCCAGTTCATCCCTCCATCTCCCCCTAGGTCTTCCACACGGTCTTTGTCTAATGGGAACCCAGGCTGTAAAAGCTTTTGGACACAAATAAAATAATAAAAGTTATAAAAAATATTTTCCTGTATTAAATAAATAAAAAATAAAATAGAATTATTTACACCACTTAAAATCAATATAATAATTTGAAGTAATTCCCATTCTCACTGTTTATACAATTTGTTCTTTCTATCTCCACGGACTAATACAACCCAAGAGACGGTTCTATGCACAAATAAAATAAATGCGCGAACGGACACCAAGGAGATTAGACCTGATTAAATTGCTCAGATTAAAGCTTTAATCTAGGTAGCCAAGGTATTTTATCCTGACCGACTAATTACTGAGAAAGAGATTGTATTTAAGAATTAATTTCTTTGTACCACTGCTATGTATTTTTTTAAAGAATACCTAAATAAATAAATAATTTCTATTTTGTTTTTTTTCATGGTTTTATTCAACTTGCAATGCATACAATTGACCTAAACCAACTAACATACATATATGTTAGTTGGTTTAGGTCAATTCTTAAGAGCTGAAATTGAATACCAATTAATGTTATTTAATAATTGTTTCGAATATTGAATTATAAATAATGAATTTTACAATACATCCATTAAATTTATTTATTCACACCTAAACTTATACCAAAGTAAATTAATTTAATGAATCGAATTCACGTCGTTATATTAATATAAAATTGTTTATAAATAATTTTAGTTATAATTTACAAAAGTATTTTGAAATTGCGTTTTATTTTGTTTCATAAACAACTGAAGAACTTGACTGTAATAAATTTGATTAAATATTATCCATTAACAAATACGACGGATTGAAATTTAAAATTCAGACAAATGATAAAATACTCGATAAAAAATACATATATTTATTTGTGACGTAACAGAGTCGAAAAGTCTACTTGAGAAATAAAATACTTCTAAAGTCTGCGACAGATTCAACTGACAAGACCAAGACGAAGGTGCTTAGTTCAAGACTTAACTACAATTTCCTTCTGATGATCAATCACTTAGCTAACCTTCACTAAACCACCCTCGCCTCAAAGGACCAGATCGCTCAAATAGGCATCCATTGCCGTGAATCTAAGGCCCGGAATTCTCGTGTGTAGAAGTTAAGCGTCAATGGATGCGATGTATTTTGATGTGGTTGTTTGGGATGATCTGTTTTGGTAGAATACATTGCGAGGGAATACAGTTTGTGATGAATGGAGCGCTCACGAGCCGTCGCCTGTTTATTCTATGGATTGTGTGTAGGATCAGTGTGACCGAATGACCTAATACACAGATAATGCATCTGACAAAAGCACGGTACAAAAACTATGTTTTTTTTCACATTGTTCTCGGAATGTAGAGTAAAAAGTATAAAAATGCGAGCGATTCGCAATCTGCAGCGAAGTGTTGAAGATTGAAAAGCTTTTGATATTAAAAAAAAGTTTTTACGTACGACTAAAATTGTGATTGTCGTAGTAATATGAGGTCGGGTATTTTTTTTAATATTGTGTGTACATTTATGATTATAAAAGAACTACTACTTGACCGTTCAACGATTTCTAGGACGAGCGAGTTGGGGTTCAAAAGCATTTAAAAAAATGTAAGATGGCGGTAAATTTCCATCACTCTATCACTCAAAGGTTTGCTGTTAGAGAACTCTACTTTGTGTTAAGGTCGCCTACGCGCCTACATATAATTGAATTTTATACTAGCTGTTTTCCGCGGCGCCGCCCGCTTCTATGTCGGTTATCGCGGCCTATGTACTTTCTCAGACTCTAGACTATCTGTGTACCAAATTTCATTCAAATCGGTTCAGTAGTTTTGGCTTGAAAGTGCGACAGACAGACAGAGTTACTTTCGAGTTTTTAAACTTTTTAAACTTGGAATGCTTTGAAAGAAGCTACTTTTTAATTTTCTTTTTTTTATTCGATACATTAGTGGAGGTATTTAGTTAATAAAATAAAGCAAAATTAAAAGTATAATTTCTAATAAATAATTAGAATTATTTTTTTCTTCATGATTAACAAATATTTTTATTTCTTACATGAAACATAAGCTCTTTAAATAAGTTCCTTGTTAACCAGCCACGCTACATAAAATTAACACGACAGTTTTTACATTGCGAAAGCAATTAATTGCAAACGAATTGCAGTATTAATTACTATTTACTATTTTTACGTTAAATCACACAATTTCCGGTCTCGTGATGCATGTTATAACGACCTAGATTAAATTTATGAAACCTATTTTGATTAATGCAGTGGTAAAATAGTGCTTTATTTTTACTCACTGTTATAATTATACGGGTATTTAGAGTAAAATAAAACATCCTCCTCATATTACTTACATTCCATAATTTGGAATATTAAAAAAAATAGTTTGGCCCTACTTTTTTTTTGAGAAAAATTTATTTGTATGTATAGCTATTATTGTCATAATTAAAAATATATATGAGCTACCTTATAAAATTAGGATATAACAAGTGACTAAAAATAATAAATTGTTTAAAATATGCACATTAATTTTTTATTTTAAATAAAAACAAAAGAAAATTTTTCAACACTCAACAAAAATCAAATTCACAAATTTTTATTTCAGCGTCAGTTCATTAATTGCCAACATGGTTACCATTCAGCAAACAAAATAAACCAAATTTTTATTCCAAACTCGAATCAATTGAAAAAAGAATTGAATCTTCAAAATTCAATTTTAATAATTGAATTAAATTCAATTGAGCATACAAATTAATTGCAAATCGTTCCGTGTGAACGTTATAATTGGTTTTATGAAATCAATTTGGCTTCTTTGTGATGTATGATGGGTTATAGAAACAAACGATATTATTGCGGGATTCGTACGATATTTCGCGTAACTGGAAATCAATTTCTGTTTTTATATTTAATTGAATATCATTTTGTGTTTTGTTTCAAAATGGCGGTGATGAAATTACAAATTTCGATTAAGTAAATAGGCCAAGAAAATGTTCTTAAGTTATTTAAATATTATAATATCTTTGGTTTTTCGATAGAAATAAAAACAATCTTTTTTTTGAGTACATTTTCTTGATTGAAAAAGCAAACGATATTAATGATTAATAGAAGTAAGTACTTGCGATTGATGTTGCCCATTACATCGAAACGACTTCCTTCTCAAAGAAAAATAGTTTAGGAGCAACTTTACCTTGTTCCTTTTTTCGACAAATTTCTTTTAACATACTTAGTTTGGAACGTCTCTCATCTTCGAACGACACAATATTTCCGATGGGACACGTATTTTTTTTATATGAGAAACTAGTTTTCTTCATATGGTTACATGGCCCTTTAATGGCCAGTGTTAACAATAATACTCTTTTAAAATAATTGAAAATCTAATAAGAAATATTTAATGAGTTCAACATTATATTTTAAAATTATCTTGTTTATTTATGTAAACAATGATTACTTTTATTGTCTCTTTGTATAACTATTTTAAGAATTTACTTTTTGATTTAAGGGCTTTAATATATTTGTTACTAAGTAGCTGTTTCAGACATTAAACCTCCATGCATAGGTATTTCATGTAAAGATCTAATCAAAATCACCTCATAAATAAAATAACCACTCCTTTAAATAATGCCTCACCGAAGACAAAATACTCTCACAAGTCTAAAGCGCCCTGTAAACGATCAAGCTTCTTGTCAAACTTGTGTTTTTAACCAAAATTATTTCAGTGTTGGATAGCCCATTTATTGAGGAAGGCTATAAGCTATATAACATTACGCTGCGGCCAAAAGGAGCGGAACATAAATGAAAACTAAAACACGCGGATAAAGTCGCGGGGGACAGCTAGTACAATATATCTTACATTATATAATAAAGTACAACATAGCACAATTGTCTGAACTAGGTCGAAACCTGTGCCTCAGACTAGTTAGTGCTTACGTATCTTTATTAAATGACCTTAAAATTTCTTAAACATAAACAAAAGCTAATGGCTGCAGTGAGCAAAAAGTTTGTCAAGCAAAATTTAGTTTTCTTGGACTTGCAGATTTAATTACCACCTTTTTTACATTAGAATTAATGATTACACATTAATGTAAAAAAAACGAATCTACGGCAAGTCGACAAATTTACTTGATTCTTTTACAGTTTGATCGTTTTGACAAGCAAGCTTGTCAAACAAGTTTGATCGTTTATAGGGCCCTTTGCACACGTTGAACATAACATACGAATAAGTAGGTACATATCTTACAATCGTAAATCTTAAATCACCTTTGCCAAGGGAAAGCAACAGAAAACATTCCTTACATTAAATTCTTAACAAATAGCGCGGTACACTGGGAAACAATAGGCAATTTGTCTTGTTAACAAATTGGGCGAATCAAATACTGAAGGCTGATGTATTTGTGGCTAGAAGGATAATTTGTAGCTGCGTTTGATCGCTGTACAAGACCCTTGAATTTTGGTTCAGTAGGTTGAAACTTGTAGTACAATTCATACTATTGATATTCAATAATTAATTACACAAAAATGTAAAATGAAACCCAACCTCAATTAAAAAAAAAATGCAAGAAAGTACAAAATAGGTACGCAATTTTGTTTTGTCATTCCTGGTAAATATTTCCAATTACTTTTATTTAACAAGATTTTTTCGAAATCTATCGCGTAACAAACATTCAATAAAAACATACAGCTGAATTGATAACCTTCCCCTTTTAAAGTCGGTTAAATAAGGTGTAGATATATAGGCATGCAAAAATACACGATTAGGAATTATTTTGCTTTTATGACGTTGCATTATAAATAAAATTACGTAAACAGGAAACAAAACCTGTTATTCTAAAAAAAAAACCCTTAATTACCAAAACATTAATTATCGGCATGTAGAAAGGAAATTCTACTTATTTTTATAGTAAAACGCATTGATAGCACAATCTTTGGGAAAACGAATGCCGACTCATGCCCACTGGGGCCCATTTGGCGCGAAAAACGTTTACCGTTTACATCGATGTTTTTTTGTTTCATCGACAAGTTTCTTGTTGGGCCGACAGATGGTGTTTCCACCTTAGTTGGCTAGAATATAATTTATGACCTTTTAATTATTAAGGTTTTTTTTTATTCTTCTTCCACTTTGTCTTCGCTGACTGCCAGTTCGCGGCGTACTGTGAAAAATTGGGTCCACAGTACGCTGGGCAGAGGTCTAGAAAATTAGTCTTGGGAATTGCCCACATCCTTGAGGGAGACCTCTGCCCAGCAGTGGGACAAATAACATGTTATAAAAAAAAAACGCTAATTACCTGCTTGCGTGTTTTATGCTGCGTGCTGCGCTGTTTCAATCATAATAGGGATAAATGGGTAAATAAGGATATTGGGATTTCTAATAACTTTAATACCTACTTCCATACTAATTTTATAAATGCAAAAGTAACTCTGTCTGTTCCGCTGTCACAGCCAAACGCTGAACCGATTCCGATGAAACTTTGCATGGGCGGTGATCTAAAGAAAGAACATAGGCTTCTTTTTGCCGCGATATCCGACACCCACGCGGGCAGAGCCGTGGGCAACAGCTAGTTAAAGATCTATTTGTTTCCCACACTGTGAAATTAAATACGTTGCCCAAAGGGATGCTATAATTAAAAGCTAATAAACTTACCTTTTTCTAACTTTACTTATCTGAGACAGAAAAATCCACAATTTAAACGAAATCCTTCCTAGAAATAATGACCGGAAATAGATCAAACGGCCTATAATGTACTTCCAGTTAATCATTCATATTCTGTTACAAGTAAGACTTTCCCTTTTTCTCCCTAAGTGACTGGTTAGACGATGTCATCTTTAATTACGAAAACAAACCTTTATTGCCAAAAGAGTACTAAATTAATCGTTATTCTTTATTGTACACGATAACATTTATAAAACACAGTCATATATTCATGTACAGAGGCGAGCGAAACTCAAAATTGAACTACATTTTTTAAATGCTACCAGCAAACCTTCGATGTGATAAAGCTATTTGATCTCTAAATTTTGAGGAAGGAAGAAGTGTACAAATAAGTTTATTTAAAAAAAAAAAAATATTTAAGAAAATAAACACACTTGTAATAATATCATAATTACACATTAAATTTAAACATACATAAATTACATAGCTCATGCAGATCCACAAAAATAGAACGTCAATTTATTAATAAAAGAAAAAATATAAACTTTTAATTTCATGCAATTTTAAAGCTTCAATGCAAAAATAATTGTACAAAATAAACTACACTTAATACCCAAGTATTTAAACAATTATTACTAACAATTTTCTTGCATGACGTAAAAGCTTATGCATTTGCTTTTAAATGCAAATTCTTAAGTAGGGTCAATTATTAAAGTATTTTATTTTGTAGCCAGTACTTAAATTATTATTCTACTACATTTAGTTTAAAGTAAGTAAAGTATGAGTGTGAGAATATAAAATTATTCCACTATTTATCAAAGTATTAATTTTATACAATTACTCGTAATAACACGTAAACAGTACTGAAAACTGAAAAAAGTTCTCGTTCTTTGTCAGTTGCATCTCAAACGTTATATAATTAAACCTCAAATTATACTTCTTTTTCTATCTACAAAGTGTCGTTTTGCATTCTCGTTAAATTTAAGGAGGCTGTTATTAAAGACACAAATAATCTAACAAGATTAATATGATATCGGCTCCACAATTTGAGTTATTTTAGTGAGACAGTATTTCAGAATACACCTATTTCAAAGAACAGAATCGTCCCATTGCGTATGCAGTAGGCAGTGTCTTTATGTGTGTGTGTAAAAGAGCACGCGCAACTAGAGTCATTTAACGTTTTGAAAGTGCCTGAAAAGGCCTATTGAAGTAAAATATTTTGATTTTGATTTTGAGCAGTTACAGCGCAGTATCACACGGGCTGCGTTTTGAAATGCTTGTCCCACTTACTTTATAAATGTTTGGTCTACACGTGTGAAGCCGGCGGGTCGCTAGTTTAAGATATAAAAATTTAAACAAATTGCAACTGGTGTAGCCAGCTCGTCCTGAAACTCCTGCATTACAACTTAGGGTATAGGAATGGCTGATTATCAGCTGTGACGGGTCGTGCTCGTCTCGGTACAGCATTAGCTGAACCATCTCCTTTTGCTACTGTCTTCGGACTGATATTAATTTAATCACTTGACGACCTCAGTGGTCGTGTGGCGTACACACCGGTTTTCAAGGTGTCGCCAGCTCTGGGGTCCCGGGTTCGATCCCCGGCCAGGTCAAGTAGAACACCAGTTTTCTACATTGTCTTGGGTATGATTGTTTGTGGTACCTTCATTCTCTCTGAATTCCATAACACAAGTGCTTTAGCTACTTACTTTGGGTCCAGAGCAATGTATGTGATGTTGTCCACATTTATTTATTTATTTATATTTATTCTGTTTTTTTAGTTTAGTTGCAATAAATGTTTTTTTTTTTTATATTCATATGACATTTTTAAATCAACAGTACTTATGTTCCGATATTGTTAGGTTAATATTAAGTTTTGTGATAGTTTAATAAAACGGAGCGCTCTGTTTTGACACTAATTTTACGATTTTACTTGTTCATACTAGTGCCTACACTTCATACTCAATATACGCACTCAATAGTTTACTTATTCTTTTCTCTAACCTATCTATGGTATCCATAAGACACTTTTAAATGTCTATCTGAATAACTCCCACTTCCTTGTTTAAAATTGTATCTTATTTTGCAAAAGATTTGCAGTTGCACCAAAAATGTTTTCGACGGACCGCTGTATCAGCAAATTACAGTATCGTAAAAGCGACTATCCATGAAAGGTGATTTCATTGAGATACTTGCCCGTTTCGCCGTTATTCTGAAGTCGTATTCCAATGCCGGATATAATATTGGTGCACCTTTTGAATTTTGCAGTTCATTTTCTCTGACCGTTTGGGCAATAGTGCATGCATTCAAATAGTACTTAAACTCTTTGGTAGAGCTCGGTAGGAAAAGAGGTAATTTTTCGCTATTGAGAGGTTTTTGAAGGTTTGTTAATATTAATAATAGGGATGTTTCCTGGGTATGAAAAGTTAATATCTATTTAGTCCGTCAGTTAGATAATAAAAAAATATTAGACACGTATTTTTTCTTTTATCAAAACAATAAAAACTTACAAAGATACAGCGCTTTAAAGTTTCGGAGTGGGGGCTTATGACGCCACGCCTTGGTAAAAATTGTAGCGAGGAGTGACGTCACGCGTAATTTGCGTTCTCTGTATTTTGATCATTTTTTGTTTGTAGGAAAAAAGAAAAAATACGTGTCCAATAAAATTCATTAATCTACCAGGCGGACATTAAAAAAAAATTAGGAAACATGCCTATTCCTTCTAAAGGGATGTTTGGTTGACGATTCTTTTTAGGGTTCTGTACACGAAGGGTGCCAGCGGGACCCTACTTTTAAGCCTACATAGTCCGTTTATCCGTCCGTCCGTCTGTTTGTCAGACGGCCATATCTCATAAACCAGAAAAACTAGAGTGGAAATTTTCAGTGGGTATTTCTGTTGCCGCTAGAACAACAAATAATAAAAATAAATTAAAAATTAAAGGGGCCTCAATACATGGTACGGGACTCTTCAAGCGCGAGTTTGACTCGCACTTGGTCGGTTATATTTCAAGGGTTGTTATTCTCATGATCTTCCGGACTCAAAAAATATTTGGCTAAGCATTTATTGGCTACATTTAACTAGCATAGTTATCAAACCCGCTTAAGTGCTAAAGCTCACTTTTGCATGTAGAAAACCATAACTCCTTATTTTCTTTATCTAATTCAAATTTGTGATCAACTTTAATTTATCCACTTGAAAAACATAAAAAAGAAACATTTGACAAGCACTGCAGAAAAACCTAAAAAAAAGCAATTAACCGCCCAAACAAATACTTGATATCATCTGACATTGTTACGATATTTGTCACACAAATGTCGGGGAAATAATGAGTGACGTATACAAACTTAGTTTTGCGGTCAACAAAATGGAAACCAAGCGATTTTGGACCTTACGAGCTTTACATAAGAAAACAAGGATTAAGCTGGTTTTATAATGAATATTGGTAGTAAATGTATAATTATAGCAAATTGTAAAGTTTCCTGATTGCCTTTCGCATTTAAATGAAAGACAAAATAATTGCTACTTTTTCGAGTTTAATCTTCTGGAATTAAAGTTGCTTTTTGTTTGTTTTTTTTTTGTTCCTATAAACAGAGATAGACCTTATCTCGGTAAAATGTTGCCAGTTAAATGCTAACATTAATAAGATGTAACAATGACGTCATATTTATTGCGAGGGGAACAGTTTAAACAAAATATATTTTTTTAAGTATTCCAGGACTAAATGATTTTTTTGTTTAACGTTTTCTTAAAAAAATGTGTTTCTTATTGTGGTTATTCTTCTCTTTTTGCAAAACACGTTGGAGTTTATTTTGATGCCGTTCGTTCCCAAGATTATTATAGGTAAGTATAAAAATATAGCTTTCGTAACCTACTCTTCCGTTTTAAATGAAAAGTACTTGAAGAATCTTCAATTTCAGTATTCCTAGCCTAAATCATAATGGAACATAAATCAAAAGTTTTGGAAACCGAAATCTTCATAAGGCAAGACTAAATTAACTTTGATGAGATAGAACAATAAATTATAAGAACAAACCCTTCTACTATACATATTAAAAAACCTGTCTATTTTATTTACAGAATTTAAAATCTAAAAAGTGATGACTACATAATAGGTATAGTTTTATTATAACTTGTTTCTTGGTGTACAATAAAGAGTTTTTATAATTATTATTTATTATTATTAAATTTTACAAAAAAAATACTAAAATTTCGACTCCACTCATGCCTTGTCCAACAAGCGAGTATTTTATTGTCAAATAACTTTGAATATCAACTTCACTTTGCGTGTATGGTTGAGTTTAACTAAACAGTGACTTTTTTATTGCTTTTGGTAGAGATTTTTACACACAACTTTAAAACACCGGCGAAGTGCGAGTAACTCGTGAATAAAAGCTTCTGTACACTAGTACAAGATTTTTCCGATAAAATCCAGGAAAAAAAACAATGTTTCTTGAAACTCAGGTTAAAAAAAAGGTTATATACCAATTATATGTTTTTAAGGGTTTTAATTATTATGACCATAGTTTTACTATTCTGTCTGCATCGTCAACGGTCAATATTTTAATATAGGTTGAATGGTGTTAATACTTTCGTATTCGTATCAAATTTCGTATCAATTCCAAACGCTGAATAAGGTTAATGGCCCGATTCTGTAAAACCAACATTAAACTTATTTTTGGCCATCGGTATCTATTTCAATTGTACACAATTAGAAAAGGACAGATGAAAGTTAGAGCTGTCAAATTTAGTTACGACTGTGTCGGTAGATTTGTGTATGAATTTTCACACACAAATCTGCCGACACGCAGAAACATGTGCACTAAAACACAGCGATATGTTCACGGCGAAAACTGGTTTGACATTTTTAAGTTAGTTGTTATCTGTTGACGTTCTTTTCTCACGCTGTATGTTAGTAAAAGAAAGCAATAGTTAATTTCTATTTAGTTATCGTTCTAGGGAATCAGCGCTAGTATGAAAATATTAATAAAGACGTACCAAGTTCGAAATATTTTATTTTTATTTTATTTTACAATTTTGGAAAACTTACAGCTACTTATAGATAATGCATAAACAAAATAACATGGATAAGGCCAATTAAAAGTTCTCACTGATAAATTACAGAGAATAATATAAAAAAAAAGAAAGGTGAGACTAAAATTAATAAATTGATAGCGTATACCTACCACTTAAATACAGAGTTTGTCTAAAGTTCGAAGAAATTATAGTAAACAAAACTCATGGTTAGACTATTTTGCCAGAACTATCTAAAGACAAAGAAAGGGTTCGTTATCGAAAAATATATCGTTTAAACACTTCTTTAATCCACGAACACTGGAATTAAACAAATCAAATTCAACTTGAAGACACTCTGAGTTAAACGATATAGTTTTTAAAACAGTATGCAAGTTAGCCAACCCTACAAAACTAATAATGGTTGGCACTACCGAGAGCAATCGTGTGGCCTGTGTGAAATGAATCGATTAAAATCACATGAGCACTTTGTGAGATAAACGATTGATCGAATCAATAGCTCGCGAGCTGCGGCCAGTGACGCGACGAGAATACGAGATGGTAGATTGCACTATCTTGATGACAGAGTGTAGAAAAAGGGTTGTGAAAGTCAGCCGTTTCATAAGAACAGATATGTTAAAACTATCTAAATAGGAAAATAGAAATAATGGAATAGAGAAGGAAAACAATCAAAAGATATATCGAATTGAAATTGAACATCCAAACGAAGAAAGGTGAAACATGCATTACACACATTTACATATTCAGATTGAATAAAATCTGCTGTTTTTTCGATCCGTTTCCTCACCTGTCCCTAGCGTATTAATAAAAAAGAAATTACATATTTCCCGGAAAATGCCACGTAAGTTGTATAGGTTTAAAACCTGAACCTTGCGCATTATGTGTATTGATCATGACTACGACGACAAAAACAAAGAATTACGAGTGAAAATACGAACACCTTGGCATTTTATACTTGAAAAATAAATATTTTTATAAAATTAACAAAGTGCGGTGCACCAAGGTATGTATGGTATATATCATGCAGTGTATGTCCAATGTTTAACATACAGTTTAGATAAGTTTGTCCCAATGTTTGGTACCAAGCTGCAAGAATACATGCACATGCATCGATATTACCCACCATTCAAATGAAGCTACTGTCGGATGTTTCACAATTTCCATTTTTTATCGGACCGAGTTTATCTATTGCCGTGTTTGTAACAACCAAACTATACTGCAAAGGCCCTGGGAGTGGGCAAAGACGTCTTATTTTAAATGTCTCTGGAATAATAGGGATGTTGACTGGGTATGAAAAGTTAAAATCTATTTAGTACGTCAGTTAGATAATAAAAAAATATTAGACACGTATTTTTTCTTTTATCAAAACAATAAAAAATTACAAAGATACAGCGCTTTAAAGTTTCGGAGTGGGGGCTTATAACGCCACGCCTTGGTAAAAATCGTAGCGAGGAGTGACGTCACGCATAATTTCCGTTCTCTGTATTTTGATCATATTTTGTTTTCAGGAAAAAATAAAAAATACGTGTCCAATAAAATTAATTAATCTACCAGGCGGACATTAAAAAAAATAGGAAACATGCCTATTATTAGTTTTTATTAGAAAATGTATTTTAAACACAAGCTTTCAAATTAGCTAGGCTCATAGTACTAGTGAAGACAAATCAAACAAGTCAAAACACAATGGGATGCCTCGTTTCGTTATAGTTCCTATAGCCTCTTCATAATATCTCCATCATCAGACCAGGTCGAAAGTAATAGAACATTGTGATGTCACCGAACTAATACAAAGTATGCAAAAAATCATGTCAATCGGATATCAAGAAGTGATTCTAATTAAACTTGCAAGATTTTAACTAAACAAACATGCATACATTATTATATAACAAGTTAATAAAAAGCTTGTTAAAACAAAAATATAGGTATTTGTAAAGAAAACAATTGTATTGCTTTATTTAATTAATTTTACAAAAATTTGGTAGGTATCTGCCTACTTATTTTTTTTTTTTTGTTTTTTTATTATCAGGCATCAAGGATTTAAAAATGCTATATAATTACAAAAATATGATATTAAAAGCTGACTTTTTTAAAGTCACTCAGTTAAATATTCCATGTTAAACTAAACTAATGCGATACTGCCATTTATACATACACATTTGGTACTTCACTAAATAGTAAATTTATAGTGTGCAACACGACTTTAGCATTAAATGTAACTGTTATAATAAGTAACAGTTCCGCTGCAGTAAATAGCAGTTATATATAACAGTTACGCATCTAGTTTGGTGAAATGTTGGTACATTTGTAGAATGACTGAACTAGTTTATAAGGTAAGCGTGGATGGAATGGCTGCAGGCTGGCAAAGAGATGACTGTGACTTTTTTATAAATTTGTGACGTTCTTTTAAAATCCCAGGTCTTGAATAGCCTAAACTCATTAAATGGAAAATGCTACATGGTCTGATATCAATAATTTTCTGTACAGAAATAAAGAAATTTAAAGTTTTTTCAAGGAAAATTTATCTTTTGTCTAGCCTTTTCCCAAGATATGTTGAGGTCGTCTTCCAGTCTTACCGAATTCAGCTGAATGTCGTATTTTACTTAAAGCGACTGCCTATCTGACCTCCACAAATTTTACTGGGTAACATAGTATCCCAAAATAAGACAGGTTGTCAGAATTATAATTGTATGACTTAACGCCTGTCAAAGATAAACGTATGACAGTCGGGAACAACGGCTTGACGTGAGTTCCGAGGCACGGAGATGTCTCGGTATGTTTACAAATGGACACCCATCCATGGGGTATCCACTGCGAGCGCGGCTTAACCTGTATTATCGGTCACACCCTACGACTTACACTTTTACAGCCTTAATTTTTATTTTAAGGGGCTCATCCTCAAAATAAAAATTAAATGACAACTAATATAATTACAAATTTTGTATTAAGAAAATCAATAAAACAACGGAATGTGTGATGTCGATCTCCTAAAAAAATAATATTGCGAATTCTATTTTTAAATACATTACAATTTAAAAATCCAATGCAAAATAAAAAAAAGAAAGCACAATTTTAAAAATTCGCTTCCTGTTTTAAACGGATTCTCAACAAATCTGCGTAATAACCGGATAATATAAATGTCATGGAGGTTTTAATAAAAATGTGGAATAAATCCCGATGTCCATACTAAAGGGGAGTCTGAATAGCTGCTATAATAAACCGATCAAAAGGGACGAATGAGTGGCCGTTTCGAATTTGCTGAAATTTCAACAGAAATACCATTGATTGGAAGTATACCTACCAGTATTTGTAGCTCCTATTTTTCACTTCCATTTTGCGTGCCAATTTTTTAGCAAGGAAGGAAAATGTATTATAAATTTGACTTGTCGGTCTGACTGTATTTCTGTGTCATCGTAACTCTGTAACGAATAGGCCAACTATGATGGGATATAAGCCATTCAGTTCAGCATTTTTAAAGATATAAGCACTAAAGTTTGTCGGGAGTTTGTTAAACCGCATCATAATCAGTCCATTCGTTTAGGAGCTACGATGCCACAGACAGACCCGAATAGACAGACCGACGCGTCAAACTTATAACAGCTCTCTTTTCGCGTCGTGGGTTATTCAAAAAAATATAGAAAAGTGTAATTTTATTAAAATTAGTTTGGATAATCTTTTTCTTTTTAATTTGTTTATTATTTCCAAATGTTAACATTAATTTGTAAGAAAAACAAACAGATGTACAAAATACATCCAATTTCTCATACAGGAAAACATAAGAAAGAAATAACCAAAGCAACATTTCTGAAATGAAAAATAAGCCTTGTTTTCTTGCCAAGTAACATAAGTGTATTTTTATAGGCGGTAACTTTTAACCCGTTTATACATGGTACACGGAATTAAGGTTCGCTTACACATATACATACACCATTGCTACGAAAATACGTGGTACGTAATATACATATATTTAAAATAGTTATTCTGCCCATAGAAATAAACAACATTCTCCAAGAAAATAAAAGCAAATTCCAAAAAAAAAAAAATAACTTTGAAGAGCTGATAATAATTTTGCATGGCAAATCAAATTTTTTGTAAAAACATTTATAAAATGAATCGGTAGGGTTTATGCTTTAATTTTTACGTTATAATATAATATCTAAGATATACATATAATCAGGTTCTAAAATAAGAACAAAACCTTAGATAATACTATAAAAGTAAAAAAAATATGAAGAGTCTGTAATAAAAATCTTGCTTATGTTTCATTTGCATATTACCTTTTTACATAAAAACAAAAATAAAAATATTTCTTGCATATAAACAAGTGTGAACCATCTTTACGCTAATCCCGGTAGGCGCTACTATGAGGGCTGTTACTTTTTTAGGGTTCAGCAGTCAAATTCGAAATTCTATTTTGTCATAATCAGAGGCAAAAGTCAAATATTTTTTTTAAACCAAAAACGCACGACGATAGATTGATCTGAAATGTCACATGACGTCGCAGTTTCGTGTATTTCTAAGCAGTCCTAAACTTTGGTTTGTTTTATCTATTTAACGTTTGCTTACTTAGAAAAAGGAAAAAATACATGTCATATAATTACCTATGTGACAGATTATTTAGAAAGTATACCATAGAATTTCCAGTGTTATTTAATTCAAAATTGTTTATTTTTTTATTATTATTAATTAATTCACATTCAAGCCTGGTGAAATATTGTGATTTTTATAATTTTTCTTTTTTTTTTTATCATAACAGAACCATTGTACATACTTACGTACGTACTCAATTCGTAATCCGTACTTGGCACGCTTTAAAAGATCAAAACGTGCCTCGCTGTTCCGAATTATGTTTTGTTGTGTATTTTATATGTTTTGTTACAATACATGTGTGTTCGTGTATTCGTGACCTGTTTGCGGATTATAAACAAGTTTATGTTTACATGCATAGTAGGCCAACAATGGATTACGAATATCAAAAGTATTGGCTTTGATATACAAGGGATTTATATGCTATGTTTATAAATAAATTATTTTTCATACTGAATAATACAAAATCAATTCAAAAATATTATTTACAAATGTACAAAAATGCATTATTAGAAGAATATACCTTCACACAAATTAGATTTAAAGAATCAACCAATAAAACCTAAAAATAATTTAATAAAAATGATCTGAAGGTAACCGGCTAGGCAGAGATTTCCTCTTTATTTTACAACTATATTAATAGTAATACAGATAATTTTAGTATATTTATTAATCCTTACTAATATTATAAATGCGAAAGTAACTTCTGTCTGTCTGTCGCGCTTCCACGCCTAAACTATTGATCCGATTTAAATGAAATTTGGTACACAGATAGTCTAAGGCCTGAGAAAGAACGTAGGCTACTTTTTGCCGCGATAACCGACATCCACACGGGCGGAGCGGCGGCAAACAGCTAGTTAAACATAAACGTATTCATTTTTGAAGTCAGTGATCACAAACCTTTTACAAATGCCAATTAAAAATTGAGTGCATCAGTCGCGTATCAAACAGTAAGGGAAGGGTTGGAAGTAGGTCGCGTCAAGTATCGTCCAAATCGCTCAACGATTTCACTGCGGTTGTCGAACCTAAAACATGTTATACAAATTCTTTTTTTGTTTGAATTTCATCATTTGAAGGTTTTTTATCCCTGGTTTATTTGAAAACGGCTTTGGCCGGAAATGGCCTATTTTTTAAAACGTACTTTTTTTTAATTATTTGTGGCATAAAGATCTAGAAAATTCGTTAAACGTGATTAGTTATGCTCAATAATAATGTAATACTTATACCGGCGTATAATTGTCCCACTGTTGGGCACAGGCCTTTTCTCACGTAGACAAAAAACGAGCATTGATCACCAAGTTTGCATGGTCATGGGCGTCGATTTCAAGTTCTAAAAACTGGAGTTTTTCCTTTACCGATAGTCAATTGTCTTAAAATAATTAAGAAAGTACTTACATTATAGGTAACTTTGGAAAAATCACAATGGTACTTGCCTGTAATGGGTTCGAGCCTGCAACCTTGAGCACACAAAGCCGTTCAATGAACCGCTAGGTCACCACGGTTTATGCTCAACTTTGCAGATTTCGAATAAATTAATTATTAAATTTGAATATAAATAACAAAAAGTGAATATAAAGTGCATATTTGGTTTTTATTTTTAATGGTTTGCTATAGCTTAGCTAAGTAAATAAGGTCGTTTTCATCTTACAACCAATAACATGTTAATCTAGTCTCCAAACCTCTTGACCAGTGATACCCAAAGTGGTATCTATCGACCTACAAGGGGTCTACGTAAATGAAAAAAATGAATTAGGGGTCCGTGAGATGTAAACGGGGGCCACGATAGTGGGTCTCATTTAAGCAGATCTGGACTATAATTTTTACTTTCCATTAGTTGAATGACCCTAACGTAAATGATATTTAGTTCGTAGTTAGTTTTTACTAGAAAACTAACCAAATTCACGCCAAATACTTCATGAACATTTCAATCATCAAGATTATCCCTACCACTAAAATGTGTTTATTGTTGCTTTATTTTAGTTAGTTTTAATTTGAATCATTAATAAATGAATTGCATATATTTTTTATACTTTTTTCAGTCCCCATCCCATTACATTTATCAATCGGTCAAAAACACATTTGATGTTAATAAATTTGAAAAAATACAATATTAACTAACTTAAGGGTCTATCCAAAACCGGAAAACATGGCAAACGGTCTACGAGACAAAAAGTTTGAAGTTCTCTACTCTACTCTAGACAAACATGGATGACACGTAAGCGCTGAAATATCGCTCCTAAAGCAACAAACACAAATGTATCATGTTTATTCTCATCTTGTTTTATTATTATTAAGTTGTTCAATGAACTCAAGCGTCTTGCTAAGTCGATTACGAGTCGCTATTGTTTGAGGTAAAGTTAATTTCGGCCCGAATTTGAGGGATGCGGATATGCGTGTATAGTCCAAATATTGTTCGCTCCATTACTTAATTACTTACGGCGAATCTTGGGAAGTTGATCGCTTTTGAACGTTTTCGGGGAGTTTCTTAAACAAATATGATTTTGTGTACCTACTTACTATTCCAGGTTAAATACCAATAATGAAATATAAAGTGCCAATATCTTTATGATTTGTAGAATAAAGTCATTTTTGCTGATATAAATAAAATGGCTCATTTGTTAGCGATAAATTGTAATTTTATTTACGAGATAATTTTATTAAATAAGTAGTGCACATTAGTTTAAAAAATAAGTAAGTTAATAGATTGTCTCTTTTTAAAGCTTCCGTTCCGTACCGCCAGTGTAATTTTTTTGGATTATTAATAATAGTTTTTATAAAAATGTTATGTGATAATAGGCGACATCTTGAATTTTTAGGTTACTTAAAATTCTTTAACACACAATAAATGTAGAACTTTCCACACAATTAGGAGACTGGGCAACCTCTTATAGTAATTAACACTGAAAGAACTTTAATCATACCTATACCTTGCCTTCATAGTAACACAGCAGAGACTTTAATACCGACAATTAGATTAATTACGGCTCCCCACCAATCCATCACGCGGGCTAATTAATAAGCGCAATCTTGAAGCCTTTCGGTCCACAATCTTGCGGCTCCCGAAGCATTGAGATTAATTTCCAAACATTTGGATCTTGGGAATTGATTCCAAATATTATTTTACTAGAGAGAGAAGTTATAGGTTAAATATTGACCTTATAGACTTGTTAATAAATCAATCTCTATTTTTGACGTCATTTATTCAAATATGCCATTAACAACTCTCCTGGACTGTCTTACTCATTTTATTTTTCTTTCCCAAATATTGCTTATAAACAGGCCAAGTGTGAGTCGGACTCGCGCATGAAGTGATTCCGAACTATTTTGTGGAGTCCCTTTAATTTTTAATTTTTGTTTATAATTTATGGTCAACGGCAACAGAAATACACTCTCTATGCCAATTTGAACTCTCTAGCTATTACACGAGATACAGCTCGCTGATAGACAGACGGATGGATGGACGGACGGACAGCGCAGGCTTAGTGCCTTCCCTAATGCAAAAAATTATCCATGTCTTCTATTATTTTTTAGATTTCAACGCCTTTCTTTGAATATTATCTTTACTGCCATTGTTATTATTTAAAAGTAGGGTATTTTAAAGAGAACATTATTATTAGCACGAAAGACAGTTATACAAATTCAATTCGCGAGAAGACTCAAATATATATAATATTTCGAACAACCACATGCGTGCAACACAAGTTGAACAATCCAAATGTTGTAACCAAATTGATCTATCCTTTATTGTTCCTACTCTGTGTCCAACACATCCATTAATGTGATTGCCAATGTTATTTCTAGCGGAGCATTTCGTCTAAATAATGTCCCAGATACAGATGTTTCTTCGGCCCAGGAAATAGATAACTATTGGAGATAAAAAACACATAAATTTCAACTTTAAAGTAAAATGTTTAAGGTACATTTTCAATTGATATTGAAATTTAAATGGGCCGATGTTAAACAGTTGTCAGTATTAATAAAGTAAAGGGTATAGTTACAAACTGTTGCCGAAATGAATAATTAATATCTGTGTTTCAGTAATAAGTTACAAATTGGAAAGCTAGTTCTGAACTTGTCCCAAAGTTGAACTTTCAGAAGGCTTTTAAAACTACAAACAACGGAAATAACGTTTTTATATGCGTGGATACCAAGTATGTAAGGGGCTCCTGGCTAAGTGTAAAGCGTACGGTTTAACCGATAATACAGGTTAAGCCGCACTCGCAAATGGTCACCCATCCACGGACCAACTGCGGGTCCGTGCATGAGTGACCATTTGTAAACATACCGAGACCATTTCGTGCCTTAGAAAGCACGTTTAGCCGTTGGTCCCGACTGTCATACAGTGATTTTTAACAGGCGTTAAATCATTACAATTCTGACAACCAGTCTTACTTTGGGATGATGTGTTACCCAGTAAAATTGGTTGTGACGGTCAGATAAGCAGTCGTTCCATGTAAAATATGGTATTCATCAGAATCCGGTCTGAAGATTGGAAGCCGACCCCAAGTTAGCTTGGGAAAAGGCTAGGCAGAAGAAGAAGATATCAAGTATGTGCCAATATCCACGGGACTGGCACTCTGGGCAACTTCCTCAGGAGGACATCGTGGGTAAAGTTTGCCGATGACTCTGGGAAAAACCCCTAAGGTGTTTCGCTTCAGGTGCTGTGCGCTTACTATAGGCTGTTAAAGCAGGATTTATTTAATTTATTTATTTATTTATGTACACACAACAGACAAACAGTTATAGATGTAAAAAGCAAACAGGTACAAAGGTATTTAATTCAGGCGTGGAAACGAGACGATGCTACTTGCTATGTAGTGCACCGTGTCCCTTTCACTACAGGAGTTCCTTACAGCAATGTACGTAACACCTGACCCTAAATTAGTTTACTGGATGCTGATAATATATTATTCTCACCAAGACTTATAGGCATTATTCTTTTTAGAAGCTATTCATCCAATGACAAAAGTTCATAGAGTTTTATACAGATAAAATCACCCTTTTCACAAAGGAACAATTATGGCTTTAACACGTTGTAACTTAGTCCCAGATCCAGTTTATATGACCAGGATTTATATGTGGAAATAGCAAAAAAATGCTCATATACGACCTAGTTATTCAGTATACTTAATACTAAATAAACTCACCCCACTTTTCGTCTCTCATTGAAACAACAAAAAACACTTTTATTCTGCTATCGCCAACTTTACGAGTATTATTAATGGAATGTATTTGCTGGGCGGTTGCAAATACAGCTTTTATGAGTGGAGAACTCGATAAAAATGTTTATTGCCGCTTTTGGCCCACTTACACTTGAGTATACGTTGTATTGAGTGATTAAGGGTATAGAAAATGGTGGATTAATGTGTCAAGTATCTCGATATACATTCTAGTGAACAAGTTTTAGCCTCCCTTTTTGTGAAGTGGCTTTAATATCCAGTTTTATTTAAACATAGATTTTAGAATTTTCTGTAAAAAAAATATCGGCTACTGCCAAGTTACGTAGACTGTGGCGCTATAGATAATTTATAAAACAGTGGACAATACGTTTAAATTTTAGAAAAATATGGAAAAAAAAATAGCTGAAAATACGTACTTTAATTCATTAATTATTCCGGCCACTGACAAACTCTTAGATGAATATAGAAATAGGGAAAATCACTAAAAGTATACTGCGTTCGCAATTAATACGCTAATCATGTAAACAAACACGAGTTTCAGGGAAAACGACTGTAGTGCTTACATATAAGGTTCAGTTTCCGCTACAACTTCTTATATATTTTGTATAACTTTTTCAAGTAAGTCTAAAATGAACTTTAAATACACAAACATAAAGTTGATGTTTGTTTAAGTGAAAATAACATCAATTGGTTATATACTTATTACGTTACAGTATACATAATCCACGACAGTACAATAATAATCTCGCTTAATCATCACCCTCTACTAGCTAAAAACAAATACTTGGTCCTAGTAGAACCCATTTATACACAAGCTCCTAATTTCCATCGAAAACTTTCCTAGAATTCGTCTTTCATAGTTCAACGACCTTCCTTGAATAAATGTCTGGAAGTAACTAAGCACAAAGCCTTTTCAGTAAATAGGTTGGTAACTGTTTGGTGTAACTCGGTATAACATTTCGGGTGATCAACTTTGTAACAATATTGTAATAGGCCGGTAATGTCCATATTCAGATGAATAGAACCTTCTCGTTAGATCACAATGACTGAAAGTTAGGCGGGGTCGGTGACCGAAATAATTGAATAAAAGAAAGTTGATTTTTTTAGTTTGTTTTTTTTTTCTTTTCTTGTCTATCTTTTGTCAGACTAGATTTTTTTAACTTATGTCAACACAATATAATTATATGTTATTTCTCTAACAATTTATACAGGTACTCGATAATTACTATTATCTGGGACTATTATATTATGAATAAAAATAATAATATCTTGGGAAAACTCACACACGGCCATCTGATCCCAAACTATGCAGAGCCTGTATTATGGAAAAACAGACAACTGATAAACATACTTTCAAATTTCTAAATTCTAAATACATACAAAGTATAGATAAATTACACCCATACAAAGAACAAACCGTCGTGCTCATCACACAAAGATATGTCTCGAGTGGGAATCGAACCCACGAACTCTGGTTTAGCAGTCAGGATCACCACTAGGCCCATCGAATTTATATTGAAATTAAATATTTTAAATACAGATTCACAATTTTTTCTTCGAGACTTCCTGCTATAACCCTCATAGCTTATGTACAGAACCCGCTGTTGGTTATCTTTCCTACCATCGTTCTCCGTTGTGGGTTATCCTGATAAACGAGTGGGTAATTAAAATCGTATCTAACTCTGGCAACTGGGACAATATTTTGCAACTTGTTACTTTGAATGATGGATGGGCAATCCGCTGTAACGTAATGTGTAATAAATTAATTAGCGACTTGATTAATTGGACGGCTCTGTAAAAAAACAGAGTAGGAGTGAATTCAATCCCAGAAGAGAGGAGAATTATTTTTAAGTGAGAATAAAAATCATTGTTTTATTTATTTGGGATTGAAGCTGATGAGTCTGTTGCATTGCAATTAGGTATAAATGTAGTATTTGTTTTCATTTTTCGTAGGTAACCTAGACTGATACAAGAGTCAAAGATTTATTGCATATATAATGTACGTGTAATATTCCATTCTGCTTTGTAAAATAGTTTAAATGTTTCTCAACATTAAGGAGAAAATGTTGAAAATAGACGAATTGAATAACTAAATAAAATTAAGGATATGTAAAAAGTTGGTTTCCTCCCGTCTCCGAAAAACTTAACAAATGTTTTTTTTTTATGTTTTGCAATATATCCGTAAATAGCACCGTCTACCTAATTTGCTGTAAAAATGAAGGATGGTATGTTTATAGTCAGAATTGTTGTATTATTTTATACCAATAAAGATGAAGTAATAAAGATAACAAATAAACGCAGTGCCATCAAAAACCATAAATTTATTCATATCAGACAAACGAGTTTTTGTTTTAATGACTCTTTACACGAATAAAATGCTTAAATGTTGGATCTATGTTGTACGGACGCGGAGAGAAATAATCTTGTTAATGGTATCTGTTTCGTTAGTCAGACTGTCAATTATTTTGTAATTAATTTAAGCCATTTGACATTGAAAACTTATACAATGATAGATGTGGGCTAAAAGAACCACAGAGTGGGTCCCACATAGTGCTAGATGCATCTCAGCTGACTGAGAAAAAGGTGGAGAGACCAACTTAAGTCCTACCGAAAGGACTGGTCTATCCTAGCTCAAGACAGAAATGCGTGAAAGAGGGACAAGGATGCCTTTGCCCTGCAGTAGGACAAGACGAGGATAACTTAGTTAAATTAAAATGAATATTTTAAAAAGGAATTATTTAGGTTCAAACCGTTCTTCAATTTTATGTCCTTTATTACAAAGGAATACATAGTATATATTCAATCCTATCTACATCGGTTAAATTGTTCACAAGTTTTGCACTTAGCATCAAGTAAAATATAGTAGTTGAAAAAGCGAGGAATATGCAATTCTTACACAAAATAGGCAAGCAGGAAAAAAGCTAAGAATAACCACAAGCTCACAACTAAACCTTCTCGCATACCAAACACACAACAAAATAACAAACAGACATATATTGAGTAAATTTAAATGTGATTTGATCGCAGTGTTAACAATTGTAATAAAACGGGCGACGGTAGTAACCCATGTTTTTTTTACTGTAGCAATATCGGTCGGCCCGCCCTCCCTATCGAGACAAGGAACCTAGAATCTAACTGGAATGTGTACAGGCCAATTAAGGAACTTCATATATTAACTCTAATTCTTTCTATTTATTACTAGCTGTCCCCCGCGACTTTGTTCGCGTGTTTTAGTATCAACGGTTTTTCATTTTTGCAACATTTTTCATTTATGCTCCGCTCCTATTGGTCGTAGCGTGATGTTATATAGCCTATAGCCTTCCTCAATAAACGGACTATTCAATACAAAAATAATTTTTCAATTCGAACCAGTAGTTCCTGAGATTAGCGCGTTCAAACAAACAAACAAACTCTTCAGCTTTATAATATTAGTATAGATAACTAGCCTTAAATGTCCCTCTGCTGGGCAAAGGTCTTCCCACTCTTTTTTCACTCAAGAGCCGCGAGTGACGAGTTTTTTAAGAATATTATATCGTCTCGTCAGATAACAACTAATATTGGATTTTAATGCTTTCCGATAGGCTACAAAATTCTTTGATCAAATACCGAGAAAGAGCTCATTTTGGGAAGACTTAAGTCAATTCAATATGCCAAAAAAGCAAAAAGAGAGAAGAAATTGCAGAAATACTACTTAATGGAGGACAATTTATCGATCATAGAACATAATTTTAGGTATTTCATGTTCCATAACTCTTCCGTGTCTCGAAAAAACACGGCAAACTAAGGTCCCGAAGTCCTGAATATTATTCGTGAACTCTGTCTTCGTGAAAATACTGTATTACCCAGAAAAAAATGTTGTGGAGGTCAGATAGGCAGTCGCATTGTGTAAAATATGGTATTCAACTGAATACCATATTTTAGCAGTGAGACTTGAAGCCAAACCAATATAACTCGGGACAAAGCTAGGAAGAACAAAACAGAATTTTAATCAAGCGCTTTCTAGTTTGATTCTAAGTTCGTTGGTCAGGGGTCCTTGGCTGAATAAATTAGGATGGGACTACTTATTTATTTATGTTAGGGTTAAGTAAAGTATTGCTAACATAGGTTGTGATGTACAGTTTTTATTGTGTATTATATAGCATGCATGAATGCATGTGGGTATAGGCAATAGGTGTGGTTCGGTACAATTTCTATTTTGAGAATATTATTGTTTAGTAATGTGAAATTGTTTAAAGAATATTATGCTATGGATAAGCAATTTCAAATAATTGATTAATGAACCAGATATTTGGGACTAGATATTGGAACCAGATTATTGGAACTAGATATATTGGAACCAGATATTTGGGACTAGCTGTTGCCCGCGGCTGCGTCCGCGTGGGTGTCGGTTATCGCGGCAAAAAGTAGCCTGTCCTTTCGTGGGATACAAGCTTACCCCATACCAAGTTTTATCTAAATCAGTTAAGCGTGAAAGGGAAGGACGTTAGCATTTTGTCACAATCGCATTTACAATTTGAGAGTACTTTGTTTGACAATTGTGTAGTTTAAAAAGTTTAGAAAGAAACTAAAAATTTGGTCTGATAGCAGAGATAGTACATATCTACTTTAAGGCAAATGGTTGAAATATACGTACACCTACACTTATACATCTTCGCTTAGACGAGGGTCGAAATAAAGTCGTTGAAAACACATTCGTGCTTACTGACCGACAGATCTACGGGACCATTACTAGAAAAATCACAATCGTACCGAGTTTTATGCAAAGGGGGTGAAAGGGGGTTTAATTCCTCCTAAGACCGCCGACCTTCTGCGTTCACGGGTCATTCGTTCTAAGATCTAGGTACAAGTAATCTAACGGGTCTAAGACGGGTCTAACGGAACACGATTTACGGGTTAAATCGAGTACTAAGTAAGTTTAATTGTAGCGAACAAATAAGTGTTACTATGGTATTTATTCAGTACGTTTAAAATGTAGATCGTATTAAATTCATCATGCGCTATGAGTTAAGGCCACGTACTCAAACTTTAAAGTTAATTATTACAAAAAGGCCTCTAATAATATTATTATCTAGCGATAAAAAAGCAAATTTCCTTATTCATTTTTTTTTTGTTTTTGTTGGCTAATATTTTGTTGTTTTTTAATAAAATTTTACATATTCATACATAAATACTTAATAAATATCAGTAGGTATAAATACGACTCTACTAAAAATATATACAAAAAATCTACGAAAATCAAATTATCTAAATACACTTCGGATCCTTAAGGACTTATTGGATTAGGACCTTACTTGAGAAAATCCATTGGCAGCATCATTATATTGTCAATTGAAGGGTCTTTCTGAAACAACGGGTTCGAAGCTCTTGTAATTCAAACGATTAACAAATCAAACAGTTGACAATTGAACGTTTACAAATTGAATCCTTAAACCTCATTACTGGGTTGAGTTACTTGAGAATAAATTAATTAAGTAAATTAATACAAGGAATAAACTGAGAACTAGGTATATACTTTTTTGACTGCATGGATGGTCAAATGCCAGGTCGTGTCAAGACTTGGAAAAGTATGATCCTTGCTTTATCAGTATTTTCAACGGACGAACAAAAGAAACAAAGGAGGTTCTCAAGTCAACGCTTGTATTTTTTTATGTATGGCATAACTTTTTACGGAGTAGTCCGATTTTGATAATTATTTTTTTATTGGATAGGGTATACCGCGAAGTAGGTCCCGAATGTAAATAGACGATACAAGTGTAAGCGGTTATTATTATGACTAGCTGTCCCTCGCGACTTTGTTCGCGTGTTTTAGTTTCAACGATTTTTCATTTTTGCAACATTTTTCATTTATGCTCCGCTCCTAATGGTCGTAGCGTGATGTTATATAGCCTATAGCCTTCCTCAATAAACGGACTATCCAATACAAAAAGAATTTTTCAATTCGAACCAGTAGTTCCTGAGATTAGCACGTTCAAACAAACAAACAAACAAACTCTTCAGCTTTAAAATATTATTATATTATATAGTATAGATTACACTCAAATTCAGATATCAGACAGTACCTACCTAGAAATTAGTTAAAATAATGTATGTGTTAACTTCAGAGGTATTAACGTATTAGTTTTAAGACTAGCCTAGATATAACTATGAATTCTTGTAAGTAATCATTGGTTTGGTCTTATAATCTGTTCGTTAGAAGGGATTTTAGTAATCCGCTGTTTTGGGAACATACGGTACCTACAGCTTACAAATCTGTTTTAGATCAGTAGGATTTATTGAAATACAGTCTAGTTAAAACCATATTTATGCTTAAATTCCATTGTAGGTACATGAGGTATTTGATTAAGATGATATGTATATGTATTTAATTTTGTATGATATGTATCTATACTAATATTATAAAGCTGAAGAGTTTGTTTGTTTGTTTGTTTGAACGCGCTAATCTCAGGAACTACTGCTTCGAATTGAAAAATTCTTTTTGTATTGGATAGTCCGTTTATTGAGGAAGGCTATAGGCTATATAACATCACGCTACGACCAATAGGAGCGGAGCATAAATGAAAAATGTTGCAAAAATGAAAAAACGTTGAAACTAAAACACGCGAACCAAGTCGCGGGGGACAGCTAGTATGTAATATTTTCCTACGCAAAATGTTTGCCCAAATAGGTCCCTGGTTTACAGTACGACTGTATTTTACTAGAATTCAATTTATAATAACCACTTGAGTAGGTACTCTTATCATGTATGAAACTAGAAAAGCCGTATAACCTCCACTCTAAACCATTTCAAGGACTCCAAAGCGAACACAACGGTTTTATATCATGCTAGACTTCGTGCTACCAAAACACTAATTCTCTCTCATCTCAATACACGTAGGTACCAAAACAATCTTCTACATAATGTAAAGAGCAATTTAATTCGGTGTAATACAAGAACAAACGTAGAACAATCGTGTAGAATGGTAAATATAGTAACATCACGACGCCAGCACTGTGCCTGTACCAGGAACTCAGAGCATGTCTGTCGCCGTTGTGTAAGTGAGAAGCCGCGCTACTCTGTGCGTAGCGGCGTCTCGCTTACATGAAGGCAACAGTCCTGCTTTAAGAGTTCATGGTAAGACCCCTGGTACCGCTAATTTTGTACAACTTCACCGCTGAACGTAATTTGACCGCGTAGTGTGTGAACTTGTGTACATTTGTACAATACTTGCCAAGATGGCAGACTACAGAGGCGGGTAATCGTTGGAACACAAGGTGTGAAATAACAGCGAAGTACACAGCTAACATTTTCATTTCATTTACTTACATCGATGTATTGTTCTTGTTTTTTCCTTAGACTTTCTTTTTAAGGCAAAAACTGAGATTTATCTCAAACCCCTTAATATTTGCAAGATGTTCTTCAACTCTCAGTCACTACATTACCCTTTAAAGTGACAGAAATTTTTTGTCACTTTAATTTTGACAGATTTAAATATTTGATGACATAGTCTAGATTTTATAATCTTTCAGGTTTGTATTGTAAGTGGTTTTCTCTCATATATCAGACTTGCGCTAATTAATATTTGATCAGCGATTGTGCAGAAAGCGGATCTCTCGCGGATGCACAAATGAGCTAACCAAATGTAATTTATATCAAAACTTGAGGCCATGTAGGTACTGTTGCATATTCCATTTGAGTAGTAATCATTCTATTTTCTATAAGATAGGTAGCTGTGTTTTATGTGTTATTTAAGATCCGTAAAAGCTCGCAGCTCTTGAGAGAGACAAGTGGAAGAAGAGTGGGGAGGCCTTCCCTCAGCAGTGGGACATTTTAGGCGAATAATGAAAATAATAATAATAAAAGTTTGGGATGCAGATAGGTAATAAGAGAGACACTCTCGTTACAAAAAAATACATTTACAAAAGGTGTTTTTTACTTACATTTATACTTAGACCAAAATATCTCAGCTAAATTATTTTGTTAAATTAAACCCTAGGCTATTAAAAGCGTAAAAATCTATCAAAATAATACCTACCTATATTTTTACGTAAAGAAGTTCCCAAAAATAATAATAATTTTTCTTTATTTTTCGAAACTAAGTTGCACAATTTGTTGCAAATTATTACATCGGTAAATATTTGATCACAGCATATTTCACCTATTGTAAAGGTGTAGATATACAGTAGAAGGTATTAGACATTATTCAATACCTACTATTCACTGTCTTAACCTCGTATGCCAACAATAGATTGATGGGTACGGCGCCCGACATGACATTTCTCCGCTTTAAAATTCAGCTAGTTTCACTGGTTGACAGCGGACTATTAGGATGTTAATACACTCATCCAATATTCATGTAACAAGGATAATATTGTTATATCTAGTGTTTAGTATGTATTACTTGTCAAATACGTGATACCCACGTTACGATTATTGACAGTTGTTCGTTGTTGCCGCATGACGGGGCCTATTTGGGGCATCTATTGTTTTATGTTTGCTTGTCAGATGTTTTTTTGTTTTTAACCAACTGCTAAGGAAAGGTATTGTTTTTTGTGCGTAACTTGTATGACATGTTTCTGTTTGTAAATTTCTTTATTAGGTACCTCATATTTTCCAAACGGCTGGATGTATTTCGACAGTTAAGGTATCGTTAGATTCGTCTCAAAAACACTTGTGTCCTTAGATAGGAAATTAAAAAAAAACTTGCGCAATTTTGGCAAATTGTAAGTCGTTTAATATATTTTTTACCTGAAATAAAGAGTTTTATAAATGGTTTACAAAAATATATGCAACTTGTATGTTTAAATGTAATTCGGAATGAGAAATGCAAAAATAAAAAAAATAATTATAAGAATTCTTAACTTAGCAGATAGGTGAGGTAGATCTTTCTTAGCAGAGCAGTCGGGTTTTTTATGTCTTTTACTACTTAATACAACTTGTTGTTGTTAAATGTTGAGGGTAAATATAATAGTAATCCTATTATTAGGTAGAGTAATTATAAAGACATTTCCCGTTTAATTTTCATACGTTTTAATTTTTAATTGTTGGTACAGAGACAGCAAGTTTTTTTATTCTTCATAGGAGTCGGTGGTTTACAGTGCTAGCAAGTAAGCACTAGGACTTTCTGACCGCCAATCGTAGAAAAACAGTCAGTACTGAGTTGAAGAAGGTAAAGTAGGTATGATGGCTATACTGGTAAATTCTCTAGATGTAAAAATGTACGTGTACCTACACTAAATATCTTTTTTTTTTTCTTTTTAAATGACTCCCGCACTAAGGAATTTAATCCTTGTGTCGCGGGGGGTTTCACAAACATTCAAATCACATGCACAAAGAACACCCAGACTTGGAACAAGCATTTGTGGGTCACACAAATGCTTGTCCCATGCGGGGATCGAACCCGCGGCACGTCGCGCACAGAGGTAATTGGCTTGGTGACCTATACCACTCGGCTATCCGTGCAGTCAATCATCCATCTTGTAACAAACTTAACTATTACATACCTAAAAATCAAATTAGATGTACCTATATAGTTTCATAGTCACAAATTATTGTTAATTTATATTATACCATACAAAAACACTTCAAACTAATAACTATTTTAGTCTAGCTAAACTTCTCCGATTTAGGTTATCTGCAAATCCATTCAAATTCATTCAGCCGTTAGTTACAAACACACAAAGTTTGAGCGTTAGCATAACATACAGTAGTTATCACGTCCCTTTCCTATGATCTGAACACAGCCTTGACACGCACCAGCCTTTGGACCTACAAAAACAATGAGAAATCGCACACACGCAGCTAAATTAAATTTTGAAGCGTACCCTTATAAAACATTTACGGCGGGGCTGGTGTTTGTCATAAGCGGAAGCGGGCGGAGAATTCGTGATATTGGAAAAAATAAACTTATTAAAAAGCACTCCTATTAGATATAAACTCTTAGCCTGGGTCAAAGGAATTAATTTACTTGTATCCAATAACGGCTCTTTGATTCTAGAACTTATATTTTTTAACTCTAATTAATCATCTTAATAATAATTATGTAAGTACAACACTATTTACCAATTTATCGTATCCATCTTTCATGGACTGAGTGTATTGAAAAGTCAAGTTTTAATATTATTTTTTAATGGATTGCAATCACACGAAGCTAGTCTAAGACCTAAAACATAACAAAAAGATCAACGGTATAAATCGCTACCTCTTTTACTTATACCACAAACCCAAAGCGAGACGAACCTCAATGTAAAATACACTGTAATCTCACACACATAGAGTCGATAATACAACGGTTTTAAACAACTAACGAGTATTTGATTTACCATTTATATTACGTTTTGTCCCAGTTCGATTCTATCACAAACACATTAATGAGTTCACCTCACATAATTTTGAGTGACTTTATAGGAAATCTTGGGAATTGGTATTGTTTTTTCGTTGGGCCAATATTTCGGTTATTATTTTTGAGTTATGTTTTGTTGGCTTCTTTTGTTTTTCGTTCGTTATGCTGAGTACCTTCTAAGAAGTGTGATCCTGTGTCCTAAATATGTTTTAATATGTTGTGTAGACAACTGGTGAAGAAGAATCACTATTTCGTCAGCCCGTCCATTTTACATTTGCATTAATTTTATTATTATATTTAGACAGAATTGTTTGTATAATAACTTTCGTGAGGAGTATTCTTTAAAACAAAACGGTTTACTCACGCATAGTCTCGGGATTCGTTCGACTCGCGACATCACAGCCGCCGCGTCAGCTTATGATTAGGGACTCCTATTGAGTCTGAAATTAGTCGGGCGATCCCGAAAATATGCGTGAACCGTTTTGTTTTAAATAAGTCAGAATTGTGTCTAAAAAAACTAGTATTATTATTTAGTTAACGCTATCATGAAAACTTACGTCGTAAATAAATATTAATTTCAGATAAAACCATCCTTAGTTTAATATTTTTTATTTTTTAACACGCTTAATTAAAACTTACAGGAGTCAACGCAAAAAAAAACAGCAAATAATATCAAAATATTTAATTCATTAACATTATAAAAGAAAATACATTATCTAACATTAATTTATAAAACACTGTGATTTCACCTTAAGAGCTAAAATATCACAGCAGAGCATGTGTGTGTGACTGCATGCGAAGTGCGCAACTTACGAGCGGTAGCGGGAAAGCGAACAAGCCTTGGACAGGAGAAAACAGTCACAAATTGTTAAATTGGCCTATTTTTTTATTATGTAATCTTTTTAAAACATACTGTATATATTTTTAAAATAAGATTTACAAAATAAATACAGTAACATGTGTTGGATTAAAGGTAAATGATTGTTTTATTAAATGTTTTTTTTTTTATCATACGTAACAATAAATAAAATTATTAAAAAAAATAGTATAATTTTGTAAACATTTATTATGTGTTAAATTATTTTATGCAAACATCAGATGACTTTTTCTACAAATAATTTGCAGATTCTTAATACACTTATCCCCCACTACTAAGAGATGAAAATTAACAATACATCTTCTATTATTATAAAAATTATCCCGATTTTGGTCACGTCATTACTTCCGAACGACTGCACCCAATCGGATAATTATTTTTTTGTTATTTCCCTTATTGTAAGGACAAGTATTTTATTAATGAAAATATAGAAAACGTATGGAAATATTTTTTAAATCTCACACCAGCCGTGCGAAACCGGAACGGGCGGCTAACAGACAATAAATAAAGGGTAACGTCTTGAACAAAATTTGTCAAATTATTTATACAATAAAATATGTTATACTATTAATTTATACATATTATACAAAAACAAGTAATATGCTATACAATTTCAAACATTCTACGTCATGATTACCAAAAGAAACTGTGTTACTACCGTATAGTAAATATATTATGATGTTACAGACTTAACAATAGATTTTGGACGAATCACGATACATTTCAATCAACTTTTAAATACTATAATCAGATAAACAACATAGCTGCATGATAGTCGATAGCCAAATCTAAACAACGAAGGCATTTATCTTGTGTCTAGGCCAAAAATATTAAAACTCTACACCTTAAGAACTAATATTACAGCAAGAATAGTGTCTCAAACACTAGCTTCAGTATTTAGATTGTATTGGCCATCTTTAAAAAACCATTCTTAGATTTTTTTACTTTTAATACGATAATTTCAAATTAACATGAGCTAACGCGAAAATTCAGCAAATTAAAATTATAACAGAAAATACATTATTTTATATTCAATTTTTTTTTTTTTTTTTTTTTGTAGGTTCTTTAAAACTTTTTACTTTACATTGATCCCATATCATATACAATACCTACAAGATAATGGCTTATTTGCTATCTCCAGTTGAAAACCCAAGCAACATTCATTAGATAAAAAATGGTAAAAACACAAATTTTGTATCAGCTAACGTCGGTGACCAACTACGTTGTATTAGATCTATTAGTGTTGCTCATCGACGTTAGACGAAACGAAATGTGTGTTTAAATGTGTTTTTTGTAAAGCTATTATTGCATTAGTTAACAACCGCTATAGCAAATAAGCCTGATGTTCAAATTTAACAATCAATATTTTGGCAAACAAGGAACACTGCTGATAATGAGTATCTAATTCTCGCGAATGTTCTAAAAATCTATATGCATTTGCTAAGTAAGAACGCTGTGTAAGCATCCATATTAGAGCAAGAGAAACAAAACCTGCATAGATTTGCATAAACGCAATTAGCGGTACGTGCAGGGCCACACGACATAAGAGATTCACTTTTGTTTGTCGCTTCGCAAACTCCGTTCCGACACGTTTTAAATGAATTTAGAATTAGCTGCTACAAAAAGTTAGAATCTGGGCCACATATTGGCCGGGAAATTGAATCCAACAATGTTCGTGCAAGGAAATATTGGGCCAATGGCCCTGATTCTGTTAAACACAAAATAAGCTTATTTTAAGATATCAGTATATTTTTTACTTGTACATAACTATAAAAATTCAGATGCAAATTAAGTTGTAAATATTTTTTTTATACTTTGAAGACACGCAGAACATATTTACATATTTATTTATTGTTATAAAGACAGACTTCATTGTTTTATGCGTTAACTAGTAAAACATTTATATGTTAGTAGTTATCTATTGCTGTGAACAAGAAAATTACCGCCAATATGCACTCTAGTTACACCCTCAAGCTACATATTGTACGATCAGTGTGGGACCAACATTTGACATAAGTTTGGTGTTGGCCATTGGCTGAATAATGTTGGGCCAACATGGACAGGGGTAAGTCGGATGTGTGTCGCATAGTTTTGTGAAGTAGTTTACTGTTTTTTCGTTTACCGAATAGCTCTTTTTGTTGCAAGTAATGAAAATGTAAATAGGTGTTGTGTTCCTGTAGATATGTTAATTACGTACAATTTAAAGAGGTAGATGTTAAGAAAGGTTTGTACAACATTCGGTTTTTTATTTATTTATATTACTAATGTAATAAATGTATGTAGAAATATGTAATGTCATTTTCTATTAATGTAATTAAAAATGAAAATTCTAGTAATAATAAAAGATATATCTATAGAACACAATGCTGCGACCTTTTTATAAAAGATTCTATAAAATGCGTTTATGAATAATTGATTATTAATTCTTTGCGCATCTCTTATTCATTAGCATATAACATTAAAGGCACAGATCTATTACATCACTACAATTAATTGTCAAAATAATCAAAAGGCAAAAGCCAAAAAAACACAAAAAAAATTGAACAACCAAATTCCTAAATAAAAATGGACGTAACTTCCTATATGTTATTTAAATTCACAAACATTTATAATACATTCAATTACAATCATACACTTATTTATTAATGAATTTACAATAAATAAAAAAACAAGAACGAGTTACTTTTATTTCATTCTACAATACGAGCAAGTGGTTCGCCGTATGGTAAGTGATAGCCGTTCCCCAATACCAGAGGTCTTGACTTGGAAATTGCCGGCATTAAAAATGGGACAAACTCGAACAAAATGGGTGGCAAAGCTGCTACTTTATGTCGGTATTATACAGTGAGGGGAGTACTTCTCAGGGCGTGTCGACTAATAAGGTTTTAATCCGACGGCGAAGACGTGGCAATATCACTACAAAATCTTTGATATTATTGATAGTAACCAAATAAAAATAGGTGATTTATTAAATATAAAATTCATTAAAAACTCATACAATATATTGCGCTTCAGAGCATTAGGAATCCTTGTACTGTTAGCAAACTAGAAAAACAATCCGTAAGCCGTCTAAGCAAAAGCATAGATATTCATTTTGATTTTTATCAGAGAAAAAATATTGGGCTCTTCAATAAAATATATATCCTTCTTTTATAACAAATCTATAAAATAGTTAAAACGATTATTTACAGTATTTATATCAAAGTTTTCTAAACAAATTATTAACCAATATTATGTTTTTATTACACGTTTTAGTGGTAAATTAGGACTGAAGTAGAATAGGGATGTTGATGAGATATGAAAAGTAAAAATATATTTAGTCCATCAGTTATATAATAAAATAAATATTAGACAAGTATTTTTTCCTTTATCAAAACAATAAACAAATTACAAAGATACAGCGCTTTATAGTATAGAAGTGGGGCTTATTACGTCACGCCGTGGTAAAAATTGTAGCACGGAGCGACGTCATGCGAAATTTCCATTCACTGTATTTCATCATATAATTTTTTGTTTGCAAGAAAAAATAAAAATATACGTGTCCAATAAAATTCATTAACCTACCTGACCAACACTCAAAAAATTTTTAGTCAACATTCCTATTTTTAACGTACATATTATGAAAATATTATGATATATTAAATTGCATTAATCTATTAAATATAACATCGGGCATGCTTTTTTTTATAACTATTAATTTTATGTTGGTCAATCCCTAACCATTATTTAACCCTCAAAAAACGAAAGTACCAAATTCTGCTCATATGTATAATTTCCTTTTTTTCACCTAAATCCTAGACTCATCCTGCTTCATCCGTCCTACAGCGCGCTAGTTCCGCGCCTCGCATGTCAGCGGGCAGGTAGATCGTAACTCCAAGAAGAACGGGCCCTCCTGCCCGGGGTAGAAGGTAGATGGCGTTAGTATGTACCTACCTGCGGGCAGGTTGCGGAGCTCCAGTACTACGAAGCCGGACCTGGTGGGAGAAGATTATTTTATTGATAATTGCTTTGGGAAATGAAATGTATTTTTGTGCTTTGTTTAGCATTACCTTAATTAAAGTCATAGAAGTTGAAAAACATCAACTAACTAATATAAATAACAATCTATACTAATTTGTGGACAGTTATTCAAATCCACAAATTAGTAAATTTACTTTGTGGTTATTGACCATGGGCACCAATGAGCATAGCTGTAAAACTATTACGTATTTTAAAAATATCTTAGTACCGTAAAGAATAATTTTAATTAATCATTGTATTAGACTTATTACGTATATGGGCACCACGTCAGTAAAATAAAATCAGATAATTCAATTATCATAAAGTTAATGTTTTTGAAACATTTCCATACTTTGAAGCCCCTGGGGACTCCTTCAAAAAGGGCGCAGAGTTACTAGGGTCATCTAACACCTCGACCTTCGCGTCGACTTCTATCTGGTACTGCTTGGGGCCCTTGAGTTCCACCACTATGTTACTTACCTATAAGCCCCGGAGGACTCCTTCAAGAAGGGAGCAGTGACACTAGGGTCATCTAGCGCCTCGACCCTCGCGTCGACTCCTATCTGGTACTGCTTGGGGCCCTTGAGTTCCACCACTATGTTACAAGGGGACCTCGTGTCAGGGACCGTAATAATGAACTTCGGATTGTTGGGGTAGGTCGCGCGATGGTTCTCGCAACCGCCTGCGTTGCGGCCCGACCATTCGCCATTTAGCTAAAAAGAAAATGTTAAATATATTATTATTTATTAGTTAGTAGTTACCATACAGGTCATAAAACTCGTCCTGAACTCTTTTCAAGCTCTTTTTTTATTAACTATTAGCAGAATACGGGTGTTTAAATGTCCTTTGCGTTAAAAAAATAATTACTTAATATTTTTTCTAAATACTTTAATTATACAAATAGACTTATTATCAATAAGTACATGGGTGTATACAAAAATAATAAACAATAATAAATTTGGAAATCACATACATTGCTCTGAACCCAAAGTGAGTAGGTAAAGCACTTGTGTTATGGAGTTCAGAGACAACGAAGGTACCAAAAAACATCTAAACCCGAGACAATGTAGAAAACTGGTTTTCTAAATTGATCCGTCCGGGGTTCGAACCCGGGACCTCTGAGTTGGCGACACCTTGAAAACCAGTGTTTATTAACGGGAGATCATTTCTAGAATATACACAAATATTTGCGTTTAAATGATTTTATAAATTGATTTCACGAAACTTAGTATAGAAAAACGCACAAAAACTTACCGTTTTCTTATGAGGATAAGGCTCAAGTTTGCTTAACGAGAACGGACAGGTGGCATACGCCCTCAAGGTATAGAATATGGTCTTGCTCTTCTCATACTGTGAGACTACTAGCGTGTATCTATCGGCACTTCCTTCGCCAATGAGTAGTTCACATAGATAGTGCGGACTGTTGATCCTTATTCCGTCTTTATAAGGTTCAGGATCGTCTGAAAAATATGTGGGGATTAGAGAAGATCCAGTCTAAATGTGTAAAATATTTTTTTAAGGAACAAATCAAAGACAGCTGAGATAATAGTAATTTAGTATTATTCACACTTATTAATTTTCCAAACGATTAGACAATTTATAGTTTAGTGTTTGCAGTTTTCCATTGTACAAACAAGATATTAATCTTATTATTATATTATCAAAAATAAGGGGACTATTGGTTTGGATTTAAAATTGTATAATTTATCAATCGATAAAAAAAATTTACTCCTCTAACAGTAACTTAAGTCTATCTCCGTATATTGCAAACTAGCTGTCCCCCGCGACTTTGTTCGCGTGTTTTAGGTTCAACGGTTTTTCATTTTTGCAACATTTTTCATTTAAGCTCCGCTCCTATTGGTCTTAGCGTGATGTTATATAGCCTTTAGCCTTCCTCAATAAACGGACTATCCAATACAAAAAGAATTTTTCAATTCGAACCAGTAGTTCCTGAGATTAGCGCGTTCAAACAAACAAACAAACTCTTCAGCTTTATAATATTAGTATAGATTTAGAGCTCACAAAGACTCGAGCAAGTTCTCAAGTCACTGCCGAAGCCGCACAGAGCTTGCTCTATCGAAACCGTGGCTCCGGCAAAGGTATAGACGGGACCGGGGTGTTTTTTGTCGGTGCAAGTCCGACATATACCCACGCTGTGACCTCAGCGTGGGTTGAAAAAATTAGCGGGTCATCCCAAAAAAAAATACTCACAAGGATAATAGACCCTCCTTCCGTTCTTATACACCAGTAGCGTAATATACTCCTTATTGTCTCTGAAGTCGTCGATCTGCGTTATATGTCTAGTTAGTAGCAACCAGACGGCGCCGCGGCCCTGCACGTGGAGGGAGAACTGCGGGTTCTCGCCGATATTGTACGCGTCTTTGGCTGGGCCCGTGCCGGCATCCCATTTTCTATAAGGAAATTGGAAAATTTTATGAAGACTAAAGATATTTGCGAACTTCTTATTTTAGGTATTTTCGATGGGCAAAACACTGTCTTCTGGTAACATTAACATGTCGTATGGTATACTGCTTTCGCAATTTATATGCCAAACATTCGAACAAACGCGCGTTTTTGGAAAAACAACTGTAATGCTTACGAATAAGGTACAGTTTAACTTCATATTTTTATAGTTTTTTCAACAGTACTAGTCAGACTAAAATTAACTTTAATTCCACTAGCATTAAGTTGAAGTTTGTGTTAATGGAAAAAACATCAATTGGTATAAGAATTTAAATAGTCTAATTATTACAGCCAATCAAATGCGAAATGCGAAACAAACGAACAGCATTTAATTTTCATCAATAAAGATAACCAGAATATCTTGAAAGTTTTTAATTTTTTATGTTAAAAAATGATTTCTTTAACCCCTCAAAATTCTCAAGTTTTATAAAGAAGTAAAAATCTCATCAAAAATATAAATGTAAAATAAGAGCCAAGTGCTCTTATTTTACATTTAAAAGTTATGATATATGCCTTGGTTGTTTACCTTGGTTGGACGTTAATATCTAAATAACCGTTTGACATGTGTTTATGAAATTTGGAGCACAAATGTATCTCGCAATTGGACACGTTTATGTGAAATAGTTTTTGAGTTACGAGGTGGTCAAAAGTGGCTCGAAATGGTTCGTGTAATAGTACACACGGTGCTGTTCGCCAGTTCTGTTACGTGAACTTGGCTTGACACGCTACCGCGTGTCTAGATATAACTTACTGGTGTATACAATAGGTGAACTGGAACATTTCGGGGTTCCAGTTAAGGTAGAACACGTCGAAGAATTTGAGTATACTGGCGTAGTCGATCCAGAAGACGCCGTTGTCGTACTGCGCCGCGCTGTCGGGGTCGTAGTGCAGGAGCGCGCGCAGCGAGCCCGTCCAGTGCGCCAGGTCCAGCTCCGAGTAGTTCCCGCGCCAGCGGAGGTGCGACCACGGGTTTTTCAGTTTTAGGAGTTTTACTCCCTGGTGAAAAATATTTAGTTATCCGTACACATCTTCTTTAAATTTAAAGCAAAGTCGGGTTATTACACTATTTATAACTCAAGGACGGGTGTAACGATTTTCATGATCGTTGATTAGTTGGATTTGTCTCCATTCCGAATAGCAGAATAGGAGACAGAAGAATCAGAAATAATTGCGAAAAAAAGGGAAACGGGGACATACGCGGGTGAAACCGATGTCGAAAAAAAATAAAAAGTAATATTTCAACAAAAAAAACTATAGAATTTTCTTTATAAACCATTTTGCCACTAAAATCAAAACACAGGATGTCTTTAGCTATTACGGACACAAATTCAAAATTTTAGGTTTGCTTGTGTGCGTGGATGCGTGCAAATATGGAAATATTACATAGCTGCTTATAACCACACTTATTTATATAGGGCGATCCAAAACTTATAATATTTATGATATATGGTAAAGCCCAATATAGGATTTCTGTCTATTCGTGTAAAAGATCTTTACGACATAAACCCAGAGAGAAAAATAATTTAATTATTTTTTATTCTATTCTATTCTATTCTATGTTAATTGCTAACTAATTAATAGCAGTAGTTAGGTTTTTTTAATTTTGTAAGCATTCAAAACACTCATAAATGACGAAAATAACGCGCGATCTGTTTTAAGTGATCTTTTTAAAGAGGCTTTTATTTCACAGTACAGGCTACAAAAAAAACATGACCTACAAAAGCAAATAACAAAAAACTTACATTGGCCAATCTAACATCCAGCACCGCGTAAGCATGAGTCGCAACCAATCCGGTCCGCTCGGCCTCCGCATCCGACAACGGACCGGTCGCCACGGTAACCAACACATCCCCCTTCTCCAGCCGCGTCCGGATCTTCTCGTATAGAGCATCCGCGTTGAAGTCCGCCTCGCCGTTCCGGATCGCACTCCGCTCCGGAATCCAGCCGGTTAGTGCATGGAGATCTATGTTCTAAGGAATTGGATAAAAAGCTTATAAAGATACAAAATTTTTTGATATTTTTTTTATGTCGATGTTAAAGATGTTTTTTAGTAGCTTGTCTTTTTTAAAGCAAACTTTAACACTTTTCTCACTGGAGCCAGCCCTGATTATTCAGAGAAGAATTTATTACATTTCAAAATTTGTTTTTTTCGACAGACATATTTACTTAATCCAGTTTAAGGTGTGAATATGCATAATCCCGATATTTTATATATCTTTCACTGGAATGTAAGACTGCAACTGTTTTCCTGCTGGTCACACGTAAGGGAAAACCAAGCCAAAAATTTTATGAAGTAACAATCACGCCTTTAGGTACAAGGGCATGCAAGGTGAAAAAAGTCTTAAGAAGTTGGTTTAAAGTCTCTTTCTCAACCACTTAGGAAATAATAATGAGATTTGGAAAAGACTTGACATAGTACGGATCTAGAATAGGACATAGGGCATATTATACTGGCGTGTCAAGGAGAACGTACACATTTTTTTATAGAAAAAAGCTGTAAATAATACTCACACTTATTTAAAACAAAACGATTTACTTACATATATTCTCGGGATCGCCCGACTAGTTTCAGACTTAATAGTCCCTAACCATGAGCTGACGCGGAGGCGGTGGTGTCGCGAGTCGAACTGATGTTTGATTGGATCCCGAGAATATACGTGAGTAAACCGTTTTGTTTTAAATAATTATGAATACTCCTCACAAAAGTTATTATACAAATACTCACACTGTTCGAGCCAGGAAAATCATAGCCACCCATAACTTTCATGTACGCCTTCTCCAGTAAAGACACCCAGAACTCGTTCTTGTTGCTGGAGTAGGAGCACAGGAGGCGCCCGTACTTGCTGTACGGTAGCCGGTCGTCTATTATAACCTAAAATAAATATTTTTCTTTTTTTTTACTTTTTTTTTAAAAACGACCCCCTCTAAGGAATTTATCCTTGTATCGCGGGGGTTTCACAAACATTCACATCACATGCACAAAGAACACCCATACTTTGACCAAGCATTTGTGGAACACACAATAATTGAACAATGTGTTTTTTTTAATTTATTTATTTAATAATTTATGTACACACAAAATCGTAAGAAAAAACATAATAGAACATATGTAAAAAGGTACTGCTTATTTCTAAATAAATCTTTACCAGCCAACCCGCCAAAGAAGACCCGTGTTGTTCATAAAATAGTAAATTGAACAGAAGTAGATATAGCAATAAAAATTTTGCGCTTGTACCTTGTCTATTGAGCTAAGCTGAGTAATAATGCTGTCTCTGTCACAGATTTATGTACTAAAGAGACCTTAAAATGAGTTTAGTGCAATAGACAATTAATCAGCCGAATAGAAAAAATTGCAAAATATTTTTTGTATTTAATTAAATTGCCCTTTAATAAGCCTTTATTACATTTAAAAAAATAAATTTAAAATCTAATAAAACATGTTTTATTTATAAGTTAAATAACATCTTTTTTTTGACGACCTCCATGGTCCAGTTCCACGAGGTTGAAACGCTTAACTCATTGTATACTTTTAAGGCAGTTTTAGTACGAAAATAATAAAAAAAAAATGTAAAAGGAATACTATTTTTACTAACCTTTCTTCTAACACCATTTAGATGCAACTTGACCATGTATTTCCCAAACGGGTTGTAAACCGGCGTCTTGCTCTTGTTCTTAGGGTATATTATGGAGGTGATGATCTTCTTGTTGAACCGCTTCTCGTAAAGCGCGCTGACTGCCAGCGACGCCACGAAGGAACAGTCCGATACTATCTAAAAGATTCACGGAATTATTTATTTAAAAACGGACCTGTTGGTCTAGTGGTTAGTGACCCTGACTGCTATACCGGAAGTCGTGGGTTCGATTCCCACCCAGAACAAATCTTTCTGTGATGAGCATGATCATGTGTTCTGTGTCTGGGTGTAATTTATGTATAATATGTATGTATTTAGAAATATTTATGCATGTTTATTTAGTTTAGTTGTCTGGTTGTTAATACAGGCTCTGCCTAGTTTGGGATCAGATGGCTGTGTCTAAGTTGTCCCAAGATATATTATTAAAAATTTTCTTATAATTTTATAAACAGTGTGTGGTTAAGATCAGCTGCTTTTCAGGCCTAAACCGCACAAAATGTTTAATTATATTGATATTACCATTAAATGTAGATGTATAATATTCTTACTTATTCAGAAGATTTTTGTGATGCAGGACTATAAATCAATAAAATAGTGTGCCCTGTCAGAGCAAATAGTATTCTGGGCAAAAAAATATATGTGACTTGATGTTGTTCCACCAACGAGACATTACATTACAATATAATAAAATAATTTATATACCTTAGAGTATACACAAGCAAGCATAGAGTGCGCGCATCGCTAGTAGCCTATTTAACCGATCGTAAGCAATTTTTTAGCTGTAAGTACTTCCCTTGTTTACTGATTAAAGTCTCTGGTCGGGATATTATTGGGTTATGAGATGATATTAATAAAACTGCGCGCTCTGTTGTGACACAAATTTTACAACGACGCTTGTTCATACCGGTGCTCACAGTTCATACTGTGCTAGAGGCACTCTATAGTTTACTTATTTATTAAATACTCAAAGGACAAAGTCCATTGTTTTCACTATCTAAAGTAAGAATATGAATATTGTTTTCTAAGATTCTGAAATGTCATAATAGTCTTAAAAGTACAAAAATAATATTTTTCACATACTCACAGTTTGTTTTATACTGAAACAGTCAACATGATCTCCAACAATCATTTTCGGGTCCGTACTAATCTCATGTGGTCGGACCCAACAATCAAACTCTTTTTCTTGCTTCGAAGACAAATGCAACGCACTAGCCCTATCTTCAAAGGGTATCGCGTACTGGAACCTTTCGGATAAGTCCACATCCATGAACGGGAGGAAGCAATTGTTGTTGATGTTGGATGTTGTACGTAAAACCTCTTTTTCCTCTTCTGAGTATGTGGCTTGTTTTCCACTCACTTTTAAGTGGATGCTTTGATCCCTTTGTAGTAGGGGTCTTACCGGAGGGGATACAGCTAAAAAATTTAAATATTTTTCGGTAATAGTTTATAATTCATATCAAATAATTAAAGATAATTAGTTTGAAACTACAATGGGCCTGGTTCGTATTTCTTTTTTTAATGTCCGTCTTGTAGATTAATGAATTTTATTGGACACGTATTTTTTCTTTTTTCCTGCAAACAAAAAATGATCTAAATACAGAGAACTGAAGTTACGCGTGACGTCACTCCTCGCTACGATTTTTAGCGAGGCGTAGCGTCATAAGCCCCCACTCCGAAACTTTAAAGCGGTGTATCTTTGTATTTTTTTATTGTTTTGATAAAAGAAAAAATACGTGTCTAATATTTTTTTATTATCTAACTGACGGACTAAATAGATTTTAACTTTTCATACCCAGGAAACATCCCTATTAATTAGGCTTCTAATTTTAAGACTGACTTTTTTAACAATAGTTTTAATAACAAAGGCATTATTTAGTCTTTAATGGAATGGTTCAATCATTTAGTAATTACAAACTTAAATAATGCAATAAAAGCAAAGTTCAAAAATACAAAACACATAAAGCAGGCAAATGTGTAGATTAGTTAGAATAAGGTGATAGGTCTAACCAGTAATCCTTTTATTAATTGAAAATGATTCTTGTTTGTATGTTAATTAAGTCCAAAATATAATTATGTGAATTTACCTGGCCTCTTCTGCTCACTAATAGAGAGAGATCCAATTCTCTTAATACCTTTCAGTTCCTCCGCCCTGTCCAACGCCTGCTCTGCTAAACCTTTTATCTTTGATTTTATATCTGGATCACTTGCTCTCTGAAATATTGGAGGATATTATAAACAAACTAGAACACTTAAAAAAAAGTGGCACTGCCTTTCTTATAAATTACTAGTGATTTCCCGCGGCTCCGCCCGCGTGGATGTCGGTTATCGCGGCAAAAAGTAGCCTATGTCCTTTCTCAGGCTCTAAAGTATCTTTGTACCAAATTTCATTTAAATCGGTTCAGTAGTTTCGGCGTGAAAGCGCGACAGACAGACAGACAGACAGACAGAGTTACTTTCGGATTTATAATATTAGTAAGGATTTAGCAATAATATAATAAAAGAGCATGTGTATTCATACTTAAAAAGATGATTATCATCTCTGTCTAATTTCTGACTATTGACAAATGGTTTCTGTAAATTGTTTTTTTTTTTTATAAAAAATTCTATTCGTCCATTTTGTTGTCGCTGTAAGGTACGTAAGACTAGGCTTTGTCTGTAATAACATATTTCTACACTCAAAAGGAACTGCTTGAATTGGTTTGATATACAGTATGTAACAAAAACCCTGTCCGATCCAATAAACGCATATTCCTGGTTAATTTATTTAATTCATTGTTATGCCATACAAAAAATTCACCATATCAGTATCAATGAAAATCATTATTAAACTTACTTTCTATTATTTTTATAAAGATTACTTACAATGCTAACAGCCAACTCAACAGCCTGTGTATACAGTTGCAGTGCAGAGTCATTCTGGTCTGCTTCATCTGCATCTAAGGCTTGTTGCATAAGAAAGTAACATTGTTGCATCCCACGCTCACTCTCCGCTTGCTGTGCTCTTTCTGTAAATTATTTTTCTTTATATTAACTTATATCTATTATTACAGGCATGCCTAAAGGCAGACGAATAACTAATTACCTACATACATAAAGTTATACATATAATAAAAAATATTGGTACTATCTTAGTTCAAGTTGATTTTATTTTAGTGTTAATTTTTACCACAAACAGAGCCTAAACTCTGTTTGTGGCCACACTGGGTCAATGTCCATGATGTCATTAACAAATTTCTGGAAACTATATTATGTGTAAGACAAGAATAAAAATAAGTTTTGAAAATAATTTTGTAAATAATTAAAATTTCATAACGTTATTGAACATGTTAACAGTGTTAGTTTATTATTTAATGTAAAATGAACCCTACAGATGTAATAAAGTAATTGTCGCAACTAATTTTGAAATTCAGTGTTCATATGTGTAAGCAAAAATCTAAATAAAACAACTCACATGTGTAATCTTTCAGAAAGTCACAAAGTATAGAGTGGTGAGTCATATTACTGTATTGTTATTGTTTGCTTACATTTACTGATATACTTAATGTAATTCCCCAATCTTGATAATGGATACAAAGGACACATACAAAAAAAGATCCATAAAATACATGTTAAGGAATTAGTTTCCTCTTATTTATAATATAAGAGAAATATATAAATATACTACTACTACTACTACTACAAATGAAAATATTAGACTACAATTAGGTTTACTACAAAAAAAATATCTTAGCCTCTTACAAAAATATTTGTATCTATCTACAGGAACAAGATAATGATATCATAGATTAAATTAACCTGAGTATTTATTGCTTACTGTATACGGTGCATGCTGGCTGTATGAATTATGACTCATATCCAAACAAGCGTAGAAAAAAATACAGTTAGTCAGTTAGTCACTCCTACTTTTTATATAGGAGTTCTATGAATTAGAATTTTCAAATAGGGAGTATTGTATAGTATCGTACCTTGTTGTTCCTTTAATAAGTTGGCCCTCTCAAGGTATTCTCTGACTTTACTTCTTACTTCTTCTTGTTTATCAGGAGGAAAACGATCGCGAACTCTGTCTAACAATCTCGCAGCTGTTCTATAGCATTCTACAGCTTTATCTGTTTGTCCAGCTTGATCAAATTGCACGGCGAGAGAGGCAGCCTCAGTCGCATTAGCAAAATCCCCCATTTTTTACACCTGCATTAATAGTACTTCGAAATAAAATCAAATCACAAACAAAAATGAGTGGCTTAAAACAGTGACAGTCAGTGACACTATTTTGACAGTAACTATTTAGATCAGAAATCATTAGTGTATTCTTTGTACTGTTATGTTACGAAGCGAAGGAACAATAATTAAAATCAAAAATTGAAATTGAATTTTTGTCATATATTCATGAGTAGTCTATGCTTAACTTTCAAGATTATTGGGGCCACACCTTAGATTAGTACTTTATCTAAGGCTCACACTAACGGTCAACATTAATGCCCATCACAATGATTAACAACGTTATCACAATGATGTACATTGAAAATTGTTCAGGGGCTATAGCCCGAGAACCTAACGCGACACTGGGCTACAATAACGTTTAACATCCTTCATTGGTTAAATCTTCATCATCATTTTACGCTCATCATCCAACAGTTAACGTGGCCCTAGCATAACAAAGTGAAATATACAGATCTAGTTTGTGTAGTTAAAATATGAAGAAAAATATTCTTCAGGAATAATGGAACACAGCAAAACGAACAGTTCTAAAGCTAATTAAAGGCTTCGTTTGTAAATATTCTTTTAATAAGATTAACATAAAAATTTAAAAAACCAACATCGTTGAGGGTAGTAAAAAGCCCAGACTTTAAGTTTTTTTATATGTTAGAGAAGAAGAGAACCATGTTGTTGATAGAATCAAAAAACTAAATTTGGATTCAAGCAGTTTCGAACTTGTTCTTGTTCATGACAGTAAAGTTTAATTTTGTGGAAATTAATGCGGTGTCTTATTGTGACAATGCATTGTACCTAGCTTTATTTTTATTTCCATGATCATATTTTTAATATTATAAATAAGAAAGTAGCTTTGTCTGTCTGTCTGTTACGCTATTGACGTGACAACGTCTTATAAATTGGTTTGCCGGGTGACACTTCAAGAAACTGGGTAACGCTCCGCTCACGTTATGCGCTCACAATGAGAGCGAGTGAGAGGCACGCGTCCCTTCCACTCGGGCATGGTTAGCCCGCCTAAGAGCGAGAGAGACAGACATTGACATTGACAGTCGTTGTCACGTAAAACTTTCGCCCGTATACCGACTTTACAGGCAACCAATTTTTACGGCTAAACCACTGAACTGATTTGGATAAACTTGGTACAGGGTAAGCATCGAAAAATCGACAACCATGCAGGTAGAGCCGCGGGCAACAGCTAGCATTATATTAAAGAGTAATCGTATTTGGTCAGTTCTTTCTGTACGAAATTACGAACTGACCGGACCCGAATGACAAACATTGCAGGTTCAATCTTAGGCGAGCACCAGCTGTTAGTCTTTTTCGAAGCTATACGTACTTTTTTTAATTACTCGCTATACCATTGACTAACGGTGAATAGAAGAATCACCTCATCCTTACCCTTAGGTAAGAACCAAAAATTGATTAATCTTTTGTGTACCCGTGCGAAGCGGTGCAGTCATCATATGATTAAAATCCTATTGCTGATTCACTTTTAACTTAGCTTTATAATAGTTTAGAATGATCAAAGAGCAATGTATAATGGCGTTGATTGCTGAACGTAAAGAAAAAGTTTTTAATGTTTTGTTATCTGTGAGCAATTTAAAAGTAGAAGAAAAGTAATAAATGAAATGTCACCACAGAACAAATATACATGTCACTGTCATTGAGTAAGAATTGATTAATTTTATCGTCTCCGTTATTACGGATTTTAATTATAGCTTTCTTAATTTTGTACTGTGCATACACACAATAAACTAGTTATAGTCCTATTGGAAAATCGATAGTAGTGTAACTTGACTTTCTCACCCGAATTTGAGTGAAAATGGCTACAGAGACAGTGTCGAATGTCGGAGCAGAAATTAGGGAGAATTTGGTAATTTCTTTATATATTTTTTAATTATAGTGAAGAACTAACATTAATTAGTATTCCATGTTAATTGAAGTTTGTGTAGTTAAGTTTTTTATTACGTCTTAGCAAATAATGTTCGGACGACCTTCGCACTGCGACTAGCTCTTCTATTTTTTATAACCTTCTCTTACCTAATCAATTAAGATTCCAATTTATTGCACCTACGGTATTTTATATAACAAATCAAATTCAGAATTGTGTTATAAAACAATATAGTATAAATTACAATGCCATCTTCCAAGGTTTTTATTCTTTGTGCTAGTTTGATAATCACAGATATTCTTAACTATAATTGCTTTGAAAATAGGTCGCGTTTGGGCGCATTAGTTTTGTAGAATATTCTTGTTTATAGATAACATCTAGGGAACAAAGTTTATGTACAATAATGTTTAATTTAATGTTTCTTGTTGGAGTTACAGCCTATTAGCTAGTAAATAAATAGTTTTCATATTGTTTTTTTGTAAACAAAGAGCTATGTAAATCGGTAAATGTATGTGGCATACATTATTTAAATGAGATGATAATAAATGGAGTAATTGTATGCACTTTAAGGTACCAGTAGACTTTGTTGCTAACAACAGGCATATAACTAAGAAAACTGGATAATACTAGAATATGTTTCAAGAAGTAGTACTTACTAGGTTCTATATACTATATTACTATCTCTAAATCCATGATAAAACTTATTGAAACAAGTTCTAATTATTCAAAAAATCTGCCTTTTAAATTTATTTAATTGTAAAATATATTATTAATATTACTTACAAAACTGATATCTTTAAAACATTAAATTTCCAAACATGTTACTTTAAACTGAAAAATATATAACCAAAAAAATGATCACTTATAAAACGGTTAATAATAACAATATTTTATACCAGAATTCTAATTAGTTTAAAACAAAATAAAAGACATGTATTGTTGTTGTTACAGGTAACAACTGCAGTAAAATTCTTGACAAATCCAAGTGTTCAACGATGCACCTTAGAAAGCAAAGAGCGGTTCCTACGCAGCAAGGGTCTAACAGACCCTGAGATACAAAAAGCTATAGAGAAGTGCACAGATCTGTTAGATGTACCATCGTTGACATCAGAGCTCATGTTCTTCCATCAATCACGAAGGTCCTGGTTCAGAGACAATGTTCTACCCATTATGGTTTATGGAGGCTTCATGTATGGATGCTACTGGTTTTACAAAGTAAGTTGTAAGATTCTTCATAAGATCTTTTAAAGTTTTAACACTTTGAACTAAACTTTGAAAAATCAATGGTTTGTCAGACAACATGTGACTGACACAGGGTTTAAAGACTTAAAGTATCACGTAGGTCTTAGGTGGTAGTTTTCCATACCATCCTTACATTTAAAGTATACTTACTGATACTATTTTCTTTTTGAAAAGACATATTTAATAATTCTTATTTATGCCGACACTAAATTGCTTATTAACCAGTTAGAAAGTTTTAATTTATCATGCAAAAGACATGGTAAATTTATTTGGGTACATTGTCCATACTCAAATATGAAAATCAGGTATTACAACCCATCCTAACTCATTAGCATTTTAATTCTAATGTACACAACTTTTTGTGTGAGATAAAATAAACATGAAAACTAATGCATACTCAATGTATTACAAGTGCTTAAAAATATTTCTTAAAGACATTCTTTTATATTTCTTTATAACAACTTCCACACTAAGAAATTACTTTCTTGTGTTGCGGAAGAACACCCAGAATTGCAACAAGCATTTGGGTATCACACAAATGATTGTCCCATGCAGGAATCAAACCCGCAACACGACGCGCACATTAATAATTGGCGTGATGACCATATACTACTCGGCTATCCGTGCGGTCCAATATAAACTTTCATTTGTGTAACCGGGTGTTTCTTCAGTTTTGACATTATTTGCGCAATTTTGGTACAAAAATCTTAATTTTTATTTTTTTTAAATTTGATAGCTTTATTATATTTGACATTATTTTATTTATTATATAAGTGAAAGGCACGCGTATACATCAAACATTGAAAGAGTTATTGCCACTTGAAATATGTGACAAGCTACGGTAATGAATCCCACCCTCGGTAATGATTTTTTAGGTATACGGTGATGAAATATAGAGGCAAGGTAATGGTATGAATGAAATAATTATTAAAAAAAAAACAAAAATGTTCTAGATTATCATTTATTGTGTTATTAAAAATCGTTATAACAAAATAATTAATAGTTCTTCCATATTTGAACGGTTTTGGTAATATTTAGCCTTCTTTAGAGTAAGAAAATATGAATCAGACTTTGTTAATGAGTACAAATATGCAAATAAAATACATAAAAAAATCAACAAAATGAATTATTTTATACAATATACGTGATCATGAAGTATTTTTCCACATTTTTTTGTGTTTTTTTTTTTATTTTGTATATATTTTTGTTCTTTTTTGTATTCATTTTTTTATATTTACGAATTTACAAAAGACTATTTTTTTAGCAACATCAAAATGAAAGAAAATGTAAAGGAAAAGGAGTAGGAAAAAAGACTGGCAAAAAATAATGAGTATTTTTGCCAGTCTTTTTAAAAATACTCATTATTTTTGCCAGTTTTTTTTCCTACTTCTTTTCCTTTACATTTTCTTTCATTTTGATGTTGTTTCTTAACAACATTTTCTTTATTTTCTCTTTTTTCTATATCAGTGTCTAGGTAGTCCTCAAATTTACCGAAGCCAGATATAAATTCTTCAAATTTATTACAATGTGTATTGCTTTCAGAACCAACAAAAGTTGAATTCTGCCAATCGCCTAGTTTTCTAATTTTAGATAAAGAGTGCACCTTCTCTGGTGATTTAAATTCTCTTGATGTGGACGGCATAGCAGGAAATATTATTATATCTCTAGCTAGTCTTTCTTGTCTTATTGGTAATGTTGACACACTTCCTCATGACACCTGAAACAGCTTCGGCTACGCATCTCTAAATGATCTCTTTTAGAGCCACACCTCCAAATAATGACCTGGTGAACAGCCATAGTTCTTTCTCGTAATATATTCCTTTTTGCCTGGTACTACTCTTGTGTTCTCGTCTTCACTAAAAAAGCACTTAATTTTATTAACAACATTTTATTTTATTTTATTTTATTTTATTTTATTTTATTTTATTTTATTTTATTTTATTTTATTTGATAGGGATAACAAACAGCAGCATATTACATAGTAGGCATACAATATTAAACTTGCAATAAAAGTAAAAAATACACTACTCAAGACGTTATCCACAGATTACCATACAAAATAGCTAGCTGTTAGCAAACCAAGTTAACAAAGAACTTATTTTACTTATTTACTTACTATATATTAGGGCTACGATCTCTTAAAATAGTCGTAATTTCACTCTTAAATACAGCTTTGCTGAGAAACATAATATCAGCAGAGCCAAACTGTTTATTATAGGTGTCAACCAAACGATATAATGGCGAGCGAACATCTTTTTCTTTTTTTACGTTAAAATGATATTGGACCTTTTTTTGCCTATTTTTCTTGTTGGTAGTTGTTCACTATTTCTTATATTCATTGTATTGTCTATTATCTTTTTTTTATTTAAGTTTAAAAGTCTCTTCAATTTCTTGTTTTCTTTTTTTATGTTACAAAGCTCATTTTTCATCTTTTTCATATCCCTATCTCTTTGATAACGTACATGTCTTATTTTTGCTCTCAACTTGAAAGTTTCATCCGTTTCGTTGGTCCCAGTTTCTTTTACAGAATTTGTTGTAACTGATTCAAGCGGATCATTTCCATCAAGAGACTCGTCTTGTGATTTTTCGTTGTCCAGAAGTTCAACATTTTCAATTTCTTTTTCTTTTTTTTTTATTTATATATTTCTTGCTGTTAACTCTCTATCTTTTACGTCTTTCTCTTTGAGCACGTGGTGTTAAATCTTTAATATTAACTATTTTTTTTCTGATTTTCTTTTTAAGTACCTTGCTTTTTCCTTTTCTTTTTCAATATTATATAATTCTTCATTATTTTTTAAAGCAGCGTAGCGTTTCCGCTTAGCTAGTCTTCTTCTCGCTAAAATTTCCTCTTTCGTCTTCTTAGGGAGTGCCATTTTTAGCTGAAATAATAAGCATTTATTAAGCAATAATATTAATAGCTCATATCTTAACCTCCATGGGAATAATTTATTTTTAAAAGTAATAAACAGAAGTTGATTCATTACAGTAATTTTTCGATCATTACCGTAACCTCTAAAAGGTTACGGTAAACGACGGTAATGAAGGACACGGTCATGAAAAATATGCACTTTCAGGTTATTATACAATTTTCTATAAACAGTACATGCCATCTACACATAAAAAAATGAAATTGACACAGAACTTCATGAATTGATATAGCAACAAAATACCAAGTTTATTTACGTATCAAAATGCAAGCGGACTTGTAATGAAACACAAAATGGACTAAACACTGTAATACTCACATCGATCGTAATTTATGGCGCGAAATCTTGCGTACGTCCTTCCACTGTTACGTTTGCCGGTCGACAGAAGAACGGGGAAACTGCCGCTCGCTACATGGCGGCATGATCAAACGTTTTTGTCGCGTAAAATCGAGAACCCTTTATGGTCCTGGTGATGAGTTTTGCACCGTAACAAAACTTTAAAAACATATTGTTTTAAATTTAGTAGCAAAACTACGTTTTACTTTATTATCAAGTAACAAATGACAATTAAGTTATTTGACACATTCGCCAAACTTACGATATTTGCGCTAAATTCACTAAAATACAAAAAAATATATAAAGTCTAACAATGGAACAGGTCCCTGTAATGAGTTTTGGTGTAATTTACATAAAAAATATATACGTTTCACATAAAAAAATATAAAAAATAATAAAGCATTAACTATAAATCGTAGATATATATGACATATATATATTAAATGGGTTTTAAACCTAAGTTTAAATGTATTACGCACTGGAACTTGTGAATTTGGTATACTTTGAATATTTACCCAACCAAGCACAGTTTTCGTCGTAGTTCTTAGCTCTCTGCTTGTGAGATTATTACCTAATTTCAATTTGGTGTTCTTATCAAACAAAAGTGTTATGATAATAGATAAAATCTTATCATCTACTTCAAAATGTATGTAATTACAACACAATACCTGTTCAAAAGTCATATTGGTTAGATTTGATTACTATGCTCTTGTGTATGCCTCTTTCGTATCTGTAATTTGATAAAAAAAAATATAACCTTTGCTTCCGTAAATACACACACACACAACAGGCACACGCCTGTCTATTGGTTCGTATTAGTGGCCCTTTGTAAAATGTTGGTCAGTTGGCCATGAGGAAATGAGACGCGAGACGCCTCTAAACATCCATTTGCAAAAAGCTAGCAAAAGAGACAAAACTTCTATGCAGTAAAACATTTTTTTTAAGTTACTTGCCGATATCTAAATAAACGATAACTCTACTACAACATTTGAACAAACATTTTCCCCTCACAGAATTACGTGCGACACCTACTCTTTGTAGAACAACCCAAGCGCAAATCGACATCAGAATGCATTGATGAACTGCGCAAGAGTTTGGACATACTAAACGCGAATGTGACGTCACTACGCGGCGAGATGACCGCTAACGCCCACCAGAGCGCGCTGCGATCGCAACTTGACAATATTAAGTCTGATATAGCGTCGGTTAAAGGAATACTGCTTAATAGGTAAAGTTTACTTTGTACTGCTCTTATTGACATAATGTATGTGTTTGTTTAAGAATGGAGGGTGCGAATTAGGTCGCTCACGTTTCCACGCCTTGTTGATCTTAAACGACATAGTTTTAAATTATGTTCTTATTAATGTTACTGTAAGCCTTCTATTTTATTTAGATATTTCATATACCTATTATACAAAAAATTTCCGTTGGGGGAAGTAAAAAGTGGAATCCAACAGTGAAGTTATGTTAGAAAATTCTATGGTCCAGATTTGACCACGCCTTGGATATTTTTTTATATTTGCACCCGCTGCCTAGTTGGTCTAGTGATCGCAAACGCACAAGAGGTCTCGGGTTCAAATCCCGGGTCGGGTTAAAAGAGTTACTGGGTTTTTCTAGTGTACTCTGGAGTCAGGAAGTGTGGCGGTGGTTAAACCCCTTTGGCGTTGGCCCTGCGCCTGATCTCTCTTCCGTAAATTACTGACTTCATTGGAAATTGGCTACCGAGGCCGAAATTCGGTCTGAATATTATTATCATATTTGACCCCTAAATAATATTTGGGCTGGTCATAGTTAAGAGGTAGAAGTAGTATCAATCTACATATACCATACTCATGACGTAGACTATATTCTAGGAACCAATTCCCTGCACTAAAAGCTCGGCCGGACCCGCCCTCGATCCCCGCTTGGCAGCGACAGTCAGAAGAGGCGACGTCCACGGAGGTACCTCCTGAAGAGAAGAAGAAGACGCACAGGAGTCGCAGCCAGAGGTCCGAGTCTGGAGGCTCCAACTCCAGCGAGGGAGAGCAGGCCACCAAGAATAGCGACAGTAGTTTGGAGATTATGTAAGTTAAGTAAGTAAGAAAATTAAGTTAGGCGATCAGGAGAAATACGCGCGAGTATACCTTTGGTAATAATAAATTATATATATATATATATATAAAAAATAATTTTATTTATGACTTTCTAAGCGTGGGAAAGTTTTAGATTCTGGTGACTTGGGTTGGTATCTGAAGGCTTTTACACTTGACTTTCATTCAGACCTGTAGCTATAGAAGTTTTGACGTTTCGTTCTTTTTTTTTAACACTAGCGCCAAAAATTTACTGTATCTTCCTCATCGTTTGTTTAATTAAAAAAAGAAAAAGTACGTTTTTAATATCTATGTGACGAGTAATTAAAAAAAATTTGTCCGATGCCCTATTTAAAATAATATGCTCGCATGTAAGACACCATCACATTTAAGTATACGTGACCTATAATCGTTTGGAAAAGGACTAGTGCCAAGCTATTGAAAACAATGGCATAAAAAAGACATAAAAATCGAGTTAAAACTACTGCATATCTAAAGATTACTATACAATGGAACTACCTTAAACATTCCCATACATTTTGTTGCCGTTAGCTATCGTATTCGTGAGTAATTTCCTCACTAATGGACTCTTAGTCATATATTTTAATTTTTATAATTGATCTTTAGCATTATTTAAGTTGTTTAGAATATATTTCAAATTCTTGTTACTGTAATTTCGTTTTGTTGATTTAATTCCAGTTTAGAATGAATTGATAAATTACATCAATTTATTGTTATTTTAAGAATCCTAGAATGTACTTATGACACACTTAACCCGAGGGGAACTCTGGCACTGGTTAAGCAGTTAGCCAGTGATCAACGTAAATATACTGCTCGAGAAACGAAACACACTACATACCTTCCAAATATTTGTTGTTCTAGCAGCCAAAGAAATACATACTGAAAATTTAAACACTACGTATTACGGTAGTTATATGAGATACAGCCCGCTGACGGACAGACGGACAGATGGACAGTGGCTTAGTAATAGAACCCCATTGGCACCCTTCGTACACGGACGGAATTCTAAGAAATTAACTCTGGTCTCTGATGTGCAGACGATTGTACAAAGACAACGCCATATTTAAGGTTTCAAAAACGCCTGATATGTAATGGCTCTGTACTTGAGACAATTTTAATTCTGATTTGCAGACTTTTAACTTATATTTGCATGAGATTTTCACAATCATAACGATGAAATAATCTTTTTTCTTTGCAGTTCATGAAACCAACATCATTCAGTACTCGTAGCCAGGTATTAGGGTAGTGTCACACAAGCGCAAGCCGGGAAGACAAGCAAGAATGTGTGGCAGGTATTTATCAGTGAATATACGTGTGGACATTAGACAGTTTAGTGATGATTAAATCCTCTTACATGTTGTTGCAATAGACGTAAGTAGTTTAAAGTCTATAGATGGCGTGGCAGTCGGAATTATTCATTTTAAGAATATCCATAGTCGATGTTCCTATAGACAAAAGGAGTTTTATCAAGGGCTGCTTTTTTCAAATCCAGATAATTTTTATTCGTTGAATAAATTGACGTCTAACAGATTTTGTATGGAAGAACTCAAATATTCAAAATTATTCGTTCATTAATATTATCTGGCGTTGGAACAATCAGCCCTAATTAAAATAGTCTAGAGTGACTAGTCTAAAGTATTTTATTTTCTAACTAGCTGTCCCCCGCGACTTTGTCCGCGTGTTTTAGTTTCAACGGTTATTCATTTTTGCAACATTTTTCATTTCTGCTTCGCTCTTTTTGGTTGCAGCGTAATGTTATACAGCCTATAGCCTTCCTCAACAAATGGGCTATCCAGAACTGAAAGAATTTTTCAAATCGGGCCAGTAGTTCCTAAGGTTAGCGCGTTCAAACAAACAAACAAACAAACAAACTCTTCAGCTTTATAATATTAGTATAGATAACAATATCTGCAAGTTAAAAATAGCCTGATTCAGCTTATCTCTTGACTTTTTTGCCTGACCTATTTACAAGCTTATGTCTTTCCACAGTGTTATCTAAAACTTCTACTTTCGTCTTTATTAAAAATCATATTTCCTCACAGCAAGCATTAGATACTCAACACTTAATAGTTCCATTCAAATATATGTGGTATTCAGGTCACCTCTTTTTGTGTTGCGATATTCTCTTTGCTTGTCCTCTATAGTCTATATTATAAAGAAAGTCCTCATTATCTCAATGACATTTATTTTTCAATAAACAGTACGTTTATTGAATTATAATAATCAAATCTTAATACATACCGACTGCTACTTATCTAACGACTTTATCATATAGTAATAAAATATTAAGAATTTTTCTGTAATTGGAGTATTATTTGCTAATGCGATTTTAGATTCTAGATGCATTTGTTTAAAGTTCAAACTAAGCTAGCGCTTATAAGACATTGTATAGAGGTATTTTGTCGATATTATGGTTGCAATCATGTATGTATACGTTTTAGTTAGACTGTATTTGAATTGAAATTGTAGGGGTTTTGTAATGCATGACATTTTACCTTATATTAAAACATTATTGAATTTTTAAAGCTTCCTCGAGGTGGTTTTGTCGCCTTATATCTTTAGACACATTCACTGTCAGACTGTTTTCCTTTGCGATGCCTACAAGGTCGTGTTTGTATTTTAATACAAACACTAAAGGCGCTTAAGTGCTGTTGTTAACGAATGAAATGTACTTTTAGTATTTTTTACAATTAACTATAGCTCGTCGTCTAGTAATCTTTATGTGAACAATGAATGTGAATTTCGCTCTGGGCAATAATCTTAAATAAATATTGCAACCGTCGGATAGGCTTCTTAAAAAAGTGGTTCGGTAGCTTATGCTAATTGACTTTGCGAGTTCTTTGACATTTTAAGGGGAAGTTGTTTATTTGTATTGTTATGTTTATGAGACTCGTAAATTCTACAGGAAAAAATGGATCGGAATTTAGTACGGTCTCAGCTAAATGTCAAGGTCTGCAGTGAATGTGTTTATAAATTTAAAATAATTTAATACATCTTGCATTGTTAAATTATTTGTCTGATAATATATGTCCTTATAAAATTCACAAGATACATAATAAGGATTAAATTATGTTGTTAAGGTACAAAACTTACAAAATTCAATGTTGATGAGTTTACTTTTAAATTAGATTTTAATTGCAATTTTATACGGCCAAAGTTGACGAAGTTTTTGACTTATATGATATTTTGGAATTGTGATGGCTATTAGGTCTAATTTGCCATTTTTATTGAGTGATGGTTTTTTTATAGGTATATGGAATAGATGTATATAGGTAGGTGTGTGTTTGTGTGTACTTGATTTTGGAACACTCAACTATGTTGTAGCGGCCTAGTTTACTGACCATAATTACGTGAGCCTGTATTTAATTTTGTTGTGCGATTTGCTCGCGAAAGTTTTATATTTCTTATTAAAATACTAAACAGTAATTTAGAAGCAGATCACATAGTTGAGTCTTGTATTTAATTATGTTTTAGTAACGACGTTGAAGTTAGCCGTTTGGCGTCCATCGGATCTAACAGGTTAAATAAAAAGTAAAAACCCTCCTCGATAAAGTAACTTTAGGTACTTACACATGAAATTAATGTGGATGTATAATAACTTTCGTGAGGAGTACTTATTCATAATTATTTAAAACAAAACGGGTTTACTCGCGCATATTCTCGGGATCGCCCGACTAGTTTCAGACTCTATAAGAGTCCCTTATCATGAGTTGACGTCCCCGATAATATTCGTGAGTAAACCGTTTTGTTTTAAATAATTAATGTGGTTGTTCAGTGTTCCAAAAATCAAGATTTATATTGCATAATCATGTTGTTTCACTGTGCACTAATTAGTCATTATTACGTTATAATTTCGTTGTTGTTATTTTACTACTCTGCATGGGCGTAATAAAAAATATTTTATCCTAACATGATATTTTTTTAATTGTGAATAAATAGCATACTATTTATAGTCGATATTTTAATATCTTAACTCTAAAATATAATTTTATTTTTAGAATTGGTATTAACAAATAGTATTTTGTTACGCCCAAAATTTATAATAGGTACGTCAGGTACCCGGCCCAATTATAAAACGGGCAACGAAGTTATTTTAATTGAAAATTGTTATTTTTATGAATAAATTTATTTGGCATTTAATTTAAAAGGATATTTTTGTCACTTCAATATCTTCCATTAAATTGCTCAGTGTATGTTAAAAGACTTATTCGTTGTATCAAATGTACAACATTCCATATTGGTGTTTTGGTGTACCCTCGTCGTGATAAATAAACCAATGATAATAATAAATATACCTTTTATTTCTAACCCTTCCTTTTTACATTTTCTTTTTTGTTTTCTAATCTTAAAAGTACAAAATAACCAGCCCCCCTAGACAAGTGACATTTCGACAAGCGATAACGTTGATCGAATCGTTCAAATGTATGGAAGTGACAAGTCCAAGTCACGTGACTTATCGAAATGAAATGTCATTTCCATACATTTAATGTCATTTAAGCGATTTCTATCATCGTTAACGCTTGTCGAAATGCCACTTGTCTAGGGGCTCAGATTTACAAAGGTAGAGTTAAATTAAAACACATAAAAATGCATGTTATGTACGACTTTATTTATAAAAATACATCACAAGGTATAATATTTTGAGCTTAATAATTGAAGGTCCTGTATCGAGATAGAACACACTCCAACAGTTTTTACCAATGAGATCAACGAGGAAACAGGTATATAAAAAGGTACAAATATAACACTAAATAACTAGAGCTGTAGTTCATTACCAATAACAATTTTATTATTAATGCTGGCAATACTAAGTAAAGCTACTTATTTTATACTGGCAATACATTATAATCCATGTTATGCAGATACATGAGTTGGGTTATTTAGAAAAAGCTAAAAAAGGGTAACTGTATACACTACGGGTTGCGAATATAATTTTAATCAAATTAAAGCAAATAAAAAAGGCTTGTTGTGACTGACGATTTAATTTGCAAAAAGTATCCAATGTTCCAAGGTTTAATTCAAAATGTCAATCACTTTGTATACAAGATATTCGCCGGACCGGGTTATGAAGTTATAATAAATAAATTCATCCTTAAGTCACAAGAAGTAGCATGGTTTTATGACGTCATATTACGGGGCTGAAGCCATATTATGAAATTGACAGGCTAAAGTTAAATGGACAGACTACTGCTTCCACCTGCAGCTGCAAAAGCCTGGATATCGGTTACCAAGGTAAAAAGAATCGTTGAAATCGTTAGTTTTTTTTGCAAATATAATATTAGTATGGGTAGCACCATCTCTTTTACTCAATCTAAGTAACAATCGTAGCAATGTTATTTAATAATACACCCTTCAATATTCCATTTTAAATCTGAAATTATTGCAAATGTGAGATTAAATTGAAATTAAATCACGGTACGTAATGAAATCTCATAGTAGGTGTAAATGATCTTTATATAAAAATGAATTGAATTTGCGACACTGTTACCGTTACCGACACCTCTGTATAAGTATCTACCTAATATATTGTAATTGTTCAAGTTTTCACTTCTGTCGGCACTCCCGGAGAGCCACTGTTTTTTGTATGTTCCTTATTGAAAAAAAAGGTTTATTTAAATGAAATAGGAAAATAAATTTCGTATGGAATTGTTTTAAAAATCTCACAACACCCGTGTGCCGCCGGGGCGGGTAACAAATAGAAAGATTTAATATTACTTCTTTGGAACATTGAGTACTTTTTTAATATGACAATTTCTTTTAAAGTCGAATATTTCTACTAACATTACAGGGGCTAATTGCCGAATACAGAAACGTCAATCAGTTTTAAGTCGCCATTAAGGCTCATACTGTCTATGTCACTGTAAGGTGTAAAGTAGCGACATATAGATATTTAATATAATAATAATAATATAATATCTTGGGACAGCTCACACACGGCCATCTTATCCCACATTAGGCAGACCCTGTACTATGGCAACCAGACAACTGTTAAACATACTTATATATTCCTAAATACATACATATTATAGATAAATTACACCCAGACACAGAACAAATGATCGTGCTCATCACATAAAGATTTGTACTGCGTGGGAATCGAACCCACGACCTCTAGTGTAACAGTCAGGGTCACTAACCACTAGCACAACAGGCCCGTCGTTAAGAAAGTCTTAAAGTTAAGTCGCGTTTCTGTATTCGGGAGTACGCAAAACAATAATCTGATAGTCGTGCGTCTTAACTACATTTTTACATTAATTAGTCAGTTCGATATCAAAACGATATCTTATGTCATCCGACTCTAGTTATTTAGTGCAGTGTAAAGCTGTAAACACCAAAAATCTTACAGAGAATCAATACACTTACATTTAGTGTAGTATGGCACACCAAATTTTAAGAGAATAATCTGGAAAACTCAGAAAGTAGTATTCTTCACACAGTTGTAGTTACTAAAGTTTTATATCATTTATTACTGACAATTAAGAAATGCAATGAATTAAAGAATTTACACAAAAAACATGCCTTAAAAGTCGTTTTGTAATCTTATTGACTTTATGAACGCCAATTATTTAAAAAGAAAATCGAAATGCAAGAATTTATAAATCAGTTTGTAAAATGTGAACAGATCATTAATTATTCGATAATTTAATAGTTCAAATTTTTATCATTGTTATATAAAAAGAATAAGAAAATAAAACAACAAAGAATAAATTTTATATACAGATATTTGATAATTTTATTAAAAAAATCCGTCAAGAAACTTCAAAAACATTTAAAGGTGGGATAAAAAGAGGGGCGTTCAGAAAGTGAATCCGACGTTCAAAAATAAATGTATAAATCTAATATAAAAACACTTATACTACAAGCCATAAGAAGTGCATCACTGGGAAAGACAACAATTATAAATAACCACAAAAATATTAAATCCCCGAAGACGTATACATAGGCTGTGTCTAACAGTGCTGTTATATTTCTGACTAAACCTAACGGGGGATATAAAGAGTCAAAAATCCGCTAAAGTTGGTAGTATCGCATTCTCCACCAATGAGAGACAAGCTCCTGGCTTGCAATTGGTGGAAATTAACAGACAGATTTCACTCGACACTGACAACCCTTACGGATTTTTGACTCTCTATAGCCCCCATTAAATTAGCATTTGTTTCATAAGTAGTAATATTTAATTTTCCAAAATACAAACTCATATCTCGACAAGCATAGGGCTGTTCGGTAATACTCAACCTTTCCCCTAACTAAATATGTGCTATTTTTTATTGCACGACTAGTAAACCAACCGTGAGTGGAAAAACATAATAACCTAAACAGATCTAATCTTTGTTTCGGGGCCCAAAAGAGCTAATCCTGTATCTTTGGTATGATTATATCTCTTTTACAAGTAAATTTCCACCAAACGGCACGCATCGTATCGGAATGAATTTCGCAACCTTTAAACGAAATTAAATCGTGTACACAGTATTTAAAGTCGTTATTACCATGCCGCACACAGCAGCTTGACCGCGGGCGTATTCCGCAACACGCGTTCGGAGCCGAAAGCATGCTGGGGCACGCGAACGGATTCGTTCGCTTGCCGTAGCGTGCGTGATAGCCTTCAATACTAAATCAACTTAACCATTTTCAAAAATAAGAATACATCAACACGGTTAGAATGTAATTTTAGAATTGAACATACAGACATAACTACACGGATACGCACGCAAGCGACGAAGGCGTACGAAGTCGTTCATATGCGCCGACATCATGCCGGACGCGATCGGCTGTCACCGTATCCGTACCTATCCTTTCCGATGTGATGCGATGCGTGCCGTTAAATCGAAATAGTACATAAAAAATAAAATGTGTGTTTTTATCACATACAACTAAGAGAATAATATCACTTCATAACAGCTCACTTTGTGGGCCCGAATGAAAGAATAGGCGTCGGAGTCAACGTAACCTTAGGTTTACCATTTCGTTGCGAACGAAAGAGAGAGAGCATTATATACATCTTTGTGCAAGAGGGACAGACATACATTGAAAGTTACGTCCTCATCGCAACGGAACAATTTACCTATTTATTAATTATTTCATTTCTGGAATGCCATGTATACGCCCTTCGCAGACATTGTTTTACAACGTATTACACCGATAAATATATTATCAAATTCAATTAATATTTTTCTTATAATATGTAACACTAAATAATCCTTTACATTGAAGTTTTGATCGAAAAATATATCATATAGATTGTCGACTAAATAATAATATGAATATCGACATAACATTTCTTTTCCTAATTTTAGTTTACTAAAATAGTCAAGCAATGTAACTTTACCGTTAAAATTTGAATGTTGTATTTTTTTTAGGTATAACATAGTGCAGAGCAGTTTAAATGCAGTCTTATCGCTATCTTAAATAACTGGATAGATGAGAATCTAGATAGAAAAGGGGGACATCACATGAACAATAAAAAAATCTTGATAAACACTATTAAAACACTAATATCTTTTGTAACTACACAACACTGAAAACAAGACATATTATTATTTAGTCCAACAATATTTATTCAACCAGTTAGCAACGCAAAACCATTTTGTATACTCTCAAGATTTTATCAATCTTCGCAGTTTACGTTGCTATCCCTACACGTCCAACAGGCCCATGTCAGTATCAATTCGGGATTTCTAGAAATCGTTGTAAGTTGTAGTAGAGAGTATCGGTCAACAAACGCGTCATAGAACTGACAGCAAAAACATCTATCAATGAAGTGAATAAATGGTACAGAAAAACAAAGCAAAGTCCCGAATTGTAACTATCTCGCCTTTTGAAAGACTCCCATCTATAACTGTGCCCAAAAACCAGTACAATATCAACTTACAACAATATCTTTTTTTCAAAATTCTTCCTCTCGCATTGCACATACATGTCATCCTTTTTCCCACCACCTAACAATTCATTAGCCCTAGCCAAGTCTTCCAAAAAGCACCTGCCCTTCTCGGTACGCATTATTTGCTTTTTCGGGAACAAATTTTTCGATAAATACGATATGAGGCTATTCCAATCGTTCAGTAGTTTGAATTTCGGGGCAAAAGATGTTTCTATCGGGGTTTGGAGGCTGGAGTGGTCGAATGTGATGTTAATGATTTCCTTTGAGCTTTTTAGGGCTCTGGTGGCTTTGATGAAGGAGAGAAGTAGGGCATCTACGTCTTTGTGGGGGCTTATGATTGGTTTGTCATAGATGTTGTTGTATAAGTTTGTTTCTACCGGGGGTCCGACGACATAAAGAACGTGGGAGGCTAATCGGAAGGATTCTTCAGCCCAGATATAGGGGTCTCCGTGTGAGGTGAGGGAGATGTCACCGTCGAACATTACCTCGAAGCCGTATTCCGATCGTAGGTAGGCGACGAATGAGGCAACGCATTCGGCGTGGAGACGGTTAGTCGGCGAGTATGCGACTAGAATCTTCGGAGGAGCTGGTAATTCAATGCCTGGAAATTGCAAACGTTATTAGTAAAACTTGTAAAGTAAATACAGTAATCTTAAGACATTACAGAAAACTACTAATCCATATAATGAAACTTTGTTTTTGTATAAAGTATCGCGGTACATAACAACGGTTGAAAACTGACTCACAGTACTAGTGAAGACAAATCAAACAAACCAAAATACTTTGGAATTGCATCGTTTCTGTTTACTGGGTTCCTTTATCTTCTACCTCCATCATCAGACCAGCTCGGAAATACCATAATATTGTATTTCACAGAACTTACATAATGTATGCAAAATTTCATCTCAATCAGATATCAAGATGTGGTTTTAATTTAGCTTGCAAAATTTGACCACATACATTTTCTGGTTACATAAAAAGTTGTAGAACATTATATTGATTGTACTCACGCGATGATATCGTATTAAGGGATCCGTTTGGGCTTGAAAGTAGCCGGTAATTTCCGATATACTCGCGTGAGTACAGTCGTTTGATGTAAATAGAAAATGTATGTTTTGGTTTGTTGAAATTTAGGTCAAATCTTACAAGTTCAATTAAAACCACTTCTCAAAATCTGATTGAGGTGAAATTTTGCATACTTATATAAGTTCTGTGAAATACAATATTATGAAATTT